>OY998164.1:72265776-72925776 GCA_963921995.1 Oxystoma pomonae | reverse complement strand
TGTATGGCGTTTTGAGCATGTGCACTGAGATAAGACAAGGAATAAGCACTTTTTATATGTAAGTTTAAGTGTCTAATCACTTCACAATAGGGAGTAGTTCGTTAACACTATACAAACATTTATTTATTAAAAATATTTCATTTATTCATTTCATTCATTTATTAAAAATATTATTAATATTCTGTGGTAAAACATTAAAAAGCTTTGGACCCAGAGAGTTTGGACTTTTTCTTATTATTTCTAGTCTAAATTTTGAAAATCGTGAATTCTTTCCATTTCTAGTAATAAATCTACGGAAGTACTCATTAAATTAAAACGTATGTTTTATTGTAAAATACATATTAAAGATATCCCATACATAAATAGACTTGGGACAGTCAAAATTTTTAAACCCCCAAAATAAGACCTACAAGACTCGAGCTTTGGTAAATTTAACATTGCCCTTACTACTTTCTTTTGAGCAACAAAGACGTCTTGAGTTTCCGTAGATACTCCCCAAAAACATATCACATATCTAAGCCTGGGCTTATACTGTGCGCAGTATATACTGGGAGTAACTGCTGCTTGGTTAGTACTTGACGTATCGTAGGTTCCTCAACTAGTAAGACGCAGAATGAACCTTTGAAATTACTAATTGACAAAAATCTTTCCAATTTAGATTTGCATCCATTTTCAAACCCAAAAACTTAACACTCGATTCATTACTAATTTTAGCACCATTTAACTCTAAAATCAATCTGCTTTACGTTATTTTAATTCATATGAAAACGCATTACTTGCGTTTATTTAACGTTTAGTAATAAATGGTGATCTTCAAACTAACCTTTGAGTGAATTCAGTGAGGTCTGATAAAAATATTTTAAATTGAATTTTGGTGAAAATATCACAGATTTGTCACGATATGTTCATATTGAATAAGACGAAATATGTGTGTAAGAAAAAGTCCAAACTCTCTGGGTCCAAAGCTTTTTAATGTTTTACCACAGAATATTAATAATTTTTTTAATAAATGAATGAAATGAATAAATGAAATATTTTTAATAAATAAATGTTTGTATAGTGTTAACGAACTACTCCCTATTGTGAAGTGATTAGACACTTAAACTTACATATAAAAAGTGCTTATTCCTTGTCTTATCTCAGTGCACATGCTCAAAACGCCATACATTGTTACGTCTGTCTATCTATCTGTCTATCTGTCTATCTGTCTATCTGTCTATCTGTCTATCTGTCTATCTGTCTATCTGTCTATCTGTCTATCTGTCTATCTGTCTATCTGTCTATCTGTCTATCTGTCTATCTGTCTATCTGTCTATCTGTCTATCTGTCTATCTGTCTATCTGTCTATCTGTCTATCTGTCTATCTGTCTATCTGTCTATCTGTCTATCTGTCTATCTGTCTATCTGTCTATCTGTCTATCTGTCTATCTGTCTATCTGTCTATCTGTCTATCTGTCTATCTATCTATCTATCTATCTATCTATCTATCTATCTATCTATCTATCTATCTATCTATCTATCTATCTATCTATCTATCTACTATCTGTCTATCTGTCTATCTGTCTATCCGTCTATCTGTCTATCTATCTATCTATCTATCTATCTATCTATCTGTCTATCTATCTGTCTATCTATCTGTCTATCTATCTGTCTATCTATCTGTCTATCTATCTGTCTATCTATCTGTCTATCTATCCATCTATCCATCTATCCATCTATCCATCTATCCATCTATCCATCTATCCATCTATCCATCTATCCATCTATCCATCTATCCATCTATCCATCTATCCATCTATCCATCTAAAACTAGCAAGTGGTTGTGATAAATCCTACCGATCTAGCAAGAACTGCATAAGATATATTTATATCCACTTTACATACCCAATTATTTTATTTATATAGCTTTAAAATTTTTGGAGTTAAGGCATATCCTTAGTAAATCAACAGTCGGTAAATTTATTCTTTACTATCGATTTTAAAAAACACTAAGACGAGGTATAAATCATACAAAAGTGCCGCCAAAAATTAATTGTATGGGATATATTTGCCGCTCTATAAAATTATGTTTAAAAACACCTTTCGCAGTCGGGATTGGATTTAAGTTTGGCCAAAATTCATAGTTTTTGTTCAGGGTCGATATGTACAGGGTGAAATAAAAATGGTGATGAAAGTTTAAAAAAAAATAACTAGATTTTCTTTCTTAGTTAGAAGAAATCCTGGATGGATGCAAATCTAAATTAATTTTTTTATTTTTAACAAAAGTTACTTAGTCCACCATACCAATATGGTATGGGGGACTATTAAAATCGTCAAATTGTGACTTTTCTTAATTTTATCAAAAATGAGTTACTAAGGTTCCAAAACAACTTAATCGACGAAAAACTAAAGTTGTCTGTCGGTCTCTCATCTGTCTGTATACATGATAACTCAAGAACGCCTTAATCGATTTTAACAAAATTTGGTAAAAAAATCATCTATCGGCTGCCCAGGTACTGGTTAACTTTTGGGTAGGGTGGTGGGGGATTAAGGGGGGAAAAGGGAATTAAAATATTTAAAAAAATTGTCACTGGAACAAAAGCAAGTAGCGATATACGGTTTTCAGATTTAAATTTTGGGAGCTTTAGTTTCCGAATTATTTGAAAAAACGTTTAAATATATAAAAAAAATCATAACTTTAGAAGTAAAGCAGCTACTGATATGCGGTTTTCAGATTTTGGTTTTCGTAAATATTACCCAAAAATTTTGTTATAAGGTTCAAATCTTTCAAAGCTATAGTTTTCGAGATATTTTTATTTCCTTTCAACATAAAATAATTGATTGTATGGTAGACTATCCGTGCTTTCTAGCACTATCTTTTTATCAAAAAACGTATTTTGTCCGACTCTAAAACCAATACCCTACTAAAAGACAAAAGCCAAGGACCAGCAATAGGAGTTATCTAATTAGCTTTCAACCGATTTTTATTATATATGTCTCTATGTATACCAACAAAATAAATAAGTTTTTACGAGTGACCTAAAACATTATTAGGCAGATAAATCTACAATTTGTATTATGTTGTTTGTCTGTCGTATTCTCACCAAAAAAAAAAGATTAGATATTATGTAATTAAAGTTATTGTTATGATGTTGTTAAATATAAGTCTTAAAACTTTCAAAAAGGGGTCTAATATTGTTACACTTTAAAAAACGAGAAGTTTTGGAATAAATAAAAAGCAGTGTCAACATCTCTTCAAAAACATATTAAGACAGTCAAAGATAGCTGCCGGATAATAACACAACAATGGCGGGTTTACCCAACTTTTCATATTGATAATTTATAACCAAAACACAATTTTATTCATAGTCATAATGTTAAATACATTATTCTTAATAGAAGTGTTTACCCAAGTTGGTTAATTTTAACTTTATGCACTATCAATATGAAAAAAGCAAAGAAAACATATTGGTTGGCTAATTTCAAAATGGGAGTCATTGATTTTAGCTGATATTAGAAAACAGAAATTTAGCAAGAAGGAAGAATACCTAACCTATTGAGGTTAGGTAAAGAAAAACATTTTCTTTTGGTCTTCTTTTTTGTCAATTTTGTATAAAACAAAGTTATGATTGTTTTCCACAAACCATTTATCGTCTCCTGATGATGCTAACGTTTTTAGCGAGTGCAAAAAAGTGTAGTTTTGGTTTGTGCAAAACAATCATAACTTTGTTTTAGTGCAACCAAAGGTTCCAAATTCCTAACATACTCAATTTTGTATGTTAATTTTCAAAATTTATCCTAATGCACTATGCTTATAAACTCTTGGATAAACATGCGCTTTTAAATTATGTCTTAACACTAAAAATGTGCTTATAACCTATGAATTAAAGTTATGAATTATCAATATGAAAAGTTGGGTAAACCTGCCATATTACTGAAGTGGTTAAGTCGTCGGAAAGATTTTAATCATTTTTTCAAAGTCTGCTAACTGCATAAAAGTGCATTTAGACTGTTGTAGTGTCGTCGTAGTTGCGTTGTAGCTGTAGTGAATTGTTTTTCATAGATAATGCAGAACGGATTATTTTAATAGATAAAGTAATTTACTTTCTAAATGCTTTAAACAAATATTGGTGGTAATAGACCCTAATGCTAAATTTTGGAATATTTTAAAAGATTCACCCTAGATATTTCTTTGGTATTAACCGAGCAAGTTCCGTTTATGCTTAATATTTAAATAGCCTAAGTTCAAACATGCTTTAATTTTAAAATTGAGGTTGATAGGGTAGCAAAGAAATACAAAATTAAACTTGGGGGAAAAAGGGAGAAAAAAGGTAGCATTATTGTGTCTGCATACATATAGACATTCGATAGTGTGTTCAGTGATATAAGCAATAAATTAACAAGATATTGTAAGTTGTGTTTAGGTATATCCCCATTAATCCGCTAATCAATCATACTGGTTTATTATAATTGTGAAGAAATTAGGGCCATTTTTCTAAGTGACGAAAAGCGCTTACTTTTACCATTATTTCGTCGCTTGCATGGACAAATTATATCAAATAATTTAAATATTTAAACCTATATTTTGTCATAACCTTTAGAAAAGTGATAGTCGTATCAGCCGTTGTTGTGGTCAAAAAGACTCACACAGAGATAGGTAGATATTTTCGGGCACGTATGAAAGAGATGGCATGAACACATTGACGCTAAGCATGGGAGTTTCGTGGAAAAGCATACAGTCGATCTTTGCAATAAAATGAAATGAAGAAGGTATTGTATTTACGTATGTCCCCATCCCCTTACCAACCGATGTTAGTCAATAATATTAACATCGGTGGTCAATATTACTTATAATATCTGGTTTATGCTTTACATGCTATAAGTGTCACTTAATGCAATTTTCGTTAACAGATACAAGTTTCTCACATTAAAAAACCTATAAAACTATATTAAAAGTCAATCATTTTCGTAAAGGAAATAAAAATAAGTATTTTTTTAATAATATATATCCATTTTTCTGTACCCAATGGCTGTAAAAAATGTGTCAAATGTGATTTTAGGTAGTTTTTGATAAAGGCTTTAAACTCCTCGTATTCGAAAACCTATATATTCATATAGGCTCCATCAATTTGTCTCTACACAAAAAATAAAAAAATCAAATTTAGCCATGGGCCGCTATTTTGGATTTTGCGCTGAATATCTCAATACGCTCAATATTTTCGAGATGTCATCTGACGGATTCATAATCTGGGGAGTCTCAGCTTTCATATGACACCATATAATCTATTATGGTAAGATAATCCGGGCTCGATTAAAAATCGCGACTTATCCCCCTGACTATAATTAATTGTTTATCTATACACATAATAAATCTCTAAAAGGACCATTTCTGTACATTAAATATTTTTTTAAATTGTTTGACAAAACGAGATACCATAAATGCAATTTTTACAATTTTTGTCTGTCTGTATGTCTGTTTGTTTCAGCATCACGCAAAGACCGCCAAGCTGCTTATGATGGGACTTTCAATATTGCATTCCCTGTGTTCCTGGGCAACACATAGACATTTACTTCATCAAAATTGTTTTACGGAAAAAAAAGTTATGGCATTTAAAGGAATAAAAAGGAAAAAAATGGGTAAAACCGCAGGCAAAGCGGCGCGGCGGTGTCTAGTGTGTAATAAAAGTAATATGTCTAGTGGGTAATAAAAGCAATATTTGAGAGGGAAAATGTTCCTTAAAAAAGTTACTTTTAAAGAGTTTTATAAACAATTTTAGAAAATTACTAGTTTGACGTAAAAAAGGGGAGAGGGGCACTATAGCGCCACTGTGTATTGTAGGTAGGTACCATTATTAATTATTAACTTCGGTTGGTCAGGGGATAGGGACATAAGTCAATATAATACTTTGTTCATTTATTGAAAATATCGACTGTCTGCATTTCCACGAAAGAACTCCCATGCTTAAAGTTGGTGTGTTCATGCCATCTCTTTCATGCACGCCCGAAAATATCTACCTATCTCTGTGTGAGTCCTTTTGACTACAACCACCGTGCACCGCTGATAATAGGGTACTGTAACTAAAGCAATATATAAGATTAAAAAGGTAAATAATTTGATATAATTTGTCCATGCAAGCGAAGTAATGCTAAAAGTAAACGCTTTTTGTCACTTAGAAGAAAGGCCCTAATTTCTTCGCATTTATAATAAACTAGAATGATTAATCAGCGGATCAGATATAACTACTATAGTACCTTGTTAATTTATCGCTAATATCTTTGAACACAGTATTGACTATATGTATGTATGCAAATACAAAATTTTTTGTCCATCTTTGGTACCCAATCAACCCTAATATTAAAACTAAAGCATTTTTGAACTTATATTAAGAAAAAACGGAACTTTCTCGGTTAATATAAAAGAAATATGTAAGGTGGATCTTTTAACAAGGTAAATTATATTAAATTGTATTAAAAAGTGTGTACCAAAATATATTGTTAACTATTTGTCTGCAAAATATCCTGTTCTGCATTATCTATGGAAAATAATTCACTACAGATACAATGCAACGACGACTACACTACCACAGTCTAATTGCACCTTAACAATGCAGAAAACTCTACGCATAATCATCTAGAATCTTAAAACCTTTAAAAAAAGAGGAAAGTTCTGACTAAAAAATAATTAAAATAAATATATTTTAAAAGTTTAAAAAACTTGTGAAAGCATTTAAAAAGTTTATTTTAAGCAGCCAAAAGTGTTAAAATTTTCGTTGTGCAGCATCAGGTGTAATTGTAAAACCGTACAAATGGTTTATACGGAGGTTTTAAAGCGAAAAGTGAAAAGTAATAATCTTTCTTTTAAGGGTATTCTAATGACCTAGCAATGCCCCTTTTTTTCTCACTATACCATAAAAAAGAGTAGTCCACAATGCTACTTCAAGGTCCGACAAGACTCCACAATTCGCCTGTTTGTTAAGACCCAACACAAACCCACAAGACACCTAGAATACACACATGTTGGTAACTTTTAATGGATGGCTTATCCATAGAATTTATTTAACTGTTTTGAGCATTAATCCATAGAATTGATTTAACTGATTTAAGCATTTATATTTTGTGTTAATAGTTCATGCACAGCTGAATGTAAAATAAAGGCGAGAAATGCTGTCTACAAGGAAAGAAAATGAGGAAAGCCGAAAGAGTTATGGCACTTATAAAACAAATACTGTGTCAAGATTGGACGCCAAATATTGCAAACTGGAATTCTACGTCTCATTTTGATAAAATTTATTATAAAAATAATTTATTATTTATTTGAAATATCGCGAATAAATGAGAAACCCCAAAAGTCATTCACATATTATTGGAAATTAAATATCTGTTAAAGAAGCTAAGATTTAGCTTTGATTATAATGGGTGATAGGGGACGCCAAAACTAGAAAAAAAGTTATTATGAATCGTTTGTTTTTGAAAATTTTCTGTTATAGCTTGTTTAAAAATTACAAGAAAAAAAACCTAAATTTTGTAGAACAAATCATAATAAGGATAATAATAATTGAGTACAAACGGTATACTAATTTTACGTATAACCAACTCATAATACTAGTTTAACGAGCATCTTAACACGACTGTAAGGGACCATTTACGCTTCTAGGGTAATAATGAAGCTTAGACGTAAATCGTAAGAGGGCGCGCCAAGCGATGAAACTTTCTCTCATAATAAGGACAGTGACTGACGCAAAAATGTAAATTATTAAGCCGTTTTGAACAAAATTTAAAACAAATATTTTCAGTTTTCAAAATTTTTTTTAAAAATAAAAATCACAAAATATTTAAAATATTTAAATTAAAAAAATTAAATTTTCAAAATTTTATACATTTTCAAAATTCCAAAAAAAAATCACAAAATTTTCAAAAATTCTCAAAATTAAAAAAAAAAATTAAAATATCTTAAATATTTCTAAAATTAAACAATTTTAAAATTCCCAAAAATTTTAAAAATTGAAATATTTTCAAATTTCAATATTTTATGAAATTTTCAAAAACAATAAATGACACAATTTTGTCCTAATTTTCTTAGAAACAGTAATGTTGCTTAAATAATAAAAAGTATGTACTTAGGATTATTTAGATGTGCTATTTTTAATCGTTTTTGATATTTATAATAAAATTTTCATTGGTCGCAGGTAAAGTACACTAACTCGCATATTATAGTCATTACATGCTCAGATGAATTAAGACACTCGCCTTCGACTCGCATCTCAAACTTCATCTTCGCATGTAATGACCATCATAAACTACTACGAAATTTTAAGATAAACATTTTGAGAATAAAAAATCATGTGGTGCAATGTTTTTAATTTTTAGAATGTCTTTTTTTTCCCAATCCTAGAACTTTAAAAACCAAATGTCTTGGAAACACAGAGTGTAGAGAGTAAAGAATATAAAGTTTTTTTCAAGTGGAATTTCCGGTCCTTTAATTCAAAATAGTTAAATAGTAAAGACGGTCGCGCGACACCCAATTAGTAGTAACGGACATGCGCGTGCTGATGTCATGTCAACCTAGAAACGGTCGGTGGTTGAAGAAGGAGGGAGATGCACGGCCTTTTTGAGAATTTTGTTAACTGGTGGTGCCGAGTTGTGATGCGCAATTTTTGTGACTTTATAATGACTAAAAATTTGCTGTGTTTATTGTACGAATTCGAAGAACGACACTTTGAATCTCTGCACAACTTAATTTGTTTTTTTTTTTATCAGTGAAATATTGTTAAAAATAAGTTATTTTTATTGGAGTTGTTCCTAAATTTTCAAAAGTAATGTTTTTATGATCCGTTAATCAGAAAAAAATTAAAAATAAGGAATTTTTCCGTGCGACAGCCTCAGCCCGCTTGGGTTTTGCTTAGTACTTAACCCGCTGAGTACCTTGCTTAACGACTCACCCCATGGATATAGTATCGATTCCAACACAAAAATCAGTCACCAGTTCTATATGGACGACCTTCAAACATACTCAGAAGACGCAAACCAACTTGAAAGTCAGCAAGGCTGTTCAGATTGAACTCGGAGTCGACAAATACGTCGTACTCCATGTAACCAAAGGAGAAATTCAAAATCTCCGATTCATAATACTCATGGATGGAACAATAATCGACGGCATAGGAGCTGAAGGAACCTATGAGTACCTAGGGCTAGAACAAGCACTCCATATAAATTAATCCCAGAACAAGGATAAAGTTAAGCAGGAATTCTTCACCAGATTAAAAATAGTGCTCAATACTTACCTTAATGAAAAGAACTCTTTCACTGCAATAAACACCTAGGCTGTCCCACACATACCTTAACTTAACACGGAACTGCAAGAGGTAGATAGAAAAGTAAAAATTATACTCACCAATAAGATAATGCACCACCCATAATCTGCCGTTGAGAGGCTTTACTTACGCAGAAACGAAGGCGGGAGGGGACTTCTTAGTCTAGAATTAGGGCACCTGTAAAAAAATTAACAATAATAAGATATTTTCAAAATTAGAACAACTCTAAAAGAAGTTTAAAAAAAACCTCCAAATCAGTTACTTCAACCGAAAAGAATCTAAAAACAAAAGGTCAAAACATCGTTTGATCATTTCTCTTTTCGCTTCGGTCCTTTGAGTGTCCCTTGTGGAATGATCATCAAAGTTTGAATGTTCGTTGTTTCCACCCAAGATCTTTTAATCTTTTGGTTTTAAGAATAACTCTGTCATACAAACCTTAGTAGAACAAGATCGAAACCTTACCCCGTTGAGTCTTTCGCAGCAGCTGGAACTAACCTACAAAAACAGAAAACAACAGTTAAAGACAAAATGGAAGAGTAAGGCACTCCATGGCAGATTTGCCGCGGTCTAGGAACAGGAAAGCGTACCCACCCAATCCTTCAATAATGGCAATACAAGACCACGTCATAAAAACGCGAAGCTATAGAACACACATATTAAAGGAAAATGTGCCGGTAACGAAGAAATCATGCAAAATTTAATATCTGGGTGCTCAGTACTTGCACCGACGTAATATTTGCCAAGGCATAGCATAGCATGAACAAAGTTCTCCACCAAGCTATCTGTCTAGAATACAATCTCATCAAAGATCAGACAAAAGACTATAAATGTATGTTAACCGCTGTGAAGGAGAACATGGAATACAAAATACTATGGGACATGAACATAATATCCGACCAAACCATTTGATCACAATCGCCCCGATATGAGATTATAATAAGGCGGACAGAGCAGTTCAAATAATTTACTTTGCAGGATTGCTCGATGACAATGCGGTCAAAACTCACACTGAAAAAATTGCGAAGTATGAAGCGCTTGCAAGAGAAACGAAAAGACTATGGAACTTTCAAAGCATAGAAATTAAGTCAATTAATCATAACTGCCAATGGGATGGTCCATAGAAAGCTCCCAGGATTCTTAGTACATTCTATGCAAAAATCTTATACTGAGCACATCAAGTTTTAGGGACTTATTGGGCGTACATTTTCGCGGTCCCTTATTAAGGAAAATTGACATTTGACGTCTGAGCATGCGCGTGACCTGTGTTTTTATTAAGGAAACAGTAATAAACTACGGTGTTCCCTTAACTCGGTACAGTTACAGTACGTCTTTATCTTTAAACATAACCTCAATTTGCACGAATAGTGACGGTTGGTTTGTTTTTCGACACGACTTTTTATTTTTTTTTGCATTTTTAGTTTTTTGTTTATAAACAAAAATAGTCTTGTGGATTTTTAAAATTTATGTGAAGAAATTAATAAATTGGAGAACCTAGAAAGTTGAGGTTCAGCTACACTGACGATATAATTCTTTGGCGTGAATTTATCAGGGAAAATCCCTACAAGGTTAGAAATTTTAGGTTAGGAATAAGGAAAAGTAATGCGACTTCCAATAACACTTTTTTTTTAAAGTATGGCTAAGGTTCAACCTAAATAAAATATGGTTTTTTCTTATTATGGTAAAACCTTATAGAGTAACGCCCAATAAATCCCTATTGTCCGGCGATTATGTGTCCTGAATTGCGCCTTGTTAACCTTTACGAATATACCCGGATATCAACGAGAACTCCAGGATTCCCTGTGGGTAAAAAAAAGATACTATTTATTAAAAAAATATATTTAAAGTCTAGCAGTAAAGTATATTTAAACAAAAAATAATTACTTTCTTGACAAAATGAGATCTGGCGTCGATCGATATTTGGAACCAGAATTAATTATGTAGCAAAAAAGATACACGGTTGTGAACAGAAAATGCAACTTCTCACTCTTCAATTTCAATACAATATTGGCACGCTCGCATCAGAAAATCCTGCGTTGGTTGGTCTAAACAGGGTTTATCCAGTTTGCTTGGGACTGTCAAAAGTCCAGCTATACCCTTGAGATTCTTAATATATAAATACATAATAAGCCGCTTTAATATTCTCGAATTTTAAGACTTTTTAAAACTTTTAAATACAATTTTTTCCATTTTTCATCCCAATGGAGACATCTCAAACTTGTGAAAACATTTTTGGGAGTTACAAAAGCGTAAGTCCCTAAAAGAGTAGACGACAAAGAATTTTTTCTTTCTTCGGAAAGAAAATTAAATTTTAAAGAATTTTATTGCTTCAGGAATTTAAGGGGCTAAATAACCTAATAAGGTTGCCAAAAAGTGGATAGACGCTATTGTTAAGGGTGGATTTAAGAAAAAGTCTCGAAACCTCAAATCAAATCAAAACAAGCTTTATTGTCGGCAAACAGATTTCAGTAAAAAAACGTAGACTAACCTAATATAAATAAGCAGCGCAACATTCCTATATTAGCAAATAAAAACACAGTGTAAATAATATTAATTATAAGAAAAAATCTATTCTAAAAGATAAATGTTAAACTAAGTGTGTCAAAAAATAGAGTATAAATAACATAATTATTTTATAACAAGTAAGACGCAAAAGATATATTACCCACTTACCAAAAATATTGGTATATTTCGTCAATATTCTTGGAATATCAAAATACCCAAAATACATCACTACCTTGTTATTATTCACTGAATATTCAGAATGGCTGTAGTCTGAACACTACGTTTTTGGATACATATAGCATCTACATATGCAAAAAAGTAATGTTCAGAAAACATTCATTCTGAATATTCAGTGAATCATAAAAAAGTGGACCGTTGAACATTCACAGGATGGGTTTTGGATATGAAGAATGATTCAAGAATATTCTCGCAATATACCAATATTCTTGCTATGTGAGTCGCAGTAGTTGTATTATAGAGGCGGCCTGTGAGACTGGCAATTAGGCCTCTTCATGGGCCTTTTCTGCCCCACCCCCTTCCTTACCCCTATACGCTTACTTCCGCTGCAACTCTCTCCCCGAACCTTTCTGTCTTCTTTACGAAGTTTAGTATGTAGGCCCATTTAAGTGACTGCAGTTGTTCTTCCTCTATTGTGGGAAATCCCCACTGCAGCTACCTGGATCTAGCATATGCATTCCCCTTCAAGCCTGAAAGCGGGTCACTCGGGATCTTCTGCTTCTCTCATTTGCGTCAGATGTTTGTTCAGCCGATTGTGCCCCGTCTGATGATGACCATTCGGGTCTTGCCTAAGATCCATTTAGTTCTGGCTTCATTCAGACCATCCACGAATAGCTTGTACTGTCTGCACTGTCACTCTTGCCTCCAGGACGTCTTCAGTTAATCGTTCACCCATTTGTTGAGCTCACTCTGTACCTGTTTCCTTGTTATTCCCAGAAGAGGTTCCGGTCCAATGCATTGGGTTTCGGCCCCTAGTCTGGCAAGTTCGTCCGCTTTCTCATTCCCTGGCATTCTCTTAGGATCTGGTGTCCATATCAGTGTTACTTTCTTGTCTTGAGCCAGTGTTTGCAGTGCTTCAGCGTACTCTTCCATCAGACTACTGAAGATTTTGGGTGCACTTAGAGCCTTGAGAGCAGCCTGGCTATCGGAGCATATGTATATGTCACTCCTGCCATTCCTGACCTCCGGTAGGGTTGCTGCCATGATAATGGCATATAACACTGCTTGAAACATCGTAGCGTGTTCTCCAATTAGATCACTTTTTTGAACTTCTAAGCTTTCCGCCCACACTCCTGCGCCTGTTGTCTGCCTGGCTGACAGTTTAGGGCCTTAGGGCCATCTGTCTAGCATACCGTCGCCTCTCTGCTTAATTCTGTTCTGAATTCTTCCCTTTGTCACGCATTCCGTCCTGGTATTGGGACTGTGTATTTTTTATCGAACCTCCATGATTTAAGCGGTGCTTTCACTGGCTGACTTAGGAGAGGCAACTTTTTCGTCGCCAGTCTCTCGACCGCCAGATGGCTCATTCTTTCCTCCCTGCCATTCCATATTCCCTGGTCCCTTAATCGCAGGTGCATCGCCATCCCCTCCTTCTTGATCCAAGTTGGAAGCGAATCGATACTCAAGATGGATTCCAGAGCGTGGATGTTCGTCCTCATTGCGCCGATTATTTCTCTGCAGAAGAGCCCTTGTAGGCTCGTGAGCTTTTTGGATGTGGTCAGCTTCTCTACAACGGGCCACCAGACCACAGATCCGTATTGGATCGTTGGTCATACGATGGCCATGTATATCCAGTGTGGGATTCTCGGGCTAATGTCCTAGGTTCGACCGACCACTCGGCGCAACCGCCACATTGTTTCCTGGACCTTAAAAGTCATTCTAGCAATATGCTCGCTCCACTTGAGTCCCTTGTCCAGCGTGACTCCCAAATACTTAAATTGTGATACCAAAGTTAAGGGTCTGCCGTACATTATACAAAGTGCTACCTTTGCACAAAAAAAAGTGACAAAGACAATCCTAGTAATTACAGCCCCATTTCAATAACACCTATATTCGGTAAAATTTTCGAAAAAACTTTAAAAAATCAAGTTTATAAATACCTAGAAGAAAACAATCTTTTTTGTACTAGTCAGTTTGGTTAAGAGCAAAATTATCAACATGCACTGCTATAAGTAGGTTGATAGAGTTAATAAATAAAGGTTTTGAAAAATGTGAATATGTTTCTGCCCAATTTTTAGATTTAACAAAAGCGTTTGATTGTGTTTCACATCATATATTGCTGGTGAGGCTTTTGTCTTACGGTTTTGATACAAAAAGCAATGAGTTACTTAGGTCCTACTTGACAGGACGAGAACAGTAAGAGTCGATGGAGGGAGTGGAATCTGACAGGCTTTCAATTAATTATGGCGTCCCTCAAGGGTCTGTGTTGGGTCCCATTTTATTCTTGATATATGATAATGACCTTGATCAGTCTTCACCTTTATCAGAATTAATCCAATTTGCGATGACATAACCGACCTCCAATCTCTTTTATGCGCCGATGAGAATGACAGGATTGCTTCAACACCATTCACTTTATTAAAAGACTGGTTTCTGGCAAACAAATTGAGTTTAAATGAAAGTAAAACAAAGCGAATTATTTTTACCCTTAAAAACTTTAACAAAAATTGTGATATTGATCCAAATAAATTTGTGAGATTCTTGGGAGTACAATTGGATTCAAAATTAACCTGGGAAGGGCACTTGAATACACTTACAGGGAGACTCGCTAGGAACATATATCTATTAAGATCACTCTCAAGCATTGTGGGGCAAAAGACGCTTTTGACATGTTATTATGGGCTAATTAATTCAATAATATCCTATGCAATTTTAGTTTGGGGTCATTCTCCACATACTGAATTGGCTTTTAGACTGCAAAGAAGATCAATCAGAATCTTGGCAGGGCTCTCTTATAGCGAGGATTGTGTGTGCCGTGCCAGTACATTTTAGTGTGTCTTTTATACATAAAAGAGAACTTTTCAAAGTTTAAATTTCATAGTGACATCCATGCTGTTAATACCCGGAGTAGAAATAATGTTGTGTTACCTTTGTAGCGTCTGACAAAGACTAGAAACGGCACTGACTATTATTGCATAAATTTCTTTAATGCACTGCCACGCAGGATAAGGGTTTTAGAATACAAACAACACAAAAAAATAATAAAACAATTTTTAGCACAAAAAGCCTATTATGATATGGAACAAACGGCGGTTATGAGCGATTGGGTTAGTTTGTTTGATTAACGTCTACTCTGAAATATGTACCTTTTTGAATAGCTGTTTTCACCTTTGTTTGTTATTTTTTCTTTACTGTTTTTATATTTATATTTTTACATTTTTTTTTGTTTTGGTTTTTCACAATTTGTTAATGCCAATTTTTTGACTTTTTCTTTTAAATTTGTTTGTTGTATTTCATTTATTCAAAAGATAGGTGTTGAATTTTATTTTTATATTTTAGATGTTGTAGTTTTAACTTTTTAAATTTCTTATGTTTCTTTTATCTTTTATCATAATTATTATACTTATTGTTTTTTTTTGTTTTGTTTTTACGACTTTTAAAATTTGTTTTTGGACTTGCTAATGATTTTTTTTTAATGCTAAATATTGTTATTTATAAGACATTGTGCTATATTTATTTTATTTTTGTAAAATTTTTTGACTTATGTAACTGCGCAAGCATTATTAGCACCAATAAAGAATCAACCTATCTATTATCTAAATCCCTTTAGTTTTCTCATTCTGGTGAATAAGATCATCTCGGTCTTTCTATGATTCAGTCTTCTATGATTTTTACCGCCCTTTGCATTCTTTCGCAGACTGTGGCTAAAAGCGACCGTTTACTTTCATTACACCATCGTCCGCATATGCTTGTACGTCGAGTCCGTCCTGCGTCAGGCGATTCAGTAGATCAGCCAGTACCAGGCACCACACACACGAGGATTTAACGCATTCAGGCATGCTTTGTGGGTAGTAAGACACAAGATTTTCTACAAACTAATTTAAGATATCGTGTTGGACACAAAAACTAAAATTTTAGATAAACCTACAACTAAAAGTCAAACAGTATTAAAAGTTCCAACCTACAACAGAGGTTTTAAGAGTACTTTTGTAGCGAGAACAAGAAGTAAAATTATATCGGAAAAAATTGTAAAATAGCGTTCTAAGAGGAAAACAAACGATCCAGTATGTGTTGTTAATTTTACCTTTTTTTTTCTATCATGTCATTTTGGAGGTTGCTTCCGTGTTTACTTACTTGTAAAGTCTACTGTAGTTTTAGACCTATTGGTTTTCATCCCTAGAATGCGACTATTACACGATCAAAATTATTGTCAATATTTTATATTGACAATCTCTTTTTAATATCATGAAAAACCGCTTACACGATGAACATTTATGTAAACATCGGTACCCAAACTAGTAAATAAAGAATGAGTTTTTATTTTGGGCATATTTTAAATATTGTTTTCTAGCACTTTTTTTCTCTGTCGGAAATTCATCAATTGTTAAAATGTTCTCCCCCAAATGGTCAATACTATTGTCAATAAATGCAGATATTGACAATATTATTGATCCTGTAAGGGTCGTTTACAAAATATATTTCATATTTTATTTTTAGGCGAAAGAAACATAGGGTCATCGTAGGAATACTAAGGAGCCAACAAGATCTCACCCTGCTGATAGCGACTTCAGGTAAAGTCAAATTGAACACTAAACGCTACAAATTTTTCCCGTATCTTTAAATAGCTTTCAAAAGAAACGACTAAGCCAAATATCAATTTGAAGACAACACTAAACTTATGATATCTATGACTCAAAGTCTCTAAGAAACACACCGTACGACGTTGTCACGTTGCATTATTTGTAATAAATTCCCATTTTTTTTCTCCGATTTGAGCAATCGAATAGTAAAATTAGAAAAATACTATAAAATACACTGAAATATGAGTTTATATATTATTATAACTCATTCATACATAGGATACACTATGTTGGGAATTTGGAACCATTGGTTGCACTAAAACAAAATTATGATTGTTTTCCACAAACCAAAACTTCACTTTTTTGCACTCGACAACGTTAGCATCATCAGGAGACGATAAACAATGTTTATTGTTCAATGTTTATTGTTCATTGTTTATCGTCTCCTGATGATGCTAACGTTGTTAGCGAAACACGCGTCGAGTGCAAAAAAGTGTAGTTTTGGTTTGTGGAAAACAATCATAATTTTGTTATAGGATACACTAAAATATGAGTGGATATATTATTATAACTCATACATACATAGGATATATGCAAAAAAATTAGGTAATTTCATAAAATAGTTAAATTTATAATTATGGCAAAATAAAAATTTTAGGATTACCAAACCTTTTTGAAATATTTATATCAACTGATATGCTAGCTAGGCATTTCAATTATTTTTATCGTGTTTACCAAATTAAAATAGCTTCTTAAACACTACTTACCGGTCTTTAAACCAATCTCCTAAAACACTACTTAATGGGATAATCAAAAAAATGGTTTTTGATTGACCGGCAATAGCCGTGTTTCTGCGAGTTTGACATATTTACTAAGTCCTTTGTCTGAACGACATCCAGAGATGGTATGGGATAGTAGACTAGATTTCTGTCACATAAATGCATTTTAGAGAAATAGAACAATAGTAACTCTTATAGCCTCTTTTTGCTCGCCTTAAGGTGAGATTACATGGCCTAAAATAGTAGGCTGGCGGGTAGTATAAAATTCGTAATTTTTTTAATTTTTTGAATCGTAATGCTCTGATTGGTACATTCAAAAATTTTGACGTTTCCGCTAAATTTATTTGCCTTGACAGCACGCAACCTGAAGTTAATAAATAGGCGAGACCTTTTCTACTGGTTTTTAGCATAACAGGTTGAAACGCGAAAACGCTAAAACGCAGCCTACTATTTTAGGCCATGTAATCTCACATTCATACTCGCGCTTCTAGTCGTGTAGCATCTTGTGCCGCCAGCGTTTTTTTTTTCCTCGGTTTACACTTCAGCGTCGTTTTATACTTCGTTTGCATACATTTGTATATTAACAAAATGTTATGAAATATGATATGAATAAGAAGCTAATTATTTTACCTACTAGCGTGCGGTAAAGTGCAATTTACAATACTCGTTTGCATGTGGAAGATTGTACTTTACTGCATACTGTGCGGTAAAGTTAACGTTATGGCAGTTTACAGCACACTGTGTGGTAAAGTGACTACGTTTATTTCAAAAAATTAAAACTACATATATTGATATTTCTTTTTTGGGAACTTTTAAGCCTTATAGGTAAAATCTTAAACTACGCGAAGCGTGCGGTAAAGTATCACTTTCCGCACTTGTTAGGTAAATAACTATTGCACTTTCCGTTATATGAATTGAAAAAAAAATGCCGCAAATGTGTTTTCTGAAAATAACGACATATAAAAAATTTAAATTGGTCTAAAATCTGCTGACATGTAAATGCCAGCCTTTTAGCGCCAAATCATTCTGTCCCCTTCTTTAAAGTCAGAGAGACATAGCCGCTCTTTGCAAGACGCAGAAGTGTGCATCATTATGGACAATATAAGGAATGTTAAAATTTTATTTGAGTTGATTTAAAAGTACTGACATACACATAAAATTATTTAAAAAAATATTTAGAAAAAAGAAACAAATGTACAAAATGACAAGGTTATGATTTCATGGCCCACATTAAAGTGAGAAAAAGACAAATTGGAAGATAGGTGGAAGGTGAGAAAGTGGCCCCATATCTGTAAGTTGTTGCACGTTTAAGTTATTGTTCACTAACCAATTTGATGGACACAAAAGAAAAAACGTGCAGAGATGAGTAGTTCAGCCGTTTCTTTTGGCTTGTCATACTTAAATTTTATTTGTTGGGTTTTTGCTTCTTCGTTCCTTAAAAGAAGGAAGTAGTGTAAGATTTTGATGGATCTCCTCATTTTGTTACCCCCGCAACTCAAAAACCTCGGCAGCAATCGTAACACCTAAAGTGCATTTATTTAACTTTTGCTAATAACTTAAAAGACCTCTAAATAATATTTTTACTTTAAACTAAAAAAAATATAAACTCGTGATACCTTGTTGGGGAGCTTAAAATAATATAATATATGATAATATATATAAATATTCACGTTTTTCTTTGGAATCATCCATGCTTTAATTTGCTATGTTCATAAGCATAGACCTTTCCTTTAAATGATTATTTACTCACTTGAGTCCATATAACTATGAGATAATATAATAGCCCTCCTCTTGCTTTTCCCGAGAAAAATCCGTACCGATAATAACTTTCCCAATCAAGTTGGCCTGGAAAAAACCCATAGACGAGGAGTGTAATGGGCAGGCGCGTCGATTGCGTCAGTATCGAAAGCAACTGACAACCATCAAAATGTAGGTTTATGTTTAATATTTTTGTTTACTTTTGGAAAATCTATTAAAAGAGTGGAGACTACCATAAAAAAATTAAAAAAGTGTTTTCTAATGTTTTCCGTAATAATAACAGAAAAACTCCACAATAATATAAACAAAATGACAAAACCACACCTCGTCAAAAATGTAAACTTTTCGACAATGCTCAGTTTTCTCAGGAAGTGGGTTCGGCACTTGGGGTCATGTCCTCGTGTAACGGGATTACCTTGTGGATTGAAACTTTCGAGTAAGGTTAACTTGCGGTTGGAGATGTTTTATACATAATATAATAAATAAATTCAATTAAATAAAATCAAAGTTTTCCGACAGATGATGTCATTGTCACTGTCACTCAAATTAATACCTCGTCATTAAATTATCGTAAGGCCACTATGACACCAGGTATGGATAGTTTAGTGCATGCGCAGTAGATTTTTGGTTTATGGCCTAATGGCCCAAACAGTTTCAAAGCCAACCGCGATTTTGGATTTTCTTCTTTGTTTTTCAAATACAGAGACTCTAATATAAACTATTGTTGATGCGCAAAAATTAATATTTTATATCTGGTTTTCTGACAAATTGGTGAAAATAGACAAAAAAAGAGTATATAAGGAGTCACCGTCGTCATTCGGCTCAACAAGTCTGACCCACATACAAACTTTCAGCGTTATAGCTATTACAGTTTTGACTACAGATGAAAAATAGGGTTGGATGGGGGGTACCCTTCCGCCTTAACTTAAGTCGTATTTTTTTTTAAATTCTACACAATTTATTACTTCTGAAAAATATTAAATCCTTTTTACTCTAAATTTTTAATAATTGACACCCATTAATACGTCAACAGTCGGAATCTACTTTGAAATGGAAATAAATTTGTTATAAAGGACTCTTCAAATATAATCAAAATAAAATCAAAAACATCTCCATGTTCATTTAAAACGTATAGTATGTTTTCATATCGTATTCAAAACGCATCGAAAAACAAGTATCTTGTTTTCATATTATGCTACTTGTCGGAACAGAGAACATGCTTTATGAAAGAAAAATAAGACATACATATATATATGTATATATATATATATATATATACGTATTGAGTAGGTACCCATTAAAAACTTATTTGTACCGTCGATACCTCTGACATGGAGGCCAGCCAACACCTTCCGTTTTAGTACCCTTTCACACGTATGCCTCCGCCATTTTTGACACTGTTGACAGTTATTACATTAGTTAATTGTCAAAATGGCCGCCACATACGTCCAAAGCTCACTAAACTAAAATTATAAAACAAGACATAATGGAAACCACTGAAGCTGCCACAATTTTGTTTGCTGTCAAAAAATTGTCAAAAAATTAAAAATTACACTAATGCACGATGAAAAAAAATAACTATGATAAAATGGTATTTTTGCGGAAATAGTAAGGAATGTATGATACCATCTTGGAGCTGCGTTTCTCGCCCGCCTAATTCCACGAGCTTTAGCTGTGATAGTTAATGCGTTTAATGAAACCGTGTGCTCAACAATTTTAAACAGTGAAAGTGATACGAATTTCGACCAGGAGATACCTTACGAAGAGCTTTTAGATGTGATAGAATATGCGAACGCAGACCCAAATTGGTTAGGTAACATTTGTTTCACAGAAGAAAATATGTTTACCATATAAGGAGAACCAAATGTACCAAATGTACACGAATTGTACACGCTCAATATCCTGAAAGCATTAATGTTTAACAAGGAACAATGAGTGACCACATAATTAGACCGTTTTGGATTGAAAACAATTTTAATGGTCAAAATCTGCTCCAGGTAGATGTAATCTGCCACTGATGCCATTGCAGGAATTCAAATGGATTGCTGCTTCCTTCATAATGCCCGAATTATGAGGACATATTTGTGTAACTTGTTAGTCAATACATTATTTGGACGCTTCGAAACGATTCTTTGGCTAGGAGGTCTCCCGATATTACTCTTATTTACCGACTGAAAATTATGGTTTATTCGAACATTTTATTTAGATTTGTTTTTTGTGTTTGTTTTGTAGATCATAAATTAACATTAATTTCTAATTTTTTTTGCGTCGAATGAGTTCGTTTTTAGATAATACTCATGACAATAAAAAATATTGAATAACAAAATTTATTTCGATGGTCTTTGTTTCAGCTGGCGCTTATTATTTTTTGCTAAATACATTGTGGTCAACATTTACATAAAAGTCCTATGTTGCGGAGGCAAACGCATAACTGCTGGCGTTTATAAGACACACCCTAACAATACTTCCAAAGAGAAATTTTTGGTTGACATTGTCAAACGTAATGGACAGCTATAGACAACAAGGGGAAGTCCTCGAGCGACAAAAGTGTGGGGGGGGGCGAACTTACGTATTTTTAGTTTCTCTATTTTAACATAAGTGCCTTTTAAAAGTAAAAAACCAAAGTAGATAGAATATTTGAAACACGGAAACTTATGTTCTCTTTTAATTTCATTATGTTCCAAGAGTTTTTCTTTTCTCAGTTTTTCACACAAGATAACTTTATGGTTTTTATCTATAATTTTAACTTCGATTTGTAAAAACACACAAAAATAACACACAAACAATAATCACGAAAATATCTGACATGAAAAAAAATCACGTTTGATGTTTTAAAAATATTGACGTTTCTAAATGAACTGACCCTATTAAAGGCCATTAAATACTATTTACCTTCTTTTTTGGTAAATATGTTATACTATAAATGAAAATTTTACTACTACCATTACTATTATTATTCTACAACAAACAAAACGGAGAATATTATGCCTCATAAGTTCTAAAATTTTACTCAGATAATTTTCTAATTTAAAATAAGCATTAAAAAGGCCTTAAAATACGGATTTTCAAAAAGATCGCTCTGACAATAGGAACTCTGAATAAACTGCACAGGTCAAGTTTGATGTCAAAAGCCATCAAAACAATTTGTATGGTTGCTTCATGAAAACTTCAGATATTGAGATTTCGAACTTCCATTGTCTTTATTTTTACTTTTTCACAACGTTTCAAATGCTTATGTATCTGCAATCTTCATCAAGTGAGTACTAGCAAAAACTAAGACTACTTATCCTTAAATACTAGCATGTGTTTAGTAAACCATAAAACCATATAACTATGAGATAATATAACGGCTGTTCCCTTACTTTTCCCGAGAAAAATGCATACCGATGCATTTTCCATTATAGTTGAATCCTCTTTTTGAAATCCTTTTTTTCGATCAAAACGGATTAAATGAAGAAGGTATTACAGGTATTCCTTTTGTATACTATGAAGTAAATAGAAAGGGATAAAAAGTATATAAATAGGAAAGAATTGAAAATATGAACCCTTGAATGTGTATAAATGGATCAATTTTGTATATCAAAAGGAGTATTGGACGGATAGAAAAGTTTTATCTTTTTCTACTCCATTGAATACTTAGCGTTTTCTATCCCACGAGGGTCACAAGAGGGATTGCAAAAAGAGGATAGAAAAGGGATTAATTCTTTTTATTCTTTCCTATCCATTTTTTTAAAGGATTAGAAGGGGACGTCTAAGATGCAAAAAGAGGCTATGTGCTTTACATATTTATTTAAAATAACGCACGTAATCACAGAAAATACTGCCAAAATTTTAAAACACAGAAACACCAGAACAACAAAAATGGCAAAACCATACCTCGTTAAAAATGTAAACTCTTTGATGATGCCAAGTTTTCTCTGGAAGTGGGTTCGGCAATTTGGCGCCATATCCTCGTGTAACGGGTTTACCTTGTAGATTGAAACCCTCGAGTAAGGTTAAGCTTCCAGTTGAAGATATTTTATCCATAATATAACAATTTAATTAAATAATAAAACTAAAGTTTTCGGACAGATGATATCCTAGTCACTGTCACTCAAATTAATACCTTTTCATTAAATTTTCGTAAAGTCATTCCGACACTGGCATGGCTTTGTTGATGCATGGCCTGGTGGCCCAAACAGTGTCAAAGCCAACCACGATTTTGAATTTTCTTCTTTGTTTTTCAAAGTTATTTTCGTTACATTGAGCCGTTATAGTATCCCGTAGTTATATGCATAAAACAAACTTGTGTTCAGTGAACCATAAAGTTTTACACTTGGTTGGTTCCGCTGTTTCGCAATCGAAATCTGTTACCTCTGAAAAGTGTGGATTTCCAAATATCCGAATATTCTTCTTACCTTTTCTGAGATTTCTTTGATGCATGGAACTAGAAGTGTCGCCTTTCTTTCTTTATTTAAGTCTGTCGTCTCTTGCGTTGGTGTGGTCGAGAACTTGGAGGAAAGAATTTTTGACTTTCCTTTATTTAACGCTTCTTCTGTATTGCAGATGTAGGTGGTTCGATCTATGAGAGATATTGCAATTCCCAGTTTGGTTGATTTGAAATTAAGATATTGTCCAGTATGAGTTGGTTTTCGATATACGGAAGTGATTATGATTGAATTATTTTTGGTAACTAAAATATCGAGAAAAGGGAGCTAACAACTTTCTTCTTTTTCCAGAGTGAATTTGATGCAGTTTCTTACGCTCTTGACATGATTGAAGAATTGTTCTAGTGTGTTGTTGTCCTTTTCCCAGATGATGTATATGTCGTCTATATATCTTAGCCATGGTTTGTGTTTCTGCCATGATATACGCAAAGCTTTTTGTTTAGAGGATTCCAAAAAGAAAGAGCCACTACCGGCAAAAGTGGAGGTCCCTTGGGAGACCATCTTCCTGTCGAAAATATCTGTCCTTTTCCTGGAAATAACAATAAAAACTTTCAACGTCAAAACTAAAAAACTGGTCGTCCGATTGTAGGTTGATGTCTCTAAGGAGGTCCACGGAGTGGTTTGAATTTTTGACGAATGATGGTGCCTTTCCTTAAAGAGGCTGACCTCTAAACAACAGCTTTAATTATTTTTTTGGCTGCTAAATAAAAGATGGAAGTCCTTTTTTTTATAGTTTGGTAACATGGCGTTTTTTTGCGCAACATCGCACTGGCGTTGGACAACGCGATTTTTTTTATGGTGAAGTTTGGATGTATTCTCACCGGACTAATTATTATTATTCTTAAAATCATTTGTCACTGAATTATTACTTTTATTTATTTTAATCCTTTTCGTATGTTTAATAGAGCAAATATTGCCAAATTTATCAGAATTTATTAAATTTTATGCAGATCAGTCTTTATTATTATGAGTGCCGATGTCAAAAAGAGGTATATCCGAGAATTACGGAAATTAAGTCGTTTAATTCTGTCTTCTTTTGTCATACTATTGGTAAAACGACAAAAAATATTTTCCGACCAAAAATTTGCAAACGTACGCTAGCGTTGATTTATTTCCACCAGCTCTGAAAGTCGGTGGCGTTGCGCTGGCTGGTAAGTTTATTGGTTATAGTTTTTTTTTACAAAAGCAGTGCCTGATGTGGCCAGAATTGTTCAAGATTCGTCTTATTCTTTAGAAGATTTTTATTCTGAGGGACAAGAATTTTTATTGAAAGAGCCCAATAAGAATCTCCGACGTTTAAAAAGTGAAAAAGGAACACATCACAAAACAAAAGAAAGCAGTAAAATTGTAGCTCACAAGTGAGTTTTGTGTGATGATATTGATTTCATTTAAATTAATCACTTTATTTTTTTGTGTTCTTTAATAAAATAATCTCATATATCCACAAACTCCTTTTACTGATTGTTTTTAAAAATATTATACCTTAATCCTAACTAAGTACAAGTCGTCCCAACTAATTCCATATGACAATAAACAACTCAATAAACAACAAGTCAAATAAAGATAGCAATATCTCCGATATAAGTTATATGGAGAATATCTGTCGACTTTAAGATCGGATCGTTTTTTGGATTTGCGTTCTAAAATTCGACCTATACATAGTTTTCCAAAGTATTTTTATATCTCAGCGCCATGGTCAAAATCGATTTGGAAAAACGTATATTTAAGCTTTGGGAACAAAGTAAAGCAAAACAACATAATGAAAAACGTAGAAAACTTACCTGTAATAAACCCAAACGTTTCAACTGCTGTGAAATTGGTC
The DNA here is from genome assembly GCA_963921995.1 of Oxystoma pomonae. Lineage (NCBI taxonomy): Eukaryota > Metazoa > Arthropoda > Insecta > Coleoptera > Brentidae > Oxystoma > Oxystoma pomonae. Next base: position 72,900,441 of record OY998164.1, on the reverse strand, counting down.
ACATATCGCCAGAAGTCCTAAACCACGAAAGGAATGCAAACGTTGCAAACGCTTAGGTCATGCTGAAAGTCAGTGTAAGAGACCTCAGACAAAGGACGTTGAAAATAATGTGGTTGATAATGTCTTCTCCTGAAATCAATATTAGGGACTTATTGGGCGTACATTTTCGCGTTCCCTTATTAAGTAAAATTGACACTTGACATCTGAGCATGCGCGTGACCTGCGTTTTTATTAAGGGAACCGTAATAAAATACGGTGTTCCCTTAATTCGGTATAGTTACCGTACGTCCCTTATCTTTAAACATAACCTCAATTAGCACTGATAATAGTGATGGTTGATTTGTTTTTCGACACGATTTTTTAATATTCTTTTCATTTTTAGTTTTTTGTTTATTGGATTTTTAAAATTTATATGAAAAAATTAATAAATTGGAGAAACCTACAAGGCTGAGGTTCAGCTACACTGACGATATAATTCTTTTGCAAGAATTTTATTGAGGGAAATCCCTGCAAGGTTAGAAATTTTAGGTCAGGGGTAAAGAAAAGTATTGCGACTTCCATTAACACTTTTTTTATAGTATAGTTAAGGTTCAACCTAAATAAAATACAGTTTCCCCTTATTATTATTACCTTATAGAGTAAGGCCCCAATTATTTCTTTCACTGCTTCATCAACGACATGCCGACGTACACTTACGTTGATATTGAATGTGGGGCAGTTTTTGTCACGGAAAGTACTGCTTATGAAGCTAACTTGCAACACGAACCAAGCGGGTTATGGTGGTAGTAGCGTTTGTGTTATTGGAGAAGGGACATTGAAACTTCAAATTGACCAAATAGAAGCTGAAGCGTTAGTATTCTTCCAAGATCTGCCAAGTTAAGTGACATTTTGGAACTTCCATTTAGAATAATACCACTATTGGCTAAGGATGACGTGATTATTTCACCAAAAATAATTGCTTTTGTCGAAGTTACATCACGCGTTCTTTCAACTGGTAAAGTCTACGTGCAAGGTGGATTGAGAACGGTTTCAGCAGCTGATCTTTTTATTGATGAATGCGTTATAATGGGACCAAATGGATACGTTTCACTGATCAATGCGTCAAATTTTAGTTAGATCGATTAACTGTTTTAAGGAGTTTTAAGGATTGAAAATAGCTTAAAACGGTTCCGAGTATTTTTGATTGGGATAACTTTTAAAGTAATAACAGATTGTAACGCAATAATAACCACGTTATACCTAGAATAAGACGATGGTAGCTGTTCATACAATAATTTAATTTTTGATGTTGATGGCTTAAGCCGAAGTCCAAATTTTCTACCAAAGTTGATGCACCATGAAAAAATTATTGTACCAGTAAATGAGGTCAATATAAATCATAAAGATTGCATAGTTACTGGACAACAGATGTGTGTTTCTTCTCGATACCTTAAAGAAGCAGCCTGTATATGTTGAAGATAGAAAAGTACGTGAAGAGTATTGTCAAATAGATAACCGGTTATATCTAAAAACCGAATCGGGAAATAAATGGGTGGTACCAAAGTTAGCACGAAGACAAATATTAATGCATTTTCATGATAGCGGTGAATATTTAGCTTTGGACAAAACGTTGTATAAGCTATATCATTGTGATTTACGAAGCTTTTACGAAAAGAATTATAAGCGATAGTGGCAGCAGTCACACTGCCCAGAAGTTTAAAAATTACTGCCAGAATCTCAATATCAGGCATGTTGTAAATGCTACTGCAAAACCTGGAGCAAATTGACCGGTTGAGCGATACAATCGCACGATAATAGCTTTCTTATCGGCAAATATGGATAAAAAAGACCGATAGGCCGACCAAATCCAAACGGTACGCTGGGGTTATAGCACCAGTATGAATTCTAGCACAAGAAAATCGCCATATGAGCTGGTATTTGGGTAAGCACCACGTGGTGTTGCAAACGCCTTATCAGATAACGAGATTGTAGAGCCATATTATGCTATAACGAAAATTTAGAGACAACTAGAGCCGAATTCGCTAAAACGATCGTTGAGTAACAAAAAAAAAGTAAGACACAGTATGACAATAAAACTTAGAAAGGCAAAACGTTTGCTAAAAGGGATCTTGTAATAGTAAGAATTACGCAAGCTAGTAACCAAGGGCAAAGTAACAAAGCCTTGCTTAAGTATAGTGGTCCTTACGAAACAGTTAAGGTTTTGAATTACGAGAGATTCCTAATTTAAGATATTACGGTGTCAACCAGATCACAAGAAAAGTATGAGGGCATAGTTTCTTTAGACAAGCTCAAACCGTATAACGTCAAGGTAATCTATGAAGCAGATTCATTACAATAAGTCTCAAAAGATGAGAATAAAGGAATGTAATTTTATTGCTACGTTACGTTCATCGAATAGACAGTTGTTCAGTTTTTCTTGCATTTAATCAGTAACCCTTTTTGAATTTTAATTGCTCATTGCAGGTTGCATGATTTTGGTTAATTCGCGATAGACTGAACTTATACTGCTTGTACCTGATAAAAAAAATAATAAGCGACTAAAACAAATTTTAACCGGAGAGCTAGAGCCGAATTCGCTAAAACGATCGTTGAGCAACAAACAAAAAATAAGACACAGTATGACATTAAAAGTTGGAAAGGGCAAACGTTTGCTAAAAGAAATCTTGTATTAGTAAGAATTACGCAAGCTATTAACCAAGGGCAAAGTAAGAAACCGTTGCCCAAGTACGAAACAGTTAAGGTTTTGAATTACGACAGATTCCTAATTTAAGATATTACGGTATCAGCAGATTCAATACAATAAGTCTCAGAAGATGAGAATAAAGAGATGTAATTTTATTGCTACGTTATGGTCATCGAATAGACAGTTGTTCAGTTTTTCTTGCATTTCATCAATAACCCTTTTTAAAATTCAAAAATTGCTCATTGCAGGTTGCACGATTTTGGTTAATTCGCGATAGACGGAACTTATACTGCTTGTACCTAATAAAAAAATAATAAGCGACTAAAACAAATTTTAATCGGACTGTGACGGGTGTAATACTGCATTACGCTAAAAAAACGAGTGAAATAAGAAGTTAACAGAAAACTAAAGTAGGACTCTGATAATACAGAACACCACCGTGAAATTCTGGTTAAAGTTTTTTCTGAAAAAAGACGTTTTTATTTTGGACTTGTCGAAAAGTTCTGTATGCGAAGTCATACGTTGAGTTGTTGCCAAAGTTTTGACTCTAAGTATGAGAGTTTCAATACTGACTGTGCAAAAGAAGTTATTTGCTTGAAACTCGTTTCATGAACAAAGAATGAAATGATTAGGTAGCGTGGCCGAGCTGTAAATAATTTTGCAAGCGACTCCCTGTAGAACTAGTACTATGCCGACTGCGAGGGAGATTGATAACTGCAAGAATGGACTGTGGACAGTGGACTGTTGCTTAGTTTTTTTTTGGGTGATTAATATTTACTCACAGTCAAGCGTTAGATAACAGTAGTTGTTCTTTTGTTCTCGGATAGTATTATATTGTTTATTTACGAATTTAAAGGTTGTTTAAATTAATCGTGTATTGTTAATAATTTTTACCTAATCCTTAATCCTAAAAGAAAAGTAGTGGTTCTACTTATATTAAATATTTTACGTATTGTTAATCTAGCACGCCATAAATAAAATATTAATTAAAATATTTTTTGTATCCTTGCTTTCTTGATGCTCTGCTTAACGGCACACATATAAAAATGAGATACTTTCCATATTAGGCAGGATGTGCCGCCCTGATGTGGCGCCATCTGACTGTGAGATACTATAACGGCCCTGCCCTTGCATTTCACAAAAAAAAAATCCGTATCGATAATAACTCTCCTATCAAGTTAGCCTGGAAAATTCCACGACTTCTGGGCGCGAGCAGACTGCGTGTCGAATGCTCAGTAGATTTTTCGTAACAACAGGCTTTGAGTTATTTCTTTAACTCACGTCTTTGTCCCTAAAGTAGTCTACCGACTAGGTAGTGTGTAACCTCATCCGCTTCTAAAGGATATCCGATTTCATCCGGTCTGGCTACCGATATGAATGCAGGGGTAAGATAAGCTTTATTGGTTTAGCCCTCACGTTTATACTATGACTATAGCTATGATGATCGTATCAAAAACAACGAAACAATTTTGTCACAGCGTTTGTCTGTCGGTCTGGTAACGCTCATAACTCAAAAACTCTCCAAAAAATGTTGATAACATTTGGTACCTGTGATGAATTTGGGCTCTAGTTCGTCTCATTTAAAGATGTTTTAAATCAACCCCATAGAAGTCAACAAAAAGAGTAGGGCAAAAATTGTGTGTACGGGTGGTCCAAATTCGAGGGGCCTCTATAGCTTTGGGCTTTTGCAGCATAGTTAGCCCAAAACTAATATACATGTTACGGGCTCGATTTTTCAAGAGAAGTCGAAAACTAAAAACCGCATGGCGATGTCAAAGCGTTTCTGAGCTACAAAACCCTCTACAACTTTTTTATTTTTAGAGATGAAGATTTTCATTAAAAACATTTTTTGAAGATTTTTTAAGGACAAATCTATCTGTTTCACCGATTTTGTCTTAAAGCCTTTAGTTTATGAGATATAACACAAAGTTACATTTTTTTAAATGGAATACCCCAATTTTTTTAAAAAAATTAGTTTTTGAATAAAATTTCCTGTTAAATAATGTGTCATACACCTATTTTTATTAAGTAGTTAAACAGATATCTGCAATTTTTAATAATTATCATAGTAGGCTGTGTTTAACTCTGACCTATGCAGTTTTAGGGTATCTATCTAGGTAGCTATGATCAAATAAAAACGAGCCCAAGTGTCAAAAGTGGCGTCTTCGTCAAGATATAAAAATGCTTGAAAACTTTGAAAAGTACGACACGATAAAATTTTATATTGAAAGTAACGAAAATCGACAGACGGCGTTAAATCTATATTTCCAGAGATATCCGGAAAGAAGGCAACCTAACTCAAAAATATTTTTGAAGTTAAAACGTAATCTACAAGAATACGGATTCTTTACAAAACCGCGGCCTAGGACGTATAGAAGTCTAGCCAGAGATACAGAGTTGGAAGAACTAATGGTTCTAGGAGAAATAGAAATTAACCCGAATACTTCTACCAGGGCTATGGAGAGAAAAAAATACTGGAATTCCACGCAGCAATGCCGTTCGGGTGCTTAAAAAACACAAGTTTAGGCCCTATCGACCCCGACGGGTGCACCAATTACGGCAACGAGATTTTGCTCCAAGACGGGCATTTTGCAGGTGGTACCTAAATAAAAGCCAACAAGACCCCGATTTTGCCAGAAAAGTTATTTGGACGCATGAGGCAACGATTTCTAGTGATGGAATATTCACCAGAAATAACTGCTATTACTAGAAACAGCAAAATCCCCATATTATGGTGGAACAAGCGAATCAGGGAAGGTTCAGTTTTAAGGTATGGGTAGGCATCTACAGAGGACAAATTATTGGGCTTTATATTTTTGATGGAAATTTAAATGCCGAAAGATACCAACAAATTTTAGAAGAGCAGGTGATTCCGTTTATCGACAATATGCCACTTCAGCAAAATAATGAGCTATACTTTCAACATGACGGTGCACCTCCTCACAATGCACGAGACATTACTAATTTGCTAAATATTGTGTTTGCCGAAAACTGAATCGGAAATAAAGGTCCTATATATTAGCCCACCAGGTCTCCAGTCCTGACACATTGCGACTTTTTTTTGTGGGGGAGAGTCCAAGACCTTGTATTTCGAAATCGCCCAACTACTAGAAGGAAATTGGAAGAGGCACTTCGTATTGCATTCAGGCAGCTTCGTGCCGTAAAACTTCTTAATGCAGAAAATAGCGTCAAGAGAAGATGTAGGATATGTTTACAAGAAAACGGCCGTCAATTTGAGCATTTGGTTTAGAATTAAAGAAAATTGTTAAATGTAGATTTTAGGTGTTACATAGTTTAATTAATAAAAATTTTAAATAAAAACTTTTAATAATTTTATTCTATAAGAATATATTTCTTGTTAGGTACATCTTACCAACATATATGTCGATCCTTGTTAATACCCAAACATTTTAAAAAAATTACTCACTTACGTGCTTCTTTATTTTGTTTTTTTCAGCGTTTCGTTAAGTTAATTTAATTATAAGTGCACGCAACCACAATCCTTTAAAGAAAACCAAAAACAACGAAGCAAGAATGTTTAAGACGTAAAGATCGCCAATCGCAGAGCTGCTAATCCAATAACACTCATTTCGTATGCTATTTAATGTCAGTCAATAGACACTTAAAGTTAATTTTCAGTTTTATCAGTATTCGTATCCTTATCTCTATCGAGTCGACCAATCAAGCAAGTGCACTTTTAAAATCATGGCGAATGCGCTTATTAAATGCACGAACACCTCGTTAGGTACGATAAGGGAGTCCTAACATTACGACCATCCCTGCATACGAAATGATGTTTTGACGCATTTGCTCAGCTGGAGAACTGGAGTACACCTACTCGATAAGTCGACTCGATAGAGATAAGGATACGAATACCGATAGACATGAAATTTAACTTTAAGTGTCTAGTATTAGTGTAGTATAGTGGCATGCCGTATCCCAATAAGTCCTTATTGACTAACACAGTGCAAATACAACATTGTATAAAAGCAATTTGCGTGCCAATTTATCTCATATAAATTGCGGCGAACGGATCTATAAGTTATGACGGCAATAAATAAATTTTCCGAGCCACATAGCGGCGGAAGCCCAGTCATATTGCTACATTTTAAAAGGAAGAGAACCAAACAGGTCGCATTTAAATAAGATGCATAAAAGCTCTTTTTATTTGCAGTTATGCTGAATTATATTTAGACAGTTTCTGAGCGACCAATGCTGGAAATTTCTGGGGTGTACGCTGAAAACACTTCTTACCTAAAAAAATCTATCGGTAAAATTTTGCAAATAGAGCAGCTACTTTTGTGTGCTTACTGCTCGTCAATCCGTCGGTAAGGATACCCTCCGACGTGTACCGGCATGTCTTTTGCCTCTCATTCTAATTAGTATTGAAAGGGATAGAGGTCAAAATAAAACTCGTATGTAGCAACAGGGCTTTTACTGTTCTCTGTGTTAACACTTCTACAGTGTTATAGACTTAACTGTTTTTGTTTGTCACAACGTTGTGGGCAGAAGCTGTGAATTTTAAGCTGGTTTCCATTATATTGAAAAATATATTTTTATGACTAAATTATTGATAAACCTATGTGGATTTTACTTAAACTAGCATTTTAGAAGTAACTAAGGCATACCTATCAAAAAATAACTGAAAAGGGTTAAATCATCCTCTATTTTTTCAAATCTTAAAACCGCGAGGGAAAAGGTTAACATAACTGGTAATAAACAAGTTTGTGAATATGTGGAGTGTTTAAAACATTTTTTTATCCTTATAGACAAACGTACACTAAGAGCAAAAGAAGAAGAAGAATGGTACGTACATGTAACCTCAAATATTTCTTAAAATCTTTAAAAATTTTTTTGGTGAAATTCTTTTGAAAATGTTCTTGAAATTTAAACAGTAAGTTTTTTAGTCAAAATGGTATAGTCCAATTTTTTAATGAGTGGACTCACGTAATTTTTTTGGATCTCTATTTGATGCATTGTTTTAGATAGCGACAATAAATATGTAAAAATATGTCATGTCGTTGATTGTTTTAACTGTTTCTTCAAATTGATAACAACAGATTATTTGGCATGCGAACTGACAACAAAGAAATACGTTTTCAGAGGAAAAAATGACGTCAGTTCACTTATCAAAGAATTCAACTATAAATAACAATTTGTGAATATTTTGTTGGGTTATAGGGGTAGGTTTAATAAGAACACCCATATTCTTTTAGCGATATACGTAAATGATAATCTGCTAGCAGTCCCAAAAAACCAACTTAACTTTTCCTCCTTCCATAGCTCCATACAATTTACCATGGAAATTGAAATTAATAATAAAAATTGTTTTAGACACAGAAGTACACCATAACACAAATGGTACCATTTTAACAAATTGGTACACAAAACCCACCAATTATGGTAGAATTTTAAATTTTAACTCACACCACCCAATTTCTAACAAGATGGGAGTAATCTCCGAACATTTACACAGAGTAACCAGGTTAAGTAGCCCAAAATTCCATACTAGCAATATGGACAAAATAAAAACACTCCTGGGGAATAATAAATAATTACCCCCTTAATTTTATAAACCGAGCAAAAAATAAGTTCCATAAGACCAACAATCAATAGTTGCTTTAAAATAACATAAAAACCACCAAATCTAGTTTTAAAAGACTTAAAGACCCTGTGCCCCTAGAAAAACAATCCAGTATAGTTTACAGAATACCCCGTGAATGTGACTTATGCTATATTTCGGATGGGCTCTCAAGGGCATATGATGTTTCCTTTGAGGTGCTGCAGGGTGAAACTCTGTCACCAACCCTATTTTCTCTATTTCTTTCGGATATATACGACTTTTTCTCTACCTGTAATAAACTGAACATCGATGGAACTACTGCCATAATTTTACTCCTGTACGCTGATGACTTGGTTCTACTGGCCGATACTGAGCGAGACTTAAAAAGAAAACTAGATATTTTGTGTAAATATGCAAAACACAATTCGCTTACTATAAACACTGTTAAAACAAAGATAATGTGCTTTAGTCAAGCCGGGAATTTAATGTTCAGCTGAATGGGGAAAACCTGGTTGTGGTCGGTACCTTCACTTACTTAGGAGTCACCTTTGCTGCCTCAGGTGTCTTTTCAACTATGGCCAAGTTGTCCGTAGACAGAGTAAAGCAAGCTGCCAGCTCCACTCTTGGCCAAAGCCAAGGTTAACTTCTGGGACACAATAACCACTCTATTCAACTCCAGCGTCATTAATACTATCACTGCATCTCTTCCTGTATGGGTCCCTAGATATGCCCAAGATCTAGAAATAATTCAGCTAACTTTTTTCAAATCAGTTTTGCGACTTCCAAAATCTAATTCATCCTCTCTTGTACGCCTCGAGTCCGGCTCCATTCACATTGAATATCTTGTCTTTAAGTTTTGTCTGACCTTCCTGTCAAAAATAGTATCTATGCCAAATGATATACTGCCCAAGAAATGCTTTAACCGACAACTCCAGTTACTAAACTCAATATAATTGGGCAGCACAAATAAAATCATGGTTTGTTATGCTTGGAAAGCAACATCTATGGGACAACCTTGATTCTAACACCCTAAAGTCTAATAAAGACAATATTCTTGAGTCCCTAAAATCAAAACTTATCGAAACTGACTTATCGTTTGCCAAAAATGCAAATTACACTATATTTTACCATAGGTTTACGAACTACCAAAGTCTCGTCACTTACCTAGGGCTTTCTCTACCCATTGCTACCTCAAGACTTGTTGCGCAACTCAGAACATGTACGAAAATATTTTACAAGTTCTCAATTAAAGGAACCACATATATGGTCAAGCCAGATGAAAATTGCTCAGTTTGCAATATGAATCTATCAGAAAACTTTTTTGGAACGACCCTGGTGTTTTTTCAATCAATTGGAAGAAATTGACTCCCACGCAGCGAAAAAAATATTCCAAATGATTCAGAGTATTTTCAGAATTCGTGCTTTTTTGCGAAATGGGTAATCTGGCTTTTCCTATTGGTTTACTTTTTGATTAAAAAAAAAACCAGTACTCAAAATACTTACCTGTTCAAAAATAAGCGTTCCTTCTTATCACAATATTATTAAACGTATAACAATCCCTTTTATAATAAATTTAGTTTTTAGTTTATCACTCACATTGTGATTTTCTGTTTAATTTTTTTTTTCACTGACTGTAAATTTTGTTTAAGAGGCGTGTTTACATAAAATTTTTTCTTTATAAACTGAATTAACTTGTTATAGAAAATGTATATTTTCTTAGAAACAATAAAAGTAAGTTGAAGTTGAAGACTTATGCTGTGTGGGCCAAACCAAGCAATACCTCAAAAATAGAGCACAACAATACAAAAACGACTGAAGGAATGATAGAAGCTATGAAAGCGACAAAACAGCATTAACAAGAGACCATTTTGAACCTGACCACAACTTTCAATTTGACAAAATCACAATATTAGCAAAAGAACCTAATCTATATAAAAGTAACATCAGCAAAATAATACACATAAATTAGCTTACAGAAAAAAACATAAATTTTGAGGCAGATATGGTAAAAAAAGAGTTACTATAATTGGTAAATAGCCACAAAGAAAAATTCAATAAGAAATTTGTCGATGATATGGCTGAAAAACGAAACACAACAGTATTAAGACTGCCACCTCACCATTGTGAACTTAATTCAATAGAATTAATATGGGCTCAAATGAAAGGGTATGTAGCAAGAGATAATACTACCTATAAATTAAAGGATGTGGAGGTGCTTTTCAAGAATCAGTAAAAAAAATAACTCCAGATAATTGGCATTAATGTGTACAACATGTTTTAAAAGTAGAAGAAAAAATGTGGAAACTTGATTGTTTAATCGAAGAAACTGTGGAACCGTTAATTATTTCTTTGGAAGAAAATAAGAGTGATGATGAGAGAGAGCATTTACTGTTCTTCTGAATCTGAGTAATTTATTCCTATTTTATTTTGGCCTGGTTTTGAAGGAACGTATCTACTTCCATTTGATTTTAATTATTTTTGTAGTTATAATAATTGACAACCGTAACATTTTTTATGTACCAACCATTTGTTTAGCCTTAATTTAATGTTTAAATGTGCTTATTAATTATAGTTAAAACGCCAATCCCTTTTCGTATATATATTATAATATTATTTTTATATCATTATTAATAAAAATGTTTCTAATAAAGTAATTTGTTTTATTAAATTTTATAGAACTTTTCACATATTTACTATTTTCTTCACTAATACTATAAATAATTGAGATTGATACCTTGTGTAGTGGGATCATATATCATCTTAGTAGCTTGAAAGAAGACTCTGGTGTTGTTGGAATCAGCTAGATGTTGCATTTCATGTGATTTTGTTGTCCACCTTTGGTTTTTTAATCTACGTGTTTGCCTTTGTACTTCTGCTTTGGCTTCTTGATATTGCATTTTCTTTTCGTTAGAGTTAGGCTGGCTTTGCCAAGCATTATGGGCTTTTCTCTTCCCCTCAATAAGGTCTTGAATTTCTTTGTCGTGCTCATCAAACCAGTCTTGATGATTTCTTAGTGTGTAGCCGACCGTTTCTTCGGAGGCAGATGTTATTGCTGTTTTCAACATTCTCCAGTGATCGTCAATATTCTCCGGGTATTCTAAAGTACCCAACTTTTGATTCAGAGAAACTTGGAATTTTATTCTGGTTTGATCGTCTTTAAGGCGTTCTACATTGAATCACCTTCTGATTTGCTTTTTTTGATGGCTACTTCTTGGTGGAATGTGCAAGTTCATTTTGGCTCGTATCAGGCGATGGTCTGTCCAGCAGTCGTCTGCACTCGTTATTGCTCTTGTACTGTTTACGTCTTTTTGATTTCTGGAACGTACAATAATGTAGTCAATCAGATGCCAGTGTTTTGATCTCGGGTATTGCCAGGAGGTCTTGAATTTGTCTTTTTGTCGGAAGATTGTATTTGAGATTATGAGGTCATATTCTGAACATAAGGTTAATAGGCGCAGTCCGTTTGAGTTCATGTTTCCAACACCTTCCTTGCCAATGACGCCCTTCCATAGGTTTGAATTCGTACCAACTCGAGCATTAAAATCACCTAGGATGATAAGTTTATCAGATTTAGGTACAAATGTTACGGCTTCACTAAGTTGAGAATAAAATTCATGTTTTTGGTTTTCATCAGCTGCAAGAGTTCGAGCGTTGGCGCTGATTATAGTAGCGTGTTGGTGGTTGCTAAGGTTTAGGCGCAATGTCATCAACCTTTCGCTTATTCCGGATAGAAATTCGGTTAGGTGGTCCACAATCTCATTTTTCATAGCCAAACCCACTTCGTGAATACATCATCTTCTTCTTTTCCTTTCCAGAAAAATGTGTAGCCACCTCCGTGTTCTTTAAGTTGACCTTCGCCTGCTCTTCTATTTTTACTGAGAGCAGCGACATCGATGTTATATTTCCTTAGTTCACGTGCCACTGTTGCCGTTCTTCTTTGTGGTCTTGTGGTTGTCTCTGTATTCATAAGTGTATGGATATTCCATGTGGCAAAGTTTATTGGATTTCTTTTTCCTTTGTTTTGACCGCATGTGGTGTACCCACTGGATGCGGTTGTCCAGTGGTGCAGTTGTTGGCTGGCTATGTTTAGGGCATCTTTTATAGCCCCTTCCCTTTCAGAGTGAGCAGAGTGGGTCCCAAATAGGGCTGCTCAGTCACGGATGTAGCACACATGTTGCTCTACAGCCAATCCTTAAGCAAAACGGCGATCACACTTCTGCCGCTTTCGTGCCGGTTTGTCACTAAGAGCTCCTAGACTACACTGTCCTGCTCCCGTCGCAACTTGCCGATCGCCGAAAGACTTTGGTGTGCTTCGACTCCATGATGCACAGTCAGCAAGCCCACGGTCCCTAATAACGAGTGACGACCCAATGGCGTAAGGAATACGACGATTGGGTCCCTCGAGATTAGGCCAGCTGATTGCACGATTGAGCACTAGACTCGAATCGTGGGCGGGGGGTCGCTACATCCCACCGCCTACAGGCTACAGGCAGTATGGTTCGCCCAACTTCCCATAGCGGACAGATTCATACCACAGTAGCCTGATCTATCCGGCCTGACAGTAAAACAACCCAACAACCCAAAACAAACCAATTAAGATGATAGTTGCAGGACAGATACTCTGCTACTTTTAAGAAACATTTTGTTGAAGTTAAAATGAAAGTGCTTTTTGCAGACACATGTCACTTCTGTCATGTTATATACTATAAAATTATTAGGACATTTTTTTTGTAGAACTGGAGAGTATTTTTTTGTACTAGGGTTTTTTTCCAAAATCAGGGTTGGGTTGGGTGTTCCAAAAAAACTGCACCTTTTCTATTGCCTTTTGCCTTCTTCACGATACACACCCTAAAAAATGTTTATATATAAGTATTACTTATTAAAGTATGTTAAAAGATAAGAAGGCTATAATCAGCCTTTAAATTATTACAAAAACAATAGAACGATTTTTGTTCTTATTCCTGCGCCTTTCTTGTTAATAAGACAGCGTACGTTATGACAAAAACGACTATTGCAATGACGATATTTTAAAAACCACAAATTTAAATTTTGTGCGCTCAGATACTTAAAAATGGGCAATTTTTTAGAAAATTACGCCTTATCACTAAACTCAGTCACCAAACTCATAAGCATACAATTAGTGGCTTTTCCGTGATCTCAAAAAATGTGATAAAGCCTTTGAAATTTTACTGTAATTAGTAACACTTCCGGGAAAAAGAGTTCAATTTTATAAGGAAAGAAACCTGACGACGATTCGAGTGAGGGTATAGTCTGCGCATCGATCTAGGACACTCATTATCATTCATGGACGATAAGTGTTTATTGCGACTCAACGGGTGTTCGAATGGAAGCAGGGACGCACTTAGTTTTGTAATAGATCAGTGAATTACTACCACGGATCACCTTAAAGGTGACGAAGATATTATGTTTTATTGACGGTTCGGTATGACAAATTTTTTTTTTGATGAAAAAATTATTTTAATATAATAGACACATCCTAAACCTAGAAAATATATTTGCTCATAGAATAAAAAACACAAACATAAGTTAAATTTATAAAATTGAGTTTAACAGGTACATACATATATAGAACAAAAAAATACGGGATAGTAAAAAAAACAACAAATTTTAACTTAAGCCAGTTTCACTGTCACTGTCGTCATTAAAGTCTATGATAATTTTTTCTCTGGGTAGCGGATCTATATTTACATATGATTTATCTATTTTGTGGACATGAGCTACGCAATTTTCCCAGCTTTTACTTAAAATGTTCTGTTTCGGCGACCTAATTAAAGCTACCACAGAAGAATTTAAAGTTGACGAAACATTATTTCTTTTAACCGCTGCTTTTAGCTCGTGCCATATGTGTTTAATTGGATTAAAAATGGTAAGGAGGAGGTCTCAATACTGTACGGCTCATTTCTTCCGGCAAAATATCACAATAGTATTGTTTTTTTACTGAAAATGCTTTAGTTATTTCAAGCAATTGTTTTTTGGCGTAGCTATTCTCAAAATACATATTATTTTCTAACATGTAGTCCTGAATGGTAAGTTTTGTGTCATTTGAACACGGAACTTTATTTAGCCGTCTACTGTGGTAGCTCGCATTATTCATCACAATTACACTATTTGGAGGTATATTTGGTAACAGTTTATTCTTGAACCAGTCTTCAAATAATTTGCCTATGGTATCGTTATGGTAGTCAGTATGGTAATCCTTTATATTTTTGGCTGATAAGGCCAACGCATTTGGTATAAACCCATTTTTTGTTCATTTGATGGAGTTTTAGTAGTGCAGTGACCAGACGAATCTACCCAACCTTTATCTGGAACTTCATGGGTGTCAAACCAAGTTTCATCGAGATAAACATTATCTCTATTACTTTCTCTATACCCGTGTATTGCAATTAAATATTACATCCTTCATTTTCTTAAACGGGCCGATTCCATAATCACTTGCCGTTTATTTTTTTTTTATTTAAAAACCGTTTTTTAAAATACATTTTGTCAGTGTTTCACGGAAACACTGTATTCCTGTATCATCTTTGTTTAATCTTTGAATTAATGTTTCTAAAGTAGGAATCATTTGTTCCCTATAAATTTGATATATTTTTCTACGAATGATATCCACACTACCCATATCCAATTTCTGAGAATTATTAGAATTCTTCCACTTTATTCTCTCAACTATCGGTTTATTTACTACACGCCACACTGTTTTTAGCGATCTTCATGTTAAAGCTGCCGCACACTTTTTTGTATTGCGTTTAAATTGTTTTTATCACTTATTTCCCTTATAACGCCATTATTCCCCGTATCTCCACATAACGTACTCGGTAGTTCTTCCCACGGACGAAACCTTTTTCATACAATCACAATAATTGCTAATAGTGCATGGGCTACGATGAGTAAAAAGGGAAAAAGCGGCGTTTTGTGATAAAAGCAAAAAACTTTGCACAGTTGTTCTTTAGACAAAAACAGTCAATTTGACCTGCAGCTCTTCTCCAAAAACCTCTACAGGCGCCGAGGGGGGGGGGGTAAAAACTGGAGGGGTTTATATTTTCTTAAATTTTAGTTTGTTGTATATAATCATCATTGATATCAATTTATAGGTTTTTGATGATGGCCAAACCGAAAATTATCACCTCCACTTGTTTTAAGATGCCCCTAAGGGGTTAAGGGGGTGTTAAAGCTCCTAATTGGCCATTTTATTAATAAAAGTGCAGGATTTAGAAAAAATTAAAAACTTGCGTAGAATTGTTAATAATTTTAATATTTTAACTTATATCACTTAATTTTTGATCAAAAATCTTCATCCTGTTGCGTAGGTGGAAAAAGAGGGGGTAAAAATTAAAGGAGCACATATTTAAAAAAAATAGTTTGCTGGATATTATCGACATAGGTATTGATTTACAGGTTTTTGAGGATGACCAAAGCGAAAATAACCATCTTCATTAATTTTAAAGTTTCCTTAAGGGATGGTGAGGAGATAAAAGATCCAATTTGGGCATTTTAATAAATAAAGTGTAAGATATTAGTAAAAATTGACATAGTATTGTTAATAATTTTAATATTTTAACCCATATCCCCTCAGTGTTTTACTTAAAATCCTCATCTTGGTTAATAGTGATAGGAGAAAAGGACATATTTAAATAATGCATTACTTAAATTTTAGGATATGTTTTATCCTGTTATAAGTAAAATTGCTTTTTTTACAAAAAAAACAAAAATGATAAAAATACTTATACACAAATTGTCGTTTTAACTATCGTCGTTACTGTCATTTCGAAAATGTGGTTTCTGTTAATATAAGCTAAAAAAGAAATTATAGGTTGCTGGATTGCTACGAAGCTAAGAAAATTTACTTTATTTTATAAAAGTTTTATTTAATTTATAATCAAATAGTTACTTATCTTATGTTGCTACAAGCCCCTCTACATTTTTTGAATACAGGCGTGCAAGGCAGTTTGTTCTTTTTGCAAAGACATCTTAGAGTGTCGCATTGTGTAGTGCACCCACATTTATCCAATGCCCGACAAGTCCCCCATATATTTGGTTGAGCAGACTGATTTCTACTTTTCTTTATACCACCTCCAAGGTGAGGTGAGGTTAATTCGGCAGTTTGAAACTTATCAGCTAATTTAGCCCAAACCTTTCCTGCCTGACATACTGTTGGATGGCAGTTTCAGCTGATGTCAATAAATTCAACGGCTTGCTTTGCTTCTTAGACATTTTGCCAATCTGCATAGAAGGTTAGAAAATTGTAGCAAATACTTCAGTGTATTCCTCAGTCCATATCTTCCAACACGACCCGTTGCTTTCTCCCAGAAAAAAAGAGGTTATACCACAGCCAGAAAATGCATGAAATCCTCTTAGTATCTTGGATCTCTCTTTTTTTAGAGCAAGAGCAATTAAATGTGATGGAATGACACGACTCATTTAATTTGTAATAAAATGACACTGCCGAAATCAAAACGTCTGTATCAGAGCAACAGATAGGAACAGAAAATACGGCCATCAGCCTCCCCTAAATTTGTACAGTACATTTGGTTTAGGTAGTGAAATTTTTATCTTTAAACGTCATAATGTTTTCAATATTGGTTGCAACTTGCAACTATGGTAATCCATTTAAAACAGTTATCTCCAAATAATGAAAAAAATATTTTTTGTTTTCTGCGTTTCGGAGATAATTTGCCCAATCACTGGGTAGCATACCTGAAAGCAAAGTTTCTAAATAAGTAAGAGTTATAATTAAAAAAAAAAAATCCCACACCTGTGGTGTCTGATCATGGATACTCTCCTACAACGCCTAACAGAGGAAGGATTCAACGCCCAAGCATACGCCGACGACGGTGTCATGGAGGTGGTAGGCCACCACCTAAACACCGTCTGTAACAGAATGCAAAGGGCGGTAAAAATCATAGAAGACTAACAAAACGGTCTCTTTGTCAATCCAGGAAAGACAGAGATGATCCTGTTTACTAGAAAAAAGAAAATGGAGGGATTCAGAGCACCCAAGATGTACGGGCGACCTCTGACTTTGATTTCAGAACTGAAGTATCTAGGGGTCACCCTAGACAAGGGGCTCACTTGGACACCACACGTTGCGAAATTGACCAATAAGGTGCAGGGAATGATGTGGCAACTGCGTCGAGTGATTGGCCGCACCTGGGGTTTGAGCCCCAGAAACCTCCACTGGATGTACACGGCAGTACTAAGACCAAGGATCCAGTACGGATCCATAGTCTGGTGGCCAGCAGTGGAGAAGGTCACTACTACCCTCAAGCTTAGGAGCCTACAGGGAACCATATGCAGAGGGATAACCGGCGCTATGAGGACGGCACCTATACAGGCACTCGAGACCATTCTGGGACTGCCGCCGCTTCCGATCTGGATCAGAAAAGAAGCGATGGCGACCCACCTCCGGCTGAGAGATACAGGTCAATGGAGAGGAAGAGGGGAAGCTGCGGGGCATCTTAGGATTGCCCAAATCGTCGAGAGAGAAATCCCTATGGCAGCGATTAAAACACAAAGACCAAAAAACCCCTGGAGATTCAACAAGAGGTACAAAGTAGTCATCCCAGACAGGGAACTATGGCAGAGTGAAAACCTCCGCGAACAGTTCGAGGAGAACGCCGTGATTTGCTACACCGACGGGTAGAAACTGTCGGAGAGGCAAACCACAGGATCGGGGGTTTATGTGGAAGACCAGGAGGTTCGAAAGAGATACCTACTTGGAGAGCAAGCCACGGTCTTTCAGGCAGAGGTGTATGCCATAATAATGGCTGCAGGCATGGAAGAAATAAAAAACGGTAGGGAGGAGCATGTTTATATATGCTCCGACAGCCAATCAGCCCTAAAGGCACTAAGGGCGCCCAAGATCACCAACACCCTGGTGAAGGAATGTGCGGATGCACTGGAATCCTTGGGAGAGGTCAAACAAGTGACACTTATGTGGGTACCGGGACATATGGGGGTGCCGGGTAACGAGATGGCCGACGAGCTCGCCAGGATCGGGGCAAGCACCCAGTATGTAGAGCCGGAACCACTCCTAGGAACAACCAAGAGGCAATTGCAAAGTCGACTCAACAAATGGGCCAACGATGCCATGACGACCGCTTGGAGAGCAGGAACAGGATGCAGACAGACCCAAGACTTCGTGAAGGGCCCGGATGTAGCCAAACAAAAATGGCTCCTGGGGGGATCGCGAAGGGATGCTGGTCTGCTGACAGGTATCATAACAGGTCACAACCGACTAAGGAAGCACATGACAATGACTCGACCTGCCGGGTCTGCGGGCGGGCAGAGGAGACATCTCGACACGTTATAGCGAACTGCGAGGCATACCAGAGGACGAGATACCATTCGGTTTCCCGACCCTGGACGAGGAGGACCTTCACACGCTCAAATGGGACAAAATACTGGACTTTGCAAAAAGAACAGTTAGACCAAATGAGGAAACTCCCAGACCAGTGGTGCAGGCGGTGGATTAGGGGCAGGCTCGGGGTAGGGCAGAAAGAGGCCAGGGAGGCCTACTTGCCGGGCTTCGCGCCGCCCCTTCTCTACTACTACTACTACTACTACTAAAATAAAAATAATGGACATACCAGGAAAAAAATATTTACCTTTTGTCGTCAAATTCTGACGTCGGCTTTAGAATCCCCTGCTGTCTCTTGCTGCCTCCTTTAGGCTATTGAGGTCGTAAAGATCCCAAGCAAAATCGACTCTTTTAACTTCTAGACTTGATCTAAGTTTTAGAATATAAGGCTTTAATTGACTATTAAAGTAGTATCCAAACTTTTTAAAATTTGGTGTAAATCAATGCCCATGTCGATAATATCCAGCAAAATATTTTTTTTTAAATAAATGCCTCTTTAAGTTTTACGCCCCTCCCTTTCCACCTGCCCAACAGGATGGAAATCTTTGGTAAAAAAATTGAGTGATAAAAATGTATGATGCAAATTTTTACTAAAATCTTATACTTCTTTATTAAAATGCCCAAATTGGAGCTTTTACCCCCTCACCATGACTTAAAGAAACCTTAAAATAAATGAAGATGGTTATTTTCGATTTGGTCATCCTCTAAAAACCTGTATGTGCTCCTTTAATTTTTACCCCCTCCCTTTCCGCCTACTCAACAGGACTAAGATTTTTGATCAAAAATTAAGTGATATAAGTTAAAATATTAAAATTATTAACTATTCTACGCAAGTTTTCATTTTTTTTTAAATCCTACCATTTTATTAGAAAAATGACGAAATAGGAGTTTAAACACCCCCTTAAGCCCTTAGACGCACCTTAAAATGAATGGGGGTGGTAATTTTCGGTTTGGCCATCATCAAAAACCTATAAATTGATATCAATGATGATTATGTACAACAAACTAAAATTTAAGAAAATATAAACCTTCAGTTTTTACTCGCCCTCCCCACCGCGCCTGCACAGGTTTTGGGAGAAGAGCTGCGGGTCAAGTGGATTGTTTTGGTCTAAAGATTAACTGTGCAAAGTTTGTTGCTTTTATCACAAAACGCCGCTTTTTCCCACGTAGCCCATGCACTATAAATGATTTTCAAAACTACAAATCGGCTTGTTATCTTAATTCTAATTTTTTTAAGAAAATTAATTTGTAACGTAATCAAACCCTAATATTATAACGTTTCGTAATTAGTCATAAAGTTGAAGATGGTTATTTTTTATAAATTTTAAATCGGCCAAAAACGTGTACTTATTAAGAAATAATTACACATTTTTAAATCCGCACATTTAATCCTCAGGAATGGTAGCATGTTTACAGCTTTTTTTCATTTACTTCACATCCCGAATAATAGGTGATTAATAGGGTAAGGGATTAGCATTTATAACGAGCCTCTTAGATCTATGGTCGTACAAGCACCAACCAACGCCAAAGATTTTCACCAACTGAAGGGTGTCGCCACCGATCGATGTCCCGAAATTTCCTCAAAATTACCCGAAGTCAGTGAATTTTTTATTGGCGTTTTCGGCACCTCTGGACCTGAGGTTCGAATGTTCTTTCCTTTGATGATAAATCAACTGTCGCGAAGGCGACTTTTCAATTCCAGCATGATTTTGAGCAAGGCTTGCAAAATGCTCAATATTGAAAAGTAAAAATAAAATACCTAATATAAAAACCCTCTTCTGGGGACAAAAAGCAATGCAGCTGTACCTGCCAATATTCTTAAAGGCAGTTAAAATTATGTACTAAACAATTAACTTTTTAACTACAGGAAAATTGCTTTGAGATTTCAGCTAAAATACTTGCTATCTCCGCGTAAAAAAACTCAGCAAAGTACTTTACAGACCTCAATTTCTCAGTGTATGGGACATCTGTCACTCACATCAAATACAAGATGGCGGCTCAAACATAAGGAGGAGGACAATTTTGGAAAATTCACTTTTTCATTGGTCAACCGATTTTTTTACACTAATTTTATTTTATTCAAATCATAGTGCACTTTTAACAGAAATATCATTTGCATTTTTGATGTTTCTGTGTCAGAGATAAATATGTCCTGCAACATTATGATTTTTTGCGTGTATTTTGCCATAAGTTGTATCCATGAAAGGTACCATTTTTACCATGCACCACAATGCTCAAAAAACTGCAAATTGTCCTATCGCTGGATACCAAAATTTCACATTTTAATGAAAGTTTCAAAAGCTGGAGAAAAGCTCCAAAATTGAAAGTTTTTACCGTTTCTAATAACGTAAGATGTCTCTTAGTAAAAAGCAGATGATATTGTATTAAATATGGTGGATTACATTTCGCCGAAACCCGATTCTGCACCAATGTGTTCGCAACTATATTTTGCAATTTAAGGCAAACTGTATAGTCATCCGGCTTAAGTCCCACATAGCAATCAATTGTTCAAAGAAGAACATCAAAATAACTTTTCTAATTAACTTTTTGCTTACAGGGTGATTGGTTTAGTTATACCCGGCCAGTCAAAGTAAGATTTAAAAAAAAGCTACATTATCATCCGTATCTTTTTTATTTTTTGAGGAAAAATGTCAAATTTTGTACGTTATTAAAATTTGTCAAGGTCAACTGATATTCTGATATATAAAAGTTCATATTTGTATATTTAATAGATAGAATTTAGAATTTCATATCTGAGTCGATTTTTTGGGGCCTTCTAATTCAACAGAAGTCATCAACGTGTATATCCAACCAAATTTCTAGTCGCTTTTTACATACTCAAAAAAAAAAATTTAGGCGACTAATGACCATATCAAACTAAAATTATTTTTATAAAAATCTACATACTTCAGCTGTACATAATCGATTATTTTATTAAATATGCATGTCTTATCTAAGCTATTAAACAAATATGAACTTTTATATATCAGAATATCAGTTGACCTTGACAAATTTAATAACGTACAAAATTTCACATATTTCCTCAAAAAATAAAAAAATTTACCGACCAATGACCATATTAAACTAAAATTATTTTTATCAAAATCTGCATGCTTCAGCTATACATAATCGATTATTTTATTAAATATGTGTGTCTTCTCTAAGCTATTAAAAAAATATGAACTTTTATCATATATTATTATATATATTAGTTGACTTTGACAATTCTAATAATCGTATCAAATTTGACATTTTTTCCTCGAAAACTAAAAAAGATACGGATGATAATGTCGCTTTTCTTTTTAATCTTACTTTGACTGGTCTGGTATAACTAAACCAGTCACCCTGTAAGCAAAAAGACAATTAGAAAAGTTATTTTGATGTTCTTTCTAAATTATAAAATTACAAAAAAAACTTGCCGCGGCTTACTAAATTATGAAAAATTATCAAAAAAAAATTCTCAAAATGCATTTTTCTTAAATAAAATGTCACTGTTCAAGGACCATAAAGGTCATAAGTCAATGTCACCATTTTTTTTCAATTCCTCTCTATCAAATTATATGGATTCGTGTATAATCTTGATTTGATGGCGAACCTAAAATTTGTTTAAAAAATAGACGTCCATTTTGAAAAACTCGCCGCCATCTTGGCTTCTATATCCGATCATCGATTTCCTCGACCAAAATTTTAAAGAATTATTTAAAGAATAAGGGTGCCAAATTTCATGCTTTCTGCACAAAATGAACAATTGCGGGGACCTAAGCCGGACGACTAGTAGGAGCATAAATTGGAGAGAAGATTTTACGTTCCTCAAAAAACTACTAATCTATTTCTCTCATAAAGTGTACGATACGGTACCGTATCATTAAGTGTGTGCCGAAAAAGGAGGTTGATTTTAGAAAGACAAGGCAACAAAATTTATAGATGCGATATCAAATTTTACATTTCATAAAAATCCAATTGGCATTTTGAACTTTTAAAAAAAATTGTTTGCGCACGCAACACATTGGTGCAAGATCGCGTGTTGGCCATATGTTAGCACCCATATTTGAAAAAATATCGATTTTTTTTTTATTTAAAATCAGCTTAGGTTATTAAAAATGGTAAGTGGTAGCTTCTAATTTTTTTATATTTTTTCTGCTTTTGAAAGTTTCATTAAAATATGAAATTTTGGTGTATAGTGGTTCACCAATTTCGCAGTTTTTGAGCATAACTCCGTAACTCTTTAATCTATAGTGAAAATGTACCTATTACGGATTTAACTTGTTAATAGGCTACATATTTTTTTTATCGTTTGATTTTTTTGCAGAATCGACAATTACTTGCAATAAATAGCAAAAACGACGTAAAATAACATGATGTTGCAGGATATATTTTTTTCTGAAAAAGAACCGATTGACAAATGTAGCCGCCATCTTGTATTTGCCGTGAACTTGATAGATGTCCAGTAAGTGGAATACTGATCCAAACGAAAGGGCTTTCAATTAGTAAAGTCAAATTGGCATTAAGGCGCAAAAATCACATAGGCCTATAAGCGAATATACTAATCAAAAAATGTTCATTCTAAGGTATTTCTTGCTAAGACCTACGTAAATGATGCTAATTCCTTTATCTAAAACGAGAACTAACTTGCTTACGGAAAATATATGTCTTAAAAATTTATATTTTTTTAGTGTGCCGCTAACAACTGTTCGACACTCTTTTTTTCTCGTTAACAAACGTCAGTAAATTAAAGCAACTTCTAAATAGCATAAAAACCAATTTATCCACTCCACAATAAATATTTCATTGAGTACATTAAAGATGGCTGTTGTTGTCCCAAAAAACTGGTAGCAAAGATGACCCAGCCAATTATCCGCCTAAATTCATTTTAAAAAGTAACATTTTTAAATAATGATAATACCTGTAATTGATTTCCAAATCTCTGGGGGCACAAATGACGTCATATTTGTTTGCTCTCTTAGAGCAGCTTTTTCTAAGTCTCAACGATCCAGAGGTTGCTGCGGCGGTATTTAGTGATATCTCAAAAGCTTTTGATTCTATAAATCATCTAATACTGTTAAAAACACTATCACGTTACAGAGTCTTGGGAACTTATCTGCTTGGTTTAAGTCATAACTTACTGATCGAGAACAGTGTGATTAAATCTTATAAAACACACATCTGATTTTTGGCTGTTTTTAGAAGGTTCATAAGCTTTCGTGAGGTCAAATTTTAGATTTATGAAAGTTTGTCTTCGATTTTTGTAAGATTTTGTGCGATTTCATATTCCTGTTTTTTACCTGATCCTTTAATCTGACAGACTTATAAATATGTATAAAATTTTATTATAAAACTTTTTTATTTTTGTGCAATTTCATATTCCTGTTTTTTTACCTGATCCTATAATGTGACAGACTTATAAATATGTATAGAATTTTATAGTAAAACTTTTTATTTTTAAATATTTCATAGGTTTTTAAAAGAACCCTTTTCTTAGAGATTTTCTATTCAAGCAGACTCCTTAAACTTACTAGGCTTCTATAATTACATCCTTGTTTTTTATAATGTATTATGGGTTCGCATATGCACAATTTTTGTGACACTCTTGGTTTACAGTTTGATTAAATCTCATAAAAAACACACCTGATTTTTGTCAGTTTTTATTAAGTTCATAAGCTTTTGTTAGGGAAAATTTTAGGTTTATTAAAGTTTGTCTTCGATTTAGGTAAGATTTTGTGCGGTTTCATATTCCTGTTTTTTTACCTGATCCTATAATCTGACAGAATTATAAATATGTATAAAATTTTATAGTAAAACTTTTTATTTTTAAATATTTCATAGGTTTATGAAAAAACCATTTTCTCAGTGATTTTCTAATCAAGCAGACTCCTTAAACTTATTGGGTTTCTATAATCACATCCTTGTTTTTTATAATGTATTATGGGTTTGTATATGCACAATTTTTATGAGACTCTTGGGAGAAAATGTTGTTTTATTAATAGTTTGCTCTGGGTTGGTAAAAACAAAAGTTCCGATAAGTCTTCCTATATATTATACTCAGACATACTCACAAAATTTTATATGCTTTTTTTATGTACCCTCATTAAAAACATGATTTTAGTAACTGTCTGCAGATAACTAAAGCACGATTTTTTTGGTTACCGATGCAAAAGAACTTTTTTTTAGATCACGGGTGCAAAAAATATTTCTATCCGTTTTTTACCCAAAATTAAAGAGAAATAGCGGAAAATAGTAATTAATTATTCTTGCCTAAAAATTAACCCATTTACGCCAGTTTTCACCAAGTATTTGCGAAAAAATCATTTAAAAACATAGTGAAAATATTAAACTGTCAAAGATTAAAATGTCGCAGCAATGAACGTCACCGAGTAAAAAGGCACATCGCTGTGGCAACCATTGTTATTTCATTTACCAGCCGCCTTGATTTATAGTGTAAAGATGGTGTGTTTTGCGAGAAGTGCTCTTCGTTCGAGATTTTTAAAAGTATTTTCCTGTTTTTCTTGGATTTTTAGATAAAGGTATTAAAAAAAATAGTGTTCACAACTTGTGGCTAAACTGTGCCTTTTTTTACTCACTGCGCTCGTTATTTAAACCAACGCTTGTAAAAACAAGCACTATTTTAGCCACTAGTTGTGAAAACTACTATTATTTGTCCATCATTAAAAAAATGTACATTATGTGTTTGAATATATCATATATATCTGAAATCCAATTAACATTTAAAGTCGTCATGATGTAACTCGCACAACATAAAATTTCCTGAAAGTAATCGCAACTTGCCTCCGCTACTTGCCTGTATGCCATACCGCAACGTAATCATTCACTGAGTGTGGAAAACTTTTCCGGTTATTATTACGTAGCCACTACTTCAAAGTTAGGTACCAAATACCACATTTTTATGTCGCAACCACGTTTCTGATACGTCGTAAAGGCGGTTTTTTTACGTGATGGAGTCGAAAAAGGAGTGGATTGGTTCCAAATTTCCTATTTGATTTTTTGTGGTAGCATATAAATTATAACAAAGTGATTAACAAAACACACATTGTCGCCAAATATAATCAACAAGTACGAATTTTTAGAAGGAGAGAGTATCAATTCAAATGCAACCGAAAATTTTTATTTGAAATATGTTTATTTCAAAAAACAGGCGCTCCCTCTAAATTCTGACGTTTTCTTATCCCTCGAGAAAACAAGGCCGCTCAAGGAATGATTCCCTGATAGTAGAAAATATTGCTTTAAATAAATAAATAAACAAATAATTACTGGTTTTATTTGCAATTATAAATTGGTGGTAAACTACATGTGATACATTTTTTTTAATCATTTGCAAAAAGGACCCAAAAAACAATTAAAATTGATCCAAGTTTGGGCCCTGAGAGTAATACTACTACAATTACTACAATTACAATACTACTACAATACTACAATCAATTAAATGGCGGCAGATGCAGTTCTAATTATAATTATGTCTAAGCTAAATAATATATATGGTGGTTGCGACTTAAAACTGGTCATAAAAAGTTATTTCCTCCACACTGCCACATCATTAAGCAACTATAATGTCGCAAACTTTTATAATAAATGTTAAAGAAATTTCGTGTTTATGACGTACAACGTCATCTACTTCAATGAGATTAAATTCATTGAGGCAAAGAAGTAAAAAATGAAAGTCGGGGCGACTACAAATTCACTAATAAGACGGAAGCTTGGGAGGACGGGAAATTGCTATTTTCACTTTAAAGAAATGGGACTAAGAAGCCGTTTCTGGGGGTGATTAATACGTAAAGTCGTGATACGTAATACTCGATCGTATTCCAAACTTATAAGTTCTAAAAACAATAGGAAAGTATATAGGCCTTTACCCATGTAGGTTTCTATAATAAATTTATTATTCTTTTACCTTGTTTGCTACATTGCCTTTGAAATAGACCGATCTCAAAAGAACTCCTGTTTTTCGACCACCTGAAATCTATTTAAATTACAATATTACAAACAAACCCTCACAAAATTTCATAGAAACTTATCAAAGTAGAAATTTCGTGTTTATGGCGTACAACGTCATCTACTTCAATGATATTAAATTCATTGAGGCAAAGAAGTAAAAAATGAAAGTCGGGGCGACTACAAATTCACTAATAAGACGGAAGCTTGGGAGGACGGGAAATTGCTATTTTCACTTTAAAGAAATGGGACTAAGAAGCCGTTTCTGGGGGTGATTAATACGTAAAGTCGTGATACGTAATACTCGATCCTATTCCAAACTTATAAGTTCTAAAAACAATAGGAAAGTATATAGGCCTTTGCCCATGTAGGTTTCTATAATAAATTTATTATTCTTTTACCTTGTTTGCTACATTGCCTTTGAAATAGACCGATCTCAAAAGAACTCCTGTTTTTCGACCACCTGAAATCTATTTAAATTACAATATTACAAACAAACCCTCACAAAATTTCATAGAAACTTATCAAAGTAGTAAGAAAAAAATAATAATTTTTTCTCTTATCTGTACTTATAAAATCTTATAAAAAACCTATAATCAAATTATATAACGTAAAAATATTTTTGGCTTATCAAATCTTCTACGCTTTTATAAACAATGCCTCAAAAAATCTCATCGAGACTTATGAAAGTAACATCTCTCTTAGAGCTTCTGGCGACAAATAAGTACTTAAACGAGAACAATTTTCTGTTAGATATGTATAGCTTGTGCAAAACCAAGGTGTGTTATTATAAAAATCCGGAAAAAAATCCCCAAGGATATATTACTATAACTGGCCCAAACCAAACTCAACTCAAGCTAGACCCAGCCAAACAAAAATAATATTTTGTGATTTTTACGTATTTTTTTCCGGAGTTTTTTTCCGTTTACCAGTTACATTCGTAGACAAATATGATTTAATAAATTTTAAGTTCTACTTTAGAATGAGTAGGGCTTCGGCGTTTAATGGCGAATCTGGCATTCATCGGTGATGACGTCACTATTCATCTGTCCATCAGCCGATGCCATTGAACTCGAAAAAGTGTTAATTTTAGGAACGTGGCCCATGTAAAATTTAAATTGTAATTCAAATAGTAGAATAATGTACTAAAACAATATCGAAATTCTTTACTCTAATGTCTACTTTCTTTTTAAATTCACTAGGGAAAAATTCCAACTTTTTTTTTCTTTCTTAAACAATTACTTCTTATTTGGTTTAACTGTATCCAAATGGCTCGTAAATGAAAACTTTTTTAATTTAACAAAATCAATTAGATAGCACACTTTGATTATTGAATCTGAAGTTCAGACACTCATTTCTTAGCCTGCCCTGTCAAAAAAACCGTATAAAACCTCTTAAAAAACAAACCCGAATTTTATCAGTTTTTATATGAGCTTTTTTGACGCAAAATTTTAGAATTATAAAAGTTTGTAAGAATTTATGGGGTATGTCTTTGATTTTAGTCAGAATTTATGTGGTGTGGTTTTTATCTGATCCTATAATCAGTCAGACTAATAAATGTTTATAAAATTTGATAAGAGCGGACATTTTTTTTAACATATTTTATGGTTTTATAAAAGCACGATTTTCTAAGAGATTTTATAATCAAACCGACACATCAACTTTTATGGGTTTCTATAATCACATTCTTTTTCTTTTATGATGTATATAAACCGATGTTTTTATAGTTTTCTGACAGATTTTATAGTCAAACTAACTCATAACATTTTATGGGTTTCTATGAGTTCACCCTTGTTTTTTTTTTTAAATGTTTTGAGAGTTTGTAAAAAAAAGTTTTTTCATGAGATTTGGGATATTTTATTATCAGACTAACTCATAGAATTTGACAGATTTCTATGACCATTTATAATTTTCGAGGAATGGGTAAAAACAAATAAGTCTCTAAATAGATTTTATAGTCAGAAAAACTTACAATATTTTATAGATTTTTATATGTCCACCCTGCCAAAAAAAACCTTATTAAATCTCATAAAAAACAGACTTATTTTTATCAGTTTCTTCGACCACCTGAAAACTAATTAAAAAAAGCAATACAAAAAAAACCAAACTAAATCTTTCTCCCCCTCCACTTCCCTCGTTACAGGGAGATGGGTACCTGAGAATACTATATTATTGTATTTTCACCGGAACCTTAAACGCATACCAAATTTGAAGACAATCGGATGTGAATAAGTCAGTTAAAATTGGTTAGTAAAACATGACAGAAAATCATCCATCTTGAATCCGCCATATTGAATTTTCAAAATCTGATCAAAAATTCGTATTTCTTAGCCCCAAATGCCCCCCTATACCAATTTTGGTTGAAATCGGACAAACTTAGGTGTTTTCCCCTCTCCACTCCCCTAGTAGGGAGGAGGTGTGCTTAATAATGACATATTATTGTATTGTCAGCAGAACTATAAGTGCATGCCAAATTTGAAAGCAATCGGATGTGTATAAGTTAAAAAAATAGTTTTTGCCTTATGAAATCTCATAGAATTCTATCAAAGTTACATCTCTCCCACAGCTCCTGGCGATAAATAAGTACTTATACGAGAACAATTTTCTATTAGATATGTAGATATTGGGCAAGGAGTGTTATTGTATTATAGCGGTTTCCCAGCAAACACAAATCGTCGGCATTGAATCGGGCAAATGTCAACAACGTCGGCAGTGTGTCAGCATCGGCCACTACACGCTGGTCCGATGTTAGACACCATTTTGTTTAATCGGTCGAAAATCGGCAACTGACAATGGCCCGATTTACTATAGTCGACTTAATGCCGATGCCCACTTTATCTGCTTTAGGGCCGACGACGGTCCGATTGGAGTTTTATTTATGACGAGAATCGACAACTGACGATGACCGATTTACTATAGTCGACTTTATTCCGACGCCCGCTTTATCTGCTTTAAGGCCGACGACGGTCCGATTGGAACTTTGTTTAATCGGACGAGAATCGGCAAATGACGATAGCCCGATTTACTATAGTCGACTTTATGCCGACGATTACTTTATCTGCTTTAGGGCCGACGATGGTCCCATTGGAACTTTGTTTGATTGGTCGAGAGTCGGCAACTGACGATGGTCCGATTTACTATAGTCGACATTATGCCAACACAAACCTTATTTGCTTTAGGGCCGATGATGGTCCGATTTACTATAGTCGACTTTATGCCGACGACCACTTTATCTGC
The DNA here is from genome assembly GCA_963921995.1 of Oxystoma pomonae. NCBI lineage: Eukaryota > Metazoa > Arthropoda > Insecta > Coleoptera > Brentidae > Oxystoma > Oxystoma pomonae. Next base: position 72,870,636 of record OY998164.1, on the reverse strand, counting down.
TTTAGGGCCGACGATGGTCCCATTGGAACTTTGTTTGATTGGTTGAGAGTCGACAACTGACGATAGTCCGATTTACTATAGTCGACATTATGCCAACGCAAACCTTATCTGCTTTAGGGCCGATGACGGTCCGATTGAAATTTTGTTTAATCGGTCGAAAATCGGCAACTGACGATGGCCCGATTTATTATAGTCGACTTTATTCCGATGCCCACTTTATCTGCTTTAGGGCCGACGACGGTCCGATTGGAACTTTGTTTAATCGGATGAGAATCGGCAACTGACGATGGCCTGATTTACTATAGTCGACATTATGCCAACGCAAAAACTATCTAGTTTAGGGCCGATGATAGTCCGATTGGAACTTTGTTTGATTGATCGAGAATTGGAAACTGACGATGGTCCGATTTACTATACTCCACTTTATGCCGAAACGCACTCTATCTGCTTTAAGACCGACAATGGCCTGATCAGATTTTTGTTCGATTGGTCGATAACCGGCAACAGAAGATGGTACGTCATATCAAAATGTTTAAACTGCTTAAAGTTTCTTCTTAGTATGTAGGGATGGCGCTAATGTCACTATGTTCCCTGTAGAGTGGAAGATAATATTATATATATAATGAGCAAAGATATTTCAAAACTAGAATGCGGACTTGACAAGATGGTGGTACTTCTCTAAAAGAATTACCTCTTCCGCCACTTAAACCACCCCGAGTGGTCAAGCACCTGCATTATCGAAACTTTGTAGTTTGCCAATATTGGATCGTGTCAAGCAACCACCGACGGACCTTCGTCGACCGACGTCGGCCCGCTTTGAGAGGCCGATGTGGGGCCTTATTATCCACCCATTATCGGACCTTTGTGGCTTGCCATTGTTGCTTTAATCTACCATCGACGGACCTTCGTCAATCGCCGACGTTGGACCGCTTTAGGACTTGAATAGTTTACCGATGTCGGGCCGAGACCAGCTTGCCTACGTTAGACCGACCAAATTAAGCAGCTATATGGGCGGATGGTCGGTACCATGTGGTTAACCATATCGGACCTTAATCGTACGGCGACGGTATGCCGATGTCAGCAAAAAGTAAAATTTACCATAGGTCCGACGGCGGGCTAGATTCTAACGTTGCGTCGGCAAACACACATTGAGCCTACATCGTAAAGCGGACAAAAAATAGTGCTGGTCCGATGTCGTAAATCGACGTCATGCCGATGACGGCAAATTCGGAAATCGACATCGGGCCGACGAAGACCCAAAAGAAGCGTGTTTGCTAGGTTAGATTGCAGTAGTTTGGAGTTTAGGTTAGGTAATAGTTTAGTTTGACTGTATATTAATCTTTTACATTACTTCTACTACTATTACTACTACTAAAACTACTAAAGTTGAGCTGTAATTTTTAATTTTTGAATGTTACTGGTAGATCTTATAAAATCTCATAAAATCTTATAAAATTTTATGAGGAATTGTCATATTAAAAACCATAAAATACTATAAACTTTTATGAGCATAGATTATAAAAACTTATGATGTTTTATCTGTTATTTGCTATGATCTTTTATGAGGTTTTTTTCCTTGCCTAGAATTATGGACTCGAATTGCGCATCTCCGAAAAGTTTCCTAATCTGGGGATCGACAAATATTGTGTCTTTAATTTTAGGCTCACTGATTTTAGACAACTTTTCTTTTAAATAACTAAAACCATGGCCTTCTTTATCCATGGCCTTCACAAAATTTTTCATGAGTCCTAATTTTATATGAAGTGGCGGTAGTAAATTTCTTTCTGGCGAAACTAATGGCGCGCTGGCTACATTTTTTCCCTGGCTCTTTTGGTTTACTAAAATTCAAACAAAAACACAAAATCCATTCCACTACAATTGGTATAATAAATCCAGGTATTTCTCATTTAGTGGTCGCTTTTTCCATCATTAACGGCAGATAGGTAATTATCATAATTAGCATGGATCTATAAAACCGGAGCTAATTGAGACCTTTGCAGTACAGATTGTTAATTAGTATAATAAAAGAAGTAAGATTTTGCTATTCTGGTATAGGAAACATTTTTGCTGTTCTCCAGTGTTATTGGTGCGGTTGATTTTCGTTTAAAAATATAAAAAAAACATGTGCGTGTAGATTATATTCTAAAAAAGCAAAACAGCATATGTACCTATCCAGGTTAATAAAAAATCCTGGTTTTCGAGTTTTTTTTATTTTTATGTTATTTAAAAGGTCAAAAATAATACCTAATTTGCCCATATTTGATATTAACTACATATTATCACATCACACAACATTTTCTTCAAAATGCATTTACAGCAAGTTTCTCCATGTTATATGATTTTTCCTGTCAAAATGATGGTGGTCAGTTTCGGAAAACACAAGGGCAGGACCCAGGTCAGTCAAGCCACACCTCCCCCCAAAAAAATATTCGAATTTTGATATAATTTCGAACTAATTTTGAACCACTTTTAAAAATTTTGAACCTTACTTCTACCTGGTTTTTTTTATATTCAAAATGGGGTTGCTGCCGTACGTCAAGCTACATCCCCCTCATTTAAAGTGTAGAGAAAAATAAAAATAAACTAGCCCAAAATTAATAACTGATTTCGAACTCCTAATATCACCAAAAAGAATTTCGAAAAATGCACTAGTAACCCGATTTTTTTAAAAATATGATGGGGAGTGCGGGTTGACGTCAAGCCACAGCCTCCTCCGAAAAATTTCGGACTTTGATATGCTTATAATTTTGAACTAATTTCGAACTAATTTTGTACAACTTAAAAAAAAATTAACCACACTAAATTCTGTGATTTTTTATATTTATTCAAAACGGGGGGCTTAGCCAATTGAAATCCAGTCAGTTTGGAAGGCATAGAAATATACCAGAAACAACTCACGTAAGGAAAACTATTTCCATCCATCTTTGTTTGGTCGGATGTCCGGTTTTGTTTGCAGTGCATCTGTACATCAAGGAGGGTAGTTTTTGGTGATAACTATTAGGAGTTTGAAATTAGTTCTTAATTTTGGAATAGTTGCTTTTCATTTTTTTCTACGCTTTAAATGAGGAGGAAAATTTTTAAAAGTGCTTCAAAATTAGTTCGAAATTGGTTCGAAAGTATAAGCATATCGAAACTTGAATATCTTTCGTGGAGGTGTGGTCTGATCTGAAATCAGGCCTGGAAGGGCTTGACGTTCCTGGGCGAAGGGTTGAGTGACAACATACTGTCACATACGTCACTGTACATACGTCAATGTAGTTAAAGAGATGTGTATCTATATTATATAATTATGGTTTATTGATTTAGTTGTTCAGAATAAATTTATATAATCAAAACTTAAAACATAATATTTTGACCGAGTGCAAACCAACGGTATTCTAATTAGACCACAAAGCACAGAAACTAATTAAACAACTAGAATTATATTGTAACGAGATACGGGGTTGTTTTTAGCCATTTATTACTGTTTGAACCTATGTTCCATAATTTTGCTTAATCATGAAAATATTGTAGTCTGGAAAGTTATGCTGCATTTGCTATTGTATATAGAAATTTTACCAGTTATAAATATCCTAAAATATCCATTAATTAAATACAGTATTCTATGATGTAATTTTTTATTTTGGATAATCTGGAAAGCAACCTCATTTAAAAAAAAACTAAGAAAAAATAAGCTAGTAGTTTATTATAAACCGAGGGACTGATGTGACATTTTTTAACCAAAGGCAAATAGTTTGTAGCATGATGGAAGGGAGAGCCTCAATTCGTTGAGGAATAAAAAGAGCCTTTAGTCTAGTGGTTTCTATAGCACTTTTAAACTTGATTGTTATTTATTATACTCATATAGGCACTACAGATACGCTGCCAAAAGCAAAATGTGAAAATAATTGTCTGGTAGCTAATTAATAGTTTGTATGCACTTTAGGGATTAAAAGTGCACTTTTAATCCTACAATTTAGGGATAAAGGGGGTAAAAGTAAAAATAATTGTAATCCCTGGGGGACCTAAAGGAAATTTTTCCAAATTAAACAATAATTTTATTAAAATTTTATTTATTTGTTAAAATGTATGCACGAAAAAAAATAATTAGCATATGCATTACTTAAATCTAGTTCTTATTATGATATATATTTACATTTACTTGGGTGCAATTTGCAAGGGTGGACAGTTGGAGGCAACATTTTTAGTAATAGACTTATTCTGCACATACGTAGCAGTCGCCGCTACCGTTGTCGTCTTATTTTCTGAAATTGATCTTTCTATGGTTGATGCCATATCGACATCGGAGGAGACATTGGTAAAAATTTGATCGGCAACATTCTTCTTTTGATACAACTAATTTCACCTCCATAATGAAGATGCCTTGAGATTCTTAAGCTGGGTTCATACAGAAATAAAAATAACATAAGATAAGAGAAAATAAAAAATAAAATAGTTCACTTTAAGGGACTGCTTGATGGCGTTCATACAGACAGAAAAATAAGATAACATAACATAACAGAAAGATGGCAAACTTTCATCTTCTTATTTTATTTTATCTGAAATCGTGTTCCGCGCATGACCGTGACGTCATCGCAACGAACGAATTTTCACAAAAATTGTTTTGTGAACCTAACCTCAAATCTATGGATTCTTTGTTTATTTTTTTTATAAACTTTTGAAAAAAAGAAAAAGCTTTTGGACAGCCATTTGAAAACGACGTACGCGAGTCCACTAACAAAGAGAAGAAGAATAAAAAAAGGAAAAAGGTAAGCTTGCATGCGCAAAAATTCGCGTTTTGATTGGCTGGAACTGATCTCTTATTTTATGTTATTTCTCTGTGTGAACACCCAATTTTGTTTTATTTTATGTTATCTTATGTTATTTTTAACTTATCTTATGTTATTTTATTTCTGTATGCACCCAGCTTTAGACTTCTCTAGGAAGTATGCCAGGAGCACCTTTTCATCCGTAAAATTCTCTGCATGCTGTTCAGCGCACCATTTTCGAAAACTGTTGCTTGTAAACCTCACGAGATTTTTATGGAAGAAGGCTAGCGATGACCTCTTCCGCGGCCTCTGCAATGTTCATTTTCATAAAATATACTGTACGATTTTTCTGGACTCACCGTTTGGTGACGCCGTTTGATAACAACAACTGACTGACATTTGTTTTGTGCCATAGCAATACTGGCACAATAACTACTAGAGTACCGTTAAGTGGTCTACTGTTAGTTTTGTGATTTTTTGTTTTTAGTTTCTCGCATTCTAAAGTGCATAAAATAGTATATAAACCTCGTAACTAAAGTGTAGTTTAATCCCTTGGCGAATTGTAGACCTCCCTACGGTCGCGCTACAAACCTTTCGCCGCGGGATTAAAAGAGGCACTTTAGTTCCTAGGTTTATAATGTACTATTATGCACCAAAGCAATTAAAAGTAGACTTTTAATCCCTATTTTTAGGGGCTAAAGTGGTACTTTTAATTCCTGAGGGATTGAAAGTGAATTCTTACAAATTTATCACAAAATAAAGGTTTTTCGAATTATTCTCTTGAAATAACTATAAACGAATAATGAGCTACATCTAGTTTTCTACTACTACTAAACTTTTTCAGGAAATAACACAAGAGCTCTTTTTTGTCGGTAAAATTTTCTGCATTGTCTTCAGTGCACCATTTTCGATATTCAGAAAACTATTTCTTATAGATCTCACGAGATTTTTGAATAAAAAGGCCAGCGATGGCCTTTTTGGCGGCCTTTTCAATGTCCATCTTAGGAGCGGTGTCCAGCAGCCAGTTTTGCACCATCGCGGTATTGGAATCCTGCTATTTTTACAAGCTTTTATTTAACTTGCAACATACCTATCTATATACCTATGTAAATACGTTATGTTTGTTCGGGTGGAATCTTGCAACTTAATTTTGACTAACTTTCCGACATCCGATCGGCTTCAAATTTGGCATCCTTATAAAGCTGCGGAGACAACACAAGAATATAGTGTGATGAAATTGACAGCTCCCCCCTACTCGAAGGGGGTGGAAGGAGATACAGTTGAAATTTGGTGCGTTGGGCACTTAAGGATGGAGATAACGAATTTCTAATCAGATTTGAAAAATTCAATATGGCGGATTCAACATGGTCATCTTTTGCTAATCAATTTTAAGTAACCTATACACATCCGACTGCCTTCAAATTTGGCATGCATTTACTGTTCCGGTGACAGTACAATAATATGTCATTATTAAGCACCCCTCCCTCCTACGAGGTGAGTGGAGGGAGGAAAACACCTAAGTTTGTCCAATTTAAACCAAAATTGGGGCTTTTGGGGATAAGAAATACGAATTTTTTATTAGATTTTGAAAATTCAATATGGCGGATTCAAAATGGACGATTTTCAGTCAGGTTTTGCTAACCAATTTTAACTGACTGATCCACATCCGGTCATGTTCAAATTTGGTCTGCATTTATAAAGTTCCGGTGAAAATACAATAATATGGTATTCTCAAGCACCCACCTCCCTCTAATAACAAGGGAAGTGGAGGGGGAAAAAGTTTAGTTTGCTCTTTTTCAATCAAAATTGGCAGACAGGGGTTTTTAAGGAGGGGGATTATGAATTTTTGATCAGATCTGAAAATTTCAATACGGCGGATTTAAAATGGACGATCTAGGGTACAAATCTAAAAATTAAAATATCAATTTTTATTAAAATTCTTTAAAAAACAAGCTTTTATTAAATGCACTCAAAAGTAGAAAGTAATTTTTTATGTTTCTTATACCATAATAAAAGCGATGAGCGCAAATTAAAATTTTTATTTTTACTTTACAGAGATAAAGAGAAAACTACAAAACAAGAACTAAATTCTTCTGCTATTCGAATGATAAACACAATGCTTTCATCTAAAGATGCTGAGAACGGGTGAGATTACCGTGCTTTCAAAGCCTTTGAAAATGTCCTTAGGTTATAGAGTAATATATATATATATAGTTAAAATATTCTATGATATAAGAAAGATTTTTTTTTTTAAATACCTTCATCCAAAACATTATTTGAGTAACTGTCTGCAGATAACTAAAGCATGGCTTTTTTGGTTACCGATCCAAAAAAACTTTTTCTCTTCGTTTGAGATTTTTAAAAGTATTTTTCTGTGTTTCTAGGAATTTTTAATAAAAGTATTAAAGAAAATAGAGTTAACAAGTCACGGCTAATTTGTGCTTTTTTACCTGTGTTTTTAAATACCTCGCTGCGCTCGTTATTTAAATCAACGCTTGTAAAAAAGCACTATTTTAGCAACCAGTTGTTAAAACTACTATTCTACTTTTGAGTGCATTTAATAAAAGCTTGTTCTTTAAAAGGTTTTTTTAATAAAAATTTATTTTTTAGATAACTTTCAGTCTCTTCTCTAAAAACTGGGCAAACCGAATTTAATTTAGCAGTTACATTAAGGTAAGCTTGGGTAAGTAGTTATTTTCAGTCAGTCAGAAAATTACTGCTTGCCCAAGCTTACCTAAATTTAACTGCCTTCTTACAATTTAAAATATGTACGTCTTATTTTTAAAGTGTTTAAAAAAAATTATGCACAACCGGGCGTTAAAATGCCTTTTACCGATCGCGTTTTGGAGTGATAAGTGGCACTTTAACGCTCTAGAGCTCACTTAACGCCCGCGGGCATTAAAGTGATCTTTGCTGAAATTTCATATTAATTTTGCTTTTTCCGTTTGGCTTGTATTTTGTTATTTCTAAACAAAGAGATTTTTTACTTAGATATGTTTTTTTTTTCAGATTTTTTATAGATGTAACAGCAATGAAAAGCAAGCGTTATTTTATTTTTTTAATATTTATTTCAGGAACAACAATAAACAAATTACATAACCCTGGATTTATAAACTGGACTATATCGGCGGACGACGACGTTGTCGGCAGCGGTGTCGGTGTGGTTAAGCTTTCCATTCATAAACTGGTTGACGACGGCAGAATCAGACAGAGATAGGGACAAAAAAAGAGGACAATTGTACCTAACCTAAAATTGGTTTTTATTCAGTGTTTGTTTTTTTTTTAATTTTTTTGGAAAAAAGAGAAAATATGGATACTGAAACCCAGATGTTGGGTTTAATGAGTGTTTTTTTGTGTTTATCCATGGCTTACATGCTAAAAAAGAAAGAGAAGATTTAAAACCAGCCCTATTAACAGAGAAAGAATTAAAAAAAAAAACAAAAATAGCAGAAAACCGTTTAAATAATTACCAAAGAAAGTAACCAAAGTACTTACAAATCGGAAAAAAAAATAGAAAAAATTTATTGAAAAACAAACCAAAAACAAACAAAGCCCTTGTCAAAATGAAACGTCACAACAGGCGGCGCCATAGTATGATATCACGTGGTAAAAACCGCGACGTTTCATTAGTCGAATATCTGAACGCGCTCCCGACGTTGTCGGTCAAGATAAAGTTGGTTCATCTCGGCCTACCGATACCGTCGTACCGACAACGGCAAAAACTTTATGAATGGTATGATGGCATTTCCATTGTTGATCTTCTAGCGATAACAGTAACGTCACCGTTCGCCGATATAGTCCAGTTTATAAATCCAGGGTAATTATAGGTACAAATGAATTCAACTTAAAATTAAATCGTTCTTCCGCTTCAAAAGTTATGAGCTTTGAGAATTTACTAATGTCGATGTTGTTGTTCCAACTAATAGTGGTCTTTAACATACTGTAATAGCTCCTGGCTTGTTTCTTTTCGCCAAAGTGTCTTCTTTTAGGTTTAGGCATTAACTTTCAGCAATATTCTTGTCGGAACACCACAAAAAATAGTTCATATATACCTTTTCGTAAAGTTTTCTGGATTTGGCGGGCAAAAGGTCCTTCTTTGCCTCTTCGGCGGCATCCAGGATTCCCTGAGGAGACTTGGTAAACTCTGTTCCTCGATATCCATTGAAATCGCGAAAACAATGCAGTTTGTATGAAAATTTAGAAGAAACTTCTCAAGTGACGCTCAGTTTGTTTATTTGGTTGCTACGTGTTGCTAGAAGCATTATTCAATATTTTTGTCAGATAACATGAATAGACTGGCTGCCCGCTTACTGACAGTGATTCGTTTGTTGTCAAAATATTAGAGAGCTTTAGACCAACATTTTTTTTTGTGGAATAATTCATGAAGCCTTCTTTCTCCTAAAAAACACGGTTGTGCATAAAACATTGTATGTATCTCGTTCTTAAGTGCATGCATGTCAAAACCCTCGCCTATAGTATTGGCTGAAGTCTTTATTTTTACGCCGCGAGCGCTAAACGCTGTTTTTAAGACCTAAATACATAAATAACTATTAATAAAATGGCACAAAATACAAAATTTCTTCCGATTTTTTAATATTTTTATGTTGACGTTTAGAATCAATGACAGCTCTTTCGGCTGTGTCAAAATTGGAAAAAATTCGGAAATCGTGAAAAATTTATGTTTATTTCACTTTGACTTCCCAATTTGTTTGAACATGGATTTGTATTTTTTTTTAATAAAATGAGTTTTTATATTTTCGAAACGTTTTCATAAAAGTAAATGTGTTTTTATATTCGCAAACGTATTGATAACGCATATATTATATCTAAGTAGTGGTTTGTCTCTTTCATACTAAAATAGAGAAACAGATGACTAATTTATACTTGCATCATATTAATGCAGATTAAGGTAAGTGGCAAGTTGCTTATCGCCCGCCCTTTTTTTTGTATTTTTATCTTTTATTTGATCCTTTACTTTTGCTTGTAATTTTGATAGGATTCGTCCCCTTGCATTTTTAAGTGGTTTAAATTTGTGGATTATAATGAGTGGATATATTATTATGAGAATATTGCGTACTCAAATCACTTGTGTGATAGTCAGGAAGAATACAAAGAAAATTTTAAACTTACATTTAGAATATAATTAAAAATAATATATTCATTTCACATTTACGCACACTTACACCTACAACTCCCTCTCCTCCCACAAACAACCAAAATCACTAAAGAAAGAGGTATCCCTACAACTCAAGAAGGAAAACGCAAAGCTAAACATTTTTATCATGCACCACCAATGATAAAAAAGACTTCACAACATTGCACATCCACTTACGTATACCTACACATCATCATAGGCAATCACTCGATAACGAGTATGATTTTCCTCTATTCTGTACCTGTACTGTACCACACCCTTGCACAGTCCTGGCACACCCAGTCTTCGCCAGCTCATACCATACCACACATACCACCCATCCATCCAACCCGACCTAACCCATCCACCCATTCTAAGCACACACACACTTGGTAATGGCCAGTGTGAAATTATTTAAAAAAAAACCAAAAGTTAACTTAGTAAAATACTTCAATACGTCAAAAATGTCAAATTAAATAAAAACAATGTTTTAGTTGGATTGGAGTTTATCGACCTGGTTGGTATAGTGGGTATACCTGGTCTATTAACTAGGAGACCCAGGTTCGATCTCTGGGGGTATCGGTAGTCTAGATGGACTTTTTCTTATAAAATTACATAATTCTGTGAGATTATTAAATACGCCATATAGAGAGAAGTAGGCCCTGGTAACTAGAAGGCAGGCTAACACGATTCCATACCGTCCCTCGTGAAGGACGATAAGAGAAGGTAGCGTGTGATCCATATATTGATACTAGAGCACGTTGAAGATCCCTAGCCCTGAAAAAAAGGTTTAGGTCTAAATCCCTCTAGAAAAACAAAACTGCCTTCCTAGGGGGTGCTCATCAGACCGGTCTGGGCCTTTATTCTGGAACGGCCGGGAGGAGAACTTGCGGGGGGAACTTAAGGAAAGTGGGCGTGGTTCACAAAAAAGTGAGATGGAGACATGCCAACGGATAAAGGTGTGAAGAGGAAAAGGAGACTCCCGCGGGAGCATTAACTTCCCACAATTCAAGAATACAGACCCTGGTGAGCAGGATGGGAGAAGAATTCAGAGAAAATAAGTGTAAAAGGTATCTTATCTTATCCCTTCATTCACGCCGGTAACCAGGCCGGATTGGATCGGATATTAAGTGGAGGCAGACCTGGTTACATATGCCTTAAGTCGGTTGACTACTGGAGGACAAAAGACCTGGTCTGGGGTTCGAGAGTAGTTACTGACCCGTTCGATTAGGTTAGTAGTGCCCACGGAATCCTAAAAAGTGACGGTAAAATAATGTGGAGAGAAAGAAAGGGTTGGAGATTGTTCGTCGTCTTTCTGACCATCATGGATATAACACAAATGATTTTAGTAATATTCTCACAGTTATATAATATTAAAATATATCTATACTAATTGTTTGATGCCTTGATTATATTTATTTTGATGCTTCTGTTATAAAGGACTTCAGGATTATTTATCTAAATGTAAACTTATACCTATATTATTATTTTAATAAAGGTTTTTTTTTTCTCAGAGCCTGAAAAACTGACAATTGAGTCACGAATTGAAAGTAAAAACCAAAATTTACCACTAATTTGCCTACGACCAACGAGTAATACTAATTTTACGACCATCTCAACAGGATTTTAATAGCTCATTTACGGTCCTAAGATAATAGCAAAGCTTAGACGTAAATCACAAGATGGCGTAACAAGCGATCAAACTTTATTTTACAAGAGCACTAATTAATTGAAAATTAATAAATAAATATTAAATTTGTTAAACGTAAATAAATCCAATTTAATTGTAGTACCTCACCAAAAACAAGTCACGTTATATTGATATATTTCGCATTTTTAAGAAAAAAGTTATTATTTGTTTTGACGTTTTAGATAGAACGTCATTGAAACTTCAGGATATTAACTTATTAAGGTTGTTGACTTAAGAGTGTCCGTGTTTGATGTTAGTATTGTACACTAACTCGCATGTTATGGTTATTGCACGCTCAGATAAATTAAGACACTCGGCTGCGTCTCGCGGTATGTAAACTAATATTAAACCAGTGTACTTGTAATGTTGCAACGTAAGTTATCTTACTAACACAAAATAGCTTGCCGAATGTTTTGATTTACAACAAGGAAATGAGTGTAGAGCGCTATGGTAACAATTAGCTACTTTCAGTAACGCTAAGCAAGGCCATCTTGATATAAAATAGTCACATTGTAGATTGAAAGTTTTGTGGAAAAACTCACCAAACCCCAAAAAATAACATCACTAATTGAAAAAAAAAATGAAAAGTTACACAAAATAGTAAAAATCATAAAATCCAATCATAGTTTGACTACGGAAGGGCATGAGCGGTTCGAGAATATTCGCAGGCGGAATGCATCCTGCCACTTTGAAAATGTTCTGTATACATCGACCACAGCACGCGCATAGATAAACTAACTTAAAAGTAGATTAACAATAACTAGTAACTAAACATAGAGAGAAAGACCTCCCATTACCTAAATTCAAATACACACCCAAAAATCAGTCTCTCAGTCTAATCCGTGACAATACGCTAACAGCATGCGCCAGCGTAAAAGATTTTTAGTTCGTAGACTGCCCGTATGATGATTTCCAGACCTCGGAAGATATTTTAAGCCCTGGATTTGCGTCGAGACGGTCAAAATCCATAAGACTGAGCTCTATTTTTAGTGCCGAACTTTTTTTGTGTTGACTAGTGTAACTTAAGTAACTAATTTAAAATGCGGCAGGTAATTAAAAAGTTGTAATTTACCGGTGACAAAATTGTAAGATAACATCCCGAAAGAAAATATATGAATAAAATTTCGCTCAAAACTTTAAATGTAGTTTGCACATGCAACTATGTTTACAAAGTGTAAGAAAGTTTACGATTCCAACTCGTTTTAGTCAAATTACTTGAATTTAGAGTTTAGATGTAGGGAAATCTCTCATTTAAGCTCACCAAATAAAGTTATATTGTGTTCTAAATTGCAACGTTTTATCTACATTTCATAGTTACGCAAACTTTTTCGGTTTTAAAAGTTGTGCATTTAAAGTGAACGAATTTGAAAATTTCTAACCGCAAGCAGGATATAATTATACAAAACGACCTGGTTTCCATTTATACACTTAAGTATAGTCCATTCCATTTTTATTTAGACCCACAAAACAAAAACCAGATTTTTAAGTTGCCAAAATCAAACGCCCTAGGCCTTGGTAATCGGCATTATAACTATACTGCTAACCTTAATTCACTGCGAATAAACGCTCATATGACGGTCTAGGATAACTAGACGTGGCCATCCAGACGCGGCCAACTGGACACGGCCAACTGGTCACAGCCAACTGGACGCAGAGACAACTGAGCACGAAGCCCAGTAGGCGCAGCGAACAGAGCGCAGAGACAAGTGTGCGCGAATTTTTTTTTCAAAAATACATTGTTTATATATATATATATATATATATATATATATATTATAAAACAAAATGTGCAGTACAATATAATAACAAACCAACCCAACCCAAACCGAAAGATAATAGAATATTTAAAAGTTTTGGCACCTAATTACCAAATAGATCAATAAACATAACGCACACCAAAAAAGACATGTTTGACAAGGCTTGTATTTTTATACAACTGCTTTTTAATTTCTTGTATATAGTTATACGTGCTAAATTTGACAAAGCTTTTTATTAGCAATAACAGTTGCACTTAAATTAAGTTGTATATAGTGGTACTTTAAGTTAGACAAATGTCTGTAGTCTGTGTAGTCTGGAAGCTCTTAGTGACAAACCGGCACGAAAGCGGCGGAAGCGTGATCGCCGTTTTGCTCAAGGATTGGCTGTAGAGCAACTCGTGTGGTGCATCCGTGACTGAGCAGCCCTATTTAGGACCCACTCTGCTCACCCTGAAAGGTAAGGGGCTATAAAACGTGCCCTAAACATAGCCAGCCAACAACTGCCCGACTGGACAACCGCATCCAGTGGGTACACCACATGCGGTTAAAACACTTATGGATACAGACACAACCACAAGACCATAAAGAAAAACGGCAATAGTGGCACGTGAACTAAGGAGATATATCATCGATATCGCTGCTCTCACTGAAACTAGAAGAGTAGGCGAAGGCCAACTTAAAGAACACGGAGGAGGCTACACATTTTTCTGGAAAGGAAAAGAAGAAGATGCACCACGTATTCACGTAGTGGGTTTGGCTATAAAAAATGAGATTGTGGACCAACCAACCGAAAAGATGGATGATATTGCGTCTAAACCTTAGCACCCACCATCACTCTACTATAATCAGCGCCCACACTCCAAATCTTGCAGCTGATGAAAACCAAAAAGAAGAATTTTATTCTCAACTTGGTGAAGCCATAACATCTGTACCTAAATCTGATAAACTTATCATCCAAGGTGCTTTCAAACCTAAGGAAGGTGTTGGAAATATGAACTCAAACGGACTGCGCCTATTAACTTTATGTTCGGAATATGATCTCATAATCTCAAATACAATTTTCTGACAAAAAGCCAAATTCAAGACCTCCTGGCAACACCCGAGGTCAAAACACTGGCATTCGATTGACTACATTATTTTACGTTCCAGAGATCAAAAATACATAAACATTACAAGACCAATATCGAATGCAGACGACTGCTGGACAAATCATCGCCTGATACGAGCCAAAATGAACTTGCACATTCCACCAAGAAGTAGCCGTCAAAAAAAGCAAATTAGAAGAAGATTCAATGTAGAACGCCTTAAGGATGATCAAACCAGAACAAAATTCCAAGTCTCTCTGAATCAAAAGCTGGGTACTTTAGAATACTGACGATCACTAGAGAATGTTGAAGACAACAATAATATTTGCCTCCGAAGAAACGGTCGGCTACACACAAAGAAAACATCAAGACTGGTTTGATGAGCACGACAAAGAAATTCAAGACCTTATTGAGAGGAAGAGGAAAGCCCATAATGCTTGGAAAAGCTAGCCTAACTCTAACGAAAAGAAATGGCAATATCAAGAAGCCAAAGTAGAAGTACAAAGGCAAACACGAAATGCAACATCTAGCTGAGTCCAACAATACCAGAGCCTTCTTTCAAGCTACTAAGATGATATATAGTCCCACTACATAAGATATCAATCCCCTATGATCCAAAGATGGAACAAAGCTGCTTAGAGATAGATCCTCTATCAATTCACGATGGAAAGGACAATCGAGGCACAGCTGACATGATCTTCAGTGTCAGACAAATGCAAGAGGAATCTAGAGAACAAATCTACCGACGGGAGTAGAAATTCTACATAGATTTGACGGTGGCCTACTTAACCTAGGCAGACTGCGACCAAAAACTAAGGTCTCGACGACCTCGATAATTGAACTGGAGTACGCCGATGACAACGTCATTATGGCCGATACAGAGGAAGGTCTACAGCTGGTAATCAACGTATTTAACCAAGTCTACAAAAGCATTGGCCAAGAGAGACCCAGGTATGAATCCCCAAGCTCCAAACACTTCCCTAAATGGCCATCCTCTGCAGAACGTGAAACATTACCCATACCTTGGGAGCCACCTATCATCAAATGCAACTATTGACGCAGAAATGCATCATCGCCTAAAATGTGCTAGCGCAGCGTTCGGACGGCTTTTGTAGAGAGTCCTCAACAATCACGTCGTCAATGCGGAGACCAAGCTTCGTATCTACAACACAGTTATAATACCAACTCTAACATACGGATGCGAAACGTGGACCACCTACAGAAGGCATATCAAACGACTAGAAAAATATCACCAAAGTTGTTTAAGATGAATCCTGATAATCAATTGGCAAGACCGACGAACAAACATAAGTGTTTTAGAAGAAGCCAGAACAACTAGTATAGAAGCCTTTATCTTCAAGCAGCAGCTTCATTGGACTGCTCACGTTATCCGCTTTCCCAAAACACGTCTCCCACAGCAAATATTTGAAGACAAGACAACTGAATAAGGGAAAGAGAAATCAAGGAGTTCAACGAAAAAGGTACAAGGACGTTCTCAAAGGCAATATGATGAAGGGTCACATCGATAAAAACAACTTCGAGACCACGGCCAACGATAGGGCTTTATGGCGCTGAACAGTACATGAGGGAGTACAAACTTTTGAAGAGCAACGACATAGACTGGAGACGGAAAGAGAGAACGTAGAAGGGAGCGACAAAATGGAAGAATGGATAACCAACAACACTTGGCTGCTGCCGGAGAATGGGTTTGCCAGAACTGTGGAGGGGTGTGCGGCTCGAGAATTGGCTTACATAGCCATCAAAAAACGAACAACAGATAGCAACGATACAGAATAGAGGAAAATAATACTCGGTATCGAGTGATTGCCTATGATGATGATGAAATTAGATAAGGCTCGTATTAAATACAGCCGCTTTTTGAATACATTTTAAACTTAGCGTTTTTTTTTATTCTGTTAATGTTTATTATGTAGTTGAAGCGTTCTGTATTTTTCATCTGCTTATTTTATTTAAAAATATATTTTGCGTCCAGTTGTCCCTGCATCCAGATGGCCGCGCCCACTTGGCTTCGCTCTCAGTTGTCTCTGAGTCCAGTTGGATGCGTCCAGTTGGTCGCGTCTAGATGGCCGCGTCTAGATGGCCGCGTCCAGTTGGCCGCGTTCACTTGTCCCATTCCGTTCTATTACGCTTTCATATGAATCAAATACACAGAGTGAAATAACATGATGCCAAAGGTACTTTATGTATGAAATACCAATATGCCTGTGAAAGCGGCTATGATATTCTTTTTTATTTGTATACCGAACATAACAAAGAAAACGCGTTGCAGACCCAATATGTCTGAGAGAGACTCAGACTGGTGAGAGAAAAATAATGAATTAAAATTCAATTTAGACATTTAAAAATGCAGGACCGGCTTTTCGTTTTGCGTATTTTTATATATCAAGCTTTTACGTCTCTTGTTGCGGATCGTTGCCTACTAATTTCCAATGAGCTAGAAACTTGAAATTTGGTAGGTGTATATAGTGTTCCGGTGACAATACAAATTAAAAAAAAAATTATTGGGTAAAACCATATAACTATTAGATATATAAAGGACCAGGATGCGAGAAAATCGTCGCGGCAACGGTCAAAATCCAGATTGCCATGACATGACCAATGGGCTAAAGACGGCTCGATCTGAGCCTGCGCGAGTTTATAACGTCGAATCACCTCATTTCTCGTTCAACGCAGTTCCAGCTGACGCATGCGAATTGGAGTCCGTCTTTAATCCATTAGCAACGGCCAACTTGGTATTTCGCAGGGGTTTCCGCGACGCTTTTTATCATAGGTTAATACATGGGCAGGGCCTTTATGGTATCTCATAGTTATATGGGTAAAACAATCAACCTACTCTACAAACTTTAATACAAATTTGGACTTAAAATTATTTATAAACATATTTGTGTCAAACTTGAAACTCTGCGGTGTTTAAGGTCACTTAATAATATTTTTTACTCAAACGTCAAAAATGTAAAATGGCGGATCTAAAATACCTACTACCTATAAATCGATTTGTGCTGTTTAAGATCACTCAATACAATTTTTGACTTAAACTTTTAAAAAAATCGAAATGGCAGAATTTCTTATTTATAATTCGATTTGTCCCAAACCTAAAACCTTGCGGTGTCTAAGGTCACTCAATACAATTTTTGACTTAAACTTTATAAAAATCAAAATGGCAGATCCAAAATGACAAACTTTTTTGTTTGTAAATTGAATTTTGTTAAAACTTTGCGGTGTTTAAGGTTCTTTAACACAATTTTGGGCTCGCACTTAAAATACAAAATATTTTTATTTATAAACTGGTTTGCCTCAAACTTGAAACTTTGTGGTGTTTAAGGTCACCCGATATAATCTTGGACTCACACTTAAAAAAATCAAAATAACAGATCTAAAATAGGGCACTTTCTTATTTATAAATCTATTTATCTCAACTTGAAAGTTTGCGGTGTCTAAGGACAATCAATACAGTTTTTGCCACAAACCTTAAACAATTAAAAATGGCGGATACAAAATGGCGCACTTTAAGTTTGTGGTGTTTAAGTTCACTCAATAAAATGTTTGACTCAAAATTTAAAAAAATCAAAATGGCGGGCTTTCTTATTTATAATCCGATTTGTCTCAAAATTTCAATTGCGGTGGAGGATTTTCCCGTTTATGGCGAATTTATTTCAAATTTGGTGAACAGGTGCAATGAAAGATTTGAAAAGGATGAGAATTTAGGTAGTGATACGACGCGACGAGCCAAAAATCAAACTAAAATTCGTAATATTTAGGTCCGGTGCCAATTATAATATTTTGAAATTAAGTTGCATGGGTCGGGTTGGGTGAGCGGGGGATAATAGATTTAAAAACTTAAGAATTTATAACTTACTAACCAAAGCTGCTACGGATATGCAGTTTCCAGGGTTGACTTTATGTTAATGTTTTCTAATTTAAGAAAAAAAAATTATTTGGTGGGGAGTGGTTTGGAGGATAATATAATAATGTATTTGAATATTCATAACTTTTAAACCATAGCTGCTACGATTATGCCGTTTTTGCAATTTTAAATTTATATTAGTTCCTGATTTTGGAAGAACAAATAATTTGGTGGGGTTTAGAGGAAGGGGTGAGAGGGTGTTGATATATCTGTAAATGCATAACTTTTGAACCAAAGCCGCTCGCTATAAATATGTCATTTTCAGATTTACCTTGAACTAAATATTCTCTAGTTTTTTAGAGGAACAACGTACGTTGGAGAGGACAGTGAAGGGGATAAATGGGGGCTGATATATTTAATACAAATTTAAATGAACTTAATGTTTTCTAATTTTGAGAAATAAATAATTTGGAGGGTGGTTGAAAGGGTTGATATAATAATGTGAAAATTTAGAAGTTTTGATCGAAAGCTGCGGTTTTATAAATTTAAGTTTGGTAAGGGTGTTGATGTGCATTCATAACAATAGATTTAAAATAACAAAATACTTCCTAATATTAGAAGGAATTGTGAAGAAAAATATTTCTATCGATCTTGATACTCTTGCGGCTATATGCCTAATGCGCCCCTAAAAATGACCAATGCCTGCGTCCACCATGCCTATGCCCAAAAAAATATCTGAGCTTCATTCATTTAAGATTTTCTAACCAGCCCCATCTATGATGTAGAGTACGCACTATTTACGTTATGTATTGGATTACAACTTGCGGCCCTGGTCACATCTAGTACACGGTGATCAACTGTCTTACGATAACAGTCACAAAAATGGCAACAAAATGGTTCAAAAACCCTCTATTATAAGCAACACTCATGATAAAATTTAAACTAAACAAAACCAAAAATTTTCTTAATGAAGCCTTATCCTTGTGAGGAATCTAGGGAGAAATAAAAAAATAAGCGTCAGACTAAAAATTCTCGCTGACAGTTGACGTCAACCAATGTGTATAAATTTCGGGTAGAAAATACTATAATTCATATCTACTGACGAATTGGCTTTGTATGCCTCCCGTATCTAACCAATTGGGCCGGCCTGATTGGTACCCCCTCGAAGAAATTTAATTTATCCTAAACCTCTCAGTAGCGAAGCTAAGGATCTTTAACGTGATCCACCAGTAGTAGGGTTATACGGGCGCTGGATCATTTTTGAGGAGAGACCTTGATCATGGGACATGTGTTGTTTATGAAACTGCTATTTTATTGGTGGCCTTGGAGCTGGTTTACCTGTGGGAGGTCTGAAAAATATTTGGTCGTAGCTTTAAAATATAGGTGGGGTTTTCTATGGAGTTAGTAGGTAGTGTCCTTGAGATAATGTAGAATTTATTCAGCATTAATTCTCAAAGCTCGAATGTTTTGACCTTGGGTGGTTTGAAAAATCTTTGGCCATAACTTTAAAATATAGGTGGGGTTTGTTAAGGGTTTAGTAAGTGTCCTTGAGATATTCTAGGATTTATTTTTACCCCCATTAACAAAAACCATATATAAGCAGCAACCAAAATAAGCAGAGCATTATTTGAAATCGTATAACTTTCAGAATTAGTTACCAAAATGGACTCTCCTAGCAATAGTATGGGTGATTTTACAACACAAGACATTAGCTAACTCCTAAGGGAAATTCAAAAAGAGGTGAACAATGGAGGCCCAATTGAAGAGCTGAAAATAAGGATTTATTCGAATATTAAAATCCCTGCACCTGAAGTACCACCAAAAAGGAAATATATAATAATATAATAATATAATTACGGAGAAGTGAAGCAGATTCAGAGCTTATTAACGTGAGCAATGACCAAAATGAATGGGAAATGGCAGAGAAGAGATACCAGGAAAAAGTGGATATATATAACAAATTAAAAAATTTATTTTGTAATCTATAATATTTGTAATTTTTAGTTTTACTTTAGTTGTAAAATAAATTAAATAAAAAAAAATAATATTGATTTTTATCTCAAAAGTAAAACAAATCCTTGCATTAAATAGATAGTATTTAAAAATCACGACTAAATTATGTTTTTAAAAAACATTTGTTTAAATTGATGAGACACAATTATGATTGTTTTCCACAAAACATGTGGAAAACAATCATAATTTTGTTTTAGTACAACCAAAGGTTCCAAATTCCCAAAATAGTTAAATTGATGAGAAAAAAAACTCTCAGTTTAGCCACGAGTATTACACACTGTTTTCTTACACAACCAAAACCCAAAAAAGAATGGAAAAATACATTAAAAAAGAACCACTAGTATTTATTTTCTTTTATTATTGCCCATTTTAATTTTTGTCAATTTCTTTGATTTTATCGTCGCTTATAAGTGATTTTTTTTTGTGAAAACATGAACAAAAGTTGTGGAAATGACTTAAGTTTTAGATAAATATTAATCATGTTTAAAAAAAATTCGAAAGAGAATGAAAAATGCATGTAAAAAACATAAATCACTAGCATTTTTATGTGTTAAATCTATGGTAATTGGTGAATGAGGCAATCAGGCTTTTGTATAATTGCATTTCTCTTCAGTCGTTGATCTTTCATTTTAATTTTTGGTAGTTTTTTAAATTATTTTGTCGTGGTTTCTAAACGATTTTTGTGAATACACCGAGAAAACTTACGGAAGTTACTTAATTTTGTAGGTAGAAATTATTCATATTTCGAAAAATACCATATTTTTCTTCAAATTTAAATAAAATACGCTTATTATGTCAGATTCGCGAACACTGACAATATCTTCATCAATCACCAACTGAATGATTCTTACTGCTGTTCATCTTCCGTAGAGTGGTATGAATTTACTGAGGCAGGGGAGTGGGGGGCTGGCAAGTTCGAGGGGCCCGAAATACCACGACGAATTTCTCCCAGAGCAAGTGGTCTGTTTTTTTGAAGATGACATTCATGACAAATTCCGGTCATGTAAAAATACTGATGGAATTGCCACTCACCACAAAATGTACAGCCGTTAACTAAATAAGGCTTAACAGTAGCAGTGGGCTTCTTCTTAAATTGAACCCAATATAAATTAGCCTTACTAGATGTCATGATTACTACTTGACTGCTTAAACTCA
Organism: Oxystoma pomonae; assembly: GCA_963921995.1. Taxonomy (NCBI): domain Eukaryota; kingdom Metazoa; phylum Arthropoda; class Insecta; order Coleoptera; family Brentidae; genus Oxystoma; species Oxystoma pomonae. Next base: position 72,849,189 of record OY998164.1, on the reverse strand, counting down.
AGTGATTCATAAAGAAGGAGGAGTATTGCTTATAAATGGATAATAGCACACATCTAAACTGGGTATTGGCCTTGATAAATGAAAAATCTTACGATCTTGAATATAAGAAAAAATAATGAATGTCTCCCTTGTATCTTATGGCCTTGGACGTAAGAAAAATAACTGAAGGCCAATATTATCTATATACAATTCGATGACCTTGAATAAAAATTTATTATGTGACCTTGTCTAAAATAAAATACTGTTTATAAAAATATTTCATCTTCTCAAGGTCACATAGTAGATTTTTATTCAAGGCCAACATTGTCCATATAGAATAAGATAAAAAACTATTTATTATGTGACCTTGTCTAAAATAGAATTCTGTTTAGGAAATATTTTACCTGCCTCAAGGTCATTTTATAAAATTTGTGGTCTTGAAACTGGTGTGATCTTAAACCTTACACAAAAATTTTTAAGTGAAAAAAGAGGAGTGGGGAATTAAACTGCTATAAATAGAATCCAAGTCTTAAGAGAAAGATCAGTTACAATAGTATAGCCATACAAATTTTTCGTGTCAGTATTGCAGTAAAACTTCTACCCGAAAAGACAATATGCTTAGGCATTTAAAAACCACTTGCAAACGAAAATGTCAAAAAAATATAAGTGAAAAACCCGTAAACAAAAAAAAGTGTGTCAATGAAAGTGGTCAAGTTAAATTAATTGATCAACATATCATAAATAAGGAAATGAAAAACTTTGTAGAGTGTAGCATCTGGATGCAAGAAGACAAATTTATTGCTCACTGTAGAACACTTGCATATCGAAATAATTCATACATTGTGTATTCCGAAGCAGTTAGTCTTATAAGAAGTGCATTTAGTTGTAGAATAGCCAGCTACAGAATTGTCAGTAAAATTCCACAAAATGACTACAAAAGATTCTTTTTAGAAATAAAACCAAAAGTCCTTAATTTACTGGAAGAAAATATTTTAAAGCACTGCACTGTAAAAGTAAATATGGACTTGTTTGGAACCTTTATTCATCCATCAAAAGAAATTATTGGCGAAAAATCATTTAATACCAGTAACGAGATCATCTGTACGGGAACGAATTTTCAAGAAATATATGAATTATATGTGGATAAAATACTTGTACAAGCATCAGAATTTCAAGAACGCGACTCCGGTAAGTTTTATTTTAATATTTAGTATAAGACAGATTTGGAATAAATAAATATTTATTGAAAAGTATTTCTTACAGGTTGGGCACTGCAAAATATTTTGCATCTAGAAGTTAATATTAATAAGTGCAAACCGATGGGAGGAAGCTCTATTGAATCCAAACATTCAATCATAAACATTAAAAATGAAGATAATGGATGTTTTGGATGGGCCATCACATCAATCATCTATCCAGCTACGAGTAATGCAAATAGATGTTCATCATATCCACACTTTTCTACTGTTTTGAACTTTACAGGTATGGAAATGCCTGTTAAGGTCAACAACATTTCAAGGTTTAAAAGTTCAAATAATATATTAGTTAATGTTTATGGATTGGAAGCCAAATTTGAAAATAATAAAATGTAATATAAAGTAGTAGGAGCATTATATTATTCAGGACGAAAATTACATTTACATGTAAATTTGCTATTGTTAAGTGAAGATTGTAAAGATAAAAACTTAATCAATCATGTGTGTGTAGATTGCAACAAAATGAATTATTGTTGGATTAAAAACCTTTCATCTGTGGTTTCCGATCAAATTTCAACATCAAAACAAAAATTATATTTTTCTGACGGGTGTCTAGCTTATTTTTCTTCAGAAAAGTGATTGCAATCAAGTGTATTCAGTTACACCATCAACCGATATTAAAATTGATATATATTAAAATTTGAACATTACGAAAAACAGTTCAAGGTTCCCTTTTTAGTGTATGCCGATTTTGAATCTATTTTACAACCAATTGATAGTTGTGAACCAAATCCTTCTAATTCTTATACCGTTAAGAATATGTTACATAAGCCCTATTCATTTGCATATTTAATCAAATGTTCATTTGCCTAAAGCATCACAAAGTTTGAATTATTTCGAGGACCCGATGCAGCAATGCAGTTTGTAAATCGTATTGAATATGATTTAAGAGAATTGTATAATAAATATTTAAGAGAGATAACCCCCATGACTGACTTAACAGCCGATGAAATAAAACAAATAAAAGAATCAGATACTTGTGGTATATGTGAAAAACCATTTAATGCAATGGATAAAAAAGTAACTGACTACTGTCACATAACTGGAAAAAAGAACGATTTCTAGCAGATTCTATATGTACTTAACAATATAAAACACTAAATTTTATTTATTAAAAAACGTTGAAGAAAAGGTGACTCCCAAGTAGCAAATTTTATTGACTTCCTCTAGCCGTGAGTAATTTAAGGTAAAGGGATATTTTGTTTGAGCTCCAGGACCGTTTGAAAGCACATAATTTCGGTTTTGTCGTTTTAATTTTAAGACAATTTTGAGAGGAATACCTTTCCAAAACTTTGAGCATTCTCTGCAGCTGGGTCTCAGAGGTCGCGAGCAGTACCAGGTCATCAACGTACAATAGCAAGATTACTTCCACAAAGCCACCAACACTCACTCCCTGGATTCCACTGGCCTTAAAGAAGTACTCAATATCAGCCAGAAACAAAGAAAACAGCTCAGGGGCTTAGCGATTCATCCTGCAAAACTCCTGCAGATAAAATAGATATTAGTTGCGAGATGACCCCCTGATCGTACAACTTTTTCCACATAAGACAGTGAGAAACGGAATTAAAAGCTTAAAATCTACAAACGCCACGTACACTTTACGCTTCTTGAGTCTCAGGTGGAGCTGCACGATCGAGGTCAGTGTAAACACGTATCAATACAACCCCGCTTACTTCTAAAACCAGATTGATGTTCCGGAATAACTTTAACCTTCTCGGACCACTCCCTTAATCTTTTAAGCAATATTTGCGTGAACAGTTTTGCTACACAGCTAATCAAAGCAATCGACCGATAGTTGTTTGGGTCTTCGATGCTACCCTTCTTGTGCAGCATTGTAAAAAGAACTTCTCCCAAGATTTTGGTACTTTCCTTGTTTCCAAGATTTTATTAAACAATGAACATATATAAAGTATCGAGTTTGCATATTCTTTCCTAGAAAGCTAATTCTGATAGTCTTTTTTGTTTTGTAAATATTCTGACTTGCTATCAAAATTAAAGTTTTTTGTTTTACATGCTCTAAGACTTTCTTTTACTTGTTGTTTTGCTAAATAACAGTCACGATCAAACCAAGGTTTCCCATGCTTAAAATTTTGCCACGGCCTCTGCGTCTGTGCTGGTAAAAAAAGACCAGAAAGTTGTGCTGCCTCACAGACCGCTTGTAAAAAATTATCGAAGCTAAACTCCACATACAGAACAAATGACGCTCTCGGTGAGAAACGCATAGCTGATCTAAATTGATTCTTGCTGGATTCATCTTATTTTAGCTTGGGTTCCCTTGGTGCAGAATTATTAGTATTTCTGGCATTTTTGGGATGTTTAGTTCAATAAGCAATGGAAAATGTGGAGAAGAAGTGGGGACAAGCAGTACTGAAAAATTATTAAATATTTGAAGACCTACCAGGTTCACGAAACACAAGTCTACTACACTCGACCCATTACTATTTGCAAAAGAAAGCTCCCCCATTCTGTCGTTTTCGCTATGACCATTAATAACAATAAAGTCATTTGTAGACATAAAATCAATCAACTGCTGACCTTTCCTGTTTGTCACATTGTCCTTACTAGCTCGCGAGTGAAACAACGCAGTACTCTTGCATACCTTCTCATCTATATCGCCAAGATCGCCAATGCGGCAGTTAAAATCGCCAATTATTGTAAACGGTAAGAGAGGGTACTGCCTTGACACATCATCGATTTCTAGCTGAAATAAATCTAAAGCTACAGTAATATCTAAAGTACATCTACAGTTATATCTAAAGTAGTGAGTGTGAGTTCTGAAAACGTATCAGTTAGTTTAGGTGGTAAATCCGTGGTTGTACCAAACCGCGGAAGCGCGAGTGTGTTAATTCGCGAATTAAAAACTTTGTTAATTCATGAATCCGCGTATGTGGAAATTCGGGAATCCGTGTATTTGGCGATTGGCGAATTTAAGTGAGAATTCGACGATCTTAACAATTCGCGAACCCGCAAATAATCAATTGGATCAAATCGCGAATTTGTGTAGTGGGACATCCGCTGATGTAGTTATTCAGAAAGCAGTGGATAACTTAATTAAAGAACTAAAATTAGTAATAGGTAATAAGAAAAATCAAGACATTGCGAAATTGCAGGGGGGTAAGGCAGAAATTTTTTATTATCTTTTTAATGAAGCTTTATATCAAAATTTGTTAAGATACAAAATTTGTTAAGTATTTCATTACCAATCGATGAATTAATATAAATTTTTGATAGTTTATATACTGTTCGAGTTATGACCATTTTATGTCCCCATCCGTAGGTATTCAAAGTTCTTTGTTGATGAGTTCCAAATGAAACAAGCGTTTTCAATGTCGCACTTATACCAGGCTTTCTAGACACGCAATATTGTTCACTACCTATCTCGTAACGTATTTCATCAAAAAGAAAAGCCAGTGCGTTATTTGATAGATAACATTGTTTAGTGTCATCATTTGGAATAAATTTTCCCTCGATGTAGATGTTAGAAATATCCAAAATTAAATCTTGAAATTGAATTGGAATTCGAATTTCATCAGAATTTTTAAATAATGGACTACCAAACGGCTTGTAGCTGAATTCCTCCAAGCTTATTATTGAATTTTCAAAAAAGGGTTCACCAAAAACTTCTAGTTTTTCACTTGTTGATGTCATTCTATCGACTTTTTTATTCGTAATCCAAGAGCTGTTAAAAACTTTTTGTCTTTAGTTGATAGTTTAGAAAGTTCTCTAGTTACGTGTCTAACGCAACTGACTTTATTTATAAATTTACTATTGTTTTTATTTATTTGTCTCTTTATCCGACTGGATTCGTGTTGATGACATTTTATTTTAGTATGGTTCTCCTTGAAAATTTATCAGCTGATTATTATCATCCAAGATCCTTAGTGTGATGTTGTCGATGTACTGACTACCTTCTGGAAAAATGGGCATATAAATAATGTTGTTCGGTTCTGTGCTTAACTTGTATCCAGGCTCTACGTCAATATCGAATTCATATAGTCTGTGAACTTGTTGAAAGTTTAAGAATGCTCCTGCCGTAATATTTGAGTCAATTCGTATTATTCTTACCCGAGAAATATCAACCATTGATGATGAAATATAATTGTCGCTCGGTTTTAAGCATTCAATCATTCCAAATCCTAGTATCTTTCCAATAGAGTTGGGATGATTAAAATGTAGATAATACTTTGACTTAATTTCACATTTCAAAGTATTATTGTTGGCATTTAAACTAAATTGTGTCATCGTCGTCTTTGGCTGCTTTTTGAAGTCCTTTTAGCATAGCATTGCTAATTTCAGATATTTCGTATGCGCCTGGTGGTATTTTTATCAAAACCCCTCCTTTCCATTGCACTTTGCTATAGGCAAAACAATTACTTGTTTCGTCTACATTAAAAATTGAATTATAGGAGTAAAATCCCACTAATTCTAATCCACATTTTTCTCTTCTATCCAATTCTAAAGGAGGGTAAATATTTACATGAAGCACACTTGTGTTGCTATTTAAAGTAAAGGTGTACGACATTTTTTATTGTGTTTAACAACACGTCGACAATAGATTGCAATCAACAGTTTCTTCAGATTTAAAAATTCTAGATCCTTTTACGTTACACAAACAACAATAAATTTTCCTCGGAGGTGGACCATCTATCTGATCTTCTGTGAAACTGCTTACCGAGTTGTGGTCAGTGCAGTACTGAAACTTCAACACATCAATATCACTTTTAAGTTCTTCCGGTAATCTATTCCACACTAAAGCTATTTCATTTGGACCGCAGGCAATCATTACTTCTTTCGGCATATCACTTAATTTTTCTCTTGTAATTTTCAGTAAACTTCTACATTTACTAAAAGCTAGCAAAGATTTATGCATTTTTTTTAAAATTTTGACGTTCCGACTTTGGATTTAAAAAGCAATTCATTTTACTGCTGCTAAAAAGGGTTTCTTCTCATTAAAAACTTTAGACACAAGTGGCCACACCAAACGGTGTTAAAGTCCTGTTCCTTTTTATATGTATAGCGAATCTCAGTGGCTGAATGTGTGCCGGTGCACATGTATCTTACAAATTCTAACGGTGTGGGTAAATTACCAAAACTATCATAATATATAACATTTCCCCTTTTTTTCCTGTAACAAATCCAGTGGCTACCCATTTGGTGGGAGATCTCCAAGTTAATAATCCCGGATTCATCCTTTTCTGGTCCGTTTTTGGGGAGTGTGTCATGCATAAAAATACCTTTAAAATTGGCGATTTTATATTTCTTTGCATATTTTTCTAATTCCAAATTTGATAAAGCCCTTCTTGGGAAGGGCTTTAGTGATTTTTTAAGTTCTTTAAATACAACCCAAGTCCTGTGCGAAATAGTTTAAGGTATAGTCCGTTTCCATTTTTACTTTCTGATAATCTATGTTGTTTTTTATCATTAATAACACTATCCTTATTTTGAGCCATACTTTTAACTGCCCTCGCAATACCTGCTGCACTTCCTGCTAAACTTCCGATTGCGGATAATGTCGAAAACAAAAGAATAAAGGCAGATAAATGGGAGAACTCCTCCCGTATGAGGTATAGGAATAATTCTCGGGGTTCTAATTTCTTTCTTTCCTCCATACGCTTTTATATGCTCTCGTGCTGCAGCCAATGCAATTTTTGGTAAATTTGAGATGTTTTGATGTTTTTGCCTATTAATTTTTCGGTATGTTTTAAGTTCCGATCCAATTTTTCTTACAGCAGCACTCAACGCCACTTTTTTTCTTTTTTTGACCTTCTTTCCTTTCTTTACTCTCTGTGTTTTTGTACATTTTAGGCCCATTCCAAATCTTTGTTTTATTTTCATAGATTTGCCCTTTTTTACTTTTTCCACCTTCTTTCCTTTTTTCATTCTTCGTGTTTTTTTGCATTTTTACCCCATTCCAAATCTTTTCTTTACTTTCATAGCTTTTGCAACACACCAAGCAGCAGCCTTCTCTTTAAATCTTGTATCCGTCGACTTCACAATTTGTTCTGCAGTGTTTTGCAGTTGCTTATCAGCTTTGTGTCGTTCTTCTAAATTATTTATACTTGCGTAACTAATATCGTGTTTTTTGCAAGCCTTGTCTAATTGATTAATTCCAGGATCACCTCTAGACAATCTCTTAGTAAGATGAGTGCCTGGCCCACAGAATTGGTACGAAGGAATGTGTAGTTCTACTGGTAACTTATTTATCACTGAATTAAAAATACCATAATCTCTCTTTTTCTTGTTGTTTTGTCTTTTTCGGTCGGGTAACAACATTTGAATAAAAACAAATATATATGTACTTTAGCTTAAATACAAATTTTAGTCTCTATCGTCATGCGTCTCGTGCAACAACAAGATAAAATTTCAGTTATTAAGTCAGTCTCGCCATGGAAAACTAGTACCGAATTCTATTCGAGGTCTTATAATAGGACCATCAAACTGTGGAAAAACCAATGTTCTAATAACTCCTTTAACACACCCTCTTAGTTGACGTTTTGAAAATGTTTATGTCTACTCTAAATCACTTTTTCCACCAAAATATGAATATCTAAAGAAGATTTTGACTCCGATAAAGGGATTAGGATAGTATACGTTTGAAGATACCTCCAACGGCATACATCCAAAAAAATGTAATTTGTAATAATCAGGATATTATAAGGACATATTATAGTATGGGTCGACATAGAAATATTGATTGTTTTTATTTGGCACAAACGTATTCTAGAGTGCCAAAACAACTGGTTCTAGACAATGCAAATTTTCTTGTAGTGTTTAAACAAGATGAAACAAACCTCAAACACATTTTTCCGACCATGTTTCGCCAGACTTTACATTTTCTCAATTTCAAGAAATTTCTGGAAATTGTTGGAGTGATAAACATGATTTTTTGCTGATCGATAAAGACGCTAATTTAAACAGTTAAAGATATAGAAAAGGTTTTGACAAATACATATATTTATAACATATTCACATTCTTTATTAGTTGCATGTTGAATGAACAGAAGGACACATAATCATGTCAATTAATGATATATCTTTAAAACGTGAACTTGTTTTAATGACTGATGCTGTAAGGAAAATATTTAAAGCTCTGAAAAGTGAGCAGTTACATGACAAAATTGGGTTGCAGCTGTCTCAATATCAACAAATACAATGAATAATGATGTGGAGAAAGATGAGGGAACTGAAAATGTTACCGAAAAATCATTTGGGAAAGAAAATTTAGAATTATATCCAATTAGTCCGCCATTAACAGGCACGCCCTCAAACAATTCAAAGTTGGCCGATAGTTCACTTTATACAACAGGAGAATCACAAACTATAGCTATGACCTATATATATGGGTTAAAACATAATCTAACAAGGTATGATACTGTGTATGTAGTCCGATATAATATTGCTAATAAGAAGATGTATATAGGAGATGTAATAATAAGATTTCCTAGTGGAATTATAACATTATGGCGTGGAAAATACAAACTCGGAGAATACATTGGATCTCGACAATTATATGAGTTACTGTTTTTAAAGAAACCGCATGAATCCAACATAAACGAAATTTATCAGAATGTCCTCAGCGATTACAAAGATATTCTTCAAGTTTCTAACGCCTACTTTAATCGATACGATAAAATAAATGGAATAAATAAAAGTAAATCTGCTAAATTTACCAATTTTATTAAACCGCTTATTTTTGCAAAAGGAGGATCTGGTTTTAAAAAGCGACAAAACATAAATTTCAAAAATAAATTACTTGGCAATAAAAAAGTTGAGTATGTGTACTGGAATACAGCGCAGGAATTGGTTGCATGCATGCGTCTATTGTGGAGTTCCAAAATAGCTGGGCATACGGGGCACGACAGTGAAATACTGTCCATTATTGAAGAGCTCAAAGAAGAAGGTGTTCTATATTATATTAAAAAAAAAACATTTAAGGCCATGAATATTTTTAATTTAGTGTTAGTTGTTAAATGAAATGGTTGGTGTGAACACTATAGATAAGTTCGGACGCTTGGGACATAGTTCTAAAGTGAAGATTATAAAAGGGCCGAATGGAAACGGTTTTAAATTGACTTCAGACCAACAGTTTGATATTGATAATAAGCGGTTATGCAACGTTGGAGATGCAATAAATGAAAACCATGCAGTTCATTCCAAGTTTTTGGAAAACCGTCTATAAAAGATTGTAGAAGACCTAAAAGCATCTATAACAGTATCATTTAGTCTTGTTCAATCCAATTTAGAAGACTTTATAAAGAACAAAAAACGAACAGTTGAAGATTTAGATTCTGAGATGTGGTACAAATATCAACATTTGCTTGCAAGAATCGAAGAAATTGAAAAAATTGTTTTAAAGCATCATCCAGGTGCAACTGTTAAAAAAAATTTAAATCATCATCCAGGTGTAACTGTTAAAAAAACTACAAAGTAGCTAAAATGGTTAGTCAGGGGAAACTAAGCGTGGTTATTGAGTTACATAAGAGCGCAAAAAAAAAATCCCTGAAGAAAAACTATAATTAAGGGATATAATGATTTGTGGCAAATCGATTTGGCATATATGCAACAATAATTAAAAGAAAATAATGGATATCGATATATTTTGGTCTGCATAAATTGCTTTTCTAAATTCGTGTGGGTCAGACCCTTACAGACCAAAACAGGACCTGAAGTACATGACGCAATGAATGATATATTTGAAGAGGCAAAATGTTTCCCTAGCAATCTCCAATCTGATCAAGGAACAGAATTTTTTTATGCTAATTTTCGAGCACTTATGAAGAAAAAAAGAATTAGTCATTACTGCACGTATAGTACTAAAAAAGCAGCTATCGTGGAAAGGGTGATTAAAACAATAAAAAACAAATTATTTAAGGAGTTTTCTGGTAGGGGTAGCTACAAATGGATTGATATTTCACAACAAATAGTTAATAAATACAATAGAACAGTACATACCACTATTAAAATGAGACCAATTGATGTCAAGCCAAACTTCCAAATTGGAGTATTTTAAAACATAAGTTTAGGTTTAAAGTTGGAGACAAAGTTCGTATAAGTAAATATAAGTTCATATTCGAAAAAGGATATACTCCATCGTGGTCTACAGAGCTGTTTATAATTGATAAAGTCAAGTTTACAAATTCAGCCTCATATATTTTAAAAAGTCTTGATGGAGAACCAATACGTGGAGCATTTTACGAATTAGAACTACAAAAGACAAAAAATCCGGATGTATATTTAATAGAAAAAGTACTTCGAAAGCGAAGAGTTAAAAATATAGATCAATATTACGCTGAATGGTTGGGTTTCCCAGAAAAGCACAATTTATGGATTAATGCTGCGGATATAGTATAAATTTCTTGATTTAAAAAAGTTATACCTCAGTTCTTAAAGGTTTACTCTAAAGTAAATATGATTGTTGATATACAAGGATTTAAGACCTCCAATAACAAGTTTATACCCAAAGAATTAGCTCATTATGTTTTTAAACCTCCATTTAACATTAGCAAATTGGATTTAAAATATAGGAAACAAGCCATTTGGATTATGGATCACCGCCATTGTATAAATTGGTCTTCTGGATTTACCAACATTGAAGACTTTAAGGACATTATTCAGCACATCTCAAGCCTGTCAGAATTTGGGTATGTCAAGGGATTGGAAAAAGCCAATTTTAACCGAACATACATTTCCAATGTTATTGAGCTTTCAGAACAGCCTTCGTTGGCCAAAGAAATTCCTAGCTGTATATATCACAACAATATATATAATAATAATTCTTAGTTTCAAACATTGTCTTTTTATTTCTTAAATAATAATAATAATAAACGCATTGTGTGGTTAACATATATGTATTTATTATAAAAATTATTAATAATTTACAATAGTTTACTACAACTTTACTTAAATTAACCCAATTACACAGTTAAAATAGTTCTCTCTATTCTAGTCAAATTATTTTCATTTAAAGATCTGTGATAAGATAGCGCCTCTCAAAAACTCTTGGTATGACTATTTCAGAAAATTATGAAAACCAAATTATATACATAATCATAGAATATTATAATTTATTTCACTTAGAAACACACACTGAATAAAATATTATTTTAATTTTAATATTAAAAATAACATGTATCAACTTACGAATGTGACTACTAATATTAACATTCATCCCTACAGTTTAATTCCGAATATTTTTCTACTATGGTTTTAGGTAGATATTTTTTAATAGAATACAATTCTGTAAAAAATTTAAGCTTATTTAAACCTTCCACCAACACTTCGACATCTTTATTTAGCAAATAGTTTTTACACAGCTTAATTGCTAGAGTATTTTTTACACAATTCTTGTAGTTCTCGTTCAGTTCTTCTAGCCCAATATGGACCACTACCATACACTTGCTCATGCTCAGCTTCGAAACGTAAATCATAAAATAATTCTTGAATATGATTAATACCACCATTAAGGTCAAAGAATTTTGATTATTTTTTGAATTCTAACCAAGGCATTTTTTTATTTTTGCAAAAATTTTTTAAATTTAAAAATTTTAGTCACTGCTGACATCGCTTATATCACTGTCAAAATCTTCAGCAAAATCGTCATTTCTTAATTTATTTTGAATATTTGGTATAACTTTGAGATATTCTTCCAGCTCTAATTCAATAAATTCTTCAAAAAGTTTACTTAAATTTAAATTTCCATAAATAAACTGGGCGCAAACTGTAGAACCATTCAGACAATTGTGTACTTTCTTATAAGTTTCTTGATCCATTTGGTGTGATTTTGCCATACATTCAGCTTCTTCCAGCAGTTGCAAATGCAAGTCTGAGATGTGTTTTTCTATTTCACTTATCATTCATTTTTTAAATACTTTTACGTAATATTTCAAAGCATACCAAATTCAAATAGAGATTTGCTTTTTGCACCAGCATAACTAGGTACACTTTGTCTTAAATATGTTATTGTATATTTATCACTTTTTTTATTAACAGCGTCCACAAAATCATTTTTAATCGTTTCCAGAACTCGTTTGGGTAAAATTGATTTTTCAAAACGGGTATGAAAAACAGCCATTCCTTTAATAATATGAATATTATTAAATTTAAGAGAATCAAACGTTTTTAATTCACAAGAATTGTTTTCTTTATTAATCTCAAAAAATTATCTGATCTAACACACTTTTTGTTATGTCCATAGTATCTTTAAATTATTTTACTTTACATATTACACTTGAACAAATTTTTTACTACAAGAACAACTTGAAAATCAGATCTGAAACTGATGAGTTTGGCTTTCTCGAGTTTTGTTTATTTGCAGTTCTTCAACATACCCTCACCTAAGGAGTGCATAGCATTGGGAAAACCCCACCACAAACTGCATTTCAAAGTTAAGCTATTCTGTCATCTTGCACCCTACGTACATAATTTAATTTTTTTTTGTTCATCATACCGTGTGATTTAAAATTGTTGTTTTTGTTCCTGCATTGCACACTAAACATATTTCAGGCCTGGTGAATTGAAAAATTGGTTGCCTACGTACAACACATGCATTTTTAGATATTTTAAAGCAGCACATCATTTCCCCCTTGTAGTGTGTACACACACATTCCGCAGCACCATTTGGGCATTTTTTGTTAGAGTAACTTCTGCCATATCTATAGAGCTTTTTCTAATTTTAGCAATGCCCTTTTTTCCGAAACACCCTATTTCTTCTGGTTCCTCTTCAAATATACCCATATCTTCATCTGCTTCTTCATTAATGGAACTCAAAGCTGCGATGCGGCTAACTATTGGATTTGGATTTTTTATCACCAGAAATATAAGTTCGTTATCGTGCATCGTTACAAGTTGATCATTAAAAATCTTTTCTTTTTTAATTTCGTATTCTTCACGCTATGTTATTTTAACAGACACTATGTATAACTAACTAACTCAAATGTATAAAGTTTAATATGTTAGTTCCCTGGATCTTCTTAGATGTTTATAGAAAATTTTTAAATTGAAAAGAGTGTGGAGATAAAAATAAATCCTAGAATATCTCAAGGACACTTACTAAACTCTTAACAAACCCCACCTATATTTTAAAGTCATGGCCAAAGATTTTTCAAACCACCCAAGGTCAAAACATTCGAGATTTAAGAATTAATGCTGAATAAATTCTACATTATCTCAAGGACACTACCTACTAAATCCATAGAAAACCTCACCTATATTTTAAAGCCAAGACCAAATATTTTTCAGACCACCCACAAGCAAAATATGCGAGCTTGAGAGTCAATGTTAATACCAGCTCCAAGGCCAACAATAAAGTAGTACTTTCATAAACAACACATGTCCCATGATCAAGGTCAAGGTCCCTCCTCAAAAATGATCCAGCGCCCGTATAACCCTACTACTTCCACCATCTATGGGTTCACGGCACCATCATCTTTACGTCCTTTTCGAAGGGCGGTACTGTTTCATGCTTTCCTTATGGTTAACAGGGCATGTCCACTCAACAAAAGTGAATTATATTTATAGTCTAAATCGAAATTTATTTTGTAAATAAAATTCAAAGCATACTTGGTCAGCCTTGGAATCGAATACGAACCGTCTCGGTAGAAGTCATAAGTACACTTTGCATGCGAGCGAGACAAGTTGGTGGGCTGAGATGATGATGAGAGGTACACAAATTAAGTGATTCTGCAAAGAGATTTTCAAATGAGTTTTACGATACTTCTTATAAGACTACACATAAAAGTTGACAAGCCCTTGCGCAAAATGCTTTGCACACGGTATATGCAAAGTACCGACTTCAGATTAAGTATTCCGTGTGTAAAACCTCAGTGTTGGCACAATTTATTTGAAATAATTTTTTTTTTTTTAATTTTGTGAAGTAATACTGTCTATATCTATACCTGATGCATAAAGATTTAAAATGTTACATAAATAAAATAACGGCGAAATTTTGTATACGTTGTTCGTTCTTGGAAATGCAAAGTAAATCACTTTTAGGCTCTCTCGAGTTAATGTCATTTATTACAAAAAGAAGTTGTTCCAATATCTGGGGATAGTCAATTTTATTTTTAAGGATTTTAAACATAGTACAAAGAAATTTTTTGTTCTTCTTATATTTTTTAAAGTTATCTAACAAACAATCATTGTGAATATTTGAGAAACTTTCTTTGTACTCCCTCAATAATATTTAGCCAATTGTTATAGTAAGACAACCAAATAATGCTACAATACTCTAAATAAGGCAAGATCAACGAATTAAACAAATTTTTGACCGCTTTTAATCTTAGAAATGATATTACGTCCTGAAAACGAAAGTGATAGGTCAAAAGTAACTATGAATCTTTTTGATTGCTTGTTCTTTCTAGTTTTTGATTATTGATTTTTGCAATCATAAGTGAGTATTTTGATTTAATTGAAAATGTCATATATGAGCACATTTTTAGATTTAATTTAAAACTATCTTCGCGGCACCAACTAGCAACATTTTCAAAATCCCAATGAAGAGTTTTACAAATAGAGCCCGATAAAAAAGAAACATTTTAAAATCATCATTGGCAATGTATGTATTTCTTAAACACAATATCTTTCAATACAGTTTTTTATTGTTTATTTTAAGACATTTTTCTTTTAAATTGAAGAACTAGTCCATTGGTGGAGGGATTTCAAATAAATTAAAAAGCTTTGGCCATCCTCCACTGTTTTATTAAAAATTCACCCAACAAATTTTAACAGTATAGCCTGTTATCTTCAGGGGTGTACCGAAAGGACCCAAGAAGAGTTATTGTAAAATTGACATTTGATATTTGTAAAATTTATATTTTAAATTACAATAAGTTACAATAAGTTAAAATGAGTTACAATAAGTCTTCTTGGGTTCTTTAATAGTTGATGAATAGCGTCCTTTAGTATGTTATTTGTGCAATGTGTTAATTTTACTTGGGTATTTTTCAAGATCATGAAGCTTCAAATTACATCAAAATCGAAGAATCGAATTTAGCATATATGCCTAATAGTTTAAGATATATTTGAAGTTGAACTGACAAAACCTTGAATTAATTAATCTTGTTTTTTGCGATTTTTAAGGTCATTTAAGGTCGGATGACCCCGAAAGTGAATTTTTTGGAATCCCGGTTATTAAATTATATGGAATCAAGTATAATCATGCCCTGGTTGCGAAGGTTGTATCTTTTATGATTTTTGGCCGCCATCTTAAAAGATGACGTCATATCAACTTCTTCTACACGGATGCGAACAAAATACCCGGTAACACTTGATTGTATGACTAAAGAGCTATCAATCCCACATAGTCACAAAACTTCTTCATTCAAAATTCCACGGGATAGAAATTATTGACTTATGCCCCTACACTATAAGTACTATAACTATTCTGACTGATGGTTCATCATAATAAAATAATAGTATTTTAAAAATCGAAGGTTTTAAAATTACTCTTTGTACACGAGCGAGACAAGTTGGAGTTGCAAAGAGGTTTTCAAACGAGTTTTTCTTCTTCAAGTGCCATCTTCGTTCCGAAAGTTGGTTTGTAGAGCAGTTGAACCAATCTCGCAAGTTCCGTAGCCGGGAATGTCGTCTTCTTCCCACGCTTCTTCTTCCTTTAATTTTACCCTGTATTATAAGTTGTAGTAAGTTATAATTGTCTCCGCGCATTATGTGCCCAAGGCAGTTTTACGATACTTTTTATAAGACTGCACATAAAAGTTGACAATTTCGTTCGCAAAATGCTTTGCACACGGTATATGTAAAGTACCAATTTCAGATTAAGTTTTCCATGTGTAAAACCTCAATTACTTTGTTTATACGGGCCTCTTAAAGCGCTTTTATATAAGGACTGTTTGAAAATGTTATCGTATAAATACCACTAAAACCGTTTGAAGCACTAAATCGATTTTATTTTAAAGCGAAATCCCAATTTAGGGTCGTTATACACACTTTAAAAACGCTTTAGCGGATTTCTTTCAACCTAAAAAATACTCAACCCTGAATTAAAAAAAAATATGTTATTAACGTAGTATTTTAAAATATCTTTTTTCAAAATTTTGTAAAGTAATACTAACTATATCAATATCTGCTGCATAAATATTAAAAATGTTACATAAATAAAATAACGGCGAACTTTTGTATACGTTCTTAGTTCTTGGGAATGCAAGGTAAACTCGAAGGTAAAACACTTTTGAGCTTCTCGATTTAATTTCATTTACTACAAGAAGAAGTTGTTCCAATATCCGGGGATGGTAAATTTTATCTTTAACGATTGTAAATATAGTACAAAAAACAGTTTTGTTACTATTCTATTTGTTAACATCACTATCACAACTTCCTTGTGAATCAATACTAAATTTTCTATCAAACATGCATTTGAGCATCCTTCTTTGTACTCCCTCAATAATAGTTATCCCATTGTTATAGTAAGGTGACCAAATAATGCTACAATACTCTAAAAAAGGCAAGATCAACGAATTAGACAAATGTAAACCAACTTCAACAATAAGGTTTTTTGTGTTTCTTGCTATAAACCTTGCAATTTTTCAACGCTTTTAATCTTAGAAATGATATACGTCCTGAAAACGATAGTGATAGGTCAAAATTAACTTTAAATCTTTTTGATTGCTTGTTTTTCTAGTTTTGATTTTTGCAGTTATAAGTAAGTATTTTGATTGAATTGAAAATGTCATATATGAGCACTTTTTTAAATTTAACTTAAAACTAATTTCACGGCACCAACTAGCAACATTTTCAAAATCCCAATGAAGAGCTTCACAATCAGAGCCCGATAAAATTACAAGAAACATTTTAAATCATCATTGGTAATGTATGTATTTTTTAAACACAATATCTTTCAAAACAGTTTTTTGTAGTTTATATTAATAGATTTTTGCACTTAAAATAAATGGCTCAAAATTTTTTCTCGGTCACGCATTTCTTTAGTTAATTTTTTTTTAAATGCGTACCCTCGAAAAAATTCCTGTAATTCGAGTACTAGAAAGATTAAAGGAGAAAGTTAATTATTTGCTTTTATCATTTTATAAACCCGATTGACTTGATTCGTAACAGGTGTTGTGTTGTAAACATACTTCGTCTATGTTTTCCACAGAATTGAGAGAAACTTTTCTGGGTTAGAAACTTGCTCGACCATGAAATAAAGAATTCAGTTTATGTTTTGTAAACTGGATGCAATTTGCATTTTTCCTTGCGATAAAACTTGAAATATTATACCGAGCAGAAAATCTCTCGCATTGTTTAAAATTGGAGAATTTGTATGCATAAATTGTCAGTGCATCCTTTTTTTTGTTCAACGAGTGTAGCGTGTAAACAGCGAGCTTGGGTCACGTGACGACAGAGCTTTCGGAGCTCGGTAATAATAAAGAAATGGGATTTAGGTGTATCAAGTAAAGCATAACCTTAAAAAAATCATATCACAATATTTTGGCTTTTTACGTCTCTTCTACTTCCGTGCTTTAAACAAAAACTGCGATCTGGTAGTGGTAGAGCCTCGGGTAGATCCCTTGTTATTAACATTGGAAATTTTTGAGTGAAGATAATTATTTTATCTTTTATAAATGAAACATAAAGTGGGAGAACGTCGACATACTATAGACTCGGCCGGCAGTCCATTCTTAAATTACTATTTGTTTTGACCCCAACAGCTGCTGCATAGCCAGACAAAGAAAGAGAAAGTTTCAGGGTATCTGTGACAAGAATGTCGCCTTTTTAAAAAGCAATTTAGTATTGCAGTTGGTAAAAAGCTATTTATTTCACATTAAAGGTGAGATTACATGGCCTAAAATAGCAGGCTGGCGGGTAGCAGAGAATTCGTTAATTTTGAATCATAGTGCCCTGATTGGTCCATTTAAAAATGTTTACGTTTTCCGTTTCGTCAAAAAGCGGCGTTTGGGCGTTGTGAGGTTATGTTCTTTATATATTTTTAAATTTCCTCTGGAATTATGGTCAAAATATCAGAAATTACGCGAAGAAGGCTTATTTATACCAACATCATTTTTGGCTACTTCTTTACCCTTGTTACTTTTGACAATTTTCAAGTTAGAATATCTTTCCTTTAAACCATTCAGGACATCTTAATACCTTGTTTTAAAGAAAGATAGACGTGCTTAAATATGTTTTTTTCCAAATCTGTCAAAAATCATTTGTATACAAACTATAAGCATTGAAGTGCAAAAAAATGTAAAATTTAAAACATCAGCAGAAATTTATGGTTTTCATTTTTTAATTGTTAGACTTGAAAATGATATATATACATATATATATATATATGTATATTTTACACGATAGTTTTTGAGGTTCAGGAAAATTGTAATGGTAACCTACTCTTTGTCCTTGTTTTTACTTTTTATGAAATAGTTACTTTTTTTTGTTAAAATAAAGGAGAAAAACTTTTTTCGCGACAACTTAAAAAAAATATATTTTTGTTGGTATTTGTTGCGTTTTGCAAAGGGGCCTATAAAATCTAGTCACCGTTGCAACTTCTTTACGTCAATTTTTGCTATCTAATTTAATGACGTAATTAATTGTCGTTGTGTTGTGAAACTTTTTGGCTAAAATTTTCAAAAACTAAGAGAAACACTAATTTGTGGTAAGTTATATTATGTTGACTGAAAACCCTAAATATCTGTTTTTTTTTAAAGAAGATGGCACTCTCAAAAAATCAAGCATTTGACATAGAAATATGTGATAAACAATTTTTTATAGAAAACTGTGGTGGAGGTGGTAACTGTTTTTTTTGTGTTTAAGTCAAATTTTGCACAACAAGAAAGATTTGCACCGCATTATAAGGAACGATTTGGTAGATTTTGTTATTGAAATTTGGAACAAATTTTGTGAATCAATACTACATGATTTATAAATTAGAACAGGTAAGATTTATTAAAACACTGCAAGTAATAATTATTTAGGTACGGTGCGGAAAATGCTCCTTTTCCCTGAATTCTAAAAGACATTATTATACTATTCTCCAAACCACTCTCCACCAAACTATTTTTTAATTTTTAGATTTGTACCTTAGATCGTCCATTTTAAATCCGCCATATTGAAATTTACAAATCTGATCGAAAATACATAATACTATTCTCTAAAAACACCTGCATGCCAATTTTGATTGAAATCGAACAAACTAAATTTTTCTTCCTCCACTTCTTCCGTTAGGGGGAAGTGCGTACCTAATAATACCACATTATTGTACTGTCACCGGAACTATAAACGCATATCAAATTGGAACACAATCAGATTTGAATAAGTCAGTTAAAATTGGTTAGCAAAACATGAATTAAAATCGTCCATATTGAATCCTCCATATTGAATTTTCAAAATCCTTACCGTCAAAAACCCCTGTCTACCAATTTTGGTGGAAATCGGACAAACTTGGGTGTTTTCCCCCTCCCAACCTCTCGTAGGGGGCATAATTATACAATATTATTGTATTGTTATTGGAACTTTAAACGCATGCCAAATTGGAAGACAATCGGATATGTACAGGTTGTTTCAAATTCGATGCTCACCATGGGGATCTCCGAAACGGTAGGAGATACGAAAAGGTTTAAATTAGGGTAAAGTTGCGCAAATTTATGCTTTGCTCAAAACTAAAAAAAAAGTTTAAAAATAACGGACAGTTTCGTAGATAGGCGGAAGAAACCAAAATCTTCATTTTTAGTTTTTATTTTTCTGCGCCCTTATTCTTAAAGCTGTTAAAAAATGCCTAAAACTTTCTCCAGGCACTTTTTTAGGATCTACCTAGCGAGAGGTCTGTTTTTGAGACTTGATATTTTAGTGTGACAGGAGCACTATCAAGTTCATTTTTTCTTATGGACATATCAGGAGAATACAGGAGAAAAAAAATCCGGCCATTTGGTTTATAAAGAATAACAGATAACATTTTGCAAGCTTATTTTGACAAGTCTCCTGACGTTTTGGGTTTATTGACCATCATCATTCCAAATTTAATTTTTGCTTTTAACTTACTCAAGATATTTGGGAAACCCGATTGCAGTACTTTTTTTGACATTTTAAAAATTACAGTTTTTTTACATTTTAAAAATGACAGATTTTTTGACATTTTGTTATAACAAAATAACTTTAAAATTAATTCTGTGTTTTGGACTTTCATTGACTTTATTTTATACACGACGTTTCGATCAGTACAATCTCTGATCGTCTTCAGGTGTAAACTCGACGAGTAGTTTGCATCAAAATTGGCATACAGGAGTTTTCAGGGAAGGGGATTATGAATTTTTGATGAGATTTGAAAATAAATCTGAAACTGCATAGTCGTTGCAGCTCTGGTTTAAAAGTTCTAAATTTTAAAAGAAATTATTATATTCTCCTCCAAACCACTGCCCGCCAAACTATTTTTTAATTTTTAGATTTGTACCTTAAATCGTCCATTTTGAATCCGCCATATTGAATTTAAAAAAAAAATCGTATTCCTTAACCTCAATTGAAATCGAAAAATTTAGGTGTTTCCCCCTCCACTTCTTTCGTAGGGGGGGGAATGGGTTGCATAATAATACAATATTATTGTATTGTTACTGGAACTTCAAACGCATACCAAACTGGAACACAATCGGATGTATATAAGTATTAAATCCGCAATATTGAATTTTCAAAATATGATCAAAAATTCGTATTCGTTGCTCCCAAAAACACCCGTATACGAATTTTGGTTGAAATCGGACAAACTTAAGTGTTTCCCCCCTCCACTCCCCTCGCAGGGGGAAGGAGGGTGCATAATAATACAATATTATTAGGCTATACTCAGCTTTACCCAAAAAATGTTGTTATCCTTCAATAGCTCCTTTGGTAGAGAAGAAATGAACTCGCAATTAAATACAAGAGACGGCCTTTAAACCCCCTTACCTTAGACGTCTCTTTGGATGTAGGGGAGCGCTCCCTTGTCTGCTTTTAGGCACTAGGTTGGAAACGCCAAAACACTTTTTGGAATAATTGCGTTGATTAGTATCGAGAAGATAAGTCGATGCTTTTGTTTTGATTCGCACGATGTCCTAGTATTATTAGTTTCGAAATGAGTTGCAGGGTTCGGCATGTACTCACATTGTATTAAATTGAATTAAACTAGGCCTTCTAAAGAATTGATCAATTATTTGAATTGAAATTACTTACTAAAGTTGAGTGTAGGTTTTGTAAAACGTTAATTAATTAATTGTAGAAGAGAAAATATTATATATTAATTTGAACGATGCACACAAAATACCGCCTACCAAATGGACAGCATTTAAGAATTGTCAATAGGTAACGGACAAAGCTTTATGGAAGGTCGTTTATAAAGACGATCAGCTGTTTGCACCGTCGCAACTTTCACAATTCCGTCAGAACCTGGGAAGATTTCTACTATTCGACCCATAGACCATTTTAGAGGCGGTACTTTATCTTGTTTGATAACTACTAAGGTGCCAGGTTCAAGATTTGGAGAGGATTGATTTTTGATGAAGAGTATGCAAAAATGCTATGTAAGTTAGATAAAAGCTGCCATCTGTATAAACGGTTTAGAGGAACTGAAGTAAAATTAGGTTCTGGAAGTGCAGTAAGAGACTCAAAGGTCAAAAAATGTCCTGGAGTTAGAGCACTAAAATCGTTAAGATCATTGCTAGTTGGAGTCAAAGGTCGAGAGTTAACAATTGCTTCTATTTGAGTAAATCTTGTATACAGTTCGTCATAGGTCAAAAGGTTTGTTCCTAGAATACGTGCTAGATGAACTTTGCAAAGCCCACCAAAGTGGCAGCAGCTTCAGAGGTGTATCTATTCAAAATTTTGTTAGCTTTAACAAAGTTTGTTCCACAATCAGAATAAATATGCTCGACTCGTCCACGTCGACTAAAAAACCGTCTCAATGCTGCTAAGAATGCATCTGCAGACAGATCAGAAACCAATTCTAAATTAATGGCTTTGACTGAAAGACAAACAAATATGATGATGATATGATTTTAAGGTTTTTGAACCTCGTAGTTTAGCCATGGTAATGTCAGATAGGCCCGCATAATCGATACCAACTAAAAGAAAAGGTTTGTGAATCGATACGCGGTTTAAAGGTAAGTTACACATAACGGAAGGAATTGATCTTGGGTTAACTTTTCAGTACTTTAAACATTTTGAAAGTACTCGTCGAACTGATCGTTTTGAAGAAAAAATCCAAAATTGTAGATGGGTTGAGTGAATGATTAGATCAGTTAAATTACTACGACTGGGAAGTTACGCAGGAAATTTAGAATAGTAAGAAATAGGAGCATGTTGAAATCTACCAACAACTCGTAGTATTCCTTGATTATCAATAAGAATAGATAATTTAAGTAGAGCTTTGTGAATATGTTTATTATCGCGAATGAGTTTAATTTCTTGGGATAAATAAAGATGTTCAGTACGTTTAACAAAACATAGCATTGAATTATAAAGGTCAAAAGCAGTTAGAATACCGAAAAATTTAGGTTTTTTACGGCGATTAGAAAGACAATTATTGATAAATCAAGAAGTTGAATGCAGAAGAGTGTCGATAAAATTTAAAGGATTGATGACAGTAGTAACTTGGATTACTTCTAAAGTGACTTCAGAACTTTCAGGATAATCGATGGGTTCTAGGCTAGGAAAATCACAACTTATTAGGATTGGAGCCGCCCACTATAATGAACAGTTAATTAAGTCGAAAGAGAGCATTCCACGAGATCCTATATCTGCAGGATTTTGTTTAGAAGGTACATAGAACCATGAAGACGAGGGAACCTTATCATGAATAAAAGCTACGTGGTGGCTAATGTAAGTGCGCCACCTGTGTGGTGGAGACGTCACCATAGAATCGGAATAACAAAAAATTTGATCGATTTGTAGCTTCCCTTCTTTAGAAACACATGAAACCAAACGAGCACATACTGCAGCACTGTAGCATTAAGCTCAAGTCGCGGAAGTGATACAGTTTTGTGTGGAGCTACCTTCGATTGAGCACAAACAAAACTTACACGAATGTCGCCAGAATTCAAGATACAACGAAAATAGAGGACACTACAAAATCCTTTCTCGCTAGCGTCTCCAAAGCAATGGATTTTGATACGATTAGATTGGTCAGGTATCAAAATACGAGGTAAATGAAAAGAACCCAGATTAGAAATATCATTGAGGTATTTGTGCCAAAGTTGGATAATTTCAGGGGGTAGAGAACTATCCCAGGTTAATTTTAATTTCTAAATTTGTTGAATTAAATGTTTTAACGGAAACGTAACTGGTGAAATTATTCCAAGGGTATCGAATATTCGAGCAAGGTTTGATAAGAGATTCCCTTTTGTACATGTTTTATCCGAAAAGTGGAGAGAAAATCGAAAACTCAGAATCAGAAGGGGCATTCTATTCTAACCTAAAAGAGAAGATTCGGTTTGAGAAGCAGAGTCGAAAATAACTGGGTCGATACCCAAAGAAGAGGAAGGTAGTTGATTAAGGAGGTCAGGACAGTTGCTCGACCATTTTTGTAGTTCAAAGCCACCTTTGCGCAATGTACAAGTAGATTCAGAGTTTTTTAGATTTAGAAAATTGATAACGATCTCGAGGAGTTTTATTTAAAAATTCGGGACATTTAAAAATATTATGTAAATTTTTATTGCAAACTGAACAAGTAGGATCTTTTGATTGGGGTTGGGTCATGAATGTATTGCTACTTCGAGAATTGCTGGAGTGTTTTGAAAAAAACTGGTTTCCGAACCGTCGCTTGACCTTGTGGGGGTTTTGGTTTGGAAGGACCATTATTGTTCTCAAGTGCCATGCAACTTTTACTTAAAAAATTGACAAGAGTTTTGTAAGCAGGAAGAGTGTTTGAATCATTATATTGAAGTTCGAATCTTATTACAATAAAAATTGGTAATAGTCAGTAGATAGACCTAAACTTTTAAGAGCAGCAATATTTTCTATAAATAAATCTAATAAATTTCTTAATTCGGTGGGATTATCACCAAGTACCTTCGGTGCGTTGTCTGAGTTATTCCACAAATTGGAGGCTAATAAGCGAGTAGTAGCATAAGCGATATCATAATTGTACTCTGTTAAGGCTAAATGTTGGATAACTTGTACCCCGCGTTTAAGAACATTTTTGTAAAAGCAGTGATGGCCGAGTGGTTAGGGCGTCGGCCTTAAAATTCATAACGTTGTTGGTTGAAGGTTCGAGTCCCATCCAGTGTTATTAATTTTTTTTATTACAATTTTTTTAAGCCCATATTTTAAGAGTAACGGTTATTTTTATGAAAAAAAAATGGGTAAAAGCCAGTTTTGTCAGAGTTTTTGGTAAAGTGTTATAACTAGGTAGTTACCAGATTTTTATAATAAAATCGCTTTAATTTATGGCAACCCAAACTTTTTCAAAGACTGCGACCCTTTTTCTGGAGATCTTTTATTTCACTTAATTTATAAGAAAAAAATGTTTTAAAAGAATTTTGGACACATCAAAAATTTTAATTCGTTAATATTTTGGTAATCCTTGAAGTTATTGTCTTTATTAAATGTAAGTTAATTCAGCCCTAGCTGATTACTGTTCTGTTCTTAGATTATTGTTGTCGAGACTGTTGTGCTTGTAACCTATATTTTTTAAAGTTTTTAATCCATTTAAAAACTCTCATTAAGAGTGGAGATTCTTTTTTTCTGCCTTAGATCACGATATGTCAAAGTTACGTTCAAAATGGGACATGTGATATCCATAGTTTTTGGAGTGAAATAAACATCGGAATTGGCCTCTTAATTGGCTAAAATTTTGAAGGAACGGCACATTTTATAAAAAATAATACACAGCTCGGAGTTTTTTCTTTATTTTTTAGTATTTCGATACGGTGACCTTAAAAAACATTTTTTACTTATTCTGCAAAAAACCAAAAAAGTGTCTTAGTTTTTACAAACTGTGTTTTTCATTCAATTTTTAGGCATTTTTATTTGACTTCAAAAAGTATGGATATCGTTTTGAACGTAATTTCGATATTACCTGAGCTAAGGACACTGACATAAAAAGCAACGTTCACTCTTAATAAGTTGAGAATAAGGACGTAACACTATTAACTGCCTGCTTGAAAAAAAAATTCTCCAACAAATAGATACTGCCCGCCTGAAAAGAAAACATATCGCAACTACAAAAAAAGCACTAATTTGAATCTCTGCATTTTACAATATTTGTACAATTTTTACTAAAATGCGCAGCAGCAATGGTAAATATTGCATTGGCATGAAGTGATACCTATGATTATTATACTAAAATCTCACTTATTTTGTAATGGCACCGCGAATTGCGCACATCAAATATACAAAAATTTTAAAATGCTATATTCCAAATATTTACTTTTTTTACAGTGAATGTTTTTCATTTTTAGTAATCCGACGTTTGCTGGGCTGAATTTTCAAGACAGACAAATATTGCCTATATTGGTAACGGACAACACTTTATGTTCCAAGGCAAAAAGTTTGTAGACTGAGCAAAGCGACGGCTACAAAATTGTCAAGGAATAAAAAAGACACTTTGGTCATGTGGTTAATATATTAGGTTTTTGATGAAATTTAAGGTAGAAAAAAAAAAAAAAAATGCCACTTTCCAATTTCTCCATTTTTTTCGGTTTTCCAGTTTTTCCATTTTTTACAAGAACTTCCTTTTCTCAGCCGCTCAATTTTCAAGTTCTCCATTAATTCCATTTTCTCTATTTTTAATTTTTATCACTGCTCCGTTTTTCCACTTTCGCCCCATTTTTTCATTTTTCTAGCCGCTCCACCCTTATGTGCACCACTTGACCTCTGTAGGTCTTCTACAATATAACTCTGTAGAGGCCACTGAATTTCGACAACAATATATTTTGCTTTTCCCATCAATTGACAAGTTTGTTTATTTTAGAACCACTTGGTCACGTGCAGGTGTTTTATGGTACGGATATTGTAGACGAGCAAAAATATTACGCCTCACATATTTTCTCGTTCTTGGAAATTAATATTTACTGCTGATGCCTTTCAGAGTTTTTTCAATAGCAAAATGACCTAAATTGTCATGATCGGTCATGGATGAAATATAACGCCTCACATATTTTCTCATTCTTGGAAACCAATTTGTTTGTTTCTAGTTTAGGGCCGTATAAAGCAAGAATGGGCTTTTTGATGAAAACTTTTCCAAGTTTTTCAAAAGAGTCATCCTGCGCTTTTTCCCAGATAAAAGTTACACATTTTTTGGTCAAAGAAGTTAACTGAGGAGTGATTTGAGCAAAATTCTTTTCATATTTCCTAAAATAGCTAGACAAGCCTAAAAACTAACGGATCTGAGATACATTTTTCTGCACAGAAACCTTGAGAACAGCAGTTTTGTTGCAGAACAGGGCGTTTACCAGCAGTACTGCTGATGCAGCTGATTTTCAATAGCAAAATGACCTAATGAAGGGCATTGTTACTACGAACTGTTTTAAACTATAAGAAGTCTTTCGGTAAAGTTTATGATCTTTAAATGCGTAATCTTTATGAAATTGCTTTTCGTCATTGTTTGTCCGGTTTCTTGACAATACATCTAATAACTTTTTGCACTGCTAAGATCCAGTCGTCTTTCGAAATGTCAATTTGAAAAACATAAATTTCTTGTATCGCTTTCCGAGATTGGTGTTCTTCGATGGAATTTTTTGGATGGTACTCCACAATAAAACTAAACTTTTGAATACTAAGCCACCACCGAGCAATAGCACTATAATCTGTTAGTACTAGCCTCAGTACGAACACTCGGAACCTCTGTAACGAGTTCACAATGGCTAAAGTTTTAGGCTCATAAGAATGATAGTTCTCTTCGTCTTTTGTTGTTTGGCAACTAAAGTAAATAACTGACTTTATATTCCCATCTGGTTGATTTTGTATTACAATCTTATCGAGTTTGATTTTTGAAGCATCAGTGTGAACGTTTGTTTCTAGTTTAGAGTCGTATAAAGCAAGAATCAGCTTTTTGATGAAAACTTCTCCAATTTTTTCAAAAGAGTCATCCTGCGCTTTTTCCCAGATAAAAGTTACACCTTTTTTGGTCAAAGAAGTCAACTGACGAGTGATTTGAGCAAAATTCTTTACATATTTCCTTAAATAGCTACACAAGCCTAAAAACTGGTGGTTCTGAGATACATTTTTCTGTAAAGAAACTTTGAGAACAGCAGTTTTTTTTGCAGAACAGGTAAACACCAGCAGTAATCGATATTATCTTAAAAGAAATGGCATTTTGACAGTCGCAGAGTAGCACAAGAATTTCTGAAGATTTGGAGCATACCACCAGCATTCATATGCCACTGCTGTAAAAAATCTCATGGAATCTAAAATATGATTAACTGTTCATTGGAACATTGCTGGATCATTTTAAGGTATTACTGACCGTCAGGAATACAAAAACAATTTTCTGTCTGGAATTTTCTGCTACCAGTATTTGAAGATGTCTACTTGCCCTATCCAATATGGAAAATACTTACAGCCTTTTAGTACAGCTATATTAGACATTTTAAGTTGGTCTTAGGACGTACGCGCAAACGCGAAACATAGCGCAAAAATCTGTCTTCTTTTATGTGTACAAAAGCAAAGACTTCCGCTCTAATACAGATATCAAAGTCCAATCTCTGCAGTCTATCGATGAGCTTTTTCGTCAAGGTCACATCTTTGATCAGATACGCAGCGAGTTTTGCCGACGGGAGCAAAAAATCAATAGACGAGCGGTCGAGCCAAAAAGAGCAAGATAGAAATACATTGTAGTAAAACGTAAAAGACAGAAACATCCGAGCCGGAAAATTTCACGTATAACGCTGGACACCTCGTACGTGTCATATCCAACTTAAAGTATATAATCTTAGCTGATAGCAGTTCGTTAATTATTATACGTTCTCTTCTCTTCTCTCTCGTGCGCAGAAAGTCTGTACGGCCTATAAGTTACTGGGTTGTTGTCCGATAAACCAATTTTCATTTTTGCTGATTAAATATGACCTAGATCTTTCATATTTTCAGCAAAACAATCGCGAAATTTATTTTTACACAACTGGCTATATCATTTAAAGTAAATTTTGGTCACTTATAAATTTCAATATTCAAACAGGCACTTACATTTTTGGAATCAAAAGCGCAGGGCACACCTCTTGCAACCATTCGTCCTTTCCTAAAATGAATAGTACTGCTGGATAGAACATATCTGGGTAAGTTTGGTCATAAGTCATTTTTTGGCTCAAAATATTGACATAACAGTACCAAAACGTGTTCAAGAGTTCATTAATTTTAGGAAGTTCAGAAAAATCAATGCGGAACATTTTGAGTTTTTCATCTCGTACCACTGTTACAGCGCCACTTTTATTGAGAATTAATCCACTAATCTAAACAGGCAGTTATCTGGCACTATAAAATTGGAACTTGTGCCTCAAACAAATCTACTCTTAGTTTTGTTTTGGCGGTTCTTAAAACCTTGGTAATCTAGGTTAACATTTTTAGAATCATTTTGGCAGGTCAGCACTTCCTCGCGTCCGGAGTTAACAAAAACACGTAAACTTTTCTCGTTTACATTATAAATTACGTAATAGCCATCTGTTTTTGGATTGGATTGAATTTTACACATCAAAGTTTTTTGTCAGTTGCTTGTCTGATTTTTGCGACAAGTGGAAGCTAGATATCCGAGTTATCTGCAAACTGAAAACTCTTTTTTCGGTTATTTTCTGATATGTCCATAGCTCTTCAGGTAACTTTTTATGGTCTATCATGTAATTTAGCACTGTAGGAAAATCTGAAGATCTGAGAATTCCAAAATTCCAAAAAATTGCAAATTGGTCTATTTTTCTAACCATTTTACACAGCTTTGATTTTGTAAACCTGAGTTAAATTCTGGTATACAATTCGGATTAACATATTATTATTATAACTATAGGAACCGTCCTTGTCTAATTATTGATTTACTAGGTCTTCAAATTGCCTGATTCTCCTCTGTGAATCATTTTCTTACGTTTGTATCACCTATAGCCTGTTTAATCAAGTCTAAATTCTATTGTTGCCTGGACCTATTCCCCCCTATTCTCTAACCACGCTAGGTGTCCTACTACCAACTTGTTGAGAACTAAATACTCCTTATTTATAGAAATCTTTTACCCTGATCATACTAAAAACCATATTATTTTACCAAACCTTTTTGATCTAAAGTTCTTCTTGAAAATTATCTTCGGCAACTCATGTGTGGATGAAGAAAATACTGCAGTTGGCTTTGTAGAAAGTTAAATTTAAATCTGCTTTACCGTAAAAAACATTTTTATAGTAATTACAAAGAATTATATTGAAACTAAAAATGGACAGCAACAGACGCTGAATAAATCTCTCAATGTATCAAAAGTGTTTGACATTATTACCTCTTTGTTATAAGCAAGGCAACCGATATAAAAGTAGTAACGTTTAAATTTAAAAATATGGAACACGGAATCTATTTCCAACATGCTGGGGGCCTTTACAAAAAGATAATATGTTTCAGTATAAAACTTAAAGCACTTAAGCTTGAGCATCAAATATGCTGGGAGCCTTTGTAAAAAGACAATATGTTCCAATATAGAAGACGCATTAAAAATATATGAATTAAAATATTAAAATTCTGAACGATCAAAAAACTAATTGACCAATTTATTATCCTCTAACAACAAAAATCGCACTATATACAGCACCGGCTTATTCGGAAACAATACAATAGGCGAATAAGATTCCGCCGTATGGCAGAAGTTCTGCGAAATGCATGACCAGTTCTTCAGTTTCAAAAATTCTGCTATTTATAGGTAGGCTAGGTATTAGTGCCATGGTAGTTTTCGCTATAACCTGGGACGAGCACCTCCCAATTTGATAGGTAAGGAAAAACCATTGGTGACTCATATTTTTCGGTCTTAGTGATGCGTATTTCCCATACGTGATTCGTGATCGTAAACGTTCTTTTTGTCTTGTTTTGTCCAACAACAACACAACACATCACATCGCAACGGCAGGCTCCCGCTATTCCAAAAAAGTAACGCCACCTGAAAGTAATAGAATCTTGAGTTAGTTATAGTTATAGTTTATAGCCCAACATTTTACGAAAATAAAAACTAGTCTAGCTTACCTTCATGTGCAAGAAATAATCATCCGAAGCCTGGCTTATAAATGCGTTGATTTCGTAACTTATGAAAGTAGAGGCTTTCTTCTTTAAAAGGCAATAAGTTTGGGGTATTTTATGTCAACAACAACGCCCTTTTTTTTCAAATAACAACCATTAGCGTCAAGCCCTTTATTTTTTCATTTAGTGTTTGCATGGTGTTTTTTAATTGTTGTCAAACAACAATACTTTACCGCACCGTACCACGTACATTGAAAAACAGGATATCTTGGCTAAAGAGAAATAGGTCCAACCCCCTGTATCCTTGATTAAAGACCATTTTTCTCTTGGAAAAAGAAAAAATTCTCTTGTTTCAAGCAATTTTCTTTAGATTCAAAATAATTATGATCTTTATTCAAGGACACAGGGGGGGTTGGACCTATTCAAGAGAATTTCTCTTGACACAAGTAATCCTTTTTTTCAGTGTAGTGATCCTTGCCGAAAAGCGGGAATTTAAAAAATCGGCCGAAAGTATTATTTTGTTATTACATCTATTATTAAGTATTAGATAAAATCAGATACATGTTTTTTAATGCCCTCGTAATAGCACCAAACAAACCGCGGGAAGAAAATGTGGCACCTTCCTCCCTCGGTATGTAGATATCCATTTTTTCAAAATGCGGCAAAATTTTTTCCGCACTGATATGTCAAAATCGTACTGGCTATGAAAATACTAGATTTTTATGGTGTAACTAACCAGTTGTTTATGTGTTTATTTATCATTGTCAAAAACTCACGTTCCTGTTAATTTTTTTTGTCATTTTAATACAAAAAATGGGTTCTGACGCTCAAAGAAAACCAATTGTTCCTAACACGTTCAAAAACCTTTTTTTTTCACACCTAACTACTTGACAGAACTTTGCTCCGCTTTGCTGCTCGTCGTTCCGTCAACGACAGTTGCGTGCGGAAAAACCGATTTTGCGCACTTGTTAGGTAAATAGCTATTATCGCACATGTGTAAAAAAGTACTTTGCAACACAGAGCGGAAAAGTAATGTGGACAATAAACAACGCTATCTAACTGTAACAGCAATTTCACACTTTTCCACACATGCGCAGAAATATTTCTGAAATTCATCATTTTCATATTTGGTCGTAGGAAAAAATATTTTTTCTAAATAATTTTCCACCCCATCATTTTTGATGCTCCAAAGAAAGAAATTTTGATGAGAATTGCAATACCAAATTTCCTGGGCAGTAAGTATATAAACTTTATTTTATCAAAATCGGTTGATGGGAACGAAAGTTATGACAATTTAAAGCGAAAAACGGCGAGCAAAACGGGTATTAGACTAGATCCAAGGGTTTGAGAGACGGGGATGTTAGAGGGGTTAAGAGAGGGTAGTAGGGAAAAGAGAAAAAACAATTTTAAACAGGCGAGTGAGCTCGCGGTCAATAGTAAGTTATATAAAGAAGTGCTTTCATTTAGTGGGTTTGGAATATATAATCTAAAATAAAAATACGGGAGTCCTCTTTTAAATTTGCTTTAAAAATATCCATGCCTCTGTCCGCAGACAAGTCTCGTCTTCCCAATAAAGTCAATAAAGCACCCTATCGTGTAAAAATAACAGTAAGATATTCATGATCTTTTTAAAATCTTACCTGTCTGCCTGATTTTTGGAGTTTCGTACATACGTTCAAAGTTTAATAGCATGTTAGGCAACTAAGAGGAATTCAACATGCAGTAAACCATATTCTTACTGTTGGCCATTTAATTTTTTTACATTTATGTTAAAAAATTACCAATTTGTTTTTTCCATCGATATAATCAAAATAGTCATTCGCACAGTGTGTAAAAACAAAACATTACTCAAACAGCTGTACCAATACTGTTAATATTTTCGGAGTGACTATAATTCAGCCAAACAATAGAAAGTAACAATGTACTTTACCAAAAATTTGCAAAAACAAATCCTGGTCAAAAATTTTAAAATGACAAAATTTTGTAGAGGCAAAACAGAAATTGGTCCAAACGTACTGGCCTAAAACCTTACAATAATAAAACTTTACAAGGGCAAAACCGTACAAACTTAAAATAGTGTAACATATTACCGCTAGATGGCGCTGCGGTGTGATAGACATCGTTTGATTTGTTAGCCTGACAGCGCTTTCTATAATTTAGGTACATAGGGCACTGACCTCGTCTATAGTCGGCTAATTGAAATTAGGTAGTACCTATCTAAGGGCCGTATTAATAGTCCACCCAAGGAGGGTGTCAACCCAACCCATTCTGTAAAATAAAAAACAAGCGCGGCAAAAGCGTTACGAAAAGCTTTTCCGCATCTTATTTGTCGGCTATGTACTGCCATCTAGCGGCAATATATCACACAAGTTTGCATGTTCAGCTATTGTCGGCTGTATACTGTGTCGCCATCTAGCGGGAATATGTTACACTATTTTACGTTTGTACAGTTTTGCTCTTGTAACGTTTTAGGTCGGCCCGTTATGATTTATTTCGATTTTGTGATAGTACAGTTTTGCGTATTTATTGTTTTTACGTAGTACTGTTACGAACTGTACTTTATTATTATAATTTACGTTTTTTGTGATGGACTTTTTGATAAAATATGCGCACCCGATTTTTGTACCTATGCAGCAAAATCGTTCGTGTTATAAACGAAAATAGTTCAAAGGAAAAAATTGAATATGGACTTCATAAGCCTTTGAGCAATAGAAAGGTTTGGGCCAACATACACATATTTCCATAATTACATTGGAATTTCAACAATGAAATACGGTATTGATTATTGATTGAATGTCATGATAAAATTCGAATTTTTTCAGGATTCCTCTACAGCGTTTTTTTTTTATTTTTTTGCGTTACTCTGTTTAATAAATGTCCTCAATACCACTGATTAAAGGATAAATATAGAAAGTATACTGGAATTCTGTAAAACTGAGAAAAGCATAAAGATTTACATTTTATGATGATTTTACGTTCCCCGGTAATAACAAAGAAACTTTAGTTATTGTTTATGCCGATTTACAGCTCGATAATTTCGTCGACCACGATAACTTTTTGGAACTTTTTGGTACAGGTTTTACATCGACAACGTGACGGTCCGCTATTTGATGTTTGAGATAATTCATTAGTTTTTGTTTTTAATTTTCAAAATACAATAAGTTTATTGTGGTTTTCTTTATTCTTCTTAATTAAGTTTCGAGAAAAAGTGGAGGATTATTAACTCCTACCCAAATTTATTGCTTTTATTAAAATGTGTTTTAATACCGATATCTATTTAATTATGCATGCAAGTAATACAATTGGGTGTGTTTTGTATACTGCGCGCAGCTCTACCCTATTCAAAATGGCGCGGAATTTGACAGAAGGTCGGCAAAACATAAATGCGCATGTCTCTATACGTCTAGATCTCAGATAATAACTAAAGATGAGACCAAAATATTTGGAAATTTTTTATTGTTTACAATCCAACACCCTTCTAGACGAATACATGAGGAGAAAAGTGATAGACGAATAAAACAAAGCAACACTGTTAAATCGCTTTTCCCACCACCAGTGTCGGCGACTTTTGCGTGCGTCAACCCACTTCCCTCCAAATCATAAGGTGGGTGTCCAAGGCTTCTTACTTAGTTACTCACGACAGAAGGAAGCCTTGCATGGACAGCACTACAAGGCCCTTTAATTGCGAAGAATACTAACAGCGCTCCACTGCAATAGTTTTAAATTGGTTTTCTTAATTAGTTCAAAATTCAACGTATTCACCGAGGTGTCAACTGTCGGGACTTGTTCCTTGTATCTGCTTTGGTTCTTAAGTTCACCAAAGCATTCGCCAGAATTCCAATGGGTATAGGTGCTAGTGTTGTGATTTAAAACGATTTGATTTAAATCAGTTTGAAGTTATAGGCCTTAGAATAAAAAAACATCTAAACCGTTCCCATGAGTCGAAAATTTATATTTTTTTTTGGGTTTCTTGCAATTAACCTCTGTCCAACAACTTTTGAATACAAAACAATATTTTGAAAACAAGAGGGAAAAGTTTAAGTAGCATATTTAAAAAAAATAAAAAAAGGAAAAAAAAGACAAAAAAATCTTTCATGGGAATCGAACCCAAGACCTCTCGCTCTGAAGGCAAGCACACTACTTACCACACTGCAATGACATTAAAAAATAAAGTATAAATTGCGGCTGTTGTAGTTCGAGGAGACACCATGGGCAGTAGGTATGAATTTAAATAAATTGTTTAGATATTATAGTAGATCGATCGCGTAACCAATCTAAATATTTAAAAAGTTAGATTAGACTTAGTAGTAGTAGTAGTATTAGTAGTAGTAGTAGTAGTAGTAGTAGTAGTAGTAGTAGTAGTAGTAGTAGTAGTAGTAGTAGTAATAGTAGTAGTAGTAGTAGTAGTAGTAGTAGTAGTAGTAGTAGTAGTAGTAGTAGTAGTAGTAGTAGTAGTAGTACCAAAGCTATCGGAGTCCAGCCACGTCCCATGGAGTCCCCATCGAAGAGGTCCAGGTCACCTTTTTGGGTCACTGGCTAGTTTCCTCTAGCCAGTTTGGTGGGGTCCGCGGCCGTCCACCTTTGAGTTCCGCAAAGTTTTCGGTGCAGTGTCAACCGTGTCGCCTACTTCTACCTCGTTTATTGTCATTCTACACTGAAAAAAAGGATATCTTGACTGAAGAGAAATTCTCTTCAATAGGTCCAACCCTTGATTAAAGACCATTTTTCTCATGGAAAAAGAAAAATTCTCTTGTTGCAAGCAATTTTCTTCAGATTCAAAATAATTATGACCTTTATTCAAGGACACAGGGGGGTTGGACCTATTCAAGAGAATTTTTCTTGACACGAGTAATCCTTTTTTTCAGTGTATACACAATGTCGATTGCAGAGCTGCTGAGAAGTGTGAAGTGTGTAGCAATGTGTACTTGCCGAAATTCGATCCTGCGATATCTGTTCTGCAGGCTAAGACGCTGTTTGAGAGGGTTGGTTGGTTACGTGCACTTGTATGAATACAGAAGGGAAGGAAAAATTTTGTATTAGTGCAAAGTTTTTATTGAATGGTGAGCGTTTTCGGCTAGTTTATAGCTATCATCGGACCATGAAAGTCTAAAATTAATTATGTGTAAGTAAATGTAACACTTAGTATTTTTGTAGTTGATCTTACCTGTCTAAAATCTACGTTGTCAAGCCTAAAAATTTTATTCAGTATTGGATCGAAATCAAGCGATAATTTAAAGAATTTCTACAATTATTTTATTTTTAATATTGGGGTTGGAACCCCAGTGGGTAATTATGCAGTATACGGTCCTCTGCCATTTTCGACCCCTCCCCCCGAAATTATCGCTTGATTTCGATCCAATACTAAATCAAACAAATATGGTCTTTCTTCACTAAATTTTATTTCTTAATACCAAAAACGACATGTTTCGACAGTTTAGACTACCATCACCAGGGGGTTCCTGGTTTGAACTATAGTAAAGCAGTATGGCCGAACAAGAACCAAAGAAAATTAAATGGACCGAATCAACGGACCATCAGTACCCTCAGCAATGGAGAAAGAAAAAAAAACGGGAGGGGAACACATAGTTGAAAAAAAACCTAAAACCTAAAACAATTAAAGTTCACTTCATATATTAAATATTTTGATATTGCGCAAAGTTAGAAAGCCAATAAAAGGGAAATGCTTATTTATAGTCAGGGATAAACAATTTATCGTGGAAAATTTTATGATGAATTACCAAGCAAAATTTTCAGAAAATTCTGTACATTAAGATTTGGGATGGTTAACAATCCCTAGGCACATAATAGAGCTATACCCCAAAAAGTTAGGATGCAAAGGGAAACTTTAAAAAAAAAATAATTTATATTTTCTTTTGGCTAAGGATCTGTCAACACAATAATGTTCCCCAAAACAAGAGTGCCGGCGGAGTCTCTAAAAACAATAAAAAATTTTTTTTTTTACTATTTTCTTATTCCGTCAAACAACAAAGCAGTTAGGTTTTATCAAAAAGAAAAGCTCATATCTTCATTTTAAGGTAGTATTTAGGGTTCTTCCCTCTTTAGTTACAGCACCTTACATATCTTTCATTTTTACAAGAAACAAATCGCAAATATTTGTTGTGTCCAATATATAGAATGGATTCTTTAAATAAAACAGGGATTCTAGCTGTTTTAGGGAAGAGTTTAAAAAAAAGCTAAAAGAATCTTAAATGATTTTTTACGGACTCTCCGCCTATTATAAAAGAAATTTTTGGGGCCCCCAACTGGAAGCCCAGGATCTACCAACTACTTCTTTATTAAATTAGTGTCACCTTTTTGGAAAGCTTGTTAAAAAATAAATTTAACGCAAAATTAAAAAAAAAAAACTTATTTCTTTGTCAATTGTTGTAGCTTCCAAGTAAACTAGATATTTTTCTATTTATTAAGCGGAATACAAAAAATAACACACAAAAACACTGATGACTCATTTGGTAGCCCTCATTGAAGGCCCAGGGCATACCAACATTTTTATCAGGAGGAGGTACCATTTGTGGCACCTTGTTGGAAAGCTTGTTAAACAGGAAATCCCATTAAATAAATTTTTTTGACATCTGTCAACCCATATGTTAAAAATTTCAAAAAACCTATTTTTTGTCATTAAGGACGATTGAGTGAAAAATAAATCCCTTTTATCTAATATTTAGGCTGCGCCACCAAATGGGGCGCCAATAAAATTCTTGTGTTGTATTTTCTTTATTCCACTTACTAAATAAAGAAATATGTAGTTTATTTTAAAGCAAAAACAATTGAAAGAAAAATAGGTTTTTTTAAAATTTTTAAGACATGGGTTGACAGATGTCAAAAAAAATTGTTTTTATTTAAAAAAAAAATAGTTGATGGGCCCTGAGCCTCCAGTTAGGAAGGTCCCAAATTTGTTTTTTGTCATGGGCGGCAAGTGCGTAAAAAAATCATTAAAGATTCGCTTTTGAGGTTTTTTTAAAACCTCTTCCCTAAAGCTGCTAGAAGAACTGTTCCATTTAAAGAATCCACCCTGTATAAATAATATTATAGGTGTGTATGTGTGTTTATTTTTACTTAGGTCACAACCCTAATAAAATTCGCTCTTATTACTTTTTATGTTGTGCCACATAAACGAGAAAATATGAAAATATTTACCTTTCGCCTCTGAGAAATTACAGATAAAGGTTTACGGTTGTGGGCGATAAACTTTGCCGTTTAATTTTGGTATAACTTTTCTTGTTCTTTCGTTGGACTAAACCAATTTCTGTAGGACAAAAAAGCAGAACAAATGAAGTTTGATTGATTGATTTATTAATTGATTAATTGATTTATTGAATTATAACATTCTTATGCAAGAGTGGGTGTTAAAGTGTACATAACGCCTGCGTTTAAGGGGTTAACGTGGTATTTTGACGCCCTAGGATCACTTTACCCTTGCGGGCATTAAAATACTAAAATTTTAAAAATATACTGTATAACGTCGTACTTTTTGTTATTGTATATAAAATTATGACGGTCTTATGAAGGTTTATAAAAAAATTGTATGAATATTATTGTTTTAATTTTAAAGCTTGGGGCCGTATCGGCACTTTTGAGGTTTGCCTAAGGCGGCAAAGAATCTAGGGCCGGCCCTGTTGGATAGCACAATTATTTTATATTTTGGGCATGTTCGTAAGGTCCACAGTAATACATGAGTTCGATTGCACCAATAGGCACAGAATATGGATCTGGGTTCGGTCTGTTTAGACCAGAATTCCTGTTTTGGCATTACAGGATTTTCACAAAATTGCGTACGGTTCAGATATTTGTCCAATATGTTCTATAGAGAAGGCGCCATAAAAATAAATGAATAAAATATGAGCACCATCTAGCGGTTCTACTAAGTCTCGAAGGTTTTTTCATTTTATTTTTTGGAGTGTATTGCGCCATAATGGTAAATAAGGTTTAGGTTCTAAAAAATTCTGTAAAATATTGTTTTTAACGTAAACATTAGTTCAAACGTTAATTATTTATTGTTTATACTATAAAAACAATATTTATGTTACACCAATATTTGACAGATTTTTTTTTAAATATTATTTATTAATATATATTTATTATTTTGTGTTGCAATATGCCACTTCTTGTGAAACATTTTAAAAATTAATTTTGTTTTGTTGTTTAATTCAAAAGTAAAAAAACACTTTTTAAATTTGTTTCAAGGTGATTTTGTGTGTTATTAGCAAAAAGAAGACCGCATACTGAAAATGTATATATATTTATTATTATTCTACATATTAAGTTCATAAGTAAATAATCAAATTTCATGTTTTTAAAAAACGGGCCTCAGAAATAGTTCAAACATATTTTGTCTCCTTTCTTCATCTTCTCTATTAAAGTTATTTTTATTTTAGTATGTTTTCGGTGAATAATAATAATAGCTTTTCTAACAAAACCTACGAACAAATATTTTTCCTGTAAGAGGCAACAATATAGCAAAATATAAATTTCCCAAAAACCACAAGCGATGTAGATCCTAAAAGGTACTGTTTTAAGTACCCTACCTATTGGTATCAATTTAAGGTCATATTAGTACAGTGGTAAACACAACAAATTAAAAATCTGGGCTTAAAATATTATTAAAAAATTGGAAAAAATTGGTTTTAACGTTAATAACTGTGTACCTTAAAATAAATGTTTACATTAGGACCAATACTGAACATATTCTTTAAAAAATTATTTTGTGACTTACGACCTATTATTAAAATTATCAAAAATCTAGATAAACTGTTATGTACGCAGTATAAGTAGGATATAGAGATAGCGGACACAAAATTTTTTAACAGTGATTTTTGAGCTAGTTTTTTAATATTTTCCAAATATACGCAAATGGCCAATAATTAAAGTAATACCTTTTTTGCTATTTCGTAAGAAATACTAGTTTTACTATACCAAGAGGTGAGAAAACGTCAGCATCGGTGAATATTAACAAATATAATACCTGTTTCAAACAAAGAATCTTTTGACCGATTTAGTTTTTGTTTTTTGGATTATTTTTGATTTGAGTTGTAGACAATCAAAAACGGGATCCAACATCGAACTAAAAGATATAGTTGGTTACCGTTGTTCTCATACTTCTCACTTTTTGTGCACTTTTGCTTAATTAATTCGATGTCTTTAAACGGGTTCACTTGACCCAGGTTTAATGTTTTTTTTAGTTGGATAACATCAATTTGGTGAAATTAATTAAATGGAATCAGCAACGATCGATGCTAAACGATTCACCGAAGAAATAAAAAAGTGGGATTGATAGCTCCTTAGTCACATAATCAAGTGTTACCGGGTGTTTTGTTCGAATCCGTGTAGAAGGAGTTGATATGACGTCATCTTTCAAGATGGCGGCCAAAATTCATAAAAAAATACAACTTTTGCAACCGGGGCATGATTATACCCGATTCTATATAACTCGACGACAAGGATTCCAAAAAATTTAATTTCAAAACCATCGGAGCTTAAATGACCTTAAAAATAGCAAAGAACAAGATTTTTGCCATTTTCTCTACAAAAAATCTTAATAATTCGACGTTTTGTCATGCTAACTTCAAATGTACCTTAAACTATTAAGCATATATGCCAAATTTGATCCTTGGAGTTTGATGCGGTTTAATGCTTCATGATCTTAAAAAATACTCCAGTAAAATTAAAATATTCCAAAAATAACATACTAATAAAGGGCGATATTCATCAACTATTAAAGCGAAGAGGAACAAATTTGGTAAGAAAGATATGATGGGCAAGTTTAATAATATCGTTTAAAAAAATTTGGTGCATGTATGACGCGTTTCAATATGGCGGCTGATATATCAAAATGGCGACATATAACCACATTTTATTTTATCCAATTTCGTAAAAAAGCAATAATGACAAGGTGGCCATCAATTCTTGTTGACTTATCGCCACTTACTATGAAAAAAAGGTAATACCATGTACAAATGAAAAACCAACTTTTTGTAGTAATTTTTTCAATTTACCGCTACGGAAAAACTTTAAGTGCCGGAAATTAAATTAGCATCTTCGCCATAACTAAAAACTTCATTTTACACCTACCTATCATTTTTTTTTTTTTGATCTGGCGTTCAAGATGTTTATGCTATACCCCGGTAAAAATGACCTATTTGCCTGTCGTTTTTATTAAGTTTAGGAACTTTCTACACGGATGCGAACAAAACACCTCATAGCACATGAATGTGTGACTAAATAGCTGTTAAAACCTTATCATTGAATTCTATTATGAATGTTAATAAACAAGTATAGTTATGCCCTACTAGCATAATTAGAATTTTTTATGCTTTTTTGACCGCCATTTTAGAAAAGAGCATCTTAAACACCTGGTCCAGTATATGGTAATATATATCTAATTTCTGCTAACTTTCTTATAGGTAATTTAAATAACTTTGTTGGCTAAACAAGTGAATAGAACATAAAATTCACAGTTCCGAAACTTAATAAAACCGATAGACATATGGGTCATTTTTACCGGGGTATAGCATAAACACCTCGGATGCCAGATCAAAAAAAATGATAGGGAGGTTTTGGTCTTCGCTTTAATAGTTGATTACTAACACCCTTTAGTATGTTATTTTTCCAATATGTTAATTTTACTGGTTTATTTTTCAAGGTTATAAAGCTTCAAACTGCATCAAACTCTGTGTAGAGTTTAGTTTGAGGTACATTTGAAGTTAGTCTGACAAAGCTTTGAATAATTAATATTTTTTTAAAAGAAAATGACAAAAATCTTGTTTTTTGCTATTTTCAAGGTCGTTTAACGTCGGATGACCTGGAAAGTTAATTTTTTTGGAATCTTCGTCCTCGAATTATATGGCATCCAGTACAATCATGCTCCGGTTGAAAAAGTTGTATTTTTTATGATTTTTGGCCGCCATCTTGGAAGATGACGTCATATCAACCCCTTCTACATGGATGCAAACAAAACACCTAGTAACACTTGATTTTGTGACTAAAGAGCTATCAATCCCACATAGTCACAAAACTCCTTCATTCAAAATCCCACGGGCTAGAAATTATCGACATATGCCCCTACACTAATTAATAGATCATAATAAATTACAGTTTTTACCGGCACGTTCCTATTAAAGCCGGATTGTCCAGAATGTCAATTGATAATATTCTAGGCAGCTGTGCTCGTTCGCGTAAAAGTATTGTCAACCTTTTCGAACCAAATGTCATTAACTATTTACTTGGTGGTAGCCGAGTATAACAAACCACAGACTATAGTCCGCTCACCGGGTCACCGTATTTCTCGCCAATGCTGACAGTTTATGACATTCCAAATGTCAAAACCTAGAACCTTTTATTTGCTTACTAAACGTTGTTGGCAATCAAAAAAGCAGAGCCAGATCTTAAAATTTTTTGATTTTTTTTCTATTTAGGATGTCATATTTGACAAAAAGTTTTAAGGGTACAAAAAACTTTATGAGGATATGAAAGTTTGTAGGTAGTTAAGGACCAACAACAAGCTATGACCAAGGGTCTGTCTGCTTATTTACTTATTTGATTTAAACATAAGCGGTGTTTCTTACTGGTACAATAGCATATTATATTTCTATTTTCTTTTCCAAACCAAAAAGTGTGTTATTTTTGAATTTTGTTAAAAGAAACAAGCTTGTGACGGCTTAACAAACTGAATAAAACAATATTTCTCTAAAAATATACCTTAGAATTTGAAAATAATTGGTCTTTAAAAGCCATTCCTTTTTATTATATTTTAAATGCAGTTACGAATAGCCTGTTTTTCACTGTGTACTTCTTCTCTATAGATCATGGTGAATGTGCTGGTAAAAATATCTTCCATTTATTTAGGTTGAACTATAATAAAATTATCATTATTTTAAATGGATGCATTTTATTCTGGTGGGTTTTTAAATAAACTTAAATATTTATAATATATATTTTTTAAGTAAAACTACATTGAAACCCCCTTTGTAAAAAACTAGATTAATACTATATTAAACCAAATGTTATTATTACAAATATAATCATAGAAAGTCAAACTTTTTCTTATATTTATTAACTAATTATATCTTGTCTAAGTCATGTGAAAATTTATCCAATTGTAAACTTGTCCACAAAAAGGTTGCTCTGGCCTTTCCAGTAACCTGAAACAAAATAAAAACAACTTAACCAAGACCCAATCGGTCATCCTAGCACAAATTTCAAATCTGCAACATTTATTAAGTTAAAATATTAAAGTCTTTTTTATTTTGCAGTAACCTGAAACAAAATAAAAAGAACTTAACCAAGACCCAATCGGTCATCCTAGCAAAAATTTCAAATCTGCAACGTTTATTAAGTTAAAATATTAAAGTCTTTTTTATTTAGACTTATTCCTGTCAACTACTTAAAACAGAAAAATAAAGTAGACTATTTCCCTTAGAAAATATCTCTGAAAATGTTGACCAATAAAATCGATGGGGGCTTGCAGATTTGGACCAATAGCAAATGAATTACAGCGATAATTTGCAATAAACAGCCCATTTTAATACATATTTTGCCTATTACTATCAGGTAGAGTATTGTTTATGAGGACTGAACAAAACAGCTTAGTGAAACGCAAGTTGTAAAGATTAAGAATTTCAGGAAATAGTTCGCAGAATATGCCTCGTGCAGCAAATTATCATAATTTTTACCTCAGCACTCGAGCACATTCGTGTTTATCGTCAAGTTACTATGACTCGGGATATTATTTATGATAATATTAATATTACTTAGTGACTTTTAAAATATGTGTTAAAAAAGGACTAAGGAGACTTTCTTGTCTACTTACAAGAAACTAGTTGTAAGTTGTTGAAGTTTTTAAGTTCCTGTCACCGTTAATCCTTGAAGTTGTATGGCCTCTATGAATGATGGGTCTCAAATCTACCCATGTAGGGCTTGAGGACTCCTTATATTTCCTAAAAAATAACAAAAGCATGTTTATCACAAACCAAATAATATTGATTGCACTACCTTTGTCGTCACTTGACAAACGCAAGTGCGGGTTACAGCGTGGGGGTAAAATCGATAATTCCCTGCCAAAATTGAAAAAAAAAATTCGCCTGTGGCGATATAACACCATGAATTTTTACGACTTTGTGTCGAAAATGTCATTCTCAAAAATATTTGCTTTCGCCAAAAATCTGATTACCCCCCTAAATTTAGGACCAGGTCCGCACTTGACAAATCACCCACCTGTTAGTTTAGTTTGAAGATCAACTGTCCTTGACTTCCTTAAAGAGCCTTGTCCATTTAGAGCTGGGCCACATCAAGCTTGGAGCCTCTCGCCTGCCTTTGTGTGCTTGTTTTTGACTTTAAGTTTGATATTTCCTGCGATTTATATAGGGGTTGTGCCCACGTCATCGGGATACATTTTGAATGTCACTAAAAGTAAAAATACAAGAAATATTAAATAAAGGAGATTTATATTCGTTTTAAAGAAGTAAACAAACATCAATCTTAAGAGAGACATTTTTCAAGGATGCACACGTTAGTTACACGGAATTAATCTGTACCTTATATATACCTGTCATTACTCTTGAAGGCATTTTGGCCAGAAATTGGTCTTTGTTGGCAAAAACTAGGGATTTGTTTTGACACTTGATTGTTTTTAAAAATAATATAACAACAACTTTTCATGTAGAAAGTTGCCAGTTCGCGAAAATGCTTTCCAAAAAAAAAGTGAAATTAAAGTCTAGCCAACTCCTACAGCGTGTATTTTAAAAACAATTTGTTCTTTTTTTATTTTGAAAAAGTTACTGGCTAGTTAATTCAAAATGTTTTCATTAAAAATAAAATTATATAGATAGAGAAACCATTTTTTTTGTTTTGCCCCCCATTATATTCTTCTTCCTTTTGCGTTTGTTCACCCTGCATATTTATAAATAAAAAAATTAACCAGATAACATACAATTCAATGTTTTGAGTTTTACATGGGCTTTGCATGGGTTTTTGCATAGGCTTGTCAATGGAGGAGGTACAGCTGATAGCCTAAGAAAAAAATTATTTCTCCTGACAAAACTCAAACTTTCTGTGGTGTCATATGTAAAATATTTTATGTATAATTCTCTCATTGATAAATTTTTAATTGTTTTACTTACAAGATGGTTTCGTCCAATTCGAGGTCCAATGCCAATGGTTTTAATCTGAGTTGACTCTTAACTAAAAAAAATTAATTAATATTAAAGCGATTTTCATTCAGTTCAAAGAGTGGTTTCATAAAAATCGTAGGGTGTCTGTGGGATTTTTAATCCTCGAAAAAATAATTATCATGAAAAAAAA
The DNA here is from genome assembly GCA_963921995.1 of Oxystoma pomonae. Classification (NCBI taxonomy): domain Eukaryota; kingdom Metazoa; phylum Arthropoda; class Insecta; order Coleoptera; family Brentidae; genus Oxystoma; species Oxystoma pomonae. The sequence goes on along the minus strand of OY998164.1, from coordinate 72,804,549 downwards.
TCTTGTGATATGAGCTTTCTTACATACTAGGTATCAGGGTTTTCAGAAATGTGAGTTTTTTGCGGTTTTATTTAGAAATCCATAAAATACATGGGTAACCTACCTAATAAAAAATGCTGATATCTTTTTTCACAAAAACCTCTTGTTATAACTTAGCCTTTTAAGTAGGTTGGATTGGGCTGAGTCCATCTTCTATTTGTTAGGTACTAATCTAAAAAAAAAACAAATTATTGTAAGATAATAACAGATACAACAAAAACTGTTTAAGAGGAATTTGCTATAGATTTTGCCAATTAAATAAATAAAAGTGCATACTTTTTTTGGGAAAAAAAAATCCCTGACTTTTCCTGATCATTTGAATAAAAATTCCTGACACATATTTTTAAGAAGGCCATAAAACAAAATGTTTGGAACAAATTGTAATAAATGAAATACTAACACCACAGGCAATTAAAAAAAACTTATGCGTATAAATTAAATATAAACTAACCCAGGAATCGGAAAATATTTATTTTTTTTTATTTAAGAAACCAGGGAAGTAATTTTTATGAGGCCTACAAAAAATCTTTTATACATCTGAATTTTTCTGACATTGATCAAAGTTAGAAAATTGGCTCCCTTGTAAGAGCAGGGGGAGATTACATAAGCTATAATAAGCCCAAAAAACAAATATATTTATAGCTAGATAACAAGTATATTAAAACCGAGATTAAAGTTAACGATCAAGTTATGGCTTAAAAATGTGTTTATGCATTATAAAGTTGTGAATAAGCCTGCCTTTAGTTTTAAAATAATATTCATTACAATTATAAAAAGTGTGTAAACACTGAAAAAGTCCATCTTTTTTAATCGAGAAACGGCATCATAATTATTTATTAAAAGACACTTAAAACCTTACATCTCTCAGGTAAAGCTCTCTTTAAAATAAGGTTTGGTTTGGCCGGGACAGTCCCGATTTTTAACCATTTGTCCTGGGGAAAATATCCGCCCCGGATAGTCCCGATTTTTCAGCAACAGTTCCGGTTTGCCCCGGTTTTGATACCACTGTATTTTGTAACTTTAAAATCACTGTCATTAAAAAAGCGGATGTTCTCTGCCATCTCTAAATTTATATTGAAACCTTACTTAAATTATTTTTCTTTAATAAGTATTTTGAAAAATACATCTTATTATTATTAGAGGTCCATATAAGAAAAAATACATGATATACAATACATTGAATGGTCGGCGTGTCCCGGTTTTGCCCCTTTAGGAGTTGGTCACCTTATTTAAAACGAAAAAAAAGAGTAGATTTTTAACCGCAAGTCTCAAACTACTATTAAAAACTAATGATTTACTTACCTCTTTAACTGAAGTAAACTCCAAAATCCAATCCAAATCCAAAATAATAAACTGTGAAAACTCCAAAACACAACGCGGAGATCAATCTACAAAATAAATATGGCTGCCAAGTTGACGGAAGCGTGACGTTTGCTGCAACAATTGAATGGGTATATTCAAAAATACAATTTTTTACTACGGGTCTGTTAAGATCGCAGTACCGTTTGGTTTTGAAAGTTGCCACCCCTGAGCAGGCTAGGAATTGTTTTGGCGATCGTCTTTTGCGATAGAATTAGTGTGATCAAACTATAGCGACAGCTTGGGTACAATTTCTGGTGGCCTTGTGTGAAATTAAGTTCAATAAAATCTCCTCTATTTGGTCCCAGTGTTGATTACTTTTTTAATTTCTAGCAGTCAATCAGAAAACTGGCGTAGTAGGCCGGGAGGTAGGCGTTAATTTACTAATAGGTTTAAATTTAGGTTTTGTTAATTGATTTATTTTATATGTGATATAATAAAATTTATTCTTATTATTGATTTCTTTCTTACTAGTTTATTTTAAGGCAGAGTTCCTTGTGTAACGATCAGTAGGATTATTATAAGTACTTTTTTTATTGAAAAGGGCAGAAAAATAGTTAAATTTTATGGGTTGGGATTACTTATCCGCAAATTCAGAGGTGTAAGGTAATTATATAAGGTAAGTGTTTCTCTCTTTTATGACTTTAGTAGCAAGTTTATTGCTGGTTTGGTTTAAAGCGATTCGTTTTTTTTTATTTTAAAATATAATGGCTCTTGCTTGTGCATACCGTGGTTGTTCAACAACGAAAAGTGATGAAAAATCTATGTTTGCATATCCTAAAGATAATAACTGGTAAGTAGGTGAATTAGAACTAATTTTTTTTATATTGATTGATTGTAATTAAAAAACTTCGAAAGTTAAGGTTGTTGAACTAATGGCGTAGCTAGAAATCGATTCTGGAGAGAGTTTCATCATTTAATAAAAATCAACTACCTAGTTATGGCAGGTGCCTGCTTGAGCTCCTGAACTGAAGGGAGGGAAGAGGGACAATTTATTAGGTTCACACCCCAAATTTAATAGGTGTTGAGTTGTTGAGTCTAGTCTAATACATCTGGTCTCAATTGCAGATTTTTTCGAAATTAACCCTTAAATGCGCTGCAGGCCAAAGTTTTTAAATAATTACACTAAAATGCTATTCTTTATGCGTTTCAAATGTTGTTAACTAAAAAATTGCTTAAAATTAAAGGAAATTGAAACAATATATAATATTGGTATAGCACTGCAGGCGAAAACTTTGTAAAAAAAAACAAAAAATTCTTAAAAATTTTGATCTTTTAGGTTTTTTGTAAAATATTTTTGAAAAAGTAGATTGGGTTAGATGCTAACAAGGGGTGGGTTGCAGTGGTACATATAGAGTTGTTGCCAAATCATAAATGCGCCGCAGATGAAAATTTTAAGAAAAATTACACTAAGAATGCCATGACTGCAACTACAGAAGCGAAGGCATTCCAATGCAAAATGCCTTCTCCTATGTTTGTGGATAACTGATGCTTAGCTGCCTAAGGGCTAAATTTATTAAATAACTTTATAACCTTTGACTTATTAAAGGGCACTTTCGGGGGATTATTATCTCCACCAAAAATATAAATAAAGTATATTTATACCCTTGAAGAAACTTTTAATTTAAAAAAACAAATTTTCTATAAAATTTTTAAAACTATTAGTACTACTTCAATGTAGTTATGAATGTCCAGACTTAGTAGTAAGTACACATGGTTTCTTACTAAATTTTCTCACGGGTGGCGGTGAAAAGATCGAAATACAAAATCTCGAAATACAAAATTTCGAAAGACAGAAGATCGAAAACAAAAATATCGAAAGACAAAAGGTCGAATGACGCAAGATCGAAAAACAAAATCTTGAAAGACAAAATATCAAGAGCAAAAGGTCGAACGACAAACATATCAAAAAACAAAATGTCGAAAGTACAAAAGATGAAAAATACATAAGACCGAATGTAAATAAGATCGAAAAACACAACTCAGCATAACCAACCCAACCAAACATAACAAAATCTCCCAATCCAAAGGGGTTATGTTGGTTAGGCTGGGTTTTGTTTGGTTGGGTTGCTTATGTTGTATTGGGGTGGTTATATTGGCTTGGGTTTTGTTTTTCGATATTTTGGACTTTCGATTTTAGGTATGATCTTTTATTTTTCGATTTTTGTACTTTCGATCTTTGGTTTTCGATAGGATAAAATTGTCCTGTTCCCTAAAACTACGTACCTTAATTGTAATATATACGTACCTTAATTATAATAACATGCGCCCCTTTATTAACAATAAGAAGAGAAGTACCCTACTTACAAAATAGTTTAATTTCAATAACGTTAAGTGAACCTGTTGATTAGTCATTTAAGTCCATAATTCTTTCCAATAAATATTTGTAAAACGTAATTTAGTCCATTTCACTAAAAACTTTATACATAATATTGACTTTTAATCTGAAAAATTTCCTTATATTAATTTAGGAACGCAGTCTTAATTTTTCGGCAGTGTATATAAATTTTATCTATAGCACAATAAAACGGAAAATTAACATTTGGTCGAGCAGTTTATCCGACTACCAATCATAAGTTGAGCAATAAAATAGTGGGAATTCCACTCATATCACTTGCGAAAAATGGTCCCCCAAACATCAAAGTTGCCAACGGGTGCTGTCGCTACTCGTTGGCTTGTTATCATAGGCAATCACTCGATACCGAGTATGATTCTCTTCTATTCTGTATCGTCGCTATCTGTTGTGCGTTTTTTGATGGCTATGTAAGTCAATTATCGAGCCGCACACCCTTCCACAGTCATGGCACACCCAGTCTCCGGCAGCAGCCGGGTGTTGTTGGTCATCCATTCTTCCATTTTGTCGCTCCTTTCTACGTTCTCTCTTTTCCGTTTCTAGTCTACGTCGTTGCTCTTCAAAAGATTGTGCTCCCTCATGGACTGTTCGGCGCCATATAGCCCTATCGTTTGACGTGGTCTCGAAGTTATTTATATCGATGTGATCCTTCATCATATTGCCTTTGAGAACGTCCTTGTATCTTTTTTGTTGACCACCTTGATTTCTCTTTCCCTCCTCCAGTTGTCCATAAAATATCTGCTTTGGGAGACGTGTTTCAGCCATGCGGATAATGTGACCAGACCAACAAAGCTGGTGCTTGAAGATAAGGGCTTCTATACTAGTTGTTCTGGCTTCTTCTAAAACACTTATGTTTGTTTGTCGGTCTTGCCATTTGATTCTCAGTATTCGTCTTAAACAACTTTGGTGATATTTTTCTAGTCGTTTGATTTGCCTTCTGTAGGTGGTCCACGTTTCGCATCCGTATGCTAGAGTTGGTATTATAACTGTGTTGTAGACACGAAGCTTGGTCTCCGCATTGATGTCGTAATTGTTGAAGACTCTCTCCGAAAGCCGTCCGAACGCTGCGCTAGCACATTTTAGACGACGCTGTGTTTCTGCGTCAATAGTTGCATTTGATGATAGGTCGCTCCCAAGGTATGGGTAATGTTGCACGTTCTGCAGAGGATGGCCATTTATGGAAATGTTTGAAGCTTGGAGATTCGTGCCTGGTTCTGGTTGGTGAAGAATTTGCGTTTTGACAAGATTGACCTCTAGGCCAATGCTTTTGTACGCTTGGTTAAATGTGTTGATTACCAGTTGTACACCTTCCTCTTTATCGGCCATTACGACGTTGTCATCGGCGTACTGCAGTTCGATTACCGAGGTTGTCGAGACCTTAGTTTTTGCTCGCAGTCTGCCTAGGTTAAGTAGGCCACCGTCGAATCTATATAGAATTTCCATTCCCGGCGGTAGATGTTCGTTAACAAGGTGAAGCATGGCAACTAAAAATATAGATAATAGGGTGGGCGCAATAACACACCCTTGTTTAACGCCTGTCGTAATCTGGAATGACTCTCCTCGGCCATTGTTGCTCAGGATTGTTGCATTCATATTGTCATGTAGTAGTCTAAAAATTTGAATATATTTTTGAGGGCATCCAGCTTTTGCCAGTATTTTCCAAAGAGCTTCTCTGTTGACCGAATCAAATGCTTTGACTAGATCTATGAAGGCCATGAAGAGAGGGCGATTTTGTTCTCTAGATTTCTCTTGCATTTGTCTGGCACTGAAGATCATGTCAGCTGTGCCTCGATTGGGTCTAAATCCACACTGTGCCTCTGGCACATTTTGTTCAACAATCGGAATTAATCGGTTTGATAGTATCCGTGCAAGTATCTTTCCAGCAACAGAAAGCAGAGATATACCTCTTTAGTTTCCACATTGGGCCTTATCGCCTTTTTTTAAAATGGTAACTATAGAGGCGTCTCTGTGGTCCATATTTTACTTATTAGAATGTGCATTTGGGAATTAAGTGCGGGACCCCCTTGTTTGTAGCCTTCAGCAGCGATACCATCTGTGCCTGCTGACTTGTTATTCTTTAGCTGTGTGATTGCCTTTTCGACCTCCTCTAATTTTAATCTACGTGTTTGTCTTTATACTTCTGTTTTGGCTTCTTGATATTGCCTTTTCTTTTCGTTAAAGTTAGGGTGGCTTTTCCAAGCATTATGGGCTTTTCTCTTCCTCTCAATAAGGTCTTGAATTTCTTTGTCGTGCTCTTCAAACCAGTCTTGATGTTTTCTTTGTGTATAGCCGACCGGTTCTTCGGAGGCAGATGTTATTGCTGTCTTCAAAATTCTCCAGTGATCGTCAATATTCTCTGGGTATTCTAAAGTACCCAACTTTTGATTCAGAGAAACTTGGAATTTTGTTCTGGTTTGATTATCTTTAAGGCGTTCTACATTGAATCTTCTTTTGATTTGCTTTTTTTAACGGCTACTTCTTGGTGGAATGTGCAAGTTCATTTTGGCTCATATCAGGCGATGGTCTGTCCAGCAGTCGTCTGCACTCGTTATTGCTCTTGTAATGTTTACGTCTTTTTGATCTCTGGAACGTACAATAATATAATCAATCAGATGCCAGTGTTTTGACCTCGGGTGTTGCCAGGAGGTCTTGAATTTGTCTTTTTGTCGGAAAATTGTATTTGAGATTGTGAGGTCATATTCCGAACGAAAGGTTGGTTGAGTTCATATTTCCAACACCTTCCTTGCCAATGACGCTCTTCCATAGGTTTGAATTCGTACCAACTCGAGCATTGAAATCACCTAGGATGATAAGTTTATCAGATTTAAGTACAGATGTTACGGCTTCACTAAGTTGAGAATAAAATTCATCTTTTTGGTTTTCATCAGCTGCAAGAGTTGGAGCGTAGGCGCTGATAATAATAGCGTGTTGGTGGTTGCCAAGGTTTAGGCGCAATGTTATCAATCTTTCGCTTATTCCGGATGGAAATTCGGTTAGGTGGTCCACAATCTCATTTTTTATAGCCAAACCCACTCCGTGAATACGTGGTTCTTCTTCTTCTTTTCCTTTCCAAAAAAATGTGTAGCCTCCTCCGTGTTCTTTAAGTTGACCTTCGTCTGCTCTTCTAGTTTCACTGAGAGCAGCGATATCGATGTTATATTTCCTTAGTTCACGTGCCACTATTGCCGTTCTTCTTTGTGGTCTTGTGGTTGTGTCTGTATCCATAAGTGTACGGATATTCCATGTGGCAAAGTTCATTGGATTTCTTTTTCTTTTGTTTTGACCGCATGTGGTGTACCCTCTGGATGCGGTTATCCAGTCAGGCAGTTGTTGGCTGGCTATGTTTAGGGCACCTTTTATAGCCCCTTCCCTTTCAGGGTGAGCAGAGTGGGTCCCAAATAGGGCTGCTCAGTCACGGATGCATCACACGAGTTGCTCTACAGCCAATCCTTGAACAAAACGGCGATCACACTTCCGCCGGTTTGTCACTAAGAGCTTCCAGACTACACTGTTTTGCTCCCGTCGCAACTTGCCGATCGCCGAAAGAGTTTGGTGTGCCTAGACTTCATGGTCTTATGTGTCCTGGAAAGTATAGGATCTCAGAGTAGAGAATGCCTGTGCGAGACTTTTATTAACGTGGACATGCTGATGCACAGTCAGCAAGCCCACGGTCCCTAATAACGAGTGGCGATCCAATGGCGTAAGGAATAGGACGATTGGATCCCTTAAGATTAGGCCAGCTGATTGCACGATTGAGCACTAGACTCGAATCGTGGGCGGGGGGTCGCCAGATCCCCCCGCCTACAGGCTACAGGCAGTATGGTTCGCCCAAATTCCCATAGCGGACAGATTCATGCCACAGTGGCCTGATCTGTCCGGCCTGACCGGCTTGTTATACTCGGCTGGCAGTACAATACAATAATCCCCAAAAACATGGTGCAAGATTCAATAGTTGACTTTTTTGGGACTTTTGAACTGACAACATAATAATAATAGGCCAAGGATACCAAAATGTGTATAAAAACTTTGAAAAACAAAAAAAAATATGTAAAAGTTAGGGTTGGCTCTAGGAAAAGCCACAGGCGAAATATATACTGCGCATGTCTGATGTAGTGTGTGCTTGCGCCCAGAAGAGTTTTTAGATCTTCAGTTTTTTCAGGCCAATTTACGTTTTTTTTCCATAGTTATATGGATTACACCATCCACCGATTAGTTAAAATCCCGCAATAAAGGCTGGGGGTTTTCATTAAAATCTTGTTAATTTATTGCCCAGTCAAGTTTAGAAACCCTAACGTTAAAATCCTTGATAAGAACGACCCTAATACATCAAAATCGTAGGTCTTTGTCCCGAGATTGCATGCATGATTATGTATTTATTATTTAGAAGATATCTGACTGTTTCAGTAAAGGAAAATAAACTTATTATAAGCAAGCTTAGAGACAGAGAGTTTCCAAAAAATGATTCCAACATCTAATGCGTTCTATCTCTATATAACCAGAAACAAATATAAATTAACTTAGTTATTTTTTTTATCAATTATTATAATGGACACTGCCACGACGAGAAAAAAATTAGTAAATGATGCAGTTAAAAAATGTTGTGTATAGTGTTATATACAGGGTGTCCCAAAAGTTCGAGTCCACCCCAATATCTCCAAAACCAAAAGAGGCAAAATAGTAAAATTTGTCATAATTAAAAATGCTAATCATCGTACCCGTGATTAAGGGGGCGGAGCTAGGGCGGCAATGATACTTTTTTTTAAACAAGGTGCCCTGTATTTTGTGGAAAATTTTAAAACAGCTTTTCCTTCTGTTTCCAAAAACTCCTAATATGTTAATTTTTTTCTCTAACGGTTTTAAATAAAATGGGAAAATCATCTCCATAAGACCAATGGGTTAAACAAGCAAAGAGATATTCGGTGATTCTTTGTCCAAATCATTGCTTTTATTTCAAAGATTTTGTCATTTTAGTTAAAAACTGTTAGAGAAAAAGGTAACATACTAGGTATTTTAGGAAACAGAATGAAAAGCTCTATTGTCTCCGCGCTATCTCCGCCCCCTTAATAAATGGCGGCACAATTAGCATCCAAAAATATACTATTTTGGTTCTGGAGATATTAGGGTGGATTCGGATTTTTAGGACACCCTGTATAAGGGCCACAGAATCAGAACGGCCCACAACATTGTGTTTCACACATATTCATATACTTCAAGCTGTACTCTATCAGAGCCAAAGTGAATTAAACTACCTTTCGTCACTATTTCTGAGATGGAGGCACAAGTTCGTTCTGGCATTTCTCAATAGTGCATCGAACCTAGGGCCAGAATGGCTTTACTGTGAGTTAGGTCATTCTGACCACAGAACTAAAACAGTTAAACAGGTACCCGTTGTTAATGTTTTTCCAGTAAAATCGTGTTGAAACTTGTTTTTTATAATATAAAAACAGTGCCAAATGGATCTCAGTGATTGCATGTATGTGCATTAAATTAAATTTAAAAAAAAAAATACTTGGCATTCAAAAAAAATATTAAAAAATTTTTGCATAGAACTTGTTTTTACTGATAACTTAAAAAATAATTTTCTAAGTGATGCGCAATAAATAATGGACCCTTTTATACAATGTGCCCTGATATATTGCAGTCATTGATAATCCGCTTACCAGGTGTATTATCGTTAAAGGTCGTTAGAATAATTGTTTTGACTTTTTTATTAATTTATGGATTACACTAAACTTATGTCAATTTTCTTTCTACAGAAAAGGAAGAAGAACCCTTTATGAGCTCTGGCTCAGAGTATCGTCCATCTGATGAAAGCGTCACTGACAATGCTTCGGGAAATGAGATGAAAAAAGTTATTGGGTCAGAGCTACACGTCATTTTCTGGGCAACAAGTTCCAGCCAAAATATTTTCGCAGGTCCTCTTTTACTGTAAAAATCGTTGCCATATTAAGGTATAATTTGATTTCAGAAACAAATTTTCAACAGTTTTTATAGTCTGAAGAATTATTTTTTGCAATTTGAATTTCTAATAGTAAAAGATGTCAACAAAAGTAAAGAGAGAAAACACTCCTTCTCTTGGCAAATGAAGAGGACGCAAAAGAATGCAAGTCGTCCTTTAAAAGACTGTTAAGAGTCTCAGATGAAAGGATCTCCAGAGTAATGCAGAACAGAAAGATTGGTACTCCTCTAAATGACAAACGCGGGAGACACATTCCAAATATTAAAACAAAAATAGAAAAAGTAAATGAGGTAAAATATTATATACAAAAAGTCCCTTCCCACCAATAGAATTATACTCTCTAATAATATCTCCCCTAGTTTAAGTTTAAGTCAGTTATATGAGCAACATAAGGAGAAGAGACCTCAGTCAGTGAATCACTATATTTTCTCAGAAATTTTCATTAAGGAATTTAACTTGCATTTCATCATAACAGATTCACGTAAAATGTGCGATATTATAGATATATGCAGATTAAAACTCTTCAAAGAAAAGCTGAAAATGCAAGGCAAGGATTGAAAAATGATTCAGTGTTAGCTAAGCTTGACGAATCTGTGACAACTATAACATTTCATTTAATGCAAACACTGCCAACACCAGTACTAACTACGGGGATTAATTAATCAATATGGGAATCAGGCCCTGGACTACGTAAATCACTTCGTTAAAACATAAACTTATCATGTATAGTCCAATTTTTTAATGAGCGGACTGACGTCATTTTTTCCTCTGAAAACGTATTTCTTTGTATTCAAGAGTTCGCATGTCAAATAATTTGTTGTTGTCAATTTGAAGTAACAGTTGAAACAATCAGTGACATGATATATTTTTACATATTTATTGTCGCTGTCTAAAACAATTTAACAAAGGGAGATCCGAAAAAATTTCGTCAGTCCGCTCATCAAAAAATCGGACTATACTTTGATTTATATGGAGGACAAAACCGAAACATTAAAATTGCTTTTTTGTGCAATATCATTGTTTCGGATCCATCCAATCCCATGAAAAAAATGATGAAAAATCTCAGGTTAGTAATCATTCTTATATCCCAAGTGATGAGAATTCTGAAGTAATAAAAAGTGACAAAAGTTTCATCTGGATATATTTTTACTGAATAATTGGAAAAAAGTACTCACGGGTGCCAGAAAAGCAAATCCATTTTTATTGTTCAGATGATTGCCAAAGATTTTTACTAGACAGTCTCTGTGGAGAAAAATATTACAACCAGAAAAATTTCTGTCAATGGTGACAATGGTGGCGGAAAATCTAGTTGTTAAAATACTACAAAACGGAACCATTTCAGATCTTTTATAAATATTCAAACAGTTGGTTGCTTTTGAGAAAGTGGATATCACCAAAAGCTTCAATCAGATGAATCATGAACTTGAATTACTTTATTCCAATGGCAATATTGTAACTGTAGCTAAAAAAAGGATTTGCTTGTTTTATTGGCGATGGTTCCACCAATATACCACGAGTTTTACCATAGTCTTTAAACTTCTGCAAATGCAACCGATATCTTAGGTATTTCGGATAATGTGCAAGAAGGTAGAATGAAAATAAAGAGTTTTTGAGTTTTTTTTCTATTTTTTTTATTTTTTAAGGTTAGAATATAAGGATAACTTACGGTTTGTTTCTTCTTAATACATGGAATATTTTGTATTTAATTTTGAGATTATTATTTACAAATTTGAACGAAACGCCACGAAAAATATAATTTTTCCCAAAACCAGAATGACCTAACCCACATTTTTTTATCTACTACTCTTTTTTTATTTGTTAATTGTTAGAGAATATCTAATTCAAAATATAATAAAAAAAAATCTTATTGATAGTATCAGTGGCGATAAAAAAACGCATGTTTTTATTTTGGTTACATTTCCATAGTAACTTTTTGAAGGTTAGACCGATCTGGTTCTGCGCTTCCCATATACAGATACCGACGCCTTTGCGTACATCTGAAACGTGAACTAAACGTAGTCTAATCGATCGGGGAATATTGTCCGATGCACCTTCGTGTCGAAATCTAATTTAGAACTACTTTACTAATTGTCTATTATCAAGTATCAATAGGAATATACGCAATCTTATATGATTTCATAACAAGTCAAAAAAAAATAAGGAAATACAAAAATCAGGACTTTTTCTAAACTGACCAGGTATGTGTTGCAGGTCCTGATTTGACAGAATCCTCACACACAATATCTTCCCCTTTTGAAAGAATATCGCAAGTATAATTTTAATCTATCTATAATTAATTTTTCATATTGTTTTTGTTTTTACTAAATTTTACCTGTTGGTTTTAGGTCTTAGTTTTATTTTATTTTTTAATTTATTCTTTTTATTCTTATTATGTTTAGTTTCTTATGTTTTGATATAGATTATATAATTGGTTTGTAAAATAATAATATTAAAAAAAGATAAAAAAAAAACAATAGGTTACTTATTAAAGTTTTTGATTATAGGACAGGATAATATAATTTTAATTTATTTTTGCAGATACTGAGGCTCTGGTTTAAACAAATAAGTTTTTCTACACTATCAAATGACATGTTAACAATTTAGAGTCAAGTTAATTTTTAACTTTGTAGTGTTGACATGTCATAGATGGAAGACAAGCAAAAAATTTATTTTTATTTCGCCATTAGTTATGTCCATAGATTAAGAATTATTACTGTATTACTTGTTGGAACAAATAAATATTGATGACAATGAAGATGAAACAAAACTAGCATTTTTCGAAATATATATACTTGGTGTTCCACGGGGGTGGCTCAACGCCTTTTTCTCCGGCACTTTTCAAGGGAGAAAAATGAAACTTGGATATATCATATAATGTCTAATTTGACGTTTTCTGAAAAGCCACGTGTCTTCCGGTGACTTTCGGTTTCCCCGGAAAACACCTCAATTTTCGATTTTTAAATGAGAGTATTATGACATTCTTGGATCTCTGGAAATGTTCTGCGCCAACGGGTCGGTACCCCACATGTCAAATTTTGACAACTTGTAAATAAATTAAATGCTTTACGCTTAGGCCGGTACCGTAGCGCAGTGGGTATCCTATCGGCCTGCCGTACGAGAAGTCTGGGGTTCGAATCACGGCTGGGTGCATGGATATTTTGTGTTTGTCTTTAAATCTGTAGAAACACTTGGCTACACTGGGCATTGATCCTGCTATAGATGGAAAAGTCCCAGTATAAAAAAAATAAAATAAAAAAGAGAAAAGAAAATTTGATCGCGTTTTGAAACTTCAAAATAAAAATATCCCATTTCTAATCATCCATACATAGTATAGGAGCTATTGGGATCGTCAAAAAAAGTTTTTTTATTTGCACTAAAAATAAGTTATTTGGGTCAAAAAAGACCTAAATACTAAATTTTGTAGTGGTGTATGTCTGTCTGTCTCTCTGTAACACAATCTTTCAAAAACCGCTAAACCGATCTTATTAAATATGGCACAAAAACTTTTTGCCACCAGACGAAACGTAGAGCTGATTAGTTTTTGATGGCGGTGAGGAGCAAGAGGGTAGAAGGAAGGATTAAACTTTTAAAGAAATTGTAACTGATGAACCGTTTCAGCTAGCGACACGCAGTTTTCACATTAAGAAAGATAATTCCATTTTCAACCAAAAAAAAAAGAAAAATATATTTTTTTAAAAAGACTTTCTCGGTCTGTACGTGCCGGCTGGCGCCATTTATTTTAAATATTATTACAATGTGTGTTTACACCATTATTAAAAAGGTAAGGTTATAAAAAATAATCTTTCGTGAAAAAATAGACAATCAATAGTTTATTATATTATATACTTTCTATCAAGTTGTGTACCCCATTTTTTCTACGAACACTGACGAATTGCGCTGGTGTTTGTAAAAATTGTTTTAAATTTTGCACAAATCAGACCGAACTGCTTTTCCGCACATGTGTGGAAAAGTACTTTGCAAAACAAAACATAATTTTCATATGTGGTCGTAGGAACTAAACATTTAGCACTTTAGAAACTAATTTTTTAGAGAGTTCAGAAGGTGCGGTAGTTTAAAGCCAATGAAGAATTTCCGAGCCTACTTTTTACGCAAGATAATGACAAGTAAGACTACGAGCAAAAAACAAAATCTAATAATTTAAAATGAAGGGAAAATTAAGCGCCCTAATAAATTTACAGAAAAGATTTGTGTCGTAGAGGACAAAGGGTGAGGGAATAAATCGGAAGAAAGTTTTTCCTCGACCAGAATTTGAACCCGGGACCTCTAGAATACCAGTCTAATGCTCTACCAACTGAGCTACCGGGGAACTTGGGGTTTTTAACTGGCTATTCGGAAATCCTTTCGTCCGATGCATTTGTTAGTTGTGGGGAGATCTTTGAAGCCTACTGCGGCTTTAAAAACCTAGACATCAGACGAAAGAATTTCCGAATAGCCAGTTTAAACCCCAGTTCCTCGGTAGCTCAATTGGTAGAGCATTAGACTGGTATTCCAAAGGTCTTGGGTTCAAATCCTGGTCGAGGAATAACTTTTTTCCGATTTATTCCCTCACCCTTTGCCCTCTACGCCACAAATCTATTCTGTAAATTTTTAGGGCGCTAAATTTTCCCTTTATTTTGTAAATATGTTTGGCTGAAATTATTAGTTGGAAATTCGCCATCTGACACCTCTAATAAAACGCTTTATATCCTGTATCGTTGGTTGATAGATAAATAGAAAATAATCGTGAATGTGTACCTCCTTGTCTTTATAACGTGTCTAGGTTTTTAAAGCCGCAGTAGGCTTCAAAGATCTCCCCACTACTAACAAATGAATCGGACGAAAGGATTTCCGAATAGCCAGTTAAAACCCCAGTTCCTCGGTAGCTCAGTTCGTAGAGCATTAGACTGGTATTCTAGAGGTCCCGGATTCAAATCCTGGTCGAAGAAAAACTTTTTTCCGATTTGTTCCCTCTCCCTTTGCCCTCTACGCCACAAATCTTTTCTGCAGATAATTTAATTTATAAATAGCTAAATATTTGTGTAATTTCCTATTTTTTCACTAAAACTATTCTTTATTTACTTATTAACTTTTTTAATAATATTGTGAGAACATATCATCTTTTTTAAAGAGTAATGGAGTACTTTTATTTTAATAAGAAAAAGAGATTTCTTGTCCGTGAAAAATAAATAAAAAAAATAAAAAAAAGTCGTAATGAATTGAAAGTCAAAATGTGTGTCCGATGCCAGGATTCTTTCTATTTACTTTTATTTTAATATTTCAAAACGCGATTAAATTAAGCGTAAATCATTTACAGGGTGTTGCTAGAAGGAGGTAGAGTGGTAGACATGTTAAACTTATGTATTTGCAATCGTCATCAGGTGAATACTAACAAAAACTAAGACTATACCTAATCTTATAATACTAGCATGTGTTTATTTACAGCGTGTTTTTAATTGCGCTGGATTATTTGAGATAGAAATATTAATTTTTGGCACATCATGGCCACCAAGATGGAAAAAAATTAAGTTTTAATATTTTTCAATCTGTCACAATTTGACATGGGATACCGATACACGCCGAATGTTCCCACGAATACAAAAGTAAACAAATGTACAGGGTGTCCTATTTAAAAATCGAAAGTTGAGGTCTTTTTCGGTTAAACTGAATGCCATCCGTGACTTTTCACAAAACGTCAAATTTGACATTATATAATATCACCAAGTTTAACTTTTTCTTCTTGTAAAATTCGTATAAAAAAATGGGCTGAGCAACCCCTGTGAAACACCCGATATGATATACGGGTGTAACAAGGAATAGGTACGGCGGTTAATTACACTTTCCAACAATGAAAATGTTTCGGACTCAAAAATAGCGAATTCTTAAGTATTTTCATCCACTGAATTCAAAAATCGCCATAAAAATTATAAATTAGCTCTAGTTTTGGAGATAAGGTAATATTTTACATTTTATATCCTCTAAAAGCATCGAAAGAGAAAATAATAGAAAGGGCAGAGAACTGGATAGGGTGGGGAGTTAGAAATAGTGGTACGCCACCATCGAAATTGACTATCAATAATATCGATAGAGATAAAACTACAGAACTATCGATAGTTTTAATTTAGCTATCGATATATATAAGCGGGGACTCCTTCCTTTCCGAAATAATTGCATATTTGCGCGTCTTTTTGTTCAGGGCGACCGATACCTTACAGTTCAGTTTCATATTTCTAATTGAACGCACAGTTAATGTAGTGTGTATGGTATTGTTATAAAACTAGATACGCGGAGACACAATATATCATCGCAAACTGACTATAGTGTTTATGCTGTAAATCTAAGGTTTACATTTTACATACAATATTTCTGTTTTGTTTAGTGCAAAATTTGTTGTTTTGGAGTGTTTTTAAAGTAAAACTTATTGTATTAACATGCCTCGTAAATGTGTAAATTCAGTTAAGAATTTTTGTTATATTTGTGGAGAAATAATGTTTTCTTCACTGAAACGCAATTTGACGCCTCTTGTGAAGACTGCTTGCCAACATTATTTTGGAATGAAGGTAGGAGACCAGGATAAGTCATGGGCTCCACATATATGTCTCGTGTTCAGTTCTATTACGAGAATGGCTTAAAAATAAAAAACGATCGATGGCTTTTGGGGTGTCCATGGTTTGGCGGGAGCCTACAAACTACATATATGACTGCTATTTTTGCTTGACTCCGCCTATCAATGCAGGATTGTCAATGAAAAAAAGAGGAACAGTTCAATATCCAAATCTCCCATCTGCTGTTCGACCTATAGCACATTTAGACAGTTTACCAATTCCTACTTCACCTCAAAACTATGAATTGGAAGTATAGAGTGAAGACAATATGGAAGATGAGGAATTAAACATGCCTTCAATATCACACGACACTGATTTTGAAGAAAAAGATGCTCAGCCATACAGATTGAGCCAGTCTTAGTTAAATGATCTCATTCGAGATCTTGACTTGTCACAGGAGAAGTCAGAACTTCTAGGATCAAGGTTACAGCAACGGAATCTTCTTCAACCAGATGTCAGGATCCCTAAGTACAGACAGCGTCAGCGGAATCTGTTACCTTTTTTTTAAGAAGGAGAATAATCTTGTTTTTTGCTGTGATATTAATGGTCTAATGAAAAGTTTGAACATGGAGCATAATCGAACTGAATGTTTATGTATAGGGATGCTTCAGAAATTACTTACAAGAGGAAATCCAAAAGACAGCGATCTCGTGAAGCCCCCAATTAATGCTTCATATATTCAACCACCGGTGAGTGTTTTCTAGTAATTTATAGTGTGTAACTGTCATTAAAAATACACCTTTTAATATTGTTAGCATACATAATTAATATTTTTCGTTACTTCATAATCCTTATTAAATGAAAAACTCATTATTTTTTATCACAGAAACTAGAGCTAATAAAAAATTTTCTTTGTCATATTCGTTTTTCGCAACCCAAAATTGGTAGGAATTAACTTATAAGTTGAAGGAAACAAAAAAAAAATTTGTTGGACAATGTTATTAAAAGAAAATTTTGAACATTTAGAGATATGCATTACTGATACATGCACACAATTTTATTCTAGTGACACATGTCAAACTATTACCGTTTCCATAAAAACGGAGTTAACTTTGGAATTTCAAATAAAACATCGTGTGTGCATCACCTTATTTGAATACTAGAAGGCATTTTGAATACATTTCTGTCATCAAATTTTCATTTTGACATTTTATAAAAAAAAATATCTTTTAAAATTTTATTTAGTTTTTTATTTATTGTTTGGTTGACGGTAGTGCATAAGCCTACCAAAACCTACGACTTTGAAGAAAACGTTAAAGTTTCATCTGCATATTTTATCTTTAACTGAAATGAAAACCCTTTGGTAAACCAACTTTTTCTAAATTGTCATTTCCTTATAGAGCAAAAGTTCAAGGTATAAATTATGATGCATAGGTAACTCTCGCCATTTTTTGATAATATGTGCATTTTCTCGTGCCGAATACGAAATGGACAATCCTTTACCTCAAAATTGTGGATAAGGTCTCGGCACACCAATCCAAAGGTATTCAATTTTAGAGGGGGTAGGCTAACTCCCACCATTTCTACAGATATGATGTAGTAGTACCCCCAGACCAAAAATCAACTGATGTATCGGGCCTCATTCAAGAATAAAGGTTCGGCACATCAGGTGATTTTTGATCTGGTGGTACTACTACATCATATATGTGAAAATGGGGGATTACCCTATCCATCACGTGACCTCTAAAATTGCCCACCTTTCGATTGGTGTGCCAAGTCCTTATCCACAATTTTGAGGTTTAAACAGTTTTGTAGATATTATTGTACAAAGTAGGTTTTAGTCTTTTTGTGTGTTTTCACAAATAGTGGTCCGGCCTAAGTCCCAAATAACAATCAATTGTTCATTTTGTGCAGAAAGCATGAAATTTGGCACAATTATTCTTCAGACAATTCTTTAAAATTTTGGTCGAGGAAATTGATGATCGGATGTATAGGAGCCAAGATGGCGGCGATTTTTTCAAAATTTCAAGGTTTGCCATCAAAACAAGATTTTACTTGAATCCATATAATTTGATAGAGAAAAATTGAAAAAAAATGGTTACATTTATCGTCCTTGAAAAGTGACATTTTATCTAAAAAAAATGCATTTTGAGAGTTTTTATTTGATAACTTTGCATAATTTAGTAAGCCACGACAGGTATTTTTTTGTAATTTTATAATTTAGAAAGAATATGCAAATAACTTTTCTAATTAACTTTTTGGTTCCAGGGTGAGTGGTTTAGTTATACCAGGCTAGTCAAGGTACGATTTTTAAAAAAAGCTATATTATTATCCGTATTTTCTTTTTAGTTTCTGAGGAAAAAATGTCAAATTTGGTACGATTATTACAATTGTCAAGGTTAACTGACATTCTAAAAAAAATTTGGATAGGTGGCGCAGCGGACGACTTGGCGCCCAAATATCCGATTTGAAATTTGAGAAAAGTTTATATTTTTTAATAGCTTAGATAAGATATGAATATTTAATAAAATAAGCTATAAGGTATAGCTGAGGTATGTAGATTTTTATAAAAATAATTTTAGTTTTATATGGTCATTGGTCGCCTTAATTTTTTTTTTGAGTACCTATAAAAAACGGAGTATTCAACGTTTTCTTCAATTCTTCCTAGCGACCAAAAATTTGGCTGGATATACACGTTGATGGCTTTTAATGAATTAGAAGGCCCCAACAAATCGATTCAGATACGAATTTCCAAATTCTGTCGGGTCATTTTTACGCTATAGGCCAGTTAAGTGGACCTAACATGTGTTTAGTCGCCCCGAATAGTACACTAATGTACTTTATTGTTCGTTTGTTGCGGAAAGCCCCAGATTTGGTACGCTTACTTTTTTACCAATCTTTTGGGATCGTAGTCAAGAAAATTTATGATCGGATGTACAGAAAGCAAGTTGGCGGTGAATTCTTCAAAATGACGGTCTTAAATCGAAAGTTACTTAAAAAAAAAAATTATACTTGAATCTATAGAAGTTAATGCAGAGAAATTTGACAATACTAGTTAAATTGACGTGCAACCTTGGATGACCTTGAAAAATGTCATTTTTCTCAAGAAAAACACTTTTCCAAATCCTTTTTTTTAAATGTTTTATATATAATTCTGAAAACGGCGACAGGTCTTGTTTTATAATTTTAACATGACATCAACACATCTTTCCTAAGTGACTTTTTGCTTACAGTTTGATTGGTTTAGTAAGATTTTTAAAAAAAGCCACATTTATCATCTCTGTTTTTTTACTTTTAAAAGTAGAATTTTCAAAATTGTTAAAATTGGTTAATGGTACCTGATAAGGTTGATAACTAATTTTTTTTTTTGATAGGTGGCGCTGCAGACGACGTGCCATAGAAACATCCGGTACTAAATCTGATTAAATATTTTTTAATTAAATTTAATTAGATTTTATTAGCACCCACCGGATTTTTTGCTGCGTTTCCATAAATAATAAAAAAAGTTATAGTGCGTTTATAAAATTATAAGGTCATCGAAGGTTGCACGCCAATTTAACTAATATTGTCAAATTTATCTTCATTAAGTTCCCACCACCACGATCCTAAAAAATTGTCAAAAAAGTAAGCGTACCAAATTTGGTGCTTGAACAATGAACAATGAACAATAGGGTATATTAGAGTACTATTCGGGGCGACTAAACACATTTTAGGTCAATTTTACTGGCCTATAGCGTAAAAACGGCCCAATAGAATTTGGAATATCATATCTGAGTCGATTCGTTGGGACCTTCTAATTCATCAAAAGTCACCAATGTGTATATCCAGCTAAATTTTTGGTCGCTAGGAAGAATTGAAGAAAACGTTGAAAAACCCTTTTTTTATATACTCAAAAAAAAATTATGCGACCAATGACCATATCAACCAAAAATTATTTTTATAAAAATTTACATACTTTTATTAAATATGCATATCTTATCTAGGCTATTAACAAAACATGAACTTTTATCAAATTTAAAATCGTAAATTTGGGTTCCACGTCACCCGCAGCGCCACTTATTTAAAAAATTTTGCGAGTAGCAGTTGTTCTTTATATTTGTAATAATCGTACATAACTTGACATTTTTTTCTCATAAACTAAAAAAGATACGGATGATAATGTAGCTTTTTTTTAAAAATCTTACTTTGACTGGCCTGGTATAACTAAACCCATCACCCTGTGATCTAAAAGTCAATTAGAAAAGTTATTTTGATGTTCTTTCCAAATTATAAAATTACAGCAAGAAACCTGACGTGGCTTACCAACACCACCTCTACGGAAAGTCAATTATCGAAAACAAGATGGCCGCCCATGAAGCCGATACGTTTGACGAGCGTATGGCGGGATGTTTGTTATTTTAAGAGATTGAAATTATTTTTTAACATTTTATAGATCTGTTGTAAAAGAAAACAGAATTAAATGTTAACGATTTTTGTATTTCAATATTATTTCAAGTTAAAGTAAAAGCATACTTACCAACATTTTTTAAGAGTTCACAAGAATGATATAAATCAATTTGAATAAATGAAATGTTAAATGTAGTCCTGCTATAAGACTAACTAATTTAAATTAAAAAATATTTATTATTTTTTTTTAATCCCGAGGGTTTAATTCTTTTCATTTGGGGCATAATGAGTTTTTTTGAAGTAATTGTGTCGTTGTTTCTCTTCTTAATTCTTAAGTAGCAAATTTGCAAATTTAAACAAATTTCTATTAATAATGAAAATGGTTTCATGCCTTTTGCAATTGTGACTTAGAAGTGAAGTCACGTCTGCCCCATTTATATTTCCCAAAGTGATTGCTATTGAATTTTCCCGGATTTCTTCTTTGGCAAGAATTTTTTCCACAATTCAATAAGCAAATGCAGCACAAAATACAACATCATCTTTAGTCAGTAGCGGATATTAGATTTGTAAGAAAATTATTGTGAACTGATAAACTTTTACCAGAATTGATTAAGTATTTCTTAGAGTATTCACTGTTTTAATAGAGAAAATGCGGCATATCATGCGATACAAAGGGGGGGGGGGGTTAGCAAAAAAGTTTTGGGAGAGGGTAAAATTTTTTTTAAGGGGGGTTAAAATATTTTGGCAAAAATTTTGTCAAAAAATTTGTTGAGGGGTATCAATTTTTCTTTGTAAGGGTTAATAAAAAATTCATTTGATGAGGGGGGGAGGGCAAAAAATAGAGGGAAAATTATCGCGGACCAAAATAGGTAATACTAAACGTGTGAGCTTCGGTGCCCATGCATTGGCAGAGTATTTTTTAAAATTTGTGTCAAATTTAACTAAAATTTAAAAAAATAATAATTTATTAGCGCAAAATTTTATAATTTTTTTAAATGGTATCTTTAGACTTGCATGTGTCCTATTAGCGTATGTGAATTTTTTATTTTGTTTTAAAAAGTTGACCATTTTCGAGGTCATTTTCTGTGCTATGGGGAAAAAGAGTATAGTTATAAACTAATAGACATAGAGTGCAGAGCTCTCTCTAGATTTAAGTGAAAATAGCTTTTTAAATTATCATATAGGTAGGTACTATACAGTGCAAACCTATAATGCAATTATACAATAGCATAGGTAAGTACATCTTAAAAAAGAAAAGATCAAAAGATCTTGGGAGGAAAGAATGAAAATTCAAAATTGGATGAGTGTCCCACAAGAAACACACAAAAGACTAAAGCGAAAAGAGAAACAATTAAACGATGTTTCGCCCGGGCGTGGGCTCGTCGGTGGATTCACTAGTCACCCTCAATCCAGACATCATTTAACACCATCGCACACTCTGACTTCCAACTCTGAAATACTCACATATAGGCATCGTTCCTCATGGTACTTAGTATAAGCCACCTGATACGGGTTCGTCCTGGCGTGTTAATCTTTCCAATAGGAATATGCTCCTAAGACAATTAAAACAAGAAGTTAAAACTTCAAAATCAGTTACATCATATAACTGATTATATATATTCCTTATTTCAACCGGTATACGAAACGTAGCAGTAACTTAATAGAAGCTTAAACAACTAGTGGATGAATAGTGCTTTTTTTACAAGCGTTGGTTTAAATAACGAGTGAAGCGAGGTATTTAAAAACGCGAGTAAAAAAAAGCTCAGTTTAGCCGTGAGTTGTTAACACTATTTTTTTAAACCTTTATCAAAAAATCCGAGGAAAACAGGAAAATACTTTTCCAAATTTCGAACGAAGAGCACTTCTGGCAACACACCATCTTTCCACTATAAATCAAGGCGGCTGGTAAATGAAATAACAATGCGCTTTCCATAGCGATGTGTCTTTTCACTCGATGACGTTCATTGTTGCAACATTTTAATATTTGACAGTTTGATATTTTGACGACTTTTTTAAATGATTTTTCCGTAAATTCTTGGTGAAAACTGGCGGAAATTATTTTATTTTTAGGCAAGAACAATCAGATTTTTCAATATTACTATATTCCGCTATTCCTCTTTAATTTTGGGTAAAAAACGGACAGAAATATTTTTTTGCACCCGTGATCAAAAAAAAAAGTATTTTTGTATCGGTAACCAATAAAGCCATGCTTTAGTTATCATCTGCAGACAGTTACTAAAATTATGTTTTTGATGAAGGTACAAAAAAAGCAATTATGTCACTGTTATTAAAAGTGCCCTAGGACAAGTGTGGTTTTGGAAAATTGCATTGATTATTTTTTTCCTAATTCCTACAATAATTTTTCGTACAAACGAATTATTTGCGTTTGTCAAAGATAGTACTTAATTATTACAAAAACTGAAATTCTGTTAGGAACCAGGTTTTTTATTGAATTGTTTTTGTGAATCTAGTGGCGTACCCAGGGGGTTGGGGTTAACCCCCCCTCCCCCGAGAAGCCTGATTATGGTCACATTTTTGCTTCAAATTAGGTTTTTTTCCTGGGTGCGCCACTGGTGAATCGTGTTAAAGCTGTTACAGATCAGGAAATCAATGAAAAGTTATTAAAAATAAACCGGTTAGAAAATTTGTTTTCCATTTAATTTTTTGTGTGTTTTCGTTCGTTAAATAATCCCGTAGATAACACCAAATAATTTACTGATGTATTTTTTCTTTGCAAATTACCCTACTTCTGTGATGTCGTAAAATTATTGGAAACCCCAATAGTGAAAAATTATTCGTCATTTTAAAGCTTAATACCAAGAAAAAACTCCCGAGAACAAAATGTTTCGATCAAGTTTTTGAAGTTTTCGTTTATTTAAGCTGTTTAAATCGTATAACTTTTAATTTTACAGATCCCAGACCAAATACACTAAAAATATGGCATTCGTGTTTATACAGTACGAGAATCACACCTCACACATTTTCCAATCCATGGGCAATTATCTCGGCTATTATACAGAGTGGATTCTTTAAATGGAACGGTGCTTCTAGCGTATTTAGGGAAGAGGTTTTAAAAAAAGCTAAAAGCGAATCTTTAATGATTTTTTACGGACTTTCCGCGCAGCAAAAAAAAAATTTAGGGTCCACCAACTATTTTAAAAAAAATAAGAATGTACCACAAGCTTGTTAAAAAATAATTTTAACGCACTATTTTTTTTTGACATCTGTCAACCAATGTGTCAAAAATCAAAAAAAAACTTATTTTTTTGTCAATTATTTTAACTCCAAAATAAACTATAGATTTCTCTATTAACTAAGCGGAATAAAGAAAATACCACACATGGACATCGGCCCATTTAGGGGACCTCACTGAAGGTCCAGGGCCTACATATATTTTTTTTCATGAGGAGGTACTACTTGTGGCACCTTTTTGGAAAGCTTGTTAAAAAAGAAATTCTATTAAATAACTTTTTTTAACATCTGTCAACCCATGTGTTTTGTTTTTAAAATGAACTATTTTTTGTCAATTGTTTTAGCTTCAAAATAAACTACATATTTCTTTATTTAATACGTGGGCGCAGCCTAATTACCTTTTTTTTTAATTTACTAGATATTAAATAAAAGGGAAATAGATTTTAAGCACACCACGATTTTTGTTTTACCTCAACCATCCATCAACCATAAAAACACATGGGTTGACAGATGTCAAAAAAAGTTATTTAATCGAATTTCGTTTTTAACAAGCTTTCCAAAAAGGTGTCATAAGTTGGTACCTCCTCATGAAAAAAATATTGGTAGGCCCTGGGCCTTCAGTAAGGGATTTTATGTACCTATAAACATAAATTAAAAAGAATATTTAATAAAGATTTAATGTAAACTTGTCAAAACCAGTGAAATCTTATCAACTTGTTTCTCTTAAAATCTGCTTAAAACTACTAAAAACATGTGGATCTTCTCATGTAACCTAGTAAAATCTGATGGAGGGTGGGTCTTTTAAAAACTGCTGAAAACATGGCAACCTCATGAAATCTTATTAACTTTATTTTATATTTCTGTTAAAATCTGTTAAAAGCTTCTGAAAACTTGTAGATTTGTCAAAACCATTGAAACGTTATCAACTTGTGATTCTTAAAATCTGCTCAAAACTGCTAAAAACATGTAGATTTTTTCATGTAATCTTGTGAAATCTGATGGAGGGTGGGTCTTTTAAACTGCTGAAAACATATGTATTTTCATAAAACCTTGTGAAATCTTATTAACTTTGATTTACATTTTTGTTAAAATCTGCTCAAAACTTAACAAAACCAGTGGAAGCAGAGCCTTTAAATTACTGGCAGAATCTTATTAACTCTCCAACATTGAAAGTTCATGAGATTTTACCCAAAAGTGGTGTTTCATAAATCGCTTTCACTAGTTTTTTGTACGAGTTTTGACGTGGTATTATAGCAGGCACTGTAAAATTACTTGCTGCTTGTGATTTTGCAAAAATCTTGTAAATTTACCTAGTACATTTTCATAATAAAGGTAAATCCGTATTGAAATCACTGCATCTTTCTTCTTCTTTTTTATAGCCTTAAATAATAATGCAGCGATTTTACATGGATTTAGCCTTATCTGCCCATCATAAAAACGGACTAATAAATTAGTGTGTTCTAGGTATTAAAAAAATTATATTTTTTAACAGTAAAGTTATTAACGAGCCGCGGCCTACTTTATTAAGGAGTTTCTGATAAAAGAAATAAAATAACTTTTAATCAAGTTTTCGGAGGCTCGTTTTACTAGTTAGCTGTGTAAAGCAATAATTGTAAGAACATTATTTTATTTAAAACAGAAAAAAAATAGAAACAAAAATAAACTGTAAGGTTTCTAACAACTAAAAGATAAACCTCTGGTGGATCAATCTTTACATTTAAAACTAATTATTTAAACCCTAAAAACTACTAAAGCACCTCTGCTGTTCAACTGCTCGAGACAAAAACTCCATGCCTTAGGCCCTTGTTGAGTATCCGAACGCAATATTTTTTAAATTATAATTATATTCAAAACCTATTTTCTCGCAGAGGGCAATACAATTAATAATAACTAAGTTATCAATTTGGTGAAAATATACTTGTTTTTCATAAATTTCTTCGTTACTTAGTCAGAAACATTCTTATGTACTTGCTTACTCAAGCTTTTTTTTAATTAAAAAAAAACACTAAAACGCAAATAAGATGAAACTCCAAGACATACACTATTAGACGCTAATGGTGTAAATGCTGATTCAAACCACATCATGACGTCATCGTCATCACGTTACATCCCTGTGTCCTTTTTCCTGAACTGATAGAAATTCTGCTCTGTAATAGTTCATTAACCAAAGCCAATAGAAATGGCAACATTTTTGGGGCCCGTTCAAAGTTTAATATAAACACACTTGATAGCTCCTATTCTTCAAATGATAGAAACTCAGCTCCAAGGGAGTCAAATTCTCTCGCTACTATGCTTCTTATTGGTGCAAATCTTTGGCTTAAATCGGTTTCGCTCACTTTTGCCCGATATTGAGAGGAACCGACTTAAACCGAAAATTTGGTCCAATGAGATGCAGAGAGAATTTGACTCCCTCGGAGCTGAATTTCTATCATTTGAAGAATAGGAGCCATCAAGTGTGTTTATATTAAACTTTGAACGGGCCCCAAAAATGTTGCCATTTCTATTGGCTTTGGTTAATGAACTATTACAGAAATATCACCTGACAGCGTCGGGCGTGTATTTAGAACATAATCCTGACAGTGTATATTCACGCTAATCGTGTGAATTTTGATATATTTCTACTTTGTAAAAATGTAGTTTGCGTAGATAGAATATATTTTTATATTTTGGACAGCCAAATTCGTCACCTATTAAGAGTTACCTTATATTGTAAAATGGCCATATTATTAAATTAAAAAAGAAATATTTCAGTGTTTTCTATCAGTGTACCTTATCTAAAATAATAAAATAAAATTATAACGATGTTATTCTGAAATTTATCGTTTTGATGTTATGGTACAATTGGGATATGCGGTGCAATTTGCAGTTTTCGTTTTCTATAATGCAATTACCGCTGAGAGTTTTAGTCCAAGAGCTCGCCAAAAAAATGTGCAAGAGTTTTGGAAAGGCTGCTATTTTCAGGATGGACTATACTTTGTCCATATAAAAGAACTGTAGAGTTAGCAAGCTGGGTATGGGGACACACTACCAAACGCAAAACAAAAAGTCAGACTCTATAACACTAGAACGCGTGACGTCAGCATATCGCACCAAACATGTCAAAAAAATGACTTCAATGCAACTGTTTTGGAAAAGTTAAAACTCAGCCATATGATAGTTTGCGTAATTAAATTTGTGAAAAAAATAGTCAGACTTCATGCTATTGGGACCGACGCAGTCAGCAGTCAATTAAAATATGGTAACTAAAAAAACTATATTGATAAATGTATTGTAACTTTTAACTAAGACTTTTGGAAAACTAAAATGATTTGCCTGAAGGCCCAATATCAAAAAATTTTATTTTAAGAATATCCAAGATGGCGTTAGCCAATGAATTTGCCTAATATTCTATACTTCCATTTTTTAAAAAGGGGGCATGATAAATCATTTTTGGCCAAGTTTATACCCGCACGTTGATCGCTTTTCCGTATTTTGCGTGTGTAAAATAACATTCACTAATGTAATGTTAACAGTTCTTACCTCCTAGCTACTAGCATCGACCGCTTGAACATAATAGATTTTGCAGTTATCGAGTTTTAAATTGGATATAGGCGTATAAGATTTTAAATAAATATATTTGTCGTTATGTTTTTGGTGAATAACTGTTAATTTTGGTTTCTTTACCTTTTCAAAATATAGATATCATATTTTGTGTAGATAAACAAGATAAAAAAATCCGTATCATTACGGTGGGGCGTTGGAAAAAGTATTAAAATAATAATCGGTATCCCCAACCTGTTTTGGAAAGGCTAAAAATTCACTTCTGATGCTCTGCTAACCCCAAATCATGCTGTCAGACAGTATAATATAAGAACGCATGAGTCAGTACTGCTCTTTATATCTCAAAAAATTTAATTTAATGCAACTGATTTAGAAAAGTTAAAACTTAACCATATTGCAATTTGTGTAATTTTATTAAAAAAAAAACAGTTAGACCTGTTGTTATCAGCGAAATTTCGGCGCGTCAAAATTTCTGACGTTTCAAAAGATATTGAGGTATTTCACAGTAGTAATAAATTACCTCAGATATATGTAGCTAAATTTTCATTCCTTGTACATGATTACACATTTTTTCATCGAGCACAAATGACTTTAGTGCAACTTTAAGGGGTTTAATAAAGATTTTCAAATGAAAACATTTCCACTCGCCATTTTCTAGTCAGTTTGTGATAACAAATGTCATCTATTTGAGGTATGGTCCTGCAGTCCCCAAATTGTCGATTGCTTTTTAATTAAGATAGGTGTTAAAAATAGATTACTGCCCATATAAAAATTAGACAAAAAGCTAAATGATGCTAGAGATGATTAAATACTTAAATTTGTAATTTACTAGAATTTTTATAAATGAAATTTGCGTAATATTTTGAGCCCACGAGAAGCCGGTCGGATTTTTGAACGGTATCATGACGATTTTCGGCCCTTTCCAGTGTTGCCATATTTTGTTGGTAGAGGTTCAAATTGGCAGAATTTTGGAATCTAGTAGGCCGTTTTCGTCAAATATTTTGTCGTTTATTTTTGGCGACAAAGTTTCGACGCGACGTTTCGTTGAGTATTGGAAATTCTTGCAAGTTTATAACGAGTAAAGAACTATGACCTAATAGCTTCCCAAATTTTTCTCCTAAACGGATGGAAAAGGAAATAGCTTAATTTCAAGCTTACACCTTCACCTGATTTTTTTCAAGGACAAAACTAGTAGCTATTCTATGTATCAGAGAACAAGCAAATTTAGGTTTTTATTTAAATTTGAAGTAAATCTCAAAATTGTCTTGTTTTGGAATTAGAATAAAAAAATTAGGGACTAAGTTTGAACCATGCATATAAATTGGCTAAATTAGTTAAGCAAATACCAATGCAGGACTTTTGCACTGTGGACATTTAAGCGCCGACCGTTTGGGCGCCACCAAAGGAAAAATTTAGAATGTTATTAATATTTCACCGCGTTGGTAGATTCGCTTTATTTTTCTTTATTTTAGTGCGTAAGGTTCAAAGAAATAATAAGGTTGGGTTGGTTGCTTTCTAAATTTTTCTTTTGCCGGTGCCCAAATGTCCGGAGTCAAAAGTATACAAAATTTCCTACGGTAAATGATATTCATAGGTACTTTTTTACCCCTTTTCTTATAATTATGATTCTCGTGTTATTTTAGTCTTTTAAAATTCTATTACCAAAAATGCATAAAAAAAAGATATATTAAAACTTTGATTTTTACCTATTTTTGCTTGAATATTTTCAAAATTCACGTTAATAATTTTTAAGTGGTAAAAATGTTACTTTATTAATAAATTATTTGGGTGAAAATAATAATTAAGTGAAACTATCAGTTAGTGACCAAAATTTATAACAATCTCAAAAACACAATATTGATTTAGTTTATTTTATTTATTGCCGACTATTTACATATATTTTTATTAAAATTTAAAAGTAAATTTACTTTAAGTTACATTTTGATGATCATCAATTGCTTGCATATTTTCTGAGCAACTTGGGCACCGCTAATCTGAAACAAAAAAAAAGAAATGGTGTTAAATTTTAGGGTTTAAAGCTTATAGAAATTTAACTTTCTTAACTTATAATATGTTTAAGTTTTATGAAAGAATTAATCATTTCACCAATTTTTTCGACTAACTGCTGTATCAATTTTTTTTAATAGTGCAGGGATCAATTTATTAACCTTCTACTTTTTAACATTTTTTTTTTAATATTAAAAGTGCTACTATTTAAATTTAAAAAAGTAAAAATGTTTACTTTGATTTCAAAATAAAACTTTCGCCATGCTGGTTTAAAGAAATTATGTAAACGGTAGTCAAACAAATTGTCAATATGGAATATTGATATGCCAGTCTTTCCACGTGATTTTAATATTATCTTGGGTGGTGTAGTTAACCACGGGTAAAACTCAAGTTACTGTGGTCATTAGTGATCACTTGGTCACTAAGTAATTAACGTAAAAATCGGACTATTGAATAACATTTTTGATTTGTATCTTCTACACTACACTACTACGCAAATAGGTAGGTAGGTTTGGTTAAAAGTGGTTAAATCTCACTTTTTTTAAAGCATCAAAAAATGACGACTTGCAAATATTTAAGATGATGCTTTAAACTTTAACTAAATATTAAAAATGCGTTTGGAATTAAAGTTCTGTTATGTATATGGTTGGCTAGTTAGTACGTTGATGGTTGGCTCCGAGATATATGGACGTCGCAAAATAATCTTCATTATTATTATCGGTTAGCTTCTATAATACCTATTATGAAGAAAATAATCCCGAAAGCAAAAAAGGGGAAAACAAATTAAATTACACATTTTTTAATTGAGGCACAGTTTTGCTTGGCTAAAAACTAAAATTTCAAATAAAATATTGATACTACACCGTAATTCGAAATGACATATGCCTACTATTTTTCCTCCTTATAATTGCCTTTAAATATAGTAGGTAATTGTTGTCGAAGTAGTCCAGTTCAGTAGTTTTCCTAAAAATGTATAAAAAAAATTTAAATATTGTTCTTCATACAGGCGCGGTCGCAGATTTTTTTTACAGACGCTGAGGGAGGGGGGATGTTTCGTAGGTTTTTGGGTTTAGTAAGTTTTTATAAGCAAATCTTAATTCTAGATTTTTTGTCAAAATATGCGCTAGATCTTCTTCGAGTTTTTTTTTAAATATTTTAAGAAAAGTGGGCCGGGTTAGCTGGAAGTTTTTTTTTAAAGTAATGGTCAATCGATGATGGTAATTTAAGGCTTAAAATATTTTAGCATCATTTAAGGGGTAACGTTTTTGATTAAGCAATTTTTACTATGTTTTTCACATTTTTATGCCATGATATTGCTCATATTTTAAAGCTTCCTTTCCAAACTTTCGATTTTTAGAATAAAACACTCAAATTTTTCAAGTTTTGAATGTTTTTCAGGCGTTCAAAAAAAGTACTGCCATAACATTTTTTCTCTGTTAAAATAAAAAATATTTAGAGAGAGAGAGGGCAGAATTTTAGAGGTAGATGGATAGATAATTTAGTGACGTGCAAAAAAATTTAAGGTTGTTGAGGAGAGACAGCAGGCTATAAAAATTAATAATTTTAGAGAAAAATGGACATAATTTAAAAAATTTCTGTTCTTCTGAGTGGTGTCGTGCATATGAGTTTTTTTGCCATTTTTATCCAAAAAGCATCAAAAATTGTAATTCAAAGCGTAAAGTTTGTAAAATATAAAGATCATCATGGATTTACCATAAAGCCATAATAATCCTTAAAATAATTTTCTTAAATACGTGTTAAATTATTTTTAGATATGCTAAAATACACTTTAGTAGGACACGTTTTTTGGTAAATCTAAAGACTGTAAAGAACTTTGATTGAAAGAAATTAATACCACCTTGTGTTTTACACGCTTTACACTTAAAAAATTACAATGTTTGCTTTTTTTTGGATAAAAATGGAAAAATAAAAATCATATGCACGACACCACTCAAGATTACAGATATATGACATAACATAAATCTTTTAAAGTAAACAATTGCTGTAAATTATGTCCATCTTTCTCGAAAATACTTTTTTATAGCCTGCTGTCTCTCCTCAACAACCTTAAATATTTTTGCACGTCACTAAAATATCTCTCTATCTACCTCTAAAGTTCTGCCCTCTCTCTCTAAATATTTTTCAATTTAACAGAGAAAAAATGTTTTTTGGCAGTACTTTTTTTGAACGCTAAAAAAAACGTGAGTGTTTTATTCTAGAAATCGAAAGTTTGGAAAGAAAACTTTAAAATGCAAGCAAAATCATGGCATAAAAATGTTAAAAACTACCCCTTAAATTATGCTAAAATATTTTAAGCTTTAAATTTTACCATCATGGCTTGACCATTACCATAAGAAAACTATGGCTTCACCATAAAAAAAACTATGACTCTGTTCAGCTAAATAAAATATTTGCTTCTGCTGAGAAAACGATAAAAAATCAAAAAAATAAACGTGCTTTAATTTTTAAAATTGTGTAATGAAAAACAGGTCATTTGACTTAATAAATAGGTACCAAACCCAGGACGCCCCGCTTTTATTTTTACTCATGCTGAAATGCTTTCCAAAACAAATCGCAGAACACCCTGCAATAGCGTTTTTACAACTACGAGAATACGGGCCCAGGTACAACTCTAAAAGGCTTTTTTTAAGACTTATTTAACCTGCGACTTACTGTAAATATGGCTGGCATTCCCAAAATAATTCTTTGTGATTTTTTTGACGTTTTCTTTAAAAATGGACAAAAAATATTCCGATGATATCAAAACAAATTTTTTTATAAAAATATAACCTAAAAGTGACTTTGACATTTAGTCAGTGGTTTCGGTCATGGCCAACTTGATGGTTTCACCTTCGGTATGATACAGGCCAACAATTTCGGCCCCAGTATTGAGTCAATATCATATAGATAACTAGAATAATTTATGAAAAACTTCATACTTTTTAAGCCTTCCAAAGCCTACTTGATTGATCATTCAGTTTCGATTGGCATTTTAGATATTCTTGTTCGAGTCATTTATGTCGTGTCAAAAAAATATTATGGAGAAATGTGCTATTTGTGTGTTTTGCAATAAAAACAAGATATTATAATTCCGTTTACGGAATTAACTCTCTAAGATGACATGATCAAGCCATGATGACCCGGTGCTAAAATACACTTTAGTAGAACACATTTTTTGGTAAATTTAAAGACTGTCAAGAACTTTGATTGAAAGAAATTAATACCACCTTATATTTTAGACACTTTACAATTTAAAAACTTACAATTTTTGCTGTTTTTTGAATAAAAATAGCAAAATAAAAATCATAGGCATGACACCACTCAAGATAACAAAAAGATGACATAACAGAAAATTTTAGTAAACATTTTCCTTAAATTATGTCCATCTTTCTCTAAAATACTTTTTTATAGCCTGCTGTCTCTTCAACAACCTTAAATATTTTTGCACTTTACTAAAATATCTCTCCATCTACCTCTAAAATTCTGCCCTGTCTCTCTAAATAATTTTCATTTTAACAGAGAAAAAATGTTTTTTGGCAGTAATTCTTTTTAACGCCTAAAAGACAGTGAAAACTTATAAAAATTGAGTGTTTTATCCTAGAAATCAAAACTTCTGAAAGAAAGCGTTAAAATGCAATATTATGGCATAAAAATATGAAAACATAGCATAAAAATTCCATAAAAACCACATCATTTAATTTGATTTTCTTTCAGTGAAAACTTTTCGAGTATCCGACCAGGTTTTTTTGTTGATTTGTGAGTTTGACCTTCAGCCAGTCGTTCAAACGCGCAAAAAAAAAGTCGGTTTTGTTTTGTTGGCCAAGGGTGTTCGAAAATTGTGTGTGAATATAGTAACCATACTGTAACCAAGCCTTTTTGTTAGCCGTGTCATTTTCCAACCAAAATTTGTTCTTTGCCGACAGATAAACAGCTGATCGAACCAACCAAACCAAAATAGTTGTTCTGTGTCCCGTCAACGTGGACATAACCCTAGAATTTTACGCGATTTTGTGATTTTTCGTAAAATAAAAACAAACAATTATTTTTCGCGAATTTTTACCAAAATTGTTGTGCAATTACCCAAAATTGAGTTAGAATCGGTCCCATATTAGGAATATTAGTTGTGCGCTACCACCTGTGTGCGTATTTGCTATTATTTTCCCGTTTTTCAAGGTGTTTTTTCCCAGTGCAAAATACTTTAGTAGTGTTTTATTTCCAAATTGTTTAGAACCTTATCATAATGTCTAACGACGATCAATTACTTGTTAAACTGACGAGAAAGCGTCAAAGCTTTTACAATCGTATGGAATCTATGTACACTTTAGCTGTTGACTGCCAAATTGATCCTTCCAAATTAGGACAGTTTTCATCACGTTTAGACGATTTTAGTGTAGTTTGCTCTTCATTTGAGTCCTTGCATTTGGATATAGTGTGTATGTGCAAGGAGGAGAATGTTGAAAAGGAGCATAAAATAGGTTATAAATTTGATGACATGAAATATTGTGTTAGTTCCATAGGGAAAGACCTACTTACCCCTGCTAATGTTTTGCCCAAAAGTGGCACTCCCGGTGCCAATACTTCCTTTTACCATAGTCACTCTGAAGAGTTGGACCTGCCTCGCATTAATGTTCCTACATTTTCTGGTAATAGGCGAGACTGGCCTACCTTTTTTGATTTATTCCGCACATTAGTACATGAAAAAAGATCTCTTACCGATATACAAAGATTTCAGCACTTGCAAATGGCAGTAAAAGGTGAGGCAGCCGAAGTCTTAAAAAATATTGCATTGACCGAGGACAATTATGCACTTGCATACAATGCATTGATTGAACGGTATGACAATAAGAGGGCATTAGCCACGGATTATTGGCTCTCAATTTACAATGCTTTACCTGCCAAAAACAATTGTTCATCTGATTTAAGAAAACTTATTTCAAACTTTTCCCAAAACATGGATGCCTTGTCATCTATAAAGGGTATTGATCTGTGGGATTTTACCAAATTAAATTTAATGCTACAAAAAATTGACCCTTCGCTGAAAACGCGTTTTGAAATTGAACATAGCGACAAAACTATCCCAAAATTTTAGATTTAACTTAAATTTTTAAATAAAACTTGTAGAGCTTTAGAAAATAGCAGTTTGTTTCTTGACCAAAAAACCAATAGTAGCCCCAAACCAATTGAAAATAAACCAAAAAAGGTTCAGCCAGTCAGACCACTCTATATGACATCAACCGAGCAGTATAGTCCTTGTTTATTTTGTAAATCTGGATCACATCCGTTATTCAAATGTGCAAAATTCTTAGAAGCCGAGGTAACTGTTCGACATTCCTTTGTTAAACAACACCACATGAGTTTCAATTGTTTTTCAAAGTCCCATAGTGTCCCGTCGTGTCCAAATACCAAATCTTGTAAAGTGTGTTCATCTAAACATAATAGTTTGCTTCATTTCCCAGAAAAAAGGTTACAAGAATCACCTACAGATTCCACACCTTCTAGTAATTCCAATAGTAATCAAACTTCGACTGGTACTCAATGTTATGCTAGTGTGTCCCCAATTGAAAATGCTGCCCTATTTGCCACAGCCGAAGTCTCTGTGTATAGTTCCAATAATGACTTGTTGACTTGCCGTGCCATGCTGGACTGTACCAGTATGACTAATTTTGTAACATTGTCATGTGTGAAATGGCTAAATCTGCCTATTCTTCCAAATACTATTCCCATCCAAGGCATAAACAATATGTCCACCTTTTCTTCTATTGGTACTGTGACTATAAAATTATGTCCAAAGAAGTCCCATTTTCCATGCTTGGAATTTACAGCTATTATTGTTAGCTCTATTTGTGAGTCCACTCCCATTTCTCCAGTGAATTCTACCAAGTGGAAGTACCTAACAAATCTTGATTTAGCTGACACGCATTATGGACAACCCCATTGTGTAGATTTGTTGTTCGGTATCCCATTGTTCTCTGAAATTGTTACTCCTGGATTAAAAAAGGGTACCAATGGCGGTCCTTGTGCCATAAAGACCATATTTGGATGGGTTCTGATAGGTGGAGAAAATTCACTACCCAATGAGTTTGTCTCATTATGCACATCTGTCCCTTGTGTTACTTCTGTCGATTCCAATTTGCAAAGGTTCTGGGAACTTGAAAATGTTCCACAAAAGGTCTATCTAAGTCCGGAAGAACAGATGTGTGAAGATTTCTTTGTTTCAACCCATTCCAGAGAACCTAGTGGTCGCTACATTGTGCGCCTTCCATTTAAAGACTCTTGTCCCGAACTAGGCGAGTCTAGAGGTCAAGCATTGCGACGTTTTACTGTGTTAGAAAACCGTTTGAACCAAAACCCTACTCTTCATAAATTATATTGCGACTTCATGAAGGATTATTTGAACCAAGGTCATATGGTACCTTGTCCTTACCCAGAATCACCATCGTATTATTTCCCACATCACTGTGTTGTGAAAGACGACAATGGATCTCCAAAAATCCGTGTGGTTTTTGATGGCTCTTCAAAATCCTCAAATAACTGCAGCCTAAATGACGTTCTCCTTGTTGGTCCTAAATTACAAAATGATATTGTAAGAATTTTGCTATCTTTTAGATTTTTCCTAATAGTTTTCAGTTCAGATATCCGCCAAATGTATCGGAATATTGTTGTTCATAAAGAAGATGTCAAATACCAAAAAATATTATGGAGATTTAATCCGTCTGAACCCATTCAGGACTACAATCTATGTACCGTCACATATGGTCTGAACTGTAGCCCCTATCTAGCAATCAGGACATTGCACCAATTGGCTCTTGATCATGGTCATGAGTATCCTTTAGCATCAGATACCCTTATGAATTCAACCTACGGTGATGATATAATCGGATTTTCTAGTTGTATTGATCAAGCTTTGGATCTACAAAACCAATTAATAAGGTTACTTTGTTGTGGTGGTTTTGAACTGCGAAAGTGGACCTCCAATTGTCCAAATTTGCTTTCTTCTATTCCAGAAGTACACCAGCAAAACGTTTTCTTTTCTGACAAAGACCATTCCATCCTGAAAATATTGGGTCTTGAGTGGAATCCTATATCGGATAGGTTCTCCTACTCGGTCAAACCCATTGATCGTGATTGTACCAAGAGAGTAATTTTGTCAGAAATAGCCAAAATCTATGATCCTTTGGGATTCATAGCGCCTGTGGTATTGGGTGCAAAATGTTTAATCCAGCGTTTATGGATCCAAGGATTAGGTTGGGATGACATTCCTTCCCAGGATATTGTTAACGAATGGAAATTATATGTGTCCCAACTTCCCATGTTGTCATCTATTTCTATTCCCCGTTGTGTTACCATACCTGAAGCGGTATGGACCGAGCTACATGGCTATAGTGATGCTTCGTTTTTAGCCTATGGTGGAGTTGTATATGTTAGACAAGTTAATGACAGTGGTGAAGTATTTGTAAACTTACTGTGTGCTAAAAGTAAGGTTTGTCCCCTGAAAATAGTTTCGGTGCCAAGGCTAGAAATTTGTGCTGCTTTGTTGCTAACCAATTTGATGCATTTTGTTCTTTCCAACTCCCCAATGAAATTCGACCAAATATATGCATGGTCTGACTCCAGTGTTGCATTATATTAGATCAAAAATCATCCCTCCAATTGCAAATCTTTTGTTGCACATAGAGTGCAACAGATACAGGATAAAATTCCTCCCAATCGATGGTTCTATGTTAGTGGAACTGAAAATCCTGCCGATTGTCTTTCCAGAAGTTTGTTGCCTGGCCAGCTAGCAAATCATCCCTTGTGGTTCACTGGCCCATCATGGCTGAAATCACCTGAGGAATTATGGCCAGTCCCTTTAGAATTTGATCCCCAAACTAATCCTGCTTTTCTCCAAGAAGAGCGTAAAGTCATATGTAATCTGACAACCTTTTCCTATCCAGTACTTACATCCTTGCTTTTGAGATTTTCCTCGCTTAAAACCATCCAACATGTTGTGTCATATTGCATTCGGTTTTTGGCTGTGTATTTCAAGAAAAAGGAGGCTCCAAAATCAACTGCACTGAGTGCTAGTGAGTTATATAGAGCTTTATGTGTGATGGTCAAATCTATCCAATTGGAGTGTTTTTCTGAGGAGATTAAAAATCTTCAAACTGGGAAACCTTGTTCCAAACCGTTTCGCAAACTTTCTCCGTTTATTGATGCAGAGGGTGTTGTCAGGGTGGACGGCAGATTGCGCCACTCCGATTTATCCTATGATGCCAAACACCCCATGCTACTCCCAAAAGATCATAGACTAACCCTGTTAATCATAGAATCTGTCCATAACGAAAATGGTCATCCTGGTCCCCGGCTACTTCAGTATTTGCTAAGGCAGCAAGTCTGGATTATCTCCATAAATCGAGCCATTCACTCTGTATTGAGCAAATGCTTCAGATGCGCTCGTGTCAAACCAAACCCTGTGTATCCCTTGATGGGAGATCTTCCAAAAGTGCGTTTTTCCCAAGTTAAACCTTTCTCACACTCTGGTGTAGAATACATGGGTCCAATAGCTGTAACTATATCAAGACGTCGAGGTGAATAGAGCCAGAAAGGTTATATTTGTATTTTCATTTGCATGTCAACCAAGGCATTACATTTAGAGCCTGTGTCAGACTTAACTTCAGAGGCATTCCTTGCCGCCTTCAGACGCTTTGTAGCCCGCCGTGGAAGATGTAGTCACCTATATAGTGACCAAGGAACAAATTTTATTGGCGCAAAGAAACTAATCATGTCCTATTGTAAATCTGCTGCTGAACAGCTATCCATTCTTTGGCATTTTATCCCACAGTCCGCCCCACATTTTGGGGGTCTCTGGGAGTCTGGGGTAAAAGCAGTTAAATCCCATCTTTACCGTGTCATTGGACAGCAAGTTCTGTCTTTTGAAGAAATTTTGACAGTTTTATCTCAGTGTGAAGCTGCTCTTAATTCCAGACCGTTGTGTGAAATGAGTCCCGATACAAATGACCTAGAGTGCCTTACTCCAGGCCATTTCCTGACTCTTGAGGCTCTGACCGCCCCTCCAGACGAGGATTTAGTTGAGGTACCTGCCAATCGCCTGAAGCGTTGGCAGATGATCCAACAAATGCACCAGCATTTCTGGAGGAGGTGGTCAATAGAATATTTGAATACTCTCCACCAACGAAACAAATGGAATGTTGAATCCACCCCCCCTTAAGGTTGGATCCCTTGTTGTCATTAAAGATAACAACCAACCCCCCCCCCCCTCCGTTGGGTCATTGGGCGCCTGGAGAAAATATATCCCAGCCCTGACCAAGTTCCCCGTGTGGTTAAAATAAGAACTTCCAAAGGGTTCTTAGATCGGCCTTTGGTTAAAGTATGTTTACTACCCTCACAATAACTGCCAAATCGACTTTTTCGTGCGTATATGTTTAAACCAGAATTATTTTTGTTTTTTATCCCTTTCCTTTGTTGAATGGAAATCCAAATTTGGTGTGGTCCCACAAGAATTATTTTTTTTTTATTTTTTTTATTCTTGGAAAAAATATTGTATTTTTTAGTGGGCGGTAATGTTTATGATTGATTGATTTTCCCCAATATTTTTTATTTCGTGAATTGATGCCCATAAAATTTTATTTTTGTTGTCCGCGTGTTTTTTTGGTCACTTATGACTTGACACGCGCGCTCCCCACCCTACGGGGGTCCTATTTGCCCAAAGATCGTTGAAGAAACAACATCCCAGCAATTAGCAACCTGTGCATGGAAAATGGCCGGTCTCCACCTGCGATAATTAAATACCAAGTAAGTGGAAAGTTTCAGTGAGCAATCGTATTTTTCCCTCTTTTACTTTTCATTTTTTATTGAGATTTTATTATTTATAACATTGTGGAACACTGTTAACGGCAATGTTAAAAACAATAAAAATGGGGTAAATATTTGAACGAAGTTACTTCCTAAAACTGCGTATTGTTTGATAATTAGCTGAAAAAAATCGCTAGTCGACATTATATTATTTAGATCGTTTTTTACAAGTGAAAAAAGATGATTATATTCAATTACTATAGAAGGCTCTATAATCCCAAAATATTTGTTATGAAAGCGTTTACGTCAGTATAACTTTTGGTGGTTTTGGGATCGCATACCGTCATCATACCTCTGGGGTCTTATTTTTGAATCTAGTCGAATTTTCTCGTATGCGATCTAACTCGAACGATAAAAGTCGTGCACAAATCTAAAATGGTATTTTCGAACGCCCTTCGAAAGTTTATTCGTATACGAGAATCCGTGCGACGGCAACGCCGCAAACTCGTATATGTTTCATGACCAATTTTCAAAAAAAAAGACGAGGCAATTTTCCTGACATTATAACCTTAGTTTTTGTCCTGATTGATTCTGTGTTTTTGCCAGTTTTTGGGATCTTTTGATTTACCTATGTAAAAACGGTGGAGTTGTGGAGGAGAAGAAGTTCGGAGGATTTGTTTCAGCGGAACAAAAAAAAGAATTGATAGACTTTTTGGAACAACACCCCGAATTGAAATCGGGAAAATTCACCAATAACTTTACATATAAAAGTGCTCAAGATCTATGGATCACATTAAGCAATTTACTGAATTCTTTGCCAGGGGCTAAAAAAGAATGGAAGCAGTGGCGTAAAGTAAGCCGATTTTTTTTTACTGTTGATAAATGAACCCATATAGATACATATAATATGTTTTCAAAGCATAATCAATACATATTAAAAAGATTGTCTTCTTTTCCTTTCATAGAAGAACAAGATGCTTGATTTTTGATACGTATTAAGTATGATATAAAAACATACTTATAGATATCGAACAGTCCAAGGAACTATCATGATCATGTGAATAAAAATAAGGGCAAACAAAGTGGTTTTCCATAAGCCATATTGCTAATTTAAATCTACCTTTTTTAATGTGAAGGACGATCCACCTTAAAATTTATCAAAAATTTATTTTTCTTTTTTGTTGTCAACCATGTGATTAATACAGTTTGTTGGACCTATTGCTTGCCAAGGTTAAAACTTCTGTAACGTTATTATATCCTAGGTGCTACTTACTATCTTCATTATTACCCATTATTTGGATTTAATTGAACTACCCTTTTAAATGAATTAAAATGCAACAAAGTTTTATTATCTCCTCACAAAAGATTTTCAGGCAAATGTAGATTTCTGAAAAGTTATCTGATAATGGTAACCGCTGGGTGATGAGGCTTCTAGCATTTTTTGTTAAATATATTATTTTTAATTTTAGACATGGCAAGATATGAAGTCAACAACCAAAAGAAAAAATACACTTATTAAAAATCATAAATTTGTAACTGGAGGTGGACCCCCTATCAAGGATATATTGACTAATGGAGATGAAAAAATAATTGAGATGATTGGTTCTGCAGTAGTAGAAGGTGATCCATTGGTCTCAGAATCAGTATGTTTAAACAAATTTGCAACCAAAAAGAAATTTAGAAATGTTGACATCCTCACCCCCCAGCAGTCAGGCAAAGAAAATAAAAGAAAATGCAACCCCCAGCAGTCAGGTAAAAACAGATTATAGAATGGATACATCATCAACCAGTAAAATAACGGGAAATCCCGTAAATGTTACACCACCACACAGTCTGCAAAAGAAAAAAAAAAGAAAATGTAAGGTCTGGCAGTTTTCAATTAAATAAAGAAAGCAGCAACAAAAATCAGTCAAAAAAGGCGCCTCTGAGAGTTCAAAGGTTCAATAAAACTCAGGAAGCAAATCAGCTTTTAAATCTAACATCAAACAGAAATCGAGATAAATTGAACATGCTCTACAAAAGAGATGTAGAGGCCAAAGAACCAATGGCAAAAAGTTTGGACCTCTTGGTTAATTACTTTATTAAAAAAAATCCCTAGTTATTTGCTTCCTGTGTTAAAAAAATCTTTGGTGATTTTTTTGCTGTGTTAAAATAAGTCAATAGTTAAAGAAGAAGTTAAAAAACCTCCAAATCAGTTACTTCAACCGAAAAAAAACTAAAAAACAAAAGATCAAAAGATCTTGGTTGGAAATAACGAAAATTCAAACTTGGATGAGCATCCCACAAGGAACACACATGTGTTCCTTGTGGGATTTTTATTTATTGTTGTACAAGTACACTACATGATTTTAAATTTCTTATGTTAAAAAATTCTTAGTTTTGGTTGCTGTTAAACAAATCCTTGGTTATTATTTATTTAGTCTAAGTAACTTTAAATTTTTTATGTTAAAAATTCCTTGTAACTTCTTTTTCTCCAGTTTAGTCTCCGATCCTATATAGTAATATTTTTTATGTGATGTGGTTTCTACGCCTATTTAGGTTTATATTTTTGTGACTATTAGTGAGACTAAGATAATCTACAGGGTAAGACTCTAAATGAAACAGTTTGGCTATCAGGATACGATTTTGTTTTTAGAAAAATTTGAGAATATGTCAACTGAGATTTGTTTATAACCTTTATTCATGCTATTCCAAAATTTTTCCTTCACTTTGTTTGGTTGTACTACCCTGTATATTGTAATACTTGTCCTATTTGGATTTGTAAGTTAATTAAATCAATAACGTTTCTCTTACAGATTCTAGTGAAAATATTGAAGTATTAAATATAATAAAAGTTCTCAGTTGACATCTCTTTTGTAAAAAAATATAATTCTATCCTGCTAACTAAATTATTCCATTTAGGTAAATCAACACAGTATAATAGATGTAAGACTGTAAATATTTAGTGACAAATTATGTGTACCTAACAGTTATTGTTTCTCATTAGGTTTATATTTTTGTAACGTTTAAGTTAATAAATAATTACTCAAGTTTACAAACAATTTTTTTAGCATTTATTAATCCCAAAAACAACATTTTTTGATAATATTTACATACAAGTATATAGCTAAGTCTTAGACAGCCCTTAATATTTCCAAAAAATAGGACTTACCTAATATGTTACCTTTTCCTCTAATAGTTTTTAAAAGTCATATCTATGAGTTAACAAGAAAAATTATAGAAAATATTTGTGGCGTAGAGGGAAAAGGGTAAGGGAATAAATCGGAAACAAGTTTTTCCTCGACTAGCCAAATCAAACCAGACCAAACTTTTTTCCGATTTATTCCCTTACCCTTTGCCCTCTACACCACAAATCTTTTCTGTAAATTTATTAGGGCACTAAATTTTCCCCTCATTTTGTAAGAAAAATTATATTTGGTATTTCTTTATGCAACACATTGCTATTATTTGAAACGTTTGTAATTTCATTTAAAACCCGTTTTTTTTGGTAAACCATCTCCATAGGCATGTGCAATTTAACTTGTGTTTTGGGACACCCTGTAAAATAAACTAATGATAAACCAAAGAAACTATTAATTTTAATTAAATGTTTTTGTCAGATATGCTTTCAAATACAGCTGTTATAAATAAATATACAATAACTTGTACTTCTACCTTGGTTACTTTTAAGTAATTTTACCCACCCTTTTAATTGAACGATGCTAAGCATAAATTTAATATTTTACATCAAGTGACAGCTACATCTGATTATGATGTTCCATGTAAAAAATTTAACTTTCGTGTCACACCCTGTATACAACAGAGGGTGAAAATAAATATTATAGCACTTGAGTTTAACATAATTTACCAATTTAAACTAACCCCTAAAAGTTAGTGAGTCCGTCAAAAACCCTGTACCTACTTGACAAAAACATGCAATCTTGAGACTTAGATTCTAAAATGGTTTCGAACCAATAGTTGTTGCAGTCTTCTTGCAGCTATCAGATCTCGATTTCTTGCTTGCACAAGTTCATTAACATGGGCATTATTGTACATTCCATAATCAATTTGGATGTGGTGATCTTCTTCTTCATCTCCAAATCCACATGTTATGGAGTACTGTGCAAGCATTTACTATTTTTGAAGCAGTAGTTGGACTGTAGTGGAGCACTTTATGCTTTAGAAGGCAGCGAAATCTAAGTTTTAGTACTCCATTACATCTTTCTATAATGAACCTAGTTCTTTTTTGATGTATATTATAGTTGTCCTCTGGAGAACCTGCAAATGCATTTTGGATAGGTGTCAGCATCCACTACCTAAAATAATAGTAAAGTTTGGTTTTGTCTTTTTGTCGTTATTATTTTTGATCAAGACCTTTGGTTGTGATTTTAGTAACCATTTAAAAAAAAAAAACATTTTTTTAGTGATAGTATTAAATAATTATGGTTTTAATGAATGTTTTAGATTTTACCTATTTTCTTTTTTATGGCACTATGCTGCTTGTCTATGTTTGTAAACATTAAGTTAGAAATAGTATTATTAATACCTAGTTATTTATTCCTATTTAACATGCCTGCAAGTACCTGACTATAAAAAAAAATGAAATAAAAATAAATAAAAAAATAATAATAATAAAGTTTATTTTGTTAAAAGTAAGTTTTGTAAGATTTTGTTCAGACGTTGTTTTAAATAAATCAAAGTTTTAACCAAGAAAGGTAAATAATATATTTATTTTGGATGTCATTCATTAATGCAAAACCAAATATTAGGACTTAATAATATAAATTGTAAGAGAATGTGTAAGTCAATTATTATTTACTTGAAATATTTAAAATTTATTCTGTATAACTATTTCCCACCCCTAACAGTACGTAACACTTTACCACATTACATTTTGTAACACTTGCTAACCTCCCTCCTCCTACAAGCATTACATGATATATGCCCAGCCCCTAAAACTGTTTA
Organism: Oxystoma pomonae; assembly: GCA_963921995.1. Classification (NCBI taxonomy): domain Eukaryota; kingdom Metazoa; phylum Arthropoda; class Insecta; order Coleoptera; family Brentidae; genus Oxystoma; species Oxystoma pomonae. The sequence goes on along the minus strand of OY998164.1, from coordinate 72,760,436 downwards.
ATTAATTGCATGGCTACTTACCCAAGAAAGCAAAGGATCTGTTGCCATGGTAATGTATATTTCTTATATATTGGTAGGCTGCACTATTATTAAATATGTTGCTGTCATGACTGCTTCCAGGGTATCGGACACAAACATTTCTTATTTTTAAATCTGGATCACAAATCTGAAATTAAAAAGTTGTGTTAACTATTTTTTAACAGACATATCAATCGAAAAAGTTTTGCTACCCACGGTACAAACCCAACTATTAAAATGTAATATTTTTTCCACCTTTTTTTTGTTGTTTTAAATTTAGTTTTGCTGATTACAAGTAAGATTTCTGTTAAATTTTAGTAATTAACAGTAGTAGGAGTTTATAATTACAGATTTTACAGATATCTTGTGTATTATGTTAAACTGTAGATTTTTCCCCAACTTTACTGAAAGGTAGAAAAGACACTTAACCTTTGGTGTATAATGTTTTTTTTACGTACCAGCTGCACATTCAATGAATGATATCCCTTATGATTGACATAGACTTCCTCAGGGTACTGATCTCCCTGCTTTGAAGCCACTATTGCCACATGTGTGCAGTCCACAAAGCCAATAATCCCTGGGAAATTGTATGTAACAATATTATTACTGACAATATTAAATATAAACTACAAGTAAGCAATCCCACTATGCCGAAACTGTATTGTCTTCCGAAAATCCACAAGCCTGGAAAATCGGTTAGACCTATAGTTTCCGATGTAGGATCACCTACTTACAACATTTCGAAATGGCTAGCAAACGAGTTTGAAAATTTACCGATAAAGGAAAAAGGTTTTTCTGTTCAAAATTCCCTTGAATTTATCAACAAAGTTAAAGATATTTTACTCCAAGAAGGTGAAATTTTAATCTCGTTTGATATTAGTTCGTTGTTCCCTAGTGTGCCGATCCCCAATACCTTACAATACCTGGAGGAACTACTAAGAAAAAACAATCTAGAAGACAAACAGACTTTAGAATACCGATCTTTAACAAAACTCTGCATGAATCAAAATTACTTTCAATATAAAAATAACTACTACCAGCAATTAGAAGGAACCACAATGGGTAATAGTTTATCACCTTTTATCGCAAACTTATTTATGAGCAAATTTGAATCAGATATAAGTAAAGAATTTGAGTATTTCCCCAGAGTATGGTTCAGGTATGTAGACGATGTGTTTGCAGTATTCAACACTAAAGTAACTAGTGTTGAAAATTTTATGGAAAAAATAAATAACAAATTTCCCACTATTCAATTTCCTTATGAAACAGAGAACAACGGTACAGTGCCATTTCTAGACACTTTAGTTATAAGAAATCAAAATAAATTGGACTTTGACCTATACAGAAAAGGCACGGCCACAAACAGGTATATTCCAAATGACTCTTTTGATTGCTTACAACATAAGCTTGCAAGTTTGCACTTTTTAACATATAGATTAGTAAATTTCCCCTTAAACAAAGAAAGATTTGAAGCAGAAAAGAACAGATAGGATTAGGAATATAGCTGGCGAAATGGTTAGGACGAAGGCTTAATAAATAAGCTGATAAATAGACATTCTTTTCAAAAGAACTTTCGGAATTCTACCTTTTTCAGATAAAAAGATACCTGCGACTCAAAATTTGTATCAATTCCTTATAATTCTAATTATACGAAAGGATTACACAAAGTATTTAATAACACCGGTTTTAAATTAGTATATCAATCCGGTAACACAATAAGAAGCTTACTAGGAAATCCCAAGGATAAAACTACAGTTCTAGAAAAAAGTGGAATTTACGAAATTAGTTGCATGGATTGTGACAAACAATATGTTGACCAAATGAGACGCTCTATTCAAATACGTTTTAAAGCACACTTAAAATACGGAAGAACAGAAAAGTCAAGTGTGGCCGAGCATACTTTTGAAAACAATTATAGATTCACATTAGATACCCTAAAACTTCTAAAAAGTGTACCAAACAAAAGACTTTTGAATGCATATGAAAGTATGGAAATCATTAAATCCAGAAATAGTTTAAATAAAGATAGAGGACCCATCCCGTTTAGTACACTTTATTCTTTGGTTGAGGGGAGATAGGATTAAAAATCGTGATCAATCACAAATTATTAGTCTTATCTCCGCCCACTAAAGGATTGTATATAAGATAGAGCGTAGATTAATTTAGTTCATTGTTTATCGTCTCCTGATGATGCTAACGTTGGTAGCGAAACGCGCGTTGAGTGCAAAAAAGTGTAGTTTTGATTTGTGGAAAACAATCATAATTTTGTTTTTTTTGTCTCTCTATAGAACCTAAAAGATAATTGATAATCTTTGATACTTTATGTCCCCGTTTATGTCTAACCTACAAATAAAATAATTAGGATTTTTACTAACAAGTGTTATATTATTTAATTAATTTTTCTTTTGGACTATAAAGATTATGTCCGGATTACAAATAAAATAATTCCAATTAATACTAACTCTTGCCTCAAAAAACGTAGTTCCTCCATATTTCGGGGTAAATGAACATATTCATTAAATATTTCTGGCATATTTAGGGCCTCTACCATCTCATGAACCACTTTGGAAATAGCATGGTTCATATTTTTGTCCCACTGATAGCTACCACTTGCCAAAAACCTTAATGTTGTAAGAACCTGCAAAAAAATAATTGTAAAGTAGATAGCTACCTACCTGACCCGTGGCTATTATTTTATATTTGGAAAAAGGTTAATAAGTTTTAATGAGTCTACAAGTTTAATAATACTCAACCCACTATATTGGTTCTGATAGTATTTTGGTATATAGAAATGAAAAACTGGCACAAACTATTGTATGTGGAATTAGCAGAGGTTGCACAATTGTGCATTAAGGTGCTGCCTAAACCAACCCTTAGATGCAACTTGTTATGTTTTGTTTAAATTAAAAAACTAGCAAATTATATGTGGGTGTTTGCTGCAATATGGAGTAAAAACCGAGGTAAAAACATAAGACATAACAAAAAAATTGATAAAATCATAATAAAAACAGGTCATGGTTTAGATTAGTTTTATTTGGTTTCCAACAAAACTTTCAATGACTATGTTCTCACATTGAACTGAATACATTTTCAATACAATTTGCTTTTTGGTTTTCATGAAGCGATTAGTATGCATTTTGAATATTATTAGAGTTTTTGACATTTGCCTTATAAATTTTGAGATTAGTTTTTGCCAATTTTACTTCTTTATTTGTTTTTTTAAAGCCAGTAAGTTTACAGCACAATAATATAATTAAAATAAAGGTATATACCTACTTTTTGCAGGAATATTGGAAGTGATAACAGCTTATTATTGGTGGAATCAATCAATTAAATATGATACCCTTTTCTATGCAGTTGGATCACAATATGATAGTGAATCATATTGAAAACATGTTCCATGTGACTTGAGGTTCAATAATAATTGTTTAGATTGAAAAATATAACTTGAAATGTAGATCATAAAATCTTGGGTAACACACATTGTGGTCTGTGGATCTACGTTGCAAGAATGAATCAACCCTAAATAAACACAGGGTGAGTTTGACTTTTCGGTAGGTCTGGGTACTTACTTTTCTTTGAATTGTTAATGCCGATGCCCTAGAAGGAGGTATTAGATGAGGCTCCAAAAGCCCTATTAGTTCCATTGTCAGGGGCTGTGTTAGTCGATACAATTTCATGAATTGTCTGTCACTTAAAGTGTTTAAAGGGTTTAGAAAGGGATGATACAGCCTATTATCTACATTCGCCAGGTTTTCTGCATCTTCCATGGCATTCACAACATCCCTTTCAATAAGGAAATTCAACCCCGCCATCGCACTTTTACTTATATTTAAAAAAAAACCGATGAACGAAAATAAAAAAAAAAACAAGATATAACCAACCAAATTATTGACAAATGCGCAGAATCAGGTAAAAGTCGTATACAAATATGTAGTTCGAACACAGTTCGAATGGTGATACCCACTCGAGTCACCGCATACGAGATTTCACGTACACGATGCGTTCGAAATTAACTCGAAAATACGGAAAAGCGATTTGTATGCGAAAATCCAGTAAACTCGTGTACGAATTGTGTTCAAAGGGTTTCGAAAATACGACCGCTGGATATGAGAGTTGTTATGTTAGGTTGGGTTAGAGAGGGGAAAAACGCAGGCCTAATAATTTAGTTTAGTAAAGGTTAAATAAATAAATAATTTTATTTACTGAAAATACTGACTGAGCAGTATTGCATCGCCGGACCCCGAAGCTTTGCCTCGGGTTGCTAGCCGATAGCGACGCTACTTCGTCAGAATAACAGTCTATCGTATAATAAAGTAGTTCTGCCTTCAATTTCTAACCAGATTCAATATCTGTGGCTAAAATAGTGATTTTAAGAAGGGTCAGTCATATTTCTGTTGTTCCCAGAGACGAAAATATTGTATTTTAAAAAATGTTATTTTATCACGCAAGGATTTTCTGTCTTTTTCCCAAAGCAGTAAATCTTTATAGTCTAATTGGATATTAAATTGCAAATTTAAAGGTAAATATATTTTTTTAGTTTAAGGCTTAGAGAATAAACTCTATATTTAACTTTGAAGGTTAATAGTTTCTTTAACTTAAATCCTTTAAAATAAATTTATTAATGAAATTCTAAATAATCTAGCTAAAGATAATAAATTTAGTAATAAGATTAAAAATGAAGGGCTGAATAAAGGAGAAAAGATTGATTCTTTAGAATTTAAGGTAATAGCAGAAAAGGTAATTCGGAGGTAAACATATATTCTAATTAATGTAAATATTACTATAATTAAGCTTAATATATAAAAATTATTATTTATTAAGTTATTTAATACCAATCATTTGGGTAAGAACCCTAAAAATGGAGGTAATCCTCTTAAAGATAAAAAATTAAAGATAAATAATATTTTCATTAATTTTGAATTTGTTAGTACAGAATTTAATTGATTTAAATAGAAGATATTATATATTTTAAAAATTAAAATGATATTTAAAGATACAATTGAATAAAAAATAAAATAAATTAATCATACTGATAATGAATTTATTGCTCTAGCTAATATTCATCTAATGTGATTAATTGAAGAATAGGCTAAAATCTTTCGTAAATTAGTTTGGTTAAAGTTTTGAATTCCTCTAATTAATGAAGAAATAATAATAATTAAAGAAAAAAATATTAGTCTATTTGTGTTATATATAATTAAGATTATTGGGGCAATTTTTTGTCAAGTTAATAAAATTAAAGAATTGTTTCAATTTAATCCAGAAATAATTTCGGGGAATCAAAAATGAAAAGGGGCAGCTCCTAACTTTATTAACAAAGCTGAGTTTAATAAAAATTTTAATCTTATATTTAATTCTTGGTTTATATAAGTGTTAGTTTGCAAAAGTATAATAAGTGCAAAAAGAAGAATATTTGAGGCTAAAGCTTGGGTGATAAAGTATTTTAAAGCTGCTTCTGATGGGTATATATTTTTTGAATTAGTCATTAAGGGAATAAAAGATAAAAGGTTAATTTCTAAACCAACTCATATTATTAATCAGGAGTATGATGAGACTGTCAAAAGTGTGCCAAAAATTATTGCATTAAAAAATAAAATTTTATAAAATTTATAGATTAAAAAGAGTAGGATTAATCTACATTAATGGGGTATGAACCCATGGACTTACTTAGCCTATCTTTTTATATTTTAGTATAAATTGTATAAAAACTTTTGATGTTTTAGGAAATAGTTAATCTATTAAATATAAAAAGAGTAGGATCTCTACATAAATGGGGTATGAACCCATCAGCTTCATTAGCTTATCTTTTTAATGTACTAAACTTAATTAACAAAATTAAGTTTAAAAATTTAACTGTACAAAATTTATTTAACTTATATATTTTAAAATTTGTCTAAATACCTAATAAATTTAGGTTTATATTTATATATTTAATAAAAGACTTAATTTGTACTAAATTTAGTTAACTAGGTTAAAATAAAGAGTAATAATTAATAAATAGGGTTAATTTTATTTTTTAGGTAATTTTAATAAGAAATTAGGCTTTAAAATAATTATTTTACAAATTTTGTGGACTTAGAAAAATTTTTACTAAGTTAAGATTAGGTTTCATTGAAACCGAAAGATCGAGCTATTTGAGCCAGCCTCGCTATCCTCAAACTACTCCAATCAGTCAGTTTCATTGAAACCTAAAGATCGAGCTATTTGAGCCAGCCTTGCTATCCTCAAACTACTCCAATCAGCCAGTTTCATTGAAACCGAAAGATCGAGCTATTTGAGCCAGCCTTGCTATCCCCAAACCACTCCAATCAGCCAGTTTCATTGAAACCGAAAGATCGAGCTATTTGAGCCAGCCTCGCTATCCTCAAACTACTCCAATCAGTCAGTTTCATTGAAACCGAAAGATCGAGCTATTTGAGCCAGCCTTGCTATCCACAAATTGCTCTAATCAGCCAGTTTCATTGAAACCGAAAGATCGAGCTATTTGAGCCAGCCTCGCTATCCCCAAACCACTCCAATCAGCCAGTTTCATTGAAACCGAAAGATCGAGCTATTTGAGCCAGCCTTGCTATCCTCAAACTACTTCAATCAGCCAGTTTCATTGAAACCGAAAGATCGAGCTATTTGAGCCAGCCTTGCTATCCTCAAACTACTCCAATCAGCCAGTTTCATTGAAACCGAAAGATCGAGCTATTTGAGCCAGCCTTGCTATCCTCAAACTACTCCAATCAGCCAGTTTCATTGAAACCGAAAGATCGAGCTATTTGAGCCAGCCTCGCTATCCTCAAACTACTCCAATCAGCCAGTTTCATTGAAACCGAAAGATCGAGCTATTTGAGCCAGCCTCGCTATCCTCAAACTACTCCAATCAGCCAGTTTCATTGAAACCGAAAGATCGAGCTATTTGAGTCAGCCTTGCTATCCTCAAACTACTCCAATCAGCCAGTTTCATTGAAACCGAAAGATCGAGCTATTTGAGCCAGCCTTGCTATCCTCAAACTACTCCAATCAGCCAGTTTCATTGAAACCGAAAGATCGAGCTATTTGAGCCAGCCTTGCTATCCTCAAACCACTCTAATCAGCCAGTTTCATTGAAACCGAAAGATCGAGCTATTTGAGCCAGCCTCGCTATCCTCAAACTACTCCAATCAGCCAGTTTCATTGAAACCGAAAGATCGAGCTATTTGAGCCAGCCTTGCTATCCTCAAACTACTCCAATCAGCCAGTTTCATTGAAACCGAAAGATCGAGCTATTTGAGCCAGCCTTGCTATCCTCAAACTACTCCAATCAGTCAGTTTCATTGAAACCGAAAGATCGAGCTATTTGAGCCAGCCTTGCTATCCTCAAACTACTCCAATCAGCCAGTTTCATTGAAACCAAAAGATCGAGCTATTTGAGCCAGCCTTGCTATCCACAAATCGCTCTAATCAGCCAGTTTCATTGAAACCGAAAGATCGAGCTATTTGAGCCAGCCTTGCTATCCTCAAATCGCTCCAATCAGCCAGTTTCATTGAAACCGAAAGATCGAGCTATTTGAGCCAGCCTTGCTATCCACAAACCACTCCAATCAGCCAGTTTCATTGAAACCGAAAGATCGAGCTATTTGAGCCAGCCTTGCTATCCTCAAACTACTCCAATCAGCCAGTTTCATTGAAACCGAAAGATCGAGCTATTTGAGCCAGCCTTGCTATCCTCAAACTACTCCAATCAGCCAGTTTCATTGAAACCGAAAGATCGAGCTATTTGAGCCAGCCTCGCTATCCTCAAACTACTCCAATCAGCCAGTTTCATTGAAACCGAAAGATCGAGCTATTTGAGCCAGCCTTGCTATCCTCAAACTACTCCAATCAGCCAGTTTCATTGAAACCGAAAGATCGAGCTATTTGAGCCAGCCTTGCTATCCTCAAACTACTCCAATCAGCCAGTTTCATTGAAACCGAAAGATCGAGCTATTTGAGCCAGCCTTGCTATCCACAAACCACTCTAATCAGCCAGTTTCATTGAAACCGAAAGATCGAGCTATTTGAGCCAGCCTCGCTATCCTCAAACTACTTCAATCAGCCAGTTTCATTGAAACCGAAAGATCGAGCTATTTGAGCCAGCCTCGCTATCCTCAAACTACTCCAATCAGTCAGTTTCATTGAAACCGAAAGATCGAGCTATTTGAGCCAGCCTCGCTATCCTCAAACTACTCCAATCAGCCAGTTTCATTGAAACCGAAAGATCGAGCTATTTGAGCCAGCCTTGCTATCCTCAAACTACTTCAATCAGCCAGTTTCATTGAAACCGAAAGATCAAGCTATTTGAGCCAGCCTCGCTATCCTCAAACTACTCCAATCAGCCAGTTTCATTGAAACCGAAAGATCGAGCTATTTGAGCCAGCCTCGCTATCCTCAAACTACTCCAATCAGCCAGTTTCATTGAAACCGAAAGATCGAGCTATTTGAGCCAGCCTTGCTATCCCCAAACCACTCCAATCAGCCAGTTTCATTGAAACCGAAAGATCGAGCTATTTGAGCCAGCCTCGCTATCCTCAAACCACTCTAATCAGCCAGTTTCATTGAAACCGAAAGATCGAGCTATTTGAGCCAGCCTCGCTATCCTCAAACTACTCCAATCAGCCAGTTTCATTGAAACCGAAAGATCGAGCTATTTGAGCCAGCCTCGCTATCCTCAAACTACTCCAATCAGCCAGTTTCATTGAAACCGAAAGATCGAGCTATTTGAGCCAGCCTCGCTATCCTCAAACTACTCCAATCAGCCAGTTTCATTGAAACCGAAAGATCGAGCTATTTGAGCCAGCCTCGCTATCCTCAAACTACTCCAATCAGCCAGTTTCATTGAAACCGAAAGATCGAGCTATTTGAGCCAGCCTTGCTATCCCCAAACCACTCCAATCAGCCAGTTTCATTGAAACCGAAAGATCGAGCTATTTGAGCCAGCCTAAACTAATTAATTTTAGTTAGCAATTTTATTTTAAAGTGAAATTTTTAGAAGATTTTCTTAAATAAAATAATTTAGAAAATTAAACCTCAAATTGGGCAGATTTGAGGATTTTTAGGGGTTTCAGAAGATTAAAAATTAATACCTTTATTTCATGAAATTGCTGGGTGGGCAGTCCAGCTAATCATAAATAATTAACCAAAAAAGATAAAAGGTTAAATTTTAGGGTATTTACAGGTTGAAGAATGATTGATTTTAAAAAACTATCTAAAAGTGGGCAGCTTATAGTTAGTCTTCAAAAACAAAGAATAAATTATTTAGTCTCTAAATTGAAGGGGCATCTTCACTTATTGGGCTTTTCTGTTAATGTAGGTGGGGGGTCACATTAGTTATTCTATCAAAATAAACCTTTTTATCAGGCACTACATTTAGTTTTCTGAGTAGACCTCTCATGAGTAAACATATTTATAGCCTTATATTAATGATTTCATTCAAAAATAAAATAAAATTATAAATTTGCAATTTTAGATTTAGCTTAGATTTTAAATGGATTAGTTTAAAAATTTTTGTACAAATTTTGATTACTGTGGTTCTTTGAAATTTGTCTGGCTTTTTTATGAAAAAGTTGGCGCACTCCCGGTTCTCTATAAAAATTTAATGTTTTTACTGATTTATATTAAATATAGATTATTAACTAATTAATAAATTAATAAGAAAAAGTATAGATATACATCGCCTCATATTACCATTTAGTTAAAATCTATGCGACCGTTGTTTATAAATCAATAATTGGTGTTTATATGATTAAACAGGGTTATATAAGAAATCCCTTAAATTATAAGAATATTCAAGATGCTTGGGAGAGAGAGAGAATACGAACAAGTCAATATGATTTTTATAATCTATTTGATATAGATCTATCATATATATATATATCATTATGGAGCCATTGAGAGATTAATATTTTATTATATATCATTATTATAATTTATATATAACTAATAACATTTTTTTTCTATAATGAATTTATTACAATAGATTAATATTTAGTAAATTAATTTAAAATATTTATATAATATTAATAAATAAATCTTTTATAGAGCAATAAATTTAATACTATAAAAAAAAACTACCTTATTTATTAATTATTAAATATGTTATATGATATAAAATTATAATTTTATATAAAAATGATTAAAAATAATAAATTTGTAATAGTAAATAGGGTTATGATGGCGCAAAATTTTTTTGTTTTCAATAAGTGAAGGAAAATTCAGACAAAGGTCTAATTTGTTTTTTAAAGATAAAATTAATAATCATGTCTCATTTTTCGATATTTTCTCTGAAAGAAAAAGTGATTTTTTTGATTTTTGTCGATTTTAAAAAAATGACAATAAATTAAAGACAAGCTAAAATTAGTGCAGGTTTTTAAAGAAAACCTTTGATGGAAATCGAAGACAAATTTTGGTCAAAAAACGGGGGTCTTAATTTTGATTCCCCAAAATGCTAGTCTTTGATTTCCAATAGTGCCAATTTTCGGCAAATGCAAAAAAATGCAAAAAAATGCAAAAAAATGTAATTTTGAAAAATTTTTCAAAAATTGGGTTTCAATAAAATCGCTGAATGAGCAAAAATTTTGTCCGATTTGAACACCCCAAAAATCGACTTTTTTTTTAATAAATTATTTTTTTTTTGAATGGAATCGAAGAAGGAGCTCCAAAATTGGCAATTTTGGACCCCCGAAAAATTTTTGAAGGATTTTTAAGCTTGTTATTAAAATTTTTAGATAATTTTTGTTATTAGTTTTTATTTAAAAATTTTAATGAAAATTTTAAACTATTACAAATTTTGTTAGTAGTTTTTAAGAGAATAATTTATTTTATTTTTATGGAAATTTAAGTTATTTAATTGAAAATTATTTTTTGGGCTTATATTTTTGATTAGATTAGGGGTAATTTAAATTTTTAAATAAATTATTTAATTGAATTATTTAATAAGGTAATATTTTTAAATTTGGCAAATTTAGATTTGTTTGTTTATTTTAAATATTATGGGCATAATATTTAAATTCAGAATTTATTGGACTTTGGGTAAGTCTAAAAATACCTTAATTTAAAATTCTATATAATTAATTATTTGGGTAATATTTAATTAATTTTGTTAAATTTTTAGGGTAAATTTAACTAAATTTGGGCAAAGAATCTAAAATTTTAGGTATAAAATTAGTATAATTAATGAAATTAAAAATTTTAATTTTATTTATAAATTGGGCATTTATTTGAAAAATTAATTATTTTGGGCAAAATATTTAATTTAAGCAAAAAAAAATCAATTTTCCTTGGTTAATTTTTTTTTGTAGAGAGAATTCTCGAATAATAGGGGAAAACGTGCAAAATAAAATTAACCTTATGAATGTTTATAAAATAAAGTTAATAAAATTTAGTACGTAAATTTATATATTTATAGTTTGAATAATTAATAAATAAATTATAATTTTATTTTTTAAAAATTTTAGTTATGTCTAAATCTGGATTTTAAAAAATTAAAGTTTTTTTCTGGCTTTGAACTTATATTTAAAATTGTTTTTAAATGCATATTTTAGTAAAAATTAAAATTTTTAAAGGGAATTTAAGATTGCAGTATAAAAAATTGAAAATTAATGAAAATTAGATTCAGCAACGGGGATTAGTGCTAACAAATTTTGTGCCAGCAGTAGCGGTTAAACAAAAAGCGCATTATAAGTAATTCGGTAATAATTAATTTGTTAATTATTTGAATATAAATTTAGATTTATTAAGTGAAATTTTAAATTTAACTAAGTTTAGGTGTTTTTAATGAAGTTGAGAAATTCAATTATAAACTAGGATTAGATACCCTATTATTATGAAAGTAAATTAATTGCCTAATTAGTAAAAGTTATTTTCTCTAAAATTAAAGAATTTGGCGGTATTTTAGTCTTTTCAGAGGAACCTGTCCTGTAATTGATGGTCCACGATTTTTTTTACTTATTTTAATAGTTTGCATATCACCGTAGGTTGAATATTTTAATAGAAAAATCATATTCAAAATTTTTTAAGAAAAAATAAATCAGGTCAAGGTGTAGTTAATAAATAAGGAGAGATGGGTTACAATAAATTATATTTATATGGATAATTAATTGAAAGATTAATTTGAAGGTGGATTTGACAGTAATTTTAATTAAATAATTAAGATGATTTTAGCTCTAAAATATGTACATATCGCCCGTCATTTTCATTACAAAATGAAACAAGTCGTAACATAGTAGGTGTACTGGAAAGTGTACCTAGAATGGCAAACTAGAGCTTGTTAAAAAGCATTTTATTTACACTAAAAAGTTTATTGTGAAAATCAATATAGTTTGATCTTAAAAAATTATTAAAAATTTAATTTTTAATTTATTTAAATAAAATAATTTATATTTTGATTATTTAATTGAAAAAATTTTTTTTATTATAGTTAATTAGTATTGTGAAAGAAATTTTGAAAGATTTGAAAAGAATAATTAAATTTTAGTACCTTGTGCATCAGGGTTTATTAAATAATAATTATAGATTTAATTTTCTCGAATTTAAAAGAGCTATAAAATTATAATTTTTATTGTATAATAAATATTATAAATATTTTTATAGAAATGAAATGTTATTCGTTTTTAAATATATCTAGTTTTTTAAGAAATAAATTTAATTTATTTAATATAAATATTTTTTTAATTTTTTAATAAAATATTAATATTAGAAAATATCTTAAGGGATGAGCTTTAAGGTAAAGTTTTATAAATAAAATAGTTATTTGAATAAATAGGATTAAAATTTTTCATTTTTAGTAATATGTTATAATTATTTCAAATTTAAATATAATTTATTTTTATTTTAAATTTTTTATTAAAATTTTAATTTAAATTTTTAAAATTAAGTAATAATGATAAAATTAGTATAAAATTTTGTAAATTAATTTAATTTTTAAGGTTAAGTAAAGGAATTCGGCAAATAATTTTTCACCTGTTTAATAAAAACATGGCCTTTTGAGTATAATTTTAGGTCTAACCTGCCCAATGAAAATTTAAATGGCCGCGGTATTTTGACCGTGCAAAGGTAGCATAATCATTTGTTTTTTAATTGAAAGCTGGAATGAAGGGTTGAATGAGAAAATAACTGTCTCTATTTAATTTTATTAAAACTTTATTTTTAAGTTAAAAAGCTTAAATAAATTTTGAAGACGAGAAGACCCTATAGAGTTTTATAATTGTATAATTTAAATATTTTGGAAATAATTTTTTTTAGTTTAGCAATTATTTGATTGGGGTGATAAAAAAATTAAGTTAACTTTTTTTGTATTTTATCATTAATTAATGAATTATTGATCCTTAAAAAGATTAAAAGATTAAATTACCTTAGGGATAACAGCGTAATTTTTTTTTAGAGTTCAAATCGAAAAAAAAGATTGCGACCTCGATGTTGGATTAAAATTAATTTTTGGTGTAGGAGCTAAATAAATTGGGTCTGTTCGACCCTTAAAATTTTACATGATCTGAGTTTAAACCGGTGTGAGCCAGGTTGGTTTCTATCTCGAAATAAAATAAATATTTTAGTACGAAAGGATCAAATATTTAATTTAAAATTTTATTATTGAATTATATTAATAGTTATTTTGGCAGAATAGTGCAATAGATTTAGAATCTTTATATGTAATTTTTACAAATAATACTTGAAATTATTTGATTTATTTTTAATATTAATTTCTAGATTAATTTTATCTTTATGTGTAATAATTAGAGTTGCATTTTTAACTTTACTTGAACGAAAGGTCCTTGGTTATATTCAAATTCGTAAGGGCCCTAATAAAGTTGCTTATATAGGGATAATTCAGCCTTTTGCGGATGTATTAAAATTATTTGTTAAAGAACAAGCTTTTCCTTATATATCTAATTTTAATTTATATTATTTATCACCTATAATAAATTTATTTGTGGTAATTTTATTATGAATATGTGTTCCTTTTTATACACAAAATTTTAGTTTTAATTTATCAGTTTTATTTTTTTTAAGAATTTCTAGGTTGGGGGTTTATTGAATTATATTAGCTGGCTGATCTTCAAATTCTAATTATGCTATATTAGGAAGTTTACGAGCTATTGCTCAAACTATTTCTTATGAAGTAAGATTAGTTTTAATTATTCTTTCATTTTTGTTTTGTATTATAAGATTTGATTTATATTCATTTATAAAATATCAAGAATATATTTGGTTAATATTTTTAATATTTCCTTTAAGAATAATATGATTAATTACAGGATTAGCTGAAACTAATCGAACTCCATTTGATTTTGCAGAAGGTGAATCAGAATTAGTTTCAGGATTTAATGTTGAATATAGAAGAGGGGCATTTGCATTATTGTATTTATCTGAATATGCAAGAATTTTATTTATAAGAATAATTTGTGTAATTTTATTTTTGGGCAGAGATTTTTATTCTTTATTTTTTTATATTAAACTTACTTTTATTGCATTTTTCTGAATTTGAGTACGAGGAACTTTACCTCGATTTCGATATGATAAATTAATATATTTAGCTTGAAAAAGATTTTTACCAGTTTCTTTAAATATTTTATTTTTTTTTTAAATTTTAGAATTTTTTTATTTGTTTTAAATTTGTAGTTAATTAATTTTAGTACAAGTTAATAGAAACTTAAAATTTCTTTCTTATATTTTCAAAATATATACTTATAACAAGTTCATTAACTTAATAGTTAAAAATTAATTTGTCTCAATATTTAGCAATAATATTATTTAAAATAAAGTGTATAAAATAAATAATTGTTAAGATTTGACCAATTAAGATATAAGGATCTTCGACTGGTCGAGCTCCAATTCACGTTAATAGTAATATTATTGCCAATAAATTTCAAAATATAATTTTATTAAAGGGGTAAAATTGAGTTCTTTGTATTTTTTTATCATTAAAGAAAGGAATGATATACAGAATAGCAATTGATATTACTAAGGCAGTCACTCCACCAAGTTTATTAGGAATTGATCGTAAAATGGCATAAGCAAATAAGAAGTATCATTCTGGTTGAATATGAACAGGAGTAACTAAAGGATTAGCAGGAATAAAATTATCTGGATCACCTAATAAATAAGGGTTAGTTAATGTTAAAAATGATAATAAAAATCTTAAAATTAATATTCCTACCAGATCTTTAAAAGTGAAATAAGGATGAAAAGGTGATTTGTCTAAATCTCTTTCTGATCCTATTGGATTATTTGATCCTGTTTGATGCAGAAATAATAAATGAATTATAACTAAAGCAATAATAATAAAAGGAAATAAGAAATGAAAAGTAAAAAATCGAGTTAATGTAGCGTTATCTACAGCGAAACCCCCTCAAATTCATTGTACAATTCTATATCCTAAATAAGGGATTGCGGATAATAAATTTGTAATAACAGTAGCCCCTCAAAATGATATTTGCCCTCAAGGTAAAACATATCCTAAAAAAGCGGTTGCTATTACAATAAAAAATATTGTTGTACCTGTTATTCAAGTTTCTTTTAAATAATAGGATCTATAATAAAGCCCTCGGCCGATGTGAATGTATAAGCAAATAAAAAAAAATGATGCTCCATTTATATGTAATGTTCGAATTAATCACCCATAATTTACATCTCGACAAATATGAGCAATTCTATTGAATGCAAGATCAATATTAGGGCAGAAATGTATAACTAAAAATAGTCCTGTAAAAATTTGAATAATTAAACAAAATCCTAATAATCTACCAAAATTTCATAAACTATTAATATTTGAGGGGGATGCTAGATCAATTAAAGAATTATTTCCAATTTTTAAAAGTGGATTAGATTTTCGTAAAGGTATTGACATTTAAAATTTTTGTCGTATTGGGCCATATTGAATTTCAGTAATTTTGACAATTGCAATTAAAGTAATTAATAGATAAATAATTATTATTAGAGTAATTATTATTGAAGGAAAATTTATATATTTATTTATTGATAATTCATTAGTTAAATAAATTGATTGATTAATTATTTCATAATTTAAAATGTTAGTATTAAATAAATAATAGTCACATATTAATAAAATAATTATTAATAAACCTACAAATAAAGTAAAATTTATAATTTTATATCTAAATTTAAATTTTTCGTTTGATGCTACACTAGTTATATAAATAAATAAGATTAATATTCCACCAATTATAATTAGGAATAAAATATATGAAAATCAAAAATTATAATTAAGTATACCAGTTAAAATTGAAGAAATGATAGTTTGAATTAAAAGAATACACCCAAATGATAAAGGGTGATTTAAGACTATAAAAATAATTCTTATTGTTCATATTATTAAAAGTATGATTATAATATCAAAGAATAGTTTAAATAAAATATTAATTTTGGAGATTAATGATAAGAGTTTTCTTTTCTTTGATGTTTTAAAAGATTAAATCTTATTTTTGATTTACAAGACCAATATTTTAGTTAAATTATTAAAACTAATGTTAATTTATTATTTTATTCCAATATTTATATTTATTTCTGGATTAATTACTTTTTCATTTAAACGTAAGCATATATTATTAATATTATTAAGTTTAGAATATATTGTAGTTTCTTTGTTTTTAATTATAATTATTATATTAAGAATAATAACTTATGAATATTTTTTTTCTATAGTTTATTTAACTATAAGAGTATGTGATGGTGCATTAGGATTAGCAATATTAGTATTAATAATTCGAACTTATGGAAATGATTATATTTTAACATTTTCTTTATTATGATAAAAATTATTTTTTTTTTATTATTTTTGATTTTTGATTAATTCAATGAACTTATTTATTAGGGTCTTTTATTTTTATATATTTAATTAGTTTTAATTGAATATTTACAAAAATAAGATATGGGCTAGGAATTGATTTATTATCTTATACATTAAGTTTATTAAGATTTTGAATTTGTTCTTTGATAATTTTAGCTAGAGCAAAAATTTTTAGTTTAAATTATTATTATAATTTTTTTATATTTTTAATAGTTATTTTACTGCTAAGTTTATTAATAACATTTTTTTCATTAAATTTATTTATTTTTTATTTATTTTTTGAAATTAGATTAATTCCAACTTTAATTTTAATTATTGGTTGGGGGTATCAGCCAGAACGAATTGAGGCTGGGATATATCTTTTATTTTATACTATAGTGGCTTCTTTACCAATATTAATAGGAATTTTTTATTGCTATAAAAGATTTATAAGTTTAGAATTTTATTTTTTAAATGAATGAGCTAGAATTATAATTTATATTTCAATAATTATAGTATTTTTAATTAAAATGCCAATATTTATAGTTCATTTATGATTACCTAAGGCACATGTAGAAGCACCAATTTCAGGATCTATAATTTTAGCTGGAATTATGTTAAAATTAGGGGGTTATGGGTTAATGCGAGTAATAAAAATATTTATTTATTTAAATTATAGAATAAATATTTTTTTGGTCAGAATTTCTTTAATAGGTGGAGTATTAGTTTCATTAATTTGTATTCGTCAAAGAGATTTAAAGTCTTTAATTGCTTACTCTTCAGTTTCTCATATAGGGTTGGTGTTAGCTGGAATTATAACATTAAATTTTTATGGTATATGGGGAGCTTTAGTTTTAATACTTGGCCATGGGCTATGTTCTTCAGGTTTATTTTGTTTAGCAAATATTAGCTATGAACGAGTTGGAAGACGAAGATTATATATGAATAAGGGTATAATAAATATTATACCAAGATTAGCATTATGATGATTTTTACTGTGTACTTCTAATATGGCTGCTCCCCCTTCATTAAATTTATATGGTGAAATTTTATTAATTAATAGACTGGTAAGATTTAGAAATTTAAATATATTAATATTAATATTAATTTCTTTTTTTAGAGCTGTTTATTCTTTATATTTATATTCTTTTTCTCAACATGGTACTTATTATTCTGGAATTTATTCATTTTCTATAATTAATTATCGTGAATATTTGTTATTAATAATACATTGAGTTCCTTTAAATATTTTAGTTTTAAAGAGAGATTTATTAACTACATGAATTTATCTAAATAGTTTAAATAAAAATTTTAATTTGTGGAATTAATGATATATGAATATATTTTAGATAATTATAAAAATTAATAAAATTTATTATTATTTATTTATTATAAGATCATTTTTATTTTTTAGGTTAGGATTAAATTTTTTAGTATTGGATTTAACTGTAATGATTGAATATTTAATTATTGAGTTAAATTCAATATCTATTGTTTTAGTTTTTTTATTTGATTGAATATCTTTCATGTTTATAAGATTTGTTTTATTTATTTCTTCAATAGTAATTTTTTATAGTGAAGAATATATAAATGGTGATTTAAATATAAATCGATTTATTTTATTAGTTGTTATATTTGTTTTATCTATAATTATATTAATTTTAAGTCCAAATTTAATTTCAATTTTATTAGGATGAGATGGGCTAGGTTTAGTTTCTTATGCTTTAGTTATTTATTATCAAAATATTAAATCATTTAATGCGGGGATATTGACTGCTTTAACTAATCGAATTGGGGATGTTGCATTGTTGATATCAATTGCTTGAATATTAAATTATGGGAGTTGAAATTTTGTTTTTTATTTAGATTTTATGAAAAATGATTTTGAGATACAAATTATTTCATGATTTGTAATTTTAGCTGCAATAACTAAAAGAGCTCAAATTCCATTTTCTTCATGATTGCCTGCTGCTATAGCGGCTCCTACCCCGGTTTCTTCTTTAGTTCATTCATCAACATTGGTGACAGCTGGTGTTTATTTATTAATTCGATTTAATTTTGCATTTTCTGAAAATATAATATTTTTATTACTATTAATTTCTACTTTAACAATATTTATATCTGGGTTAGCAGCAAATTTTGAATATGATTTAAAAAAAATTATTGCATTATCTACTCTTAGACAATTAGGCTTAATAATAAGAGTTTTAGCTTTAGGGGATTATAAATTATCTTTTTTTCATTTATTAGTTCATGCTTTGTTTAAGGCTTTATTGTTTATATGCGCAGGAAATATTATTCATAATATAATAAATTGTCAGGATATTCGATTTATAGGAAGAGTAATTAAATTTATGCCTTTAACTAGAACTTTTTTTAATATTTGTAATTTTTCTTTATGTGGGTTGCCTTTTTTATCAGGATTTTATTCAAAGGATTTAATTTTAGAAGTAATATCTATACAGCATTTAAATATATTTATTTATTTAATATTTTATATTTCTATTGGATTGACTGTTAGATATAGATTTCGGTTGACTTATTATATGTTAACTGGAAATTTTAATTTTAGTAGATTAAATATAATAAATGAAAAAAGATTAATTATATTAAAAAGAATATTTGGTTTAATTTTATTTGTTGTATTTAGAGGAAGAATATTAAGCTGATTAATTTTTCCTATTCCATATTTTATTATATTATCAACATATATAAAAAATATAGCATTAGTAATAATTTTAATTGGAATTTGAATAGGGTATGGTTTGGCTGAATTTAAAATTAATTATACAATATACTCTAAAAATTATTTAACTTTAAGAATATTTTTTTCTTTAATATGAAATATGCCTATTTTATCAACATTTGGTTTAAATTATAATTTTATTAAAATTGGAGAAATTTATTTAAAAAGAGTTGATCAGGGATGGCTAGAATGTTATGGAAAAAGAAATTTAAATTATTTATTTATTAATAGGTCAATAATTTTACAGTTATTTTTTAAGCATCATTTAAAAATTTATATAATAATAGTTGTTATTTGAGTAATTATTTTAGTTTTATTAATTTATTTAAATAGCTTAAATTAAAGCATAACATTGAAGATGTTAAGATAATATATAATATTTTTAAATATTTAAAAGAAAAAATATTCTAATTTTACAGTGAAAGTGTAATGTTTTATTAAACTATATAAATAGAAATATAAACGAACTTTCATCGCTTAAGTTTAAGTTAGAAGCTTAATCTTGAATTTCATATTTCTTTAATTGGAAAAATATTTCAATTTTATCATTAACAGTGATATACCTCTTTTTGGTTTCAATTAATAAATAAGGATAAAAATCTAAAATTTAGGTCGAAACTAAATGCAAAATATTGCTTCTTATTTAAGATAAACCTAATTAGGTAATTTTTAAATGCAAATTAAATGTTATATTTAACTATTATCCTAGATAGTTCAATTTAATGCCCCTTGAGCTCATTCATGATAAAGTCCAATAATTAAAATACAAATAAAAAATGAGATTGTTATTAAATAAATTATTAAATTAGAGATTTTTATTGTTAAAATTATTGGTAGGATTAAGGTTAATGCAACGTCAAAAATTAGGAAAATAACTGCAATTAAGAAAAAATGTAAAGAAAAAGGTAAACGTGCTGAATTTTTGGGGTCAAATCCACATTCAAATGGTCTACTTTTTTCTCGGTCTGAAAATGTTTTTTTTGATAGTAAATTAATTAAAATAATTAATAATAAAATAATTATTATAATAATAATTCTAGCTAAAGAAATAATCTTGATTATTTATACTAAATTAATAGATTTTTTGATTGGAAGTCAAATATAATAGTTATATTATATAAATTATCTGCCTCATCAGTAAATAGAGATATAAAGAAATAATCAAATTACGTCAACAAAGTGTCAGTATCAAGCGGCAGCTTCAAACCCAAAATGGTGGATAGAAGAAAAATGATTAAAATATAATCGAATTAAACAAATTAATAAAAATACTGTTCCAATGATTACATGTAATCCGTGAAATCCAGTTGCTATAAAAAATGAAGATCCATATGAAGAATCAGAAATAGTAAAAGGGGATTCAATATATTCATATCCTTGTAAAATAGTAAAATAAAACCCTAAGATTACTGTTAATAATAATCCTTGAATTGATTGATTATAATTATTTTCTATTAAGCTATGATGAGCTCATGTTACTGTAAGTCCAGAAGTTAAAAGAATTATTGTATTAAGTAAAGGAATTTCAATTGGATTAAATGTGATAATTCCTTTAGGAGGTCAAATTATCCCTAATTCAATTCTAGGAGATAAGCTATTATGAAAAAATCCTCAAAAAAAAGAAATAAAAAATAAAATTTCAGAAGTAATAAATAAAATTATCCCTCATCGCAGTCCAAGAGTTACCTTTATTGTGTGATGCCCTTGTATAGTTCCTTCTCGGGTGATATCTCGTCATCATTGAAATATTACTAATAAATTAATAATTATTCCTAAAATAAATAAATTAATTTGGTATAAATGAAATCATTTAATTAATCCTATTATAGTTGTTATAGTTCCTAATGAGCCTAATAATGGTCAGGGTCTATAATCAACCAGATGAAATGGGTGATTTTTATGTGTTGTCATTAGTTTACTTCTCTTGAGTATAAAGTAGTAAGAATAGAAAAAACATATGCCTGAATTAATGTAACAGCTGATTCTAAAGTTAATAATAAAATTTGTACAATAATTAACAAATTAATAAATCAAGCAGAAATTATTGGTCCAGAATTTCCAAGTAGAGTAATTAGAAGATGGCCAGCAATTATATTAGCAGTCAGTCGAATGGCTAGTGTACCGGGTCGAATGATATTTCTAATTGATTCAATAATTACAAGGAAAGGTAATAGTACATTTGGGGCTCCTTGAGGGACTAAATGAGCTAATATATGGGTTGTATAATTTATTCACCCAAAAATTATAAATCTTAATCATAACGGTAAACTTAAAGTTAGAGTTAATACTATATGGCTAGTTCTAGTAAAAATATAAGGAAATAGCCCTAAAAAGTTATTGAATATAATTATAGAAAATAAAGAAACTATGAATAAAGTTCTTCCTGAGAAGTTTTTAATTAGGATTTTAAATTCTTTATGTAAAATTATAATTAATTTAATTCATATAAAATTTAAACGTGAAGGAATTATTCATAATATAGGGGGAATAATTAAAAATCTTAAAAAAGTTCTTAATCAATTTAAGGATAAGTTTAAGTTAGTTGATGGATCAAAAGAAGAAAATAAATTTCTTATCATTTTCAATTTATTTTAATTAAGTTTTTATAAAAAGAATTAATTTTAGGTGAATAAAGAAAATTATAGTAATTTAAAATATTAAATATGATAAATGTTAATACAAAAATATTAAAAAGTAAAATTCAATTAATTGGTGCTATTTGTGGAATTAAAAATTATTATATTTAATAATTTTAGCTTGACAAGCTAATGTTATAGTTTTAACTAAATTTTTCATTAGAAGTAATTGCTATTTTACTATAGTGTGGTTTAAGAGACCATTGCTTGCTTTCAGCCACCTAATGATTGGAATAATTTAAGAATTAATTCAATTTATGAAATAATTAGAGGACACTCTTTCAATTACTGTGGGCATGAATCTATGGTTTGCCCCACAAATTTCTGAGCATTGCCCATAAAATAAACCACTTTTATTAATAAGGAATCCCTTTTGGTTTAATCGTCCAGGGGTTCCATCAATTTTTACTCCTAATGAAGGGATAGTTCATGAATGAATTACATCAGCGGAAGTTACTAAAATTCGGATTAAAGAGTTATAAGGAATAACTAAACGATTATCAACATCTAGTAATCGAAAATTAAAAGGTTTAAATTCATTAATTGGAATTATGTATGAATCAAATTCATAAGGTTTAAAATCTGAATATTCATAAGATCAGTATCATTGATGACCAATAATTTTTACAGTTAATAAAGGGTTATCAATTTCATCTAAAATATATAATAATCGAAGTGAAGGTAAAGCAATAAAAATTAGGGTAATAGCTGGTAGAATAGTTCAAATTGTTTCAATTATTTGACCTTCTAATAAATAACGATGAGTAAATTTGTTAAAAAATATTCTAATTAATATTTGACTAACTAAAATAGTAATAATTGTTAAAATTATTAATGTATGATCGTGAAAGAAAGTTAATTGTTCTATTAAAGGAGAAGATCTATCTTGAAGAATAAGTGTTTTTCATGTTGCGATTTCTAATAAAAATTAAATTTTATATTTGGGGTTTAAATCCAATGCACTATTCTGCCATATTAGAATTTGGTTAAAACTGGAGGTTGCTCATATGAATGTTCAGCGGGTGGATAAGCCTGTAATCATTCAATTGAAGAAATTATTCTAAGAGAGGATAAATTTAATCGTTTAGAAGCTAAGGCTTCTCAAATAATAAATAAAAAAAATATGATTCTTATTAAAGAAATTAATCTTCCAATTGAAGAGATTACATTTCAAAATAAATAAGCATCAGGATAATCAGAGTAACGACGAGGCATCCCTCTTAATCCTAAGAAGTGTTGAGGAAAAAAGGTTAAATTTACTCCAATAAATATAACAATAAAATGAATTTTTAAAAATTTATTATTTAACGTTAATCCAGTAAACAGAGGGAATCATTGAATTACTCCTGCTAAAATAGCAAAAACGGCTCCTATAGATAAAACATAATGAAAGTGGGCAACTACATAGTAAGTATCATGTAGAATAATATCAATAGATGAATTTGCCAAAATTACTCCTGTTAATCCTCCTATTGTAAAAAGAAAAATAAATCCCAATGCCCAGAAAGATGCCGGGTTAGAAAGAATCTGTGTGCCATGATAAGTAGCTAGTCATCTAAAAATTTTAATTCCAGTTGGAACAGCAATAATTATTGTAGCTGATGTGAAGTAAGCACGGGTATCAACATCTATTCCAACAGTGAATATATGATGTGCTCAAACAACAAACCCTAAAATTCCAATTGTTAGTATAGCATAAATTATTCCTAATGTTCCAAAAGCTTCCTTTTTTTTACTTTCTTGTATAATAATATGAGAGATTATCCCAAATCCTGGTAAAATTAAAATATATACTTCAGGGTGTCCAAAAAATCAAAATAAATGTTGATATAAAATAGGATCTCCCCCTCCCGCTGGATCGAAAAAAGAAGTATTAATATTTCGATCAGTAAGTAATATAGTAATTGCTCCTGCTAATACAGGTAAAGATAATAGTAGTAAAATTGCTGTAATTTTTACTGCTCAAGTAAATAAAGATAATTGATCTAATGAAAGACCATTAGGGTGTATATTAAATATTGTAGAAATAAAATTTACAGCTCCTAAAATTGAAGAAATTCCAGCTAAATGTAAACTAAAAATTGCTAAATCAACAGAAGCTCCTCTGTGGGCAATATTTGAAGCTAAAGGGGGATAAACGGTTCATCCAGTTCCTGCCCCCTTTTCAACAATTCTTCTTATTAAAAGAAGAGTTAATGAAGGCGGTAATAATCAAAATCTTATATTATTTATTCGAGGGAAAGCTATATCAGGGGCCCCTAGTATTAAAGGTACTAGTCAATTCCCAAATCCTCCAATTATAATTGGTATAACTATAAAAAAAATTATAATAAAGGCATGGGCTGTTACAATAACGTTGTAAATTTGATCGTCTCCAATTAAGGATCCTGAATTTCCTAATTCCACACGAATTAATATACTTAATGAAGTTCCTACTATCCCAGACCATAAACCAAGAATGAAATATAAAGTTCCAATATCTTTATGATTAGTTGAATATAACCATTTATTCGGTAAAATTCGCTAAATAGTCTAATTGGATATTAAATTGCAAATTTAAAGGTAAATATATTTTTTTAGTTTAAGGCTTAGAGAATAAACTCTATATTTAACTTTGAAGGTTAATAGTTTCTTTAACTTAAATCCTTTAAAATAAATTTATTAATGAAATTCTAAATAATCTAGCTAAAGATAATAAATTTAGTAATAAGATTAAAAATGAAGGGCTGAATAAAGGAGAAAAGATTGATTCTTTAGAATTTAAGGTAATAGCAGAAAAGGTAATTCGGAGGTAAACATATATTCTAATTAATGTAAATATTACTATAATTAAGCTTAATATATAAAAATTATTATTTATTAAGTTATTTAATACCAATCATTTGGGTAAGAACCCTAAAAATGGAGGTAATCCTCTTAAAGATAAAAAATTAAAGATAAATAATATTTTCATTAATTTTGAATTTGTTAGTACAGAATTTAATTGATTTAAATAGAAGATATTATATATTTTAAAAATTAAAATGATATTTAAAGATACAATTGAATAAAAAATAAAATAAATTAATCATACTGATAATGAATTTATTGCTCTAGCTAATATTCATCTAATGTGATTAATTGAAGAATAGGCTAAAATCTTTCGTAAATTAGTTTGGTTAAAGTTTTGAATTCCTCTAATTAATGAAGAAATAATAATAATTAAAGAAAAAAATATTAGTCTATTTGTGTTATATATAATTAAGATTATTGGGGCAATTTTTTGTCAAGTTAATAAAATTAAAGAATTGTTTCAATTTAATCCAGAAATAATTTCGGGGAATCAAAAATGAAAAGGGGCAGCTCCTAACTTTATTAACAAAGCTGAGTTTAATAAAAATTTTAATCTTATATTTAATTCTTGGTTTATATAAGTGTTAGTTTGCAAAAGTATAATAAGTGCAAAAAGAAGAATATTTGAGGCTAAAGCTTGGGTGATAAAGTATTTTAAAGCTGCTTCTGATGGGTATATATTTTTTGAATTAGTCATTAAGGGAATAAAAGATAAAAGGTTAATTTCTAAACCAACTCATATTATTAATCAGGAGTATGATGAGACTGTCAAAAGTGTGCCAAAAATTATTGCATTAAAAAATAAAATTTTATAAAATTTATAGATTAAAAAGAGTAGGATTAATCTACATTAATGGGGTATGAACCCATGGACTTACTTAGCCTATCTTTTTATATTTTAGTATAAATTGTATAAAAACTTTTGATGTTTTAGGAAATAGTTAATCTATTAAATATAAAAAGAGTAGGATCTCTACATAAATGGGGTATGAACCCATCAGCTTCATTAGCTTATCTTTTTAATGTACTAAACTTAATTAACATAATTAAGTTTAAAAATTTAACTGTACAAAATTTATTTAACTTATATATTTTAAAATTTGTCTAAATACCTAATAAATTTAGGTTTATATTTATATATTTAATAAAAGACTTAATTTGTACTAAATTTAGTTAACTAGGTTAAAATAAAGAGTAATAATTAATAAATAGGGTTAATTTTATTTTTTAGGTAATTTTAATAAGAAATTAGGCTTTAAAATAATTATTTTACAAATTTTGTGGACTTAGAAAAATTTTTACTAAGTTAAGATTAGGTTTCATTGAAACCGAAAGATCGAGCTATTTGAGCCAGCCTCGCTATCCTCAAACTACTCCAATCAGTCAGTTTCATTGAAACCTAAAGATCGAGCTATTTGAGCCAGCCTTGCTATCCTCAAACTACTCCAATCAGCCAGTTTCATTGAAACCGAAAGATCGAGCTATTTGAGCCAGCCTTGCTATCCCCAAACCACTCCAATCAGCCAGTTTCATTGAAACCGAAAGATCGAGCTATTTGAGCCAGCCTCGCTATCCTCAAACTACTCCAATCAGTCAGTTTCATTGAAACCGAAAGATCGAGCTATTTGAGCCAGCCTTGCTATCCACAAATTGCTCTAATCAGCCAGTTTCATTGAAACCGAAAGATCGAGCTATTTGAGCCAGCCTCGCTATCCCCAAACCACTCCAATCAGCCAGTTTCATTGAAACCGAAAGATCGAGCTATTTAAGCCAGCCTTGCTATCCTCAAACTACTTCAATCAGCCAGTTTCATTGAAACCGAAAGATCGAGCTATTTGAGCCAGCCTTGCTATCCTCAAACTACTCCAATCAGCCAGTTTCATTGAAACCGAAAGATCGAGCTATTTGAGCCAGCCTTGCTATCCTCAAACTACTCCAATCAGCCAGTTTCATTGAAACCGAAAGATCGAGCTATTTGAGCCAGCCTCGCTATCCTCAAACTACTCCAATCAGCCAGTTTCATTGAAACCGAAAGATCGAGCTATTTGAGCCAGCCTCGCTATCCTCAAACTACTCCAATCAGCCAGTTTCATTGAAACCGAAAGATCGAGCTATTTGAGTCAGCCTTGCTATCCTCAAACTACTCCAATCAGCCAGTTTCATTGAAACCGAAAGATCGAGCTATTTGAGCCAGCCTTGCTATCCTCAAACTACTCCAATCAGCCAGTTTCATTGAAACCGAAAGATCGAGCTATTTGAGCCAGCCTTGCTATCCTCAAACCACTCTAATCAGCCAGTTTCATTGAAACCGAAAGATCGAGCTATTTGAGCCAGCCTCGCTATCCTCAAACTACTCCAATCAGCCAGTTTCATTGAAACCGAAAGATCGAGCTATTTGAGCCAGCCTTGCTATCCTCAAACTACTCCAATCAGCCAGTTTCATTGAAACCGAAAGATCGAGCTATTTGAGCCAGCCTTGCTATCCTCAAACTACTCCAATCAGTCAGTTTCATTGAAACCGAAAGATCGAGCTATTTGAGCCAGCCTTGCTATCCTCAAACTACTCCAATCAGCCAGTTTCATTGAAACCGAAAGATCGAGCTATTTGAGCCAGCCTTGCTATCCACAAATCGCTCTAATCAGCCAGTTTCATTGAAACCGAAAGATCGAGCTATTTGAGCCAGCCTTGCTATCCTCAAATCGCTCCAATCAGCCAGTTTCATTGAAACCGAAAGATCGAGCTATTTGAGCCAGCCTTGCTATCCACAAACCACTCCAATCAGCCAGTTTCATTGAAACCGAAAGATCGAGCTATTTGAGCCAGCCTTGCTATCCTCAAACTACTCCAATCAGCCAGTTTCATTGAAACCGAAAGATCGAGCTATTTGAGCCAGCCTTGCTATCCTCAAACTACTCCAATCAGCCAGTTTCATTGAAACCGAAAGATCGAGCTATTTGAGCCAGCCTCGCTATCCTCAAACTACTCCAATCAGCCAGTTTCATTGAAACCGAAAGATCGAGCTATTTGAGCCAGCCTTGCTATCCTCAAACTACTCCAATCAGCCAGTTTCATTGAAACCGAAAGATCGAGCTATTTGAGCCAGCCTTGCTATCCTCAAACTACTCCAATCAGCCAGTTTCATTGAAACCGAAAGATCGAGCTATTTGAGCCAGCCTTGCTATCCACAAACCACTCTAATCAGCCAGTTTCATTGAAACCGAAAGATCGAGCTATTTGAGCCAGCCTCGCTATCCTCAAACTACTTCAATCAGCCAGTTTCATTGAAACCGAAAGATCGAGCTATTTGAGCCAGCCTCGCTATCCTCAAACTACTCCAATCAGTCAGTTTCATTGAAACCGAAAGATCGAGCTATTTGAGCCAGCCTCGCTATCCTCAAACTACTCCAATCAGCCAGTTTCATTGAAACCGAAAGATCGAGCTATTTGAGCCAGCCTTGCTATCCTCAAACTACTTCAATCAGCCAGTTTCATTGAAACCGAAAGATCGAGCTATTTGAGCCAGCCTCGCTATCCTCAAACTACTCCAATCAGCCAGTTTCATTGAAACCGAAAGATCGAGCTATTTGAGCCAGCCTCGCTATCCTCAAACTACTCCAATCAGCCAGTTTCATTGAAACCGAAAGATCGAGCTATTTGAGCCAGCCTTGCTATCCCCAAACCACTCCAATCAGCCAGTTTCATTGAAACCGAAAGATCGAGCTATTTGAGCCAGCCTCGCTATCCTCAAACCACTCTAATCAGCCAGTTTCATTGAAACCGAAAGATCGAGCTATTTGAGCCAGCCTCGCTATCCTCAAACTACTCCAATCAGCCAGTTTCATTGAAACCGAAAGATCGAGCTATTTGAGCCAGCCTCGCTATCCTCAAACTACTCCAATCAGCCAGTTTCATTGAAACCGAAAGATCGAGCTATTTGAGCCAGCCTCGCTATCCTCAAACTACTCCAATCAGCCAGTTTCATTGAAACCGAAAGATCGAGCTATTTGAGCCAGCCTCGCTATCCTCAAACTACTCCAATCAGCCAGTTTCATTGAAACCGAAAGATCGAGCTATTTGAGCCAGCCTTGCTATCCCCAAACCACTCCAATCAGCCAGTTTCATTGAAACCGAAAGATCGAGCTATTTGAGCCAGCCTAAACTAATTAATTTTAGTTAGCAATTTTATTTTAAAGTGAAATTTTTAGAAGATTTTCTTAAATAAAATAATTTAGAAAATTAAACCTCAAATTGGGCAGATTTGAGGATTTTTAGGGGTTTCAGAAGATTAAAAATTAATACCTTTATTTCATGAAATTGCTGGGTGGGCAGTCCAGCTAATCATAAATAATTAACCAAAAAAGATAAAAGGTTAAATTTTAGGGTATTTACAGGTTGAAGAATGATTGATTTTAAAAAACTATCTAAAAGTGGGCAGCTTATAGTTAGTCTTCAAAAACAAAGAATAAATTATTTAGTCTCTAAATTGAAGGGGCATCTTCACTTATTGGGCTTTTCTGTTAATGTAGGTGGGGGGTCACATTAGTTATTCTATCAAAATAAACCTTTTTATCAGGCACTACATTTAGTTTTCTGAGTAGACCTCTCATGAGTAAACATATTTATAGCCTTATATTAATGATTTCATTCAAAAATAAAATAAAATTATAAATTTGCAATTTTAGATTTAGCTTAGATTTTAAATGGATTAGTTTAAAAATTTTTGTACAAATTTTGATTACTGTGGTTCTTTGAAATTTGTCTGGCTTTTTTATGAAAAAGTTGGCGCACTCCCGGTTCTCTATAAAAATTTAATGTTTTTACTGATTTATATTAAATATAGATTATTAACTAATTAATAAATTAATAAGAAAAAGTATAGATATACATCGCCTCATATTACCATTTAGTTAAAATCTATGCGACCGTTGTTTATAAATCAATAATTGGTGTTTATATGATTAAACAGGGTTATATAAGAAATCCCTTAAATTATAAGAATATTCAAGATGCTTGGGAGAGAGAGAGAATACGAACAAGTCAATATGATTTTTATAATCTATTTGATATAGATCTATCATATATATATATATCATTATGGAGCCATTGAGAGATTAATATTTTATTATATATCATTATTATAATTTATATATAACTAATAACATTTTTTTTCTATAATGAATTTATTACAATAGATTAATATTTAGTAAATTAATTTAA
Organism: Oxystoma pomonae; assembly: GCA_963921995.1. Lineage (NCBI taxonomy): Eukaryota > Metazoa > Arthropoda > Insecta > Coleoptera > Brentidae > Oxystoma > Oxystoma pomonae. The sequence continues at coordinate 72,730,197 of OY998164.1, read as the reverse complement.
AATATTTATATAATATTAATAAATAAATCTTTTATAGAGCAATAAATTTAATACTATAAAAAAAAAAACTACCTTATTTATTAATTATTAAATATGTTATATGATATAAAATTATAATTTTATATAAAAATGATTAAAAATAATAAATTTGTAATAGTAAATAGGGTTATGATGGCGCAAAATTTTTTTGTTTTCAATAAGTGAAGGAAAATTCAGACAAAGGTCTAATTTGTTTTTTAAAGATAAAATTAATAATCATGTCTCATTTTTCGATATTTTCTCTGAAAGAAAAAGTGATTTTTTTGATTTTTGTCGATTTTAAAAAAATGACAATAAATTAAAGACAAGCTAAAATTAGTGCAGGTTTTTAAAGAAAACCTTTGATGGAAATCGAAGACAAATTTTGGTCAAAAAACGGGGGTCTTAATTTTGATTCCCCAAAATGCTAGTCTTTGATTTCCAATAGTGCCAATTTTCGGCAAATGCAAAAAAATGCAAAAAAATGCAAAAAAATGTAATTTTGAAAAAATTTTCAAAAATTGGGTTTCAATAAAATCGCTGAATGAGCAAAAATTTTGTCCGATTTGAACACCCCAAAAATCGACTTTTTTTTTTAATAAATTATTTTTTTTTTGAATGGAATCGAAGAAGGAGCTCCAAAATTGGCAATTTTGGACCCCCGAAAAATTTTTGAAGGATTTTTAAGCTTGTTATTAAAATTTTTAGATAATTTTTGTTATTAGTTTTTATTTAAAAATTTTAATGAAAATTTTAAACTATTACAAATTTTGTTAGTAGTTTTTAAGAGAATAATTTATTTTATTTTTATGGAAATTTAAGTTATTTAATTGAAAATTATTTTTTGGGCTTATATTTTTGATTAGATTAGGGGTAATTTAAATTTTTAAATAAATTATTTAATTGAATTATTTAATAAGTGAATATTTTTAAATTTGGCAAATTTAGATTTGTTTGTTTATTTTAAATATTATGGGCATAATATTTAAATTCAGAATTTATTGGACTTTGGGTAAGTCTAAAAATACCTTAATTTAAAATTCTATATAATTAATTATTTGGGTAATATTTAATTAATTTTGTTAAATTTTTAGGGTAAATTTAACTAAATTTGGGCAAAGAATCTAAAATTTTAGGTATAAAATTAGTATAATTAATGAAATTAAAAATTTTAATTTTATTTATAAATTGGGCATTTATTTGAAAAATTAATTATTTTGGGCAAAATATTTAATTTAAGCAAAAAAAAATCAATTTTCCTTGGTTAATTTTTTTTTGTAGAGAGAATTCTCGAATAATAGGGGAAAACGTGCAAAATAAAATTAACCTTATGAATGTTTATAAAATAAAGTTAATAAAATTTAGTACGTAAATTTATATATTTATAGTTTGAATAATTAATAAATAAATTATAATTTTATTTTTTAAAAATTTTAGTTATGTCTAAATCTGGATTTTAAAAAATTAAAGTTTTTTTCTGGCTTTGAACTTATATTTAAAATTGTTTTTAAATGCATATTTTAGTAAAAATTAAAATTTTTAAAGGGAATTTAAGATTGCAGTATAAAAAATTGAAAATTAATGAAAATTAGATTCAGCAACGGGGATTAGTGCTAACAAATTTTGTGCCAGCAGTAGCGGTTAAACAAAAAGCGCATTATAAGTAATTCGGTAATAATTAATTTGTTAATTATTTGAATATAAATTTAGATTTATTAAGTGAAATTTTAAATTTAACTAAGTTTAGGTGTTTTTAATGAAGTTGAGAAATTCAATTATAAACTAGGATTAGATACCCTATTATTATGAAAGTAAATTAATTGCCTAATTAGTAAAAGTTATTTTCTCTAAAATTAAAGAATTTGGCGGTATTTTAGTCTTTTCAGAGGAACCTGTCCTGTAATTGATGGTCCACGATTTTTTTTACTTATTTTAATAGTTTGCATATCGCCGTAGGTTGAATATTTTAATAGAAAAATCATATTCAAAATTTTTTAAGAAAAAATAAATCAGGTCAAGGTGTAGTTAATAAATAAGGAGAGATGGGTTACAATAAATTATATTTATATGGATAATTAATTGAAAGATTAATTTGAAGGTGGATTTGACAGTAATTTTAATTAAATAATTAAGATGATTTTAGCTCTAAAATATGTACATATCGCCCGTCATTTTCATTACAAAATGAAACAAGTCGTAACATAGTAGGTGTACTGGAAAGTGTACCTAGAATGGCAAACTAGAGCTTGTTAAAAAGCATTTTATTTACACTAAAAAGTTTATTGTGAAAATCAATATAGTTTGATCTTAAAAAATTATTAAAAATTTAATTTTTAATTTATTTAAATAAAATAATTTATATTTTGATTATTTAATTGAAAAATTTTTTTTTATTATAGTTAATTAGTATTGTGAAAGAAATTTTGAAAGATTTGAAAAGAATAATTAAATTTTAGTACCTTGTGCATCAGGGTTTATTAAATAATAATTATAGATTTAATTTTCTCGAATTTAAAAGAGCTATAAAATTATAATTTTTATTGTATAATAAATATTATAAATATTTTTATAGAAATGAAATGTTATTCGTTTTTAAATATATCTAGTTTTTTAAGAAATAAATTTAATTTATTTAATATAAATATTTTTTTAATTTTTTAATAAAATATTAATATTAGAAAATATCTTAAGGGATGAGCTTTAAGGTAAAGTTTTATAAATAAAATAGTTATTTGAATAAATAGGATTAAAATTTTTCATTTTTAGTAATATGTTATAATTATTTCAAATTTAAATATAATTTATTTTTATTTTAAATTTTTTATTAAAATTTTAATTTAAATTTTTAAAATTAAGTAATAATGATAAAATTAGTATAAAATTTTGTAAATTAATTTAATTTTTAAGGTTAAGTAAAGGAATTCGGCAAATAATTTTTCACCTGTTTAATAAAAACATGGCCTTTTGAGTATAATTTTAGGTCTAACCTGCCCAATGAAAATTTAAATGGCCGCGGTATTTTGACCGTGCAAAGGTAGCATAATCATTTGTTTTTTAATTGAAAGCTCGAATGAAGGGTTGAATGAGAAAATAACTGTCTCTATTTAATTTTATTAAAACTTTATTTTTAAGTTAAAAAGCTTAAATAAATTTTGAAGACGAGAAGACCCTATAGAGTTTTATAATTGTATAATTTAAATATTTTGGAAATAATTTTTTTTAGTTTAGCAATTATTTGATTGGGGTGATAAAAAAATTAAGTTAACTTTTTTTGTATTTTATCATTAATTAATGAATTATTGATCCTTAAAAAGATTAAAAGATTAAATTACCTTAGGGATAACAGCGTAATTTTTTTTTAGAGTTCAAATCGAAAAAAAAGATTGCGACCTCGATGTTGGATTAAAATTAATTTTTGGTGTAGGAGCTAAATAAATTGGGTCTGTTCGACCCTTAAAATTTTACATGATCTGAGTTTAAACCGGTGTGAGCCAGGTTGGTTTCTATCTCGAAATAAAATAAATATTTTAGTACGAAAGGATCAAATATTTAATTTAAAATTTTATTATTGAATTATATTAATAGTTATTTTGGCAGAATAGTGCAATAGATTTAGAATCTTTATATGTAATTTTTACAAATAATACTTGAAATTATTTGATTTATTTTTAATATTAATTTCTAGATTAATTTTATCTTTATGTGTAATAATTAGAGTTGCATTTTTAACTTTACTTGAACGAAAGGTCCTTGGTTATATTCAAATTCGTAAGGGCCCTAATAAAGTTGCTTATATAGGGATAATTCAGCCTTTTGCGGATGTATTAAAATTATTTGTTAAAGAACAAGCTTTTCCTTATATATCTAATTTTAATTTATATTATTTATCACCTATAATAAATTTATTTGTGGTAATTTTATTATGAATATGTGTTCCTTTTTATACACAAAATTTTAGTTTTAATTTATCAGTTTTATTTTTTTTAAGAATTTCTAGGTTGGGGGTTTATTGAATTATATTAGCTGGCTGATCTTCAAATTCTAATTATGCTATATTAGGAAGTTTACGAGCTATTGCTCAAACTATTTCTTATGAAGTAAGATTAGTTTTAATTATTCTTTCATTTTTGTTTTGTATTATAAGATTTGATTTATATTCATTTATAAAATATCAAGAATATATTTGGTTAATATTTTTAATATTTCCTTTAAGAATAATATGATTAATTACAGGATTAGCTGAAACTAATCGAACTCCATTTGATTTTGCAGAAGGTGAATCAGAATTAGTTTCAGGATTTAATGTTGAATATAGAAGAGGGGCATTTGCATTATTGTATTTATCTGAATATGCAAGAATTTTATTTATAAGAATAATTTGTGTAATTTTATTTTTGGGCAGAGATTTTTATTCTTTATTTTTTTATATTAAACTTACTTTTATTGCATTTTTCTGAATTTGAGTACGAGGAACTTTACCTCGATTTCGATATGATAAATTAATATATTTAGCTTGAAAAAGATTTTTACCAGTTTCTTTAAATATTTTATTTTTTTTTTTTAAATTTTAGAATTTTTTTATTTGTTTTAAATTTGTAGTTAATTAATTTTAGTACAAGTTAATAGAAACTTAAAATTTCTTTCTTATATTTTCAAAATATATACTTATAACAAGTTCATTAACTTAATAGTTAAAAATTAATTTGTCTCAATATTTAGCAATAATATTATTTAAAATAAAGTGTATAAAATAAATAATTGTTAAGATTTGACCAATTAAGATATAAGGATCTTCGACTGGTCGAGCTCCAATTCACGTTAATAGTAATATTATTGCCAATAAATTTCAAAATATAATTTTATTAAAGGGGTAAAATTGAGTTCTTTGTATTTTTTTATCATTAAAGAAAGGAATGATATACAGAATAGCAATTGATATTACTAAGGCAGTCACTCCACCAAGTTTATTAGGAATTGATCGTAAAATGGCATAAGCAAATAAGAAGTATCATTCTGGTTGAATATGAACAGGAGTAACTAAAGGATTAGCAGGAATAAAATTATCTGGATCACCTAATAAATAAGGGTTAGTTAATGTTAAAAATGATAATAAAAATCTTAAAATTAATATTCCTACCAGATCTTTAAAAGTGAAATAAGGATGAAAAGGTGATTTGTCTAAATCTCTTTCTGATCCTATTGGATTATTTGATCCTGTTTGATGCAGAAATAATAAATGAATTATAACTAAAGCAATAATAATAAAAGGAAATAAGAAATGAAAAGTAAAAAATCGAGTTAATGTAGCGTTATCTACAGCGAAACCCCCTCAAATTCATTGTACAATTCTATATCCTAAATAAGGGATTGCGGATAATAAATTTGTAATAACAGTAGCCCCTCAAAATGATATTTGCCCTCAAGGTAAAACATATCCTAAAAAAGCGGTTGCTATTACAATAAAAAATATTGTTGTACCTGTTATTCAAGTTTCTTTTAAATAATAGGATCTATAATAAAGCCCTCGGCCGATGTGAATGTATAAGCAAATAAAAAAAAATGATGCTCCATTTATATGTAATGTTCGAATTAATCACCCATAATTTACATCTCGACAAATATGAGCAATTCTATTGAATGCAAGATCAATATTAGGGCAGAAATGTATAACTAAAAATAGTCCTGTAAAAATTTGAATAATTAAACAAAATCCTAATAATCTACCAAAATTTCATAAACTATTAATATTTGAGGGGGATGCTAGATCAATTAAAGAATTATTTCCAATTTTTAAAAGTGGATTAGATTTTCGTAAAGGTATTGACATTTAAAATTTTTGTCGTATTGGGCCATATTGAATTTCAGTAATTTTGACAATTGCAATTAAAGTAATTAATAGATAAATAATTATTATTAGAGTAATTATTATTGAAGGAAAATTTATATATTTATTTATTGATAATTCATTAGTTAAATAAATTGATTGATTAATTATTTCATAATTTAAAATGTTAGTATTAAATAAATAATAGTCACATATTAATAAAATAATTATTAATAAACCTACAAATAAAGTAAAATTTATAATTTTATATCTAAATTTAAATTTTTCGTTTGATGCTACACTAGTTATATAAATAAATAAGATTAATATTCCACCAATTATAATTAGGAATAAAATATATGAAAATCAAAAATTATAATTAAGTATACCAGTTAAAATTGAAGAAATGATAGTTTGAATTAAAAGAATACACCCAAATGATAAAGGGTGATTTAAGACTATAAAAATAATTCTTATTGTTCATATTATTAAAAGTATGATTATAATATCAAAGAATAGTTTAAATAAAATATTAATTTTGGAGATTAATGATAAGAGTTTTCTTTTCTTTGATGTTTTAAAAGATTAAATCTTATTTTTGATTTACAAGACCAATATTTTAGTTAAATTATTAAAACTAATGTTAATTTATTATTTTATTCCAATATTTATATTTATTTCTGGATTAATTACTTTTTCATTTAAACGTAAGCATATATTATTAATATTATTAAGTTTAGAATATATTGTAGTTTCTTTGTTTTTAATTATAATTATTATATTAAGAATAATAACTTATGAATATTTTTTTTCTATAGTTTATTTAACTATAAGAGTATGTGATGGTGCATTAGGATTAGCAATATTAGTATTAATAATTCGAACTTATGGAAATGATTATATTTTAACATTTTCTTTATTATGATAAAATATTATTTTTTTGATTTTGATTAATTCAATGAACTTATTTATTAGGGTCTTTTATTTTTATATATTTAATTAGTTTTAATTGAATATTTACAAAAATAAGATATGGGCTAGGAATTGATTTATTATCTTATACATTAAGTTTATTAAGATTTTGAATTTGTTCTTTGATAATTTTAGCTAGAGCAAAAATTTTTAGTTTAAATTATTATTATAATTTTTTTATATTTTTAATAGTTATTTTACTGCTAAGTTTATTAATAACATTTTTTTCATTAAATTTATTTATTTTTTATTTATTTTTTGAAATTAGATTAATTCCAACTTTAATTTTAATTATTGGTTGGGGGTATCAGCCAGAACGAATTGAGGCTGGGATATATCTTTTATTTTATACTATAGTGGCTTCTTTACCAATATTAATAGGAATTTTTTATTGCTATAAAAGATTTATAAGTTTAGAATTTTATTTTTTAAATGAATGAGCTAGAATTATAATTTATATTTCAATAATTATAGTATTTTTAATTAAAATGCCAATATTTATAGTTCATTTATGATTACCTAAGGCACATGTAGAAGCACCAATTTCAGGATCTATAATTTTAGCTGGAATTATGTTAAAATTAGGGGGTTATGGGTTAATGCGAGTAATAAAAATATTTATTTATTTAAATTATAGAATAAATATTTTTTTGGTCAGAATTTCTTTAATAGGTGGAGTATTAGTTTCATTAATTTGTATTCGTCAAAGAGATTTAAAGTCTTTAATTGCTTACTCTTCAGTTTCTCATATAGGGTTGGTGTTAGCTGGAATTATAACATTAAATTTTTATGGTATATGGGGAGCTTTAGTTTTAATACTTGGCCATGGGCTATGTTCTTCAGGTTTATTTTGTTTAGCAAATATTAGCTATGAACGAGTTGGAAGACGAAGATTATATATGAATAAGGGTATAATAAATATTATACCAAGATTAGCATTATGATGATTTTTACTGTGTACTTCTAATATGGCTGCTCCCCCTTCATTAAATTTATATGGTGAAATTTTATTAATTAATAGACTGGTAAGATTTAGAAATTTAAATATATTAATATTAATATTAATTTCTTTTTTTAGAGCTGTTTATTCTTTATATTTATATTCTTTTTCTCAACATGGTACTTATTATTCTGGAATTTATTCATTTTCTATAATTAATTATCGTGAATATTTGTTATTAATAATACATTGAGTTCCTTTAAATATTTTAGTTTTAAAGAGAGATTTATTAACTACATGAATTTATCTAAATAGTTTAAATAAAAATTTTAATTTGTGGAATTAATGATATATGAATATATTTTAGATAATTATAAAAATTAATAAAATTTATTATTATTTATTTATTATAAGATCATTTTTATTTTTTAGGTTAGGATTAAATTTTTTAGTATTGGATTTAACTGTAATGATTGAATATTTAATTATTGAGTTAAATTCAATATCTATTGTTTTAGTTTTTTTATTTGATTGAATATCTTTCATGTTTATAAGATTTGTTTTATTTATTTCTTCAATAGTAATTTTTTATAGTGAAGAATATATAAATGGTGATTTAAATATAAATCGATTTATTTTATTAGTTGTTATATTTGTTTTATCTATAATTATATTAATTTTAAGTCCAAATTTAATTTCAATTTTATTAGGATGAGATGGGCTAGGTTTAGTTTCTTATGCTTTAGTTATTTATTATCAAAATATTAAATCATTTAATGCGGGGATATTGACTGCTTTAACTAATCGAATTGGGGATGTTGCATTGTTGATATCAATTGCTTGAATATTAAATTATGGGAGTTGAAATTTTGTTTTTTATTTAGATTTTATGAAAAATGATTTTGAGATACAAATTATTTCATGATTTGTAATTTTAGCTGCAATAACTAAAAGAGCTCAAATTCCATTTTCTTCATGATTGCCTGCTGCTATAGCGGCTCCTACCCCGGTTTCTTCTTTAGTTCATTCATCAACATTGGTGACAGCTGGTGTTTATTTATTAATTCGATTTAATTTTGCATTTTCTGAAAATATAATATTTTTATTACTATTAATTTCTACTTTAACAATATTTATATCTGGGTTAGCAGCAAATTTTGAATATGATTTAAAAAAAATTATTGCATTATCTACTCTTAGACAATTAGGCTTAATAATAAGAGTTTTAGCTTTAGGGGATTATAAATTATCTTTTTTTCATTTATTAGTTCATGCTTTGTTTAAGGCTTTATTGTTTATATGCGCAGGAAATATTATTCATAATATAATAAATTGTCAGGATATTCGATTTATAGGAAGAGTAATTAAATTTATGCCTTTAACTAGAACTTTTTTTAATATTTGTAATTTTTCTTTATGTGGGTTGCCTTTTTTATCAGGATTTTATTCAAAGGATTTAATTTTAGAAGTAATATCTATACAGCATTTAAATATATTTATTTATTTAATATTTTATATTTCTATTGGATTGACTGTTAGATATAGATTTCGGTTGACTTATTATATGTTAACTGGAAATTTTAATTTTAGTAGATTAAATATAATAAATGAAAAAAGATTAATTATATTAAAAAGAATATTTGGTTTAATTTTATTTTTTGTATTTAGAGGAAGAATATTAAGCTGATTAATTTTTCCTATTCCATATTTTATTATATTATCAACATATATAAAAAATATAGCATTAGTAATAATTTTAATTGGAATTTGAATAGGGTATGGTTTGGCTGAATTTAAAATTAATTATACAATATACTCTAAAAATTATTTAACTTTAAGAATATTTTTTTCTTTAATATGAAATATGCCTATTTTATCAACATTTGGTTTAAATTATAATTTTATTAAAATTGGAGAAATTTATTTAAAAAGAGTTGATCAGGGATGGCTAGAATATTATGGAAAAAGAAATTTAAATTATTTATTTATTAATAGGTCAATAATTTTACAGTTATTTTTTAAGCATCATTTAAAAATTTATATAATAATAGTTGTTATTTGAGTAATTATTTTAGTTTTATTAATTTATTTAAATAGCTTAAATTAAAGCATAACATTGAAGATGTTAAGATAATATATAATATTTTTAAATATTTAAAAGAAAAAATATTCTAATTTTACAGTGAAAGTGTAATGTTTTATTAAACTATATAAATAGAAATATAAACGAAGTTTCATCGCTTAAGTTTAAGTTAGAAGCTTAATCTTGAATTTCATATTTCTTTAATTGGAAAAATATTTCAATTTTATCATTAACAGTGATATACCTCTTTTTGGTTTCAATTAATAAATAAGGATAAAAATCTAAAATTTAGGTCGAAACTAAATGCAAAATATTGCTTCTTATTTAAGATAAACCTAATTAGGTAATTTTTAAATGCAAATTAAATGTTATATTTAACTATTATCCTAGATAGTTCAATTTAATGCCCCTTGAGCTCATTCATGATAAAGTCCAATAATTAAAATACAAATAAAAAATGAGATTGTTATTAAATAAATTATTAAATTAGAGATTTTTATTGTTAAAATTATTGGTAGGATTAAGGTTAATTCAACGTCAAAAATTAGGAAAATAACTGCAATTAAGAAAAAATGTAAAGAAAAAGGTAAACGTGCTGAATTTTTGGGGTCAAATCCACATTCAAATGGTCTACTTTTTTCTCGGTCTGAAAATGTTTTTTTTGATAGTAAATTAATTAAAATAATTAATAATAAAATAATTATTATAATAATAATTCTAGCTAAAGAAATAATCTTGATTATTTATACTAAATTAATAGATTTTTTGATTGGAAGTCAAATATAATAGTTATATTATATAAATTATCTGCCTCATCAGTAAATAGAGATATAAAGAAATAATCAAATTACGTCAACAAAGTGTCAGTATCAAGCGGCAGCTTCAAACCCAAAATGGTGGATAGAAGAAAAATGATTAAAATATAATCGAATTAAACAAATTAATAAAAATACTGTTCCAATGATTACATGTAATCCGTGAAATCCAGTTGCTATAAAAAATGAAGATCCATATGAAGAATCAGAAATAGTAAAAGGGGATTCAATATATTCATATCCTTGTAAAATAGTAAAATAAAACCCTAAGATTACTGTTAATAATAATCCTTGAATTGATTGATTATAATTATTTTCTATTAAGCTATGATGAGCTCATGTTACTGTAAGTCCAGAAGTTAAAAGAATTATTGTATTAAGTAAAGGAATTTCAATTGGATTAAATGTGATAATTCCTTTAGGAGGTCAAATTATCCCTAATTCAATTCTAGGAGATAAGCTATTATGAAAAAATCCTCAAAAAAAAAGAAATAAAAAATAAAATTTCAGAAGTAATAAATAAAATTATCCCTCATCGCAGTCCAAGAGTTACCTTTATTGTGTGATGCCCTTGTATAGTTCCTTCTCGGGTGATATCTCGTCATCATTGAAATATTACTAATAAATTAATAATTATTCATAAAATAAATAAATTAATTTGGTATAAATGAAATCATTTAATTAATCCTATTATAGTTGTTATAGTTCCTAATGAGCCTAATAATGGTCAGGGTCTATAATCAACCAGATGAAATGGGTGATTTTTATGTGTTGTCATTAGTTTACTTCTCTTGAGTATAAAGTAGTAAGAATAGAAAAAACATATGCCTGAATTAATGTAACAGCTGATTCTAAAGTTAATAATAAAATTTGTACAATAATTAACAAATTAATAAATCAAGCAGAAATTATTGGTCCAGAATTTCCAAGTAGAGTAATTAGAAGATGGCCAGCAATTATATTAGCAGTCAGTCGAATGGCTAGTGTACCGGGTCGAATGATATTTCTAATTGATTCAATAATTACAAGGAAAGGTAATAGTACATTTGGGGCTCCTTGAGGGACTAAATGAGCTAATATATGGGTTGTATAATTTATTCACCCAAAAATTATAAATCTTAATCATAACGGTAAACTTAAAGTTAGAGTTAATACTATATGGCTAGTTCTAGTAAAAATATAAGGAAATAGCCCTAAAAAGTTATTGAATATAATTATAGAAAATAAAGAAACTATGAATAAAGTTCTTCCTGAGAAGTTTTTAATTAGGATTTTAAATTCTTTATGTAAAATTATAATTAATTTAATTCATATAAAATTTAAACGTGAAGGAATTATTCATAATATAGGGGGAATAATTAAAAATCTTAAAAAAGTTCTTAATCAATTTAAGGATAAGTTTAAGTTAGTTGATGGATCAAAAGAAGAAAATAAATTTCTTATCATTTTCAATTTATTTTAATTAAGTTTTTATAAAAAGAATTAATTTTAGGTGAATAAAGAAAATTATAGTAATTTAAAATATTAAATATGATAAATGTTAATACAAAAATATTAAAAAGTAAAATTCAATTAATTGGTGCTATTTGTGGAATTAAAAATTATTATATTTAATAATTTTAGCTTGACAAGCTAATGTTATAGTTTTAACTAAATTTTTCATTAGAAGTAATTGCTATTTTACTATAGTGTGGTTTAAGAGACCATTGCTTGCTTTCAGCCACCTAATGATTGGAATAATTTAAGAATTAATTCAATTTATGAAATAATTAGAGGACACTCTTTCAATTACTGTGGGCATGAATCTATGGTTTGCCCCACAAATTTCTGAGCATTGCCCATAAAATAAACCACTTTTATTAATAAGGAATCTTATTTGGTTTAATCGTCCAGGGGTTCCATCAATTTTTACTCCTAATGAAGGGATAGTTCATGAATGAATTACATCAGCGGAAGTTACTAAAATTCGGATTAAAGAGTTATAAGGAATAACTAAACGATTATCAACATCTAGTAATCGAAAATTAAAAGGTTTAAATTCATTAATTGGAATTATGTATGAATCAAATTCATAAGGTTTAAAATCTGAATATTCATAAGATCAGTATCATTGATGACCAATAATTTTTACAGTTAATAAAGGGTTATCAATTTCATCTAAAATATATAATAATCGAAGTGAAGGTAAAGCAATAAAAATTAGGGTAATAGCTGGTAGAATAGTTCAAATTGTTTCAATTATTTGACCTTCTAATAAATAACGATGAGTAAATTTGTTAAAAAATATTCTAATTAATATTTGACTAACTAAAATAGTAATAATTGTTAAAATTATTAATGTATGATCGTGAAAGAAAGTTAATTGTTCTATTAAAGGAGAAGATCTATCTTGAAGAATAAGTGTTTTTCATGTTGCGATTTCTAATAAAAATTAAATTTTATATTTGGGGTTTAAATCCAATGCACTATTCTGCCATATTAGAATTTGGTTAAAACTGGAGGTTGCTCATATGAATGTTCAGCGGGTGGATAAGCCTGTAATCATTCAATTGAAGAAATTATTCTAAGAGAGGATAAATTTAATCGTTTAGAAGCTAAGGCTTCTCAAATAATAAATAAAAAAAATATGATTCTTATTAAAGAAATTAATCTTCCAATTGAAGAGATTACATTTCAAAATAAATAAGCATCAGGATAATCAGAGTAACGACGAGGCATCCCTCTTAATCCTAAGAAGTGTTGAGGAAAAAAGGTTAAATTTACTCCAATAAATATAACAATAAAATGAATTTTTAAAAATTTATTATTTAACGTTAATCCAGTAAACAGAGGGAATCATTGAATTACTCCTGCTAAAATAGCAAAAACGGCTCCTATAGATAAAACATAATGAAAGTGGGCAACTACATAGTAAGTATCATGTAGAATAATATCAATAGATGAATTTGCCAAAATTACTCCTGTTAATCCTCCTATTGTAAAAAGAAAAATAAATCCCAATGCCCAGAAAGATGCCGGGTTAGAAAGAATCTGTGTGCCATGATAAGTAGCTAGTCATCTAAAAATTTTAATTCCAGTTGGAACAGCAATAATTATTGTAGCTGATGTGAAGTAAGCACGGGTATCAACATCTATTCCAACAGTGAATATATGATGTGCTCAAACAACAAACCCTAAAATTCCAATTGTTAGTATAGCATAAATTATTCCTAATGTTCCAAAAGCTTCCTTTTTTTTACTTTCTTGTATAATAATATGAGAGATTATCCCAAATCCTGGTAAAATTAAAATATATACTTCAGGGTGTCCAAAAAATCAAAATAAATGTTGATATAAAATAGGATCTCCCCCTCCCGCTGGATCGAAAAAAGAAGTATTAATATTTCGATCAGTAAGTAATATAGTAATTGCTCCTGCTAATACAGGTAAAGATAATAGTAGTAAAATTGCTGTAATTTTTACTGCTCAAGTAAATAAAGATAATTGATCTAATGAAAGACCATTAGGGTGTATATTAAATATTGTAGAAATAAAATTTACAGCTCCTAAAATTGAAGAAATTCCAGCTAAATGTAAACTAAAAATTGCTAAATCAACAGAAGCTCCTCTGTGGGCAATATTTGAAGCTAAAGGGGGATAAACGGTTCATCCAGTTCCTGCCCCCTTTTCAACAATTCTTCTTATTAAAAGAAGAGTTAATGAAGGCGGTAATAATCAAAATCTTATATTATTTATTCGAGGGAAAGCTATATCAGGGGCCCCTAGTATTAAAGGTACTAGTCAATTCCCAAATCCTCCAATTATAATTGGTATAACTATAAAAAAAATTATAATAAAGGCATGGGCTGTTACAATAACGTTGTAAATTTGATCGTCTCCAATTAAGGATCCTGAATTTCCTAATTCCACACGAATTAATATACTTAATGAAGTTCCTACTATCCCAGACCATAAACCAAGAATGAAATATAAAGTTCCAATATCTTTATGATTAGTTGAATATAACCAAATTTCGAAATAAGTTCCATTAAATAATTTTTTTTACATAAACACAGCAGAGCTGACATCACGCGTTCATATATCATACTGTCTGACAGCATTATTTGGGATTAGCAGAGCATCAGAAGTGAATTTTATTATTTTAACACTTTTTCCAACGCCCCTCCGCAATGGGACGGATTTTCTTATGTTGTTTATTTAGGCAAAATATGACAACTATATTTTAAAAAGGTAAAGAAACCAAAATTTAGAATTATTCACCAGAAACATAATGGCGAAAATATTTATTTAATATCTTATTGCTACGCCGTCTATATCAAATTAAAGTCCCGATAACCGCAAAATCTATTGTTTTCAAGCGGTCGATGGTGGCTAGAAAGGGCGCGTTCGTAAAATCACCAATCGGTGGAATCGATTGCGTTCGTAAAGTTTTATGATGGCATCAATCGCAGTCGTTAATTTTCTGATGGATTTCTGATTCCATCGTTTGATGACAATTGACAATAGACAATAGACAATATACAATAGATTTTTATTTCAAGATTCATTCATGCCATTAATAGCAACCAGCTTTCGAGGTTGATGGAACTGATGCGGTGGATTGCTGGATTGAAACATAACCTTAATATTTTCATGCAAATAATGAAATAAGTTATTAACTAGATAAAAAACATGTTGGACTTCACAACTTTATAAGCGAAACAGTGCATCTTATCTGCCTGATATAGAATGTCTCGAGATACTGTAGAGAAGGTAAGTTTGACAAGCTAAATAAATTCCATCTCGTTCGTGTATTTTTGCGATGCCATGCAATGTCATACCCATCTGTCCATCAATTGGTGGAATCAAACTCAACAAATCGGTGAATTTCAGTTGAATTTACGAACGCGCTCAAGGTAAGAATTTTTAACATTACATTGGTGTATTTTATTTTACACACGCAAAATCAAAAAAAGCGATCAACATGCGGGTATATGAACTTACCCAAAAATGATTTATTATGCCCTCTTTTTAAAAAATGAAAGTATAGAATATTAGGCAAATTCATTGGCTAACGCCATCTTGGAAATTCTTAAAAAAAGTTGCAAAACATTTATAAATATGATTTTTTTGGGTAACCTTATTTTAATTTACTGCTGACTGCGTCTGTCCAAATAACATCAGGTCTGACTATTTTTTTTATAAATGTAATTACACAAAGTACCTGGCTGAGTTTTAACTTTTCCAAAACAGTTTCATTAAACTCATTTTTTTGACATGTTTGGAGCGATGCTGACGCCACTCGTTCTAGTGTTATAGTGTCTAACTGTTTGTTTTGCGTTTGGTAGTGCATCATCAGCTCTTAAGAAATGGATTTTCAGCATTTCCAACACAGTTGGAGAATACCCATTATTTTAACACCTTCGCTAACGCCCCACCGCCGGGTATCCCCATACCCAGCTTGCTGACTATACAGTTCCTTTATATGGACAAAGTATAGTCCATCCTGAAAATATCAGCCTTTCCAAAACTCTTTTGCGCGTTTTTTTCACGAACTCTCCGACTATTTTAACACATAAGGGAAATATTCGTTATAGTATATTAAATTATTGCTAAGGTTTACAGTGTAACTTAGAAATACAAGCGATATTTTGGATCACTTATTTGACACTTCGTAGAGATTGTGGTAATTACTGCGTCCTCGCAATAGCTAAACGGCATTCCGTTTTGGTAATTAACCACTATTACTTCCGTAAGCTAAGAATCCATTTCGTTGTGGTTGTGGTTATTTTTCTGGTTAATTTTAGAGACTTTTGGCGCAATTAATTTTAAAAATAATAAAATATTACCAGGTGTTAACATATAAAACATTAACAAACAACAAACAAAATTAAGCCAAATTTTTTATTTTTTCTCATCTCTAAATTTCTTACAAGTGACAGTTTTCAATGTGTTCCAAAAACTATGGTAAAAACGATGAGTGGTAGTGGTAGTGGTTGTTAAACACTACCACAGCGGCTGTCAATGTTGTCAAAATTTTAAGTGTTCTAAAATTTTCCTACAAAATTTTTTGTAAAATTTACTTAAATTTCCCAACTGAACCTTCATATTTCCGAGCTGCATCAATTGAAAGCAACATTGGGAGGGGAGGCTACCCCTCAAGGGATAGTTTGACTCTCCCGAGTTTCTTACGTTGTTAACGTGTAGCATATATTTCTCGTCTTTTGTTTGATCATCATAATAGGAACTCCAAACAATAGCATTATTATTAAGCACGTGCCTATGGATACAAAAATATCTATATATGTTCCTTTCCTTTGCATGTCAATTTACGTATGTGTATTTACTCTATGTGGAAGATTGTGTATCTGAATATTAGACAGGGTTTAATTCCTTTGATCTAAGTTAAATTAAATAAAATAGGAAATGATTTGAACACGAAATGACATAGGCTAAGTAAGCACTATTTTATAAAGTGATGAATTGTGATGAATTTAAAATTTCAAAAATGGTGCTTTTTTACAATGGATGTAACCAATTTTACTCCTAAGCATCTTTTTTGGTGAGTTATTTTTCGGGTTTTTCATAATATTCTATTTTTACTTTTTGTATCAATTGAATTTTTTCGCTGTGAGACTTTTTAAAGACGCTGGGTTCATTTTGTTTTTTACTGCAACTGATTGTTTAAAGATCTTTGGTCATTCAGCTATTATTTTCTTTAGGGACCTATTTCAGATAGGTATTAATTTTAACAGTTTTTGTACATATTTCAACTGTTTAGTTTATGTTCTTAACTAAAGAGAGGTTGTAATATAGGGTTTTGGGCTGACTAAATTTGGTTTACCGAGCGCACTCATTTGAACAATTCGTAATTTTTGTATTCCTTACCCACGGTTAACAAACAATACATCAGAATACTCAAGAAAAATAAAGCTCTACAAGCAAGAGTAAGTTTTTTACCAATGGCGAACGTAAAAAAATTGCAAAAAATTGTAATTGCATCTTATATTTTCATAAATTGTCAATTTTGCCACATTTGCTTTTCAAAATGGTTAAAATTTTTGAGATCGGAAATAGTAGTTTTCACAACTAGTGGCTAATTTTTTTTTAAAAAGCGTTGGTTTAAATAACGAGCGCAGCGAGGTATTTAAAAACGCCAGTAAAAAAAAGGACAGTGTAGCACTATTTTTTTTTAATACCTTTATCAAAAAATCCAAGAAAAACAGGCAAATACTTTTAAAAATCTCGAATGGAGAGTACTTCTCGCAACACACCATCTTTACACTATAAATCAAGGTGGCTGGTAAATGAAATAACAATGGTTTCCATAGTGATGTGCCTTTTTACTCGGTGACATTCATTGTTGCGACATTTTAGTCTTTAACAGTTTGATATTTTGACGATGTTTTTAAATGATTTTTTTGTGAATATTGGGTGAAAACTGGCGGAAATGGCTTAATTTTTAGGCCAGAGTAAGTAGATTTTTTCAATATTACTATTTTCTGCTATTTCTCTTTAATTTTGGGTAAAAAACGGGCAGAAATCTTTTTTTGCACCCTTTATCAAAAAAAAAGTTTTGTTTTAGTTATCTGCACAGAGTTACTTAAATCATGTTTTTGCTGAAGGTATAAAAAAAACTTTTTAATTAGATGCTTAATGAAGAGTTAAAAAGTCCCCATGATGACACCCTATATTAATAGTGCTAAGATAAAAAAATACCCAGCACACATCGATCTGCTGGTACTTTACTACTGTTGTATTTGAACTGCTGGTTTGCGTATAGTGTAAAGAAATGGCCTGTTATATACTACTGCAAAATATGTAGGAGGGACGCGACGCTCAAAATAAAAGGTAGGATTTGCTGGAGGAAAAGTATGCGTTATTTTTTTCAAAAAATTACCTTATTTTGCTATAGAAGTACAAAAAAAAATACAAAAAATATCCGAAATATATGAATTTGTAAGCTTGGAGAAAGATTTAAATGATTTGTTCTACAGTTTATTGAATTTCTAATCATTTAAACTAATCTTTTTTGATTTGACACTCCAAATCATTCCCCGCCCCAGAACCTAACTGAAGTTCCATGACAAATGAGAGACATGAGTCATATTTTCATCAAAATTGTGAGGATTTTGCCACAAACCTTAGAAAGTAAGCTTTACACCACGTACAACTACAGAGATGCTATCAAATAGCCTAACTTTTTTTTGACTCCTCACCCTCGAAAACGTATAAATCGGGGTACGCACGTTTTTACGCGGACCTTGTCACTGCGGTCCAGGAGAACTCCAATTTGGTTTTTATTTGTTCAAAAATCGATTAAAATAAAAAAAATAATTTTTGAAAAAAATTTACTCGTGACCCGACCCGAAAAAAGCATCGGACCAAATCCGCGGAAAGAATTACACGCGATCCGGCAAATTTTCACAAGACTCGACTCAAAAACAGGATCGACCCAACCCGGACAAAACGTCACGTAACTCGACCCAACACATGGAAAATGATAAGTGGCCCCACCAACAAAAAGCATGTGACCCAACCCGAACAAAACGATACGTGACCCGACCAAAAAGAAAATCATAGGACCCGATGCATTCAAAATCCAAAATTCGTAACCCGACCCAACCCGGGAAAAATGACACGTTACCCGACCCAAAAAATAAGCATCCCAACCCGGATACGCGAACCCGTTTTTTTACCCCATAATAGCGAGTAAAAGCCACGCCACTCTACTTGAACGTATCGTACACCGACTTCCAGCGACCTCATTGGTCAGATCCGACAGAAGTTGTCAATCGCACGTCGAGCGATACTGATTTTCATGAGATACGGGCCCTAGGTGTATCGTTACGTCGCGTCTCCTGACCCTGTAGCTGAAATCGCGTTAGTCGAGGTGGAAACGCCTACCTCTGCCAGTTTTTACCAATGAGAACGCTGGATTCCAGAGCTACGTTAGATTTACGTGGTGGTTTGGATTTACTGCCTAATTTTTTAACTTTTGCAGCGAAACGTATCCGCGTTGTAAGAAAACCGTGGCGAAACGGTTCGCGATGAATCGTCCCAACCCCTATAAATGGATACCACTCTTGGTCACATCATTTTTGTTTGACGTTAACCTCCCAACTTCTTGCCCCTACCTTTAGGGTATCTGCCCAGGAAATCGCACCAGAGCAAATAGACTATTTGGGTCTAAAGGGCAACTGTGAAAAGTTTTCTCCTTCACTTTTTTTTGTGTAGACGATCGACTATTGCCCAAGTAGCAATTTAACGGACAGGCGACGTTCTCTTACGCAACCTGACGTTGTTAGACAACGGCGTAATAAAGCAAATACCGAATCGGTTTTAAACCAATTTGGTGGATGGCGTTTGACTACAGTTGGGTGCAGTTATCATTTTACCGTCTTATTATAAGGTGACCAACTCCTAAAGGGGCAAAACCGGGACACTCCTACCATTCAATGTATTATATATCGTGTATTTTTTCCTATATGCACCCCTAATAATATTAAGATGTATTTTCCAAAATACTTATTAAAGAAAAATAATTTAAATAAAGTTTTAATTCAAATTTATAGATGGCAGAGAACATCCGCTTTTTTAATTGCAGTGATTTTAAAGTTACAAGTGGTATCAAAACCGGGACGAACCGGAACTTTTGCTGAAAAATCGGGACAAATGGTTAAAAATCGGGACTGTCCCGGCCAAACCGGGACGGTTGGTCACCTTACTTATTACCGTTGCTGTCCTAACGTTGTTCCATTATACCCAAACAAGCCCATCCTGCTAGTTATATTCTCTACATCGCAGAACCAAATCAGTTTTCTACTAAAATTTCCTGTCGAACGATGTACCATACACCTTTTTTAATAAATAGTTTAAAAGTTATTTGCATATTTTGATATTTACCATAGTAGGCGCTGTGCGCGCCCTAAATGTGTAAATAAAATTTTATTGTTTTTTTTTCATACAAAATCAAGTTGGCTACGACACGAGGCGACACAGCAACCTCGAACTTTAACTTCTGGTTTACTATAATTACCAACCCTAAAATAATAAACAAAAATAAAATTATTAAAATTTTTATTTAAAATTTTTACTAATTAAACTATGTAACACCTAAATTCTACATCTAACAATTTTTTTTAATTCTAAAAAAAATGCTAAAATTGACGGCCGTTTTCTTGTAAACATATTCTACATCTTCTCTTGACGCTATTTTCTGCATTAAGAAGTTCTACCTCACGAAGCTTCCTGAATGCAGTACGAAGTGCCTCTTCCAATTCCCTTCTAGTAGTTGGGCGATTTCGAAATACAAGGTCTTTGAATCTCCCTCACAAAAAGAAGTCGCAATGGGTCAGGTCTGGAGACCTGGGGGGCCAATATATAGGACAATTATTTCTGATCCAGTTTTCGGCAAACACAATATTTAGCAAATTAGTAATGTCTCGTGCATTGTGAGGAGGTGCACCGTCATGTTGAAAGTATAGCTCATTATTTTGCTGAAGTGGCAAATTGTCGATAAATGGAATCACCTGCTCTTCTAAAATTTGTTGGTATCATTCGGCATTTAAATTTCCATCAAAAATATATGTCCCAATAATTTGTCCTTTGCAGATGCCTACCCATACCTTAAAACTGAACCTTCCCTGATTCGCTTGTTCCACCATAATATGGGGATTTTGCTGTTTCCAGTAATAGCTGTTATATCTGGTGAATATTCCATCACTAGAAATCGTACCCTCATTCGTCCAAATAACTTTTCTGGCAAAATCGGGGTCTTCTTGGCTTTTATTTAGGTACCACCTGCAAAATGCACGTCTTAGAGCAAAATCTCGTTGCCGTAATTGATGCACCCGTCGGGGTCAATAGGGCCTTAACTTGTGTTTTTTAAGCACCCGAACGGCATTGCTGCATGGAATTCCAGTGTTTCTCTCCATAGCCCTGGTGGAAGTATTCGGGTTAATTTCTATTTCTCCTAGAACCGTTAGTTCTTCCAACTCTCTATCTCTGGCTAGGTTTCTATACGTGCTAGGCCGCGGTTTTGTAAAGAATCCGTATTCTTGTAGATGACGTTTTAACTTCAAAAATATTTTTGAGCTAGGTTGCCTTCTTTCCGGATATCTCTGGAAATATAGATTTAACGCCGTCTGTCGATTTTCGTTACTTTCAAAGTTTTCAAACATTTTTATATCTTGACGAAGACGCCACTTTTGACAATTGTTTTTATTTGATCATAGCTACCTAGATAGATACCCTAAAACTGCATAGGTCAGAGTTAAACACAGCCTACTATGGTAATTATTGCAGATATCTATTTAACTAAAAAAAAATTGTGCCCCGAATTGAAGGCCCAGGGCTCACCAGCTATTTTTTTTATATAAGAAGGTACCACTTGTGGCACCTTTTTGGAAAGCTTGTCCAAAATTTAAAAAAATTTTGTCAATTGTTTTAGCTTCCAGATAAACTACATATTTCTCTATTTACTCAGCGGAATAAAGAAAATACCACACAAAAACAATATTGGCGGCCCATTTTAGGACCCTCACTGAAGGCCCAGGACCTACCAACATTTTTTTCATGAGGAGGTACCACTTGTGGCACCTTTTTGGAAAACTTGTTAAGCAAGAAATTCGATTAATTAAATTTTTTTGACATCTGTCAACCCAATTGTTAAAAATTTTAAAAAATCTTTTTTTTGTCGTTAAGGATGGTTAAGTGAAAAAGAAAATCGACGTGTGCTTTGAATCTATTTCCCTTTTATCTAATATCTAGTAAATTTAAAAAAAGGTAATTAGGTTGCGCCCCCACTTAGTAAATAAAGAAATAGGTAGTTTATTTTGAAGCTGGAAATATTGACAAAAAATAGGTCTTTTAAAAACTTTTACATATGAGCTGACAGATGGCCAGAAAAGTTATTTAGTCGCATTTCGTTTTTATCAAGCTTTTTAAAAAGGTGCCACAAGTGGAACCTTCTTATGAAAAAAATGTTGTCTTCAGAGACGGCTCCAAAATGAGCCGCCAATAATGTCCTTGTGTGGTATTTTCTTTATTCCGCTTAGTAAATAGAGAAATATGTAGTTTATTTTGAAGCTAAAGAAATTGACAAAAAAATATATTTTTTTAAATTTTTGACATATTGGTTGACAGATATCAAAAAATTATTTCCAAGAAGGTGCCACAAGTGGTACCTTCTTATTTAAAGAAATAGTGGATGGGCCCTGGGCCTCCAGTTGGGGGCCCCAAATTTCATCATCAAAATCATGGGCGGAAAGTCCGTAAAAATCCATTAAAGATTAGATTTTTTTAAAGCCGCTAGAAGCACCGTTGCATTTAAAGAATCCACCCTGTATATATATGGTACGTTTTTTGTCCTTAGTATGTACGTCGAATTTCCTTAAAAAAGTAAGACATGCTAAGGATATTTTAAATACTTATCATGTACTTCAAGCAAGCAAATTCATAAATGTTACTACAAAGTAGACATCCCTGAAATATCCAAAAATAATTTCCAAAAATATCCAAAACTATTAATTTTAGGATGATATGGATTTCAGAAGAGAATAATCTTGCATAGATGTGTCACCATCATATACTTCTTAATATTAATTTATTTATTGAGTTCACAGTTTAAGTAATTTTTCTGTCTATATGTATATTAATAGTATCTACAAGAGAGAAAAAATCTAGCGCCACAATTATTCTTCCGAAGAAGACGTTTCCAGATTTTCCGAAAAGAATATCGTTAGAATGTCTTAAGAGGACATTCCAGAATGACCAATTGGAAAAGTTTCTCAAATAGTACATTCCTAGAACATTCCATGTAAGATATTCTGGGAATGTACTGATCGTAAAGTTCTTAAAATATTCCATTGATGGGATGAAATGTTTAGACATTTAGATCTAAATGAAATATTCTTGGGATGTCCGATTAGGAATATAATAATTTTAAATAAAAAGGGAACGATAAAAATAAGTACCGTTTTTTTTTTTTCAGATTTTTCCGGTCACGATGAAAGAATCATAAAATTGGTAAGTCTTTAAACTGGATATCCCCGAAGTTTTTATTCAGATTTGGCAATAAAATTGCAAAAATTTTTATTGACTTCGTCTGGATTTATTGACAAGGATATTGCCCTAAAAAAAAGGCGAAAGAAGCAAAGTTTTTAATGGGCATTTTATTGGAAGTAAATCTCTTGACTATTTTTGGTTTTTGCATTATTAGTTAAGTCAGAAATTTTCCTCGGGAGTCTTTTAACCCAAGTAGTGATCCTCAATTCCTGTCTCATTAAATTTATAGTTTCTAGTTTTATCTGAGAATGCTTTTATCAGTTGAACCATATCGCAGCATGCACCAGGAGAGGGTTCCCTCTATTGTAATATTGTTCTTTGTTTCACATTCTAACGTCAAAACAGGGCTCACTTATCCTATACTAATTCGGATTCCTATACATATTTCGAATCATAATTTGACCAAAAATACAAGGCCAAATTTAATATCCCTGAAACTAAAAACACTCGAAAGTAAAAATGTACAAAAAACAAAAAATACGTAAATATAAAACGAAATTTAATTTAGCCGATCAAAAAAATTCCGATAACTTAAGTGGCGGCGGGGGCGAAGTTTTCGTGTGACCAAAATATATACAAGATATCTCATTTAAAAAGATGCACCAGAATTTTCTCGAAAACTGATCAAAATTTTAAAAAATCCCTAGACACGTCGATTTTGTTTGCAAGAGGGACACTATTTGGCTATATTGAAATTTTTGCAGGGCAGGCCCCTTTCAAGGGGTGAGTAGGTCAAGTGATAGCTTATTTTGAGGTCCTTTTAAATGCCTTTCGAAAAATTTTAAAATCTAGCAATTTGCTTTACACTTTCAAATTAAGCCCAAATTGTATATGCAAATTTCCCCACTTGTATAAATGTATCCCAGAAGAAAAAAATAAATTATAAAATGTACTAATAATGAAAACAAAATCGAAATGTCCCGCGATTTCTTAAAAATAAAATTTTAATTTAAAAAAAACAAGATTTTTTCATTAGTTCATGCAACTTAGAAAGTGAATATCTCAAAAAACTAATCGGTAGAATTTTTAAATTTCAACACTTTTAAAAGCATTTGAAAGCCCGTCAAAAAAAGATATCACTTCACCCACTTTCCCTGTTTAAATTCTGGTGGTGAGACTCACCCCTCGAAAGATGAGCGTCGTACAAAAAAAAACAAAAGATCAAAAGATCTTGGGTGCAAAAAACGAAAATTCAAACTTGGATGAGTATCCTACAAGGAATAGACAAAGGGCCAAAGTGAAAAGAGAAATGATTAAACGATGTTTTGCCCTGGGCAACCAGCGTGGGCTCATCAGTGGTTTCACTGGTCACCCTCCCCAAACATCATTAAACACCATCATACACTTTGATTTCCAACTTTGAATCACTCACAATTAGGCATCGGTACTTATCTAAGTCACCTGAGATACGGGTACGTCCTGGCGAGTTAATAATTTCAATAGGGTTATGGTCCTAATGCAATTAAAACAAAAAAGAAGTTAAAAAACCTTCAATGCAGTTACTTTAATCGAAAGGAATTAAAAAGCAATCAAAATATCTTGGGTGGAAAAAATCGAAATTCAAACTTGGATGAGTATCCCACAAGAAATACACAAAGGACCAAAGCGAAAAGAGAAATGATCAAACGCCCTGGGCAATCAGCGTGGGCTCATCAGTGGTTTGACTGGTCACCCTCCCCAAACATCATTAATAACCATCATAAACTTTGATTTCCAACTTTGAATCACTCACAATTAGGCAACGTTCCGCACTGGTACTTATCTAAGTCACTTGAGATACGGGTTCGTTCTGGCGTGTTATAATTTCCAATGCGTTTATGCTCCTAAAGCAACTAAATTAAAAAAGAAGTCAAAAAAAACTCCAAATCAGTTACTTCAACCGAAAAGAATCTCGAGGGAGGAGCGTAGTACAAAATTCAAATATAGCCAAAATGTGTCCCATTGAAAACAAAATCGACGTGTTTTATGATTTTTTAAGATTTTGATCAATTTTAGAGAAAATTCAGGTCAATACTTTTAAATGGGACACCCTGTATAAAAATATAATTTTGGTTGGTTGTCTGATATTTTAATCAGCTAATTTCTAATCTTTGAATTAACTGCTTTGGAGGTTTTTAAACTTTTTTTTGTTTTTATTTCTAACTTTTTTACATGTTATTTTTATTAAAGCAAACCCAGTACCACCAAAAAAGGAGTCGGGATTTGTTCGGTGGCTAAATTACAGGTCGGACAAATTACGTTTCGGTCAAAATTGTATATACAATATTTTCGATCTATTTTCATTGTGTCAGAAATAGGTTTTGGATGAATCATTTTCAGACAAATTAGTATTCGGGAATTGGTTCGTCGGCATTTGGTTGGGCATCCGTCAATTCGACTTAAGCGTTCCGACGATGTTCCATTTTGTGGCCTACTCTTGTGCGGTGATGGTTTTAAGTAAGTGGTTTATGTTTATGGCATTTTTAAAATAAGGAGTCACGTCATTTCTCGAAGTAAGCACATTACTTTTCCCTGTTTACTTCTATTGTAAGTGCTTTATTATTTTCGGCCGCTTAAGCTAACGAAGACATATGACTTTTTTATTGTAGGGAAACTTCGCGGAACCGGAAGATAATTTCTTACACAGTGGCGCAGACTTGTATTTGAACCTAGTATTTTGTTTAAATACCTACTACGTTTTCATGTAGAACCGAATACGTTTTCAATACCATTCGCTTTCAAACCTTCCATAAAAACAGGGCGAATCGATTTTTTTTTCGTTAGCGTTGTCCAAGTTCAATACCGTTTTGTTGGGATCGTACCGGAGTCGAATAGTATGAAAACACACCTTTATTTGAATCATATTATTGTGACGTAAATTTATTGCCCCTAAAAAACCAGAACAAAGAAGTAAAATTGAAAAAAAAGTAAACACAAAATTCCCCATACAGAGGTTTTACTGACGACCAAACGATAATACTAGTTTAACGAGCGTCCTAACACGACAGTAGTGGGCCATTTACACTCCTAGGATAATAATTAAGCTTAGACGTAACCCGCAAGATAAGCGATAAAACTTTGTTCCATAAGGACACAGGATAACAAAATAAATATTAATTTAATATATAAATTTTCAAAATTCAAACAAATTTAAAAATTTTCAAAATCCCGAAAAAAAACTAAATTTTCCAAATTTCTCAAAATGCAAAAAAAAAATTCTTAAAATTTTTAAAAATTCACAAATTTTTAAAATTTTATGGAATGAGTATTCAAAAACATGAATGGCACATATTTCTCTTAGAAACAGTAATATTCCCGGTAATGTTGCCTAAATAATACAAAGTTATGTACATAGGAGTGTATAGATGTCGAATTTTTAATCATTTTTGATATTTAAGTATAATGAAATTTTCATTGGTCGTAGGTAAACTATGGTAGACTAACTCGCATGTTATAGTTATTACACGCTCAGATGGATTAAGACACTCGCCTTCGGCTCGCGTCTTAAACTTATGTTTCTTATGTAAACTACTACTAAAACGCGTTCCATTCGCTTTACGAAAACAAAAACGTCAATCGTATTGAAAACGCATTTAGTTCCACATGAAAAAGTAATAATTTGATATAGCTTATTTGTTTTTGTTATGCAATTTAGAAACTAAAGTAAACAGTTCTATGTTGCTCCGATCACTAATTAATGGCTGTCATTTTTAATACTAAAACTTCATTGTGAAGTAATATGAGGAAGTTAAAAAATTATACAATAGTTATAGGCCAGCCATTTTAGCGGAAAATATAAAAAATTTGGAAAAAATTTAAAACTTTTGATTTTTTGGTAGTAGCTGTATGTAAATGAAACAAAATATACATAAAATTTGCTCCCAGTTGCAAAGTCGGCAACATTGTCTAAATAACAAAAAATTACAAAAATAGTAATTACTTTCTTCTTCTTCAGCGCAATCTGCACCCTATTCACTACTTTTCGGAAAAGTGCCGTAGTACTAAAGCCATGATATCCGTCTACGAACCGGTCCTCTTATAACTTCAATTTTGCCTTTTATTATGAATTTTAAGAGTTTATGTTTATGATTTTTTTAAAATATGGCCAGATATTCTAGCCTGTCAGTCCCCCTTCGCAGTATGAATTGCATTTTCTAATATTTTGTTACTGTAAATAAAAATAAAATAACTACGTAGTTATTTTCTTTGTGCTGTAAATACTAAAGAACACTGAAAATAATATGCAACCTTGGCGCACACCTCTCCTTATAGTTTCCGCGTCGGAGAGTTGGCCACGAACTTTTATTTAAGCTGTCTGATTCCAGTATAGGTTGGCAAACTTTTCATATTGGAATCGACCAAATGCGTCCCTAGACCGCTGAACTAAAACTTGAATGCCAAATAAAGCCTCTCTTGTCCCGAACCCTCCACGAAATTCAAACTCCCTGTCGCCCTAAAGGATTCTAATTTTCCATAAATTCTTCTATGGATAATCTTTAGAAATATTTTTAACATACGGCTTAATAGACTGATTAGGTGGTAATCACTATACTTCTATGATGAATGTTTTTTAGGCAGGGTAACAAGGGTTGATTTCAGCCAGTCAGCAGGGATTTTACCGCTGCAATAAATCAAGTTAAAAAGTTTGACCAGCGTGTGTACTTCGTGTTGCCCTACGGTTTTTATGTTTTATTATGATGATTATAATAATTATTTATTGCTAAAGAGATATTATACATAGCTACACCATTTATTAAGTTTTTGTTTGGTGTATGATTTTACTACAAGGATTTCAGCTTGTCTGATATTAAATAATCGGGCTGCTTTCTTTATGCATTTGCGTAAGTTAATGAATAGTATCTAGATCTTCTATTTCTTGATATTGCTGTGTTATACAGTCTTGTTTTGCTGACCTTATTTTGTTTTTTATTTTTCTATTGATTTTATGGTTCTGAGCGCTGCATTTTTTACAGCATCTTTTGTCCATCAATTCCAGTATTACGTCGGTCATCCAAACTTTCTTTTCCTAATAGTGTTATCATTTCAACAAGGGCACTTTCTAAGTCTAATGTTATCTTAAAATTCGATCATCCTGGATCTGGGTTTGTTATATTTGCGGGACGATTTTTCTTAAGAGTTAATTTAATTTTGGTCACAACCGGATTGTGATTTAAGCCTACTAGTGCATGGGCTACGATGAGTAAAAAGGGAAAAAGCGGCGTTTTGTGATAAAAGCAACAAACTTTGCACAGTTGTTCTATGGACTAAAACAATCGATTTGACCCGCAGCTCTTCTCCCAAAACCTATGCTGGCGCAGTGGGGAGGGGGGGTAAAACCTGGAGAGGTTTATAGTTTCTTAAATTTTAGTTTGTTGTATATAATCATCACTGATATCAATTTATAGGTTTTCTATGATGGCCAAACCAAAAATTACCACCTCCATTCGATTTAAAGTGCCTTTAAGGGGTTAAGGGGGTGCTTAAGGTCTTATTTGGGCATTTTAATAATAAAAGTTTGGAACTTTTTAAGAAAAATAAAAACTTGCGTAGAATTGTTAATAATTTTAATATTTTAACTTATATCACTTAATTTTTGATCAAAAGTCTTCATCCTGTTGGGTAGGTAGAAAGGAAGGGGGTAAAAATTAAAAGAGCACTTATCCTTGATTACCCATGTCGATAATATCCAGCAAAATATCTCTTTTAAAATAAATGCCTCTTTAGTTTTACGCCTTTCCCTTTCCCCCTGCCCAACAGGATGGAAATCTTTGGTAAAAAAATTGAGTCATATAAGTTAAAATATTAAAATTATTATGCAAATTTAACTAAAATCTTACACTTTTTTTATTAAAATGCCCAAACTGGAGCTTTAACCCCCTCAATATCCCTTAAGGAGAGCTTAAAATGAATGAACGTGGTTATTTTCGGTTTGGTCATCTTCGAAAACCTGTAAATCAATACCCATGTCGATAATATCCAGCAAACTATTTTTTTTAAATATGTGCTCCTTTAATTTTTACCCCCACCTACCCATTTTTGATTGATAAAATTAAGTGATATAAGTTAAAATATTAAAATTATTAACAATTCTACGCAAGTTTTTAAATATTTTTTTGAAATGCTACACTTTTATAAATTAAAAATTAAAATGCACAAATAGCAGCTTTAACACCCCTTTAACCCTTTAGGGGCACCTTAAAACACATGGAGGTGGTAATTTTCGGTTTGGCCATCATCGAAAATCTATAAATTGATATCAATGATGATTATATACAACAAATTAAAATTTAAGAAAATATAAACCCCTCCAGTTTTTACATTCCCTCCCCCTTCCTTCCCACCGCGCCTGCACAAGTTTTGGGAGAAGAGCTGCTGGTCAAACTGATTGTTCTGATCTAAAGAAAAACTGTGCAAAGTTTGTTGCTTTTATCTCAAAACGCCGCTTTTTCCCACGTAGCCCATGCACTATACGTCTGGTAGGTTTTTGCAGATTTAATAGTTTCTGAATAGCATAAAGTCTATCTGTTTTCTAATGCCACTCTCTGGAGTGTCATATTTAGGAGTCCAAGTTTATAGGCGTCTAGCTGGAAGTTTAAAGAAAGTATTTTACAAGAAAAAATCCCTATCCTAACAGAACTGGAAAAGGCGATCTTCACGTTCGTTTGATATCAAGACTGTTGCCCCAACAATGTCTTCTCTTGGGGTGTTTTCAAACTCCGACTATTTAGCGAAACTAAGGGCAGTTTGAACTTTGTCGTCCAATGCAGTGTAGACTGTCAAAAATTACCAAATTGACTGAAAATGGGTCCGCAACAACAATCATTGCCTGACCAGAAACTACGGAAATAATCTACCAATATTCCTTCTAGATGATGTACTATTACTTTGAATAGAATATTCTTTCTTTTTAAAACTTCTGTAACATGCCAGGAGATTTCTTTTGATAAAATATTATAAATTTTATCTACCGCACCTTTGGTAAAAGCACTCCTAAATATTTCTATTATTAAGTAATACGCCTATATTATGTTTGAAAGTTTGAGACAATGATGTATTTGAAATTAACTCTGTGTTTCGGACTTCCATTGTCTATATTTTATTTATGCACGACGTTTCGATCAGTACAATCTCTGATCGTCTTCAGGTGCAAACTACAATCAATTCCTAAGGCTAAGTACTTATATACTGTGAGAAATCACTCAACCTTGAAGTTTAAGAAGTTGGTTGGAAAATACCCTGATTCTGCCCAATGAAGGCAGCTTCAAGGAATTTTCGTTTCTTCCAGTGTGACTCTTTATGCAAAACCTTTGCTTCTGCCCACTTCATTCGGTGTTGTTTTGACCATGCATGTTCGGCGATTCCTGATTTCGTTGTTTCACCTTGTTGGGTATTCGTCTGATGTTCCTTAAGCCTAACAGATAGTGGTCTTTTAGTTTCGCCTATGTATGATTCACCACACTCACAAGGAACTTGGTAAATGCATTCCTTATTTTGCTTGTTCTCCGGCTTTGTTTTACTAAGAAGGCTTCCAATTGTATTACTAGATTTAAAAGCTGTTTTAATATTAAAATTTTTCGCTACTCTTCGAATTTTCTCTGAAACTCCTTTAACGTATGGAATTGTAAGGAATGCATTTGCCTGCTTTTGGTCTTCTAATCTCTGTCCTGTTTGTTGAGATTTAGAAATAGTATCTGTTATAACTTTAAGGCTGTAACCACTCTGCTGTAGATCCTTCTTAATGTTTCTTATTTCGATTGGTTGTAGCAGAATAATTTGAACCTTGATATAAATATTGTCTTGTGTGAGTGGGTTTGCGATAGACTGTTGTTGTGATGTCGCTCTCTACTCGTTTGATAAGTACATCAAGAAAAGGAATTTGACAATTTTGCTCCAACTCCATTGTGAATTTAATGGTGGGTCTTATGTTATTTAGGTGGTGAAGAAATTCTGAAAGTTGTTGGTCATTCCCGGTCCAGACAATAAAAGTATCATCAACATATCTCAGCCAGAGCTTAGGTTTATATGTTGGGGTATCAACGGCATGTGACTCGAACCACTCCATGTAAATATTGGCCACCACTGGCGAAAGCGATGAACCTATTGGCAGACCGTCATCCTGAGAATAAAACCTATCTTTCACTTGAAAATAAGAGTTATGTAGGCAGCACTCCAACAAATCCATCACTCCCTCCAGCGGTAGACTGGTACGTTTATAAAGGGGTTCGTCATTAACCAATCTCTTTCTAATAATATCTAGCGATTCCTTTATCGGGACATTGGTGTATAGACTTTCGACATCAAAACTGACAAGTCTATCTTCGGGTCTTAAAGCAAAAGATTTAAGAATATTAACAAAATGGTTGGAATTTTCTACAAATGAAGCGGTCGGTAGAAAACCATTTTTTTAATATTCCTAAATCTTATGTTTTAGGACCCGAGGATAGACTTGTCAGTTTTGATGTCGAAAGTCTATACACCAATGTCCCGATAAAGGAATCGCTAGACAATATTAGAAAGAGACTGGTTGATGACGAATCTTTTTATGAACGTACCAGCCTACCGCTGGAGGGTGTGATGGAGTTGTTGGAGTGCTGCCTACATAACTCTTATTTTCAAGTGAAAGATAGGTTTTATGCTCAGGATGACGGTCTGCCAAGGGTTTCATCGCTTTCGCCAGTGGTGGGCAATATTTACATGGAGTGGTTAGAATCACACGCGGTTGATACCACAACATATAAACCTAAGCTCTGGCTGAGATATGTTGATATGAAATCGAAATAAGAAATATTAAGAAGGATCTGCAGCAGAATGGTTACAGCATTAAACTTATAATAGATACTATTTCTAAATCTCAACAAACAAGACAGAGATTAGAAGACCAAAACCAGGCAAATGCATTCCTTACAATTCTATACGTTAAAGGAGTATCAGAGAAAATTCGAACTGTAGCGAAAAACAGCTTTTAAATCTAGTAATGCAATTCGAAACCTTCTTAGTAAAACCAAACCGGAGAACAAACAAAATAAGGAATGCATTTACGAAGTTCCTTATGAGTGTGGTGAATCATACATAGGCGAAACTGAAAGACCACTCTCTGTTAGGCTTAAGGAACATCACACGAATACCCAAAAACGTGAAACAACGAAATCAGAAATCGCCGAACATGCATGGTCAAAACAACACCGAATGAAGTGGGCAGAAGCAAAGGTTTTGCATAAGGAGTCACACTGGAAGAAACGAAAATTCCTTGAAGCTGCCTTTATTGGACAGAATCAGGGTATTTTCAGTAAACGAAGTGTTGAAAGCTCAAATATTTGGAAGCCCCTCTTTGGGCGGAGCCATCTTCTTAAACTTCAAGGTTGAATGATTTCTCACAGTATATAAGTACGTAGCCTTAGGAATTGATTGTAGTTTGCACCTAAAATATAGACAATGGAAGGCAGAAAAACAGAATTAATTTTACGCCTTTATTATATTAAGTATTATCCTTATCATATAAATAGTATATGCAAAGCCCCGTCTGTAATCAATTGTCACTTATATCATTTAATACGAATACTTTTGGAATATTAATATTCTTGAATGTTTTTGTTTTTGACTTATTCATATTTACAACTTTTTTTCTAACTTGTTTTAATTCTAGTAGGCTTTGCGTTTTTAAGGTGTTTAGACACTTAGTGCTTCCCGGATTTAAAGAAAATCCGAAAAAGTGGCAAAACCGCATATAAAGTCTGCCTGCCCTTGCTAGTCTGTGTATGCAATTTGAGTTTTATTTTTAGAGTCGAAAATCGGTTATCAGTTTCACTTGAAATCCCAAAATATGTTAAAATTTTTTAAAACATTGGTGTAGCATACAAAATTAAAATGTATCTCATCAACTTTTACAAAAATGACTTGCTCCCTAAACTTGTGAACAACAGAAAACGAAACTATTGTATTGGAATGAGGGGGCTGAAGCTTTTATGTTTGGAACAAATCATACTTCTTTTAGTTTTTTAGATGTCTATGGTTTGGATCCAATAATACAAAATTTTGATTTTATATAATTTGTTAGTTTTTTGCGGCATTTAATTATAAATATTTCTGTCTATTACGATTTTACAAAAACATGTTTTCTTTCATTACCGATGCAAAACATTTTTTTATTGTTTTTTTGTATAATTTTTCTCTTTTTGGAATTTTTTGATAAAGGTACGTTTAAAAATAGTCTTCGCAACTCGAAGCTAAACTGTGCTTCTTTTTACTCACGTTTTTAAATCACCCGCTGCGCTCGTTCTTTAAAATCACGCTTGTAAAAAAAGCACTAGTTGTAACAACTGCTATTGGATGGTACACCATATTCAAACCCAAATTAAAGGCTGCACAAATTATTAAAAAATATTGGTTTGTTTATTGGAGAGTTGGACAATAGAAGACAATACTTTTTATTACAGTAACCCCACCCTCAAGAGTTACTTACTTTAGTATTTAGGAAGTGCTTTTTTTTATTTATCTACTATACTAAACAAACCATATAGACACCACAAATTCAACTTTCACAATTGTTTTCTATGTGTTTGTCTGTTTGATTTGTTCCAGCATTACGCAAAAACTACTGAACGGATTTGGATAAAAATTTCAGTACTAGATTACTTGGGCGCCTGTGCAGGTCATAGGCTTTGTTTAATAAAAATCGGTTTATGGGAATGAGATTGAAACGGGAAAACACGGGTAAAACCGCATCAGGCAAGGCTGCAGGGTCTTCAGCTAGTAGGTAATATATAATGTAGCGTGTTAAAATTATATTTTTTACTAATGCTATGTAGTAAAACATAACTAAGCTCCCAATCAAGGCCACTGGGTAACCACAAAATGGTGATACCTCTCATTCCTTAAAACCTATAAAATGAATAATGTATTTCTGTGTTTGTGGTTAAGTGTGTGTGTTTCCCACAGCGATGATAATTGTTGAATAAGCCAAAGATTCATTTTGACTGTATTAAAGACGATGCAGCGCAAACAAACAAGGTAACAGATTTTCTGAATTTATATTGGTATATATATAATAATAACAAGAAACTCACTTTACATATCTCCACAGATTTACAGGTCTCGCCTACGGCTCCATTTTACAAACTAATTGTTTTATATGTTGAAACCTAGCAATATTTTATTATTTTTAAAATTAATTGCGCCGAAGTTATCTAAAATAAACCAGAAAAATAACCACAGTGGTAGTGGCTAATTACCGCAACAGAATGACGTTTATCTATTGCGCAGACTCAGTAATTACCACGACCTCTACGAAGTGTCAAATAAGCGTTCCAAAATATCCCTAGATCACCGCTTCTTGATGATTAATTCTTTGAATTATTCGAGAAACTTATCACCAACACTGCCTAAACTATTAGGTGCAGTCAAAAAGTAGGGTAAGGAGGTCAATTTTTTTCTTAAATTTAGACTAGCAGCGTGCCCTCGTGTATCATAAAAATTAAATATGTGGCCCCTAGGGGGCAACACACCTACACATGTGAATCTCAGTGAGTTGGCAGTTCCACTATTACAACTCTACTGTACCGAAGAAATTTTCATAGCTGTTAGCAAAGCCCCTAGGTTAGGGGCTAAAAATTTTGTCGATTTCAATTAAAAAATTATATTTTTCATATTTATATTCCTTAATACACTCGAACATATACACACGGAATATAGAAATGGTAAAAATATTATCTGCGTACAGCCCTTAGGGCTATAGGCTCTTAAAATGTAAGTATTTTGACTGAAACTTGTAAATGCGAAAAAAATTTGCACTATTTGAATTTGGTATAGTAAATTTTGAACTAATTGTTCGAGATTTAAAATGTTTAGCCCCTATTAAGTGGTCGTCTCTGGGGTTTGAGATTTTTATATTTCATAATATTTGTTACTCCAAATTCATGAGCTTTAACTATGCATATGGAGTGTTTTCTGGAATTTGAAAATGGTAAAAATTAGATCTCGCCCCCTTACAGCCCCTAGAGGCGGGGAGAAAAACTAAGAAATGGTCCACAGCCACTGGTGGGGAATTTTTTTGACATTGGCTTAAAGGTAACTGAAATATATTTTTTTAGCATTGTTAAAAGCCACGAATTTTCTTTTGGTATATTAATTTGTAGGTAATAGTATGAACTATCAACTGACTGACTTTCATATGTGCAGGTGCATTAGTATGGAAGGTATGAGCGATAGTTTAAAAACATATTTTGCGCCCTGTTGCCCACTAGGGGCAACATATGTAATTTTTTATGACACACAAGGGTACGTTGCCGGAAGGCCAACATATGCGCCAATTTTCATTGCTCTAGATCGTCTGAATTTAAGAAAAAAATTTGGCAACCTAACCCTACTTTTTGACTGCAGCATTTATGGGGCTGTTAACAGGTTAGACATGCAGTGTTGGTGGGTCCATTAGTAATCGATTAAAACAGGTTTCGTAAAATCTTTATCAAAAGTCCCACGGAATACGCTATGCCCCCTAAATATTAGGGGGTGTCGTTACCTGGACGTGTTTTCTTGAACAGGGAACGGCATACATGATGATCACGTGGGACGAAAACGTTATATTTGTTAGCGTGTTTTTTAGTCATCTGATCATGAAAAACTGTTAACTTTAAAAGCTAACGATCGAAACAAAGATCTTTTTAAAATCCTATCCTATCCTACACGTATCAATTAAACTGCATGCAAGAATCAAAATAATCGATGCGCTACAACTTTTTTTTGACGTTTTATAAAAGAAGCAACACATTTTGTATGATTATGTATTGAGACCTCCCCCCCCCCGGTTATTTAAGGAAGGGCACTCTTACTCCGTGCAGTGAGGGTAAAATCACCCCCTAAAGAAATAAAAAGACATAATATTATATATTTTTTTTCAATATCCCAAAGACTATAAAATTTTTTTTTAAATGTAGTTACATTTTTTCTGTCTTCTCTTTTAACCTTAAATCAACTCTCAAAAAAACCCAATATTTTTGGATACAGTTGTTTGCCAAGTTTGAAGCTGTTTTTATGTATGGTAAAAATTTACGTTTTAAAAAATACCTCGTTATTTTACTTTCTACTTCTACTTCTACCTTTGTTATTTTTAAGCACTCCAACTCCCCCACCGCTAAATTAGGCACCTACCAAATAAAGCTATACATATATCTCCAAAATATTTGAGAAATATCTCAGACTTTTGGTTTCAAATGTTTATCCCCTGCCAAAAAAACCACTTCAAAACTCTTAAAAACTGATCAAGTCTTGATGAGATTTTAAGAGATTTTATTGGTTTGAAGAGACTTGAACCGGCAAAAATGTATGCCACATGAAAACTGACAAATTCTTATGATGTTTCATGAGAATCATTTTCAAATAATTTCTGACTATTGAAAACTCACAAGATTTCAAAAGATCCTAAAGACAATAAAATTTAATGTTTAGATGTTTTAAAAAAATTTGTAAAATGTTACACCAGATACACGAGATTTCATGAGGTTTAGTAAGCAAGATTTTTATGATATTTTACAAGATTTCACAAGTCTAAAAGAAGGGACGTTTTTAAAAGATTTTACAAGATATTATGAGTTATAGGGTAAACGCGGGTAAAGGTTGACAAGAT
Source organism: Oxystoma pomonae (assembly GCA_963921995.1). NCBI lineage: Eukaryota > Metazoa > Arthropoda > Insecta > Coleoptera > Brentidae > Oxystoma > Oxystoma pomonae. The sequence continues at coordinate 72,692,901 of OY998164.1, read as the reverse complement.
TATATAATTATTAAAGTGTAGAATATAGACATGCAAGCACAACCATGCAGATTTAACAAGCAAGATGAGAATTTAAAATATTTAAAAAGAATATATTATAAAGATTTATAATTAACAAAATGTTACTATAGCAATAGGTTATTTCGTAAGTTTATATCAGACACAGATTTCATGAGGTTTAGCAAAGCAAAAAAACAGTGAAATCTAATCAACTTGTTTCTCTTAAAATCAGCTTAAAATTGTTAAAAACATATGGATTTTCTCATGTAACCTTGTGAAATCTGACGGAGGGTGGGTCTTTTAAAAACTGCTGAAAATATGTGTATTCTCATAAAACCTTGTGAAATCTTATTAACTTTGATTTATATTTTTGTTAAAATCTGCTCAAAACTTAACAAAACCATTGAAAGAAGAACCTTTAAAATACTGGTGAAATCTTATCTAGTCTATCAGAAATTATTTTAATAAATTTTCAAAACTCTTAAAAACGGATGACAGTGCTTATACAAAACTCATAAAGTTTGACGAGTTTTGAATCTCTTTTCAACATTAAAAGTTCATGAGATTTCACCCGAAAGTGGTGTTTCATAAACCGCATGAAATACCGAACAGAACTCGTGAACTTTCACCAGTTTTTTTTACGAGTTTTGACGAGGTATTTTTGGTAGGGTCTATAAAATTATCTAAAGTCAATCTTCCCGGACACCGTAGCTTATCGGTCTGCCGCACGGAAGGTATCGGGTTCGAATCCCGGCTAGGTGCATGGATATTTTATGTTTGTCTTAAACTTTGCGAAAATTTGCATAGCTAAAACTGACCATTGATCCTATAATGGATGTCCCAGTATAAAAAAATCAAAGTCAATATCTTACATGAATTTTGTTATATCCCTTCCTTGTACTAAATAGACCCCTAAACTATCATTTTGATTGAAATGGTAGATTAGTAAAATATAATCACACAAAGTGTGTTGCTTCTTCCATAAAATGCCCAATACGGTTAAAATTCCCGATGGAGTGCATCGACTAAAAAGAGAACACTAAATTGTCTTCTGACAGTAAATTCAAAAGAACTCTTCTCGTTTCAAGAATCCGTGAAGACAATCCAGGAAATATTTATAATCACAAGGAGTGTTTATTTTTACTGTTTTCAATTAAAGTAAAAATATGCTAAACAGATTACTTAAATTTACAACTGTTGACACTAGACGGAATAAAAAATACACCTATGTTTCGTAACTAGAGCTAGAGTGTGGTCGAATAAAAGAACTAGCCCTATCGCCACGACTTTATAGTAATATTTTTTTGTCTCCGTAATCTATTCTGTAACCCAACAGTACGTATAAGAAATTGTTTTTTCACTCCGACTGCAAACAGCGAGTAAAGCAAGGCTCAAAATAATGTAATGCGGGAAGGATGCGGAATTAATTTAATGACTGCTTTTGTTCCTGTTTTGTTCGCTTAAAACAACGCAATGTCTTCCTGAACCTAAAACAGTAGCTGAAAAACTCCATGAGGTAAATTATCATAGAAAAGGATATAAAATTTGTGAACAGGGGTACGATACTTAAACTCTTGATTTTCATGCGAAGGCAATCCGAAAAATATGAAAGCATGTTCCAGAAAATCGAGATATTAAGCGTCGGGCACGGGCTTCTCTCCATATAAATGCACTCCAAAATGCACGCACCAAATTTAACATTGTTCCTTGACTGCAAGAATATCATTAAGTGTCATTGTACTGCAAAATCTCATTGTGCTATTATAAAACTCCTTAATTATAAAAAAAATACTTACTAGTAATATTTTAGGTTAGGTTAAATAAAAACATTACTATTGCTCAAAATATCTGGCTGCTAAAACCATAAAAAGCAGTTTAAAACTCTTGTAATTACCTAAATTGAAAATTAAATACTTTTACTTACACACCTGTTCATGAAGCAAAAAAAATGGCTGTAAAAGTATGGATAGAGCCCTCAACCACGGTGAGAACCGGGTTTTTTAAGTAAACTTTATAGATCGCCCCTTTCCAGGAGCAGATCCAGAGCAAAAACGGAATATATCCTTAGTCACATAACCTAAGATTCGCGAACAAATCGCTAAATTTTACCCTCGATTCCTTCCCAAACTTGCTTTTTTATGTGATTTAATAAAATCCGGGTTTTGCTGCCTAATGGACGAAAATCACTTTAAAATTTTCGCCGTGTTCAAAAAAAATAATCGAGTATTCCTACATTCTACGCCAGTGGGAGGCTGATAAGGTATTACACTGGCCCCAAGCAAAACTCAACAATTTAAGAAAAGACCGAAGCAGCACCTTTCATGACGACTGAATCCGAGTCTGAATTACTATTATTTTCGTCACCTGGTGCATGTGATTCAAATAGTTATCGACCGGTTGATCCACATGAAGGACAGGTTCACTGACATTTTTAGGAACAATCTCTGATGGGTGTGATAAGCACCTCTGATTCTTATTTTTCATTGACTGGTTCAAAGTGTTTTTGTTTCGATAATATTGGGAAGTATCCTCGGAAATGTATCGTTACGACCCTCAGACTAATAACAAAAAAGAAGATCAAATATTCTCCAACACCCTTTTGAAAAATTATATGAGCAAAAAGGAGATAGATTAATAAAACGGCAACACTGTTGACAATTGATTTTTCCATTACTATTGGTGGCGAAAATTTTGATTTAAATATATAAATGTTAAAAACGAGGCAGTTTGGGTTGGTAGGGTACCACGCAATATTTCAAATTTTCTTTCATCTGAAAGAATTGAAAGTAAAAAATATAAAGTTACTGCCAGAACCTGGTTAACCACAAAAAAATGGTTTATTTTAGGATATAGTTAGTTAGTTTTAAACTTTGTAAAAGTTATCTACGCAAATGGGTGACCAGACTTGAAATCTCTCGTTTTGATATTAGAGTTTGAAACAGAACGTCATAAAAGTCTGGGAGTAAACCGAGGAGAAAATTTTATTATTCTTTGGCAATCAACGCTAGCTAACTGAGCCATGAATAAAAAGAAACCTTATTTAGGGCTTACGCCTCAGATACAGTGCTGATGTTTTAACTTTTTCATCAGTCTCAACAATATTATCCGTCTCTTTAGAAGTTTTATAGCATTATCGATACATACTGATTTTAATAGGTTTCGAAAGGTTAAAGAATTTCTCTCTAGGGGAACTACAAATTGATCCTTCCAGATCCGAAAAGAGACGCACATGGGATCAACACCAATCCGTCCTTGAGCGTACTGAGCATATTTGGCAAAAAATACAGCACTTGACTTGAGAAAAAATAGAGAGAAGAAAATATAGATTTAAGCAGTATGTATTTAAAAATTGTGTAGACGGATTACACAATTGTGTACAAAATGTACACAAGTGTGTAAAATATACAATAAAATATAATTTTTCTCATTCAGTTAAAATTTGTGTAAGAAAATTGGGAAAATTTTTTTCCATGTGGGCAAACATTATTACGAAAGTAGTCACCTAATGCTAGAAACGTGAGGGAAGATTTTCTGACTCTTTTGTAGATTATAATCCCATAAGCTAAGTATGATTTTGGAGAAGTACAGAGATAATTCTTTTGACTTACGTCAAATGATAAGAATTAGAGGGATAATTTTTTTCTTGGTTACTGTCAAAATTATTCATACAAACAAATGGTTTCCGTTTGTCAAAATTGGTACTTTATTGTAACAAAAACTGAGTTGCCATTGGTAATCGAGTTTTTTATGAAATTGTTTGGATAAACGTTCTGACCGTTTCTGATTTTTATTCAAATTTCGGTTAGTAAATTTATTATATATTTTATGGATTTGTTTGTGAAATAATCCCCTAAAAACCTCTTGAGCTTCAAAATTAACCAAATAATTTTTAACTCGGAGTGCATTTTTTGCAAATTTCGCTCCTTCAGCGGAATTACAGATAACACACAATGGTAAAAAAGTACTGGTAATTTTAAAGCTTTAAAATAAATAAAAAATAAGACAGATATCAAACTTAATAATAATTTACTTTACAAGGCTGAGAAATGTTCTACTAAAGTACAAGTCAAGATATTTACGGACAAGGCGGCGATGGCGAGTAATAAAAAGCACACTCAAGTAACAATTTGTCGACGCAACAACGTTTCTAAACGCAACCAGAATGTTGCGATGTGACGTTGTAGGAAACGTTTTGCCAACCCTATTTTACCCCAATTTGGTAAATACTTTTCGAGTTGTCTCAACGTTGCACGCAACCTTTGGTATGCATCCAAGTCAAGAAATGACCAAGAACACAATTTTGTGTGCAGCGCCACCTACAATAAGTTATTTATTAGAAGTCCGCCAGAGGTGTTTGTTATTGCCCAAAATATAACATTTAGTCAGCATAATAAGTTTTAAAGGCTTTCTGTACACTAAAATCGGAAACGCAACTTAGTGTACTGTCTATGCGGGACTGAAATATATGTTTATTTTTTTTAGTTTTATATACGACAAAAAATTGTTGCAGAACTACTTTTAGGTCTGTATATAACTAAATTAGGGATTCAACAGTAATAACAGCTCCGAATTGCTAGGAAAAACTAATAAAAGACTCCTAACGCGTTTGTTTACGTTCTGTTTTACAATATGCCTTCAAATTAAAAAGGTGATTGCAAAAAGCAACATGGCGCTTATCCGTCATTTCGTACTTACCGCTTGTCATCCAAAAAACGTCTTTTCCTTAGGTGACAGCTGACAGAATGCAAAGTCAATGTCATCTGTCCGTGATTTTAAAAAAAATTGTTTTTTCCAAATAAAAAAATGGACCGGAGCTAGATTAAAGTGGTCCATATTTTCGAAATTGACAAAGTGGAGCCTGTTCCATATTCGTGAGAAACGAGGGTCACCTCTATTTGCCGGCACATTTGCAGTTGTTGACTTCAGTCTAATGGTACTGGAGCTCTGCTCATGAAACAAGTACCTATATACCCGTGTGTTGTAAAGGAAGAGTCTTACTTTACAAACATGCATCATCGGCAGCTGATAAAACCCTTGATAAAACCTCAACAAAAAAATGCAGTTATAGAGGCTGCCGCCGGTGTGAATAAAGCTATAAAATCCTAATCTGGACCATCAAAGCAATAGCTGCAAAAAAATCAGATTCATTCCCAGAAAAAGTTAGTAAAAACCGTTGTAGAGCCGCATGGAATCATTATGCAAAGTTAATGGTCAAGAAGGAGAAAGTTCAGATCAGAAACACTACATAATGAAGTCCTACATGCACACCTGATGATTGTAAAAAAAGTCCAGATGTTCTTGAGAAGCTTAACGAACTTTGCAACCTCATTGTAAGTACAACAACTTTATTAGTTTTCTTTTATTTTTAGTAAACACCCAGCGTCCATCCTTTTGATTTTTATTGACAACTGTCAAGACTTAAATGACAGCTATATATGAGAAACAATCATATTAAATTTTGTAGGTTAATTCAGAGATAAAAGAAAAATAAAGACATAGTTTAAAGTATAGGGAAACACGCCCAGTGTGTTACGGAGTCGATATGTTGCGCATTCATTCAAAAGTTTTCAAAAGTTCTGTGCTATAAATCAACAAAACGTCATAGATTTTTGACTTTTTATTATTTACTTTGTCATAAAATAAGTTTTCGGAAGCAGATATTATGGAAGTGCCTACTGCCCTCAAGAATCCATAAAAGCTAAGTTTGTTTTATTATAGAATTTGGAAAACTTAGGGGTTAACAACCTTTTGCTTATTTTCTATCAAATCTTTATTGGTATTCGATTAATTGTTTTTTCTACAACAAAATATGGTAGTTCCTTTTGCAGAGGCATACGAACTGAGTGCATTTAATATTTCAGCATTTATAGTTTTAGTTTGTGTCTTGTTTCAAAGAAATACTGTCTTTAAAGCACGAAGTCTTGGGGGGGGCGTTGCACCGGCACCCTTTTGAAAAAAAAAATTCAATGTAATTTTCCTCCTCACTTCTTTTATGTTGTGTGAAACAGTATAAAATGACTAAAACTGCTCAATTACGGGTTTATCTCAATTTTAAGTAAAATTTTGCTCAAACTTGAGGCAAAAAAAATATTTACCTCAAAATTGGAGAAAACTAACTTGTTATTGAGCAAAGTTTCACTAATTTTTCGAGGTGGACCTATTTTCTTATTTATTGTGTTATTTATAGAATAAATGTAAAAATTTTTTGTACCAAAAAAAGACTAGTTCATTCTGGCAGCAAATACTTCGAAAACAATGTCCTTAAAAACCAACGTAAAACTATTATAAATAAAGAGCACAAAAGCAGCTTTTCCAATATAACAATTTTATTTGCTAAATTGTATATATTTATTTTTATGGTTTTAATTTGGTTTAAGGAGGACATTGTTTAAAACAAAATAGGGTCTGCATCACGAAAACTGCGTCTTCTTTCGCAAATTTTAAAAAGCCCACCATAAAAAGCCACTTTTGTTTCTCTACGCTCTCAATGGAGGCGCCAGGTTCGAGTCAAACTTGTTGCCATATTCCCACCATTAAATTGATCTCTTTTTTATTATTTTCCTTATGGGTTAATTTTCTTTAACACAATAACTTCTCTTATGTCCATATCTTCCAACATGAAAATTCTCCGATTGAGCTTTAATCTTTAGGACTAATCGGGGTTTAAAATGGGTCTTAATCAATAAAGTTTCAATATAAAACATCACATTTTAAATACCGATTAGTATCTAATCATGATTAATGCATAATATCAGAATTTTTGTTTTATGGGCATTAGAAGCATAGCTAAGCAGAGCTTGGCCAGTCACGGAAGTTTTATATTAATTAATTTAATCTAAAAATTCCTTAAGTACTGCTTTTTTGTTTAATTTTCCTTAGCTTTCTTCTTCTTTTATTTTTTTTAGGTGCGAAAAAAAAAACACTATATGAAGAAAAAGAAAAGAACCGAAGTTACACCGAAGGTTGATGAAATATTGGATCTAAAAAGGAAAACAATACTTTGGATGAAGTACTTGAAAAAGGGGATAATCCTTTGAACATTTAAGTAGATACTAGTGTTTTTTACATAGTTGAGATTTCTAAATAATAAGTAGGTACACTACCCAAATAAATACTTGCAGAGCTACAATATTCATCCCAGGGCCGGCTCACAATGGGGGCTATCAGTCTCTTGGTGCTGAATATTGGAGCTGTTAGCACTTAGGTATCTGTGTGAGTACCTATACTGTACGTACTAAGAAAGCTTTGTAATATTTTGTCAAATTAAAAAAAAAATATATTCTTTATTTTTGTTTAGGTTAGTTTTATAATAAGATAGATTCAGGAAAGAAAGGTTGTCCCTATTAGTTGCGTTCTGTACTTTTAAAGAAGCTAGAATTAAAGAAGCTACAATCTAAGTACCTACTTTATATTTTGTATTATGTTTTGTACTTTTTGTGCAATGTGTATTTTGTATTAAAATTAGGCGAAAGAAAGGTTTTCTTTTTTTTATGTTCCAAAACAAAATACATTTTTTTAAAAAGTTTTACACAAATACCTACACACTGAAAAAAACACAAACAAGTTATTAAGTTTGCAATATTTTCTAGTTTCATTAAAAATAAAGATATTATAATCTTTTTTAACTATTCAAGGATTCGTAAGTAAGGGCCAATTTATAATTGTTTTAATGTTTAGTGCTTAATTTTTTATTTCTATTTCTGTCTATTTCCCTTCAAAAAGTAGAGAAAGAAGACAAAATTACGCGTTGAGGATAAGCCATTAAAACTTGAGTAAATAGGCCATATGAAACAAATAAAATTTAAATGAAAAATAAAAAAAGTGAGGTTGTCTATTGTGTTGATGACAAGACTTGAAATACCGAACGATTCTCATTCTCTGCACAGAACAATCGGAAATGGTTGGTGCATAAAATAGACCTATTTCAGTCCCCTTACCACATAACGACCAAAAAACGTAAATTTGACGAAGAATTACATAGGATGCGCGAAGTGTACCCTTTAACGTTTTGTGGTCGTTATTTTGACACCAAAATAATCACTAAAACTCATTAGTCATACGAAAACGTTAACAAAACGTTGCCGTTTAACTTCAGGATAAAATTAACGTTTAGGCATCGGTAATTATTTCGTTAAGGAAGGCCATCCCGAAAATAACCAATTTCTCCACGAAATACATCGTGAATATAGGCTAAGTTTTTAGTCATCATCAACAGTCATACAATGTTACGTAAGCAGTTAAGCCGCGAGTTGTTAACGCTATTTTTTTTAATACCTTTATCAAAAAATCCAAGAAAAACAAAAAAAAAGAAAATACTTTTAAAAATCTTGAACAAAGAGGCCTTCTCGCCACACACCACCTTTTTCATAGCGATGTGCCTTTTTACTCGATGACATTCATTGTTGCGACATTTTAATCTTTGAAAGTTTGATATTTTGACGATGTTTTTAAATGATTTTTTCGTAAATACTTGGTAAGAACTGGCGAAAATGGCTTAATTTTTTGGTCAAGAATAATTAGATTTTTTCTTCTTCTTTTTAATTTTGGGTAAAAACGGACAGAAATCTTTTTTGCACTCGTGATAAAAAGTTTTTTTGCAACCAGAAAAGCCATTATCTGCAGAGAGTTACTAAAATCATGTTTTTGATAAAAGCATAAAAAAAAGTTTTTTTTGCACTTCAGGGACTACAAATGCATTTTACTGCCTCATTTCAGGGACTAAAATATTTTAGTTCCGCTCATTATTATCAGGCTATATAAATTAACTTGACGTCAGAACGAATAAAGGTTTGTTAAAAACACATTTAAGGAACATTTATATTTATTTGTAACATCCGAAAATAGGCATGAACACAATATGAAAAAGAACTAACTTAACCTAAATATTCTTAAACTATTTGATATTATTGTGCGTCACATTAATATTTACAATGGCCCCACTACAGCTAAATAATGGTCCCGAATCTGAGGCGGTTGCGCTTCGCTTCTGTATTGGAGTTTCTTCTTCAGTGATTGCAGTGCATATGGTACCTGATGTATCTTTGCTTTGATAAAAACGGTGCCCAAAAGTTCAAAAAATAGTATATATTCCATGTGACTAAAGTGCCTTTTTACCCCTCAGCGAATTGTAGCCCTCCCTCCGGTCGGGCTACAAACATTTCCCCTCGGGATAAAAAGTACCACTTTAGTCCCTAGGTATATAATGTACTATTTCTTTGATAAGAGAGCGACAATAAATATACCAAAAAAAAATCATGTCGTGTATAATTGTTTCGAGTATTATTTTAAAATTTCCATCACACTATTGTCAAAATTTTGACGTTGTCATTTTCTCGATGTAAACCTTAAAAATTGGTGCGAAGCGATTTAGTGGTCAAAACCAATTAAAAATATTAAATTTATTAGCGCTCTTTGAGTTTAAAAAACACAAACAGCTTGGGAACTTTCCCTGGATATTATAAATGTGGTAGAAAAAACCTTTTTTAATGGATTGATAACCAAAGATAAATCCGAAAAAGTACCTGAGGCTCCCTCTGTAAATATCTCAAATAATTCAAACTGCAGTATTACCGTTAATGTTTATAATGTAAACCTTAAAAATTAGTGCGAAGCGATTTAGTGGTCAAAACCAATTAAACATATTAAATTTATTAGCGGTCTTTGAGTTTAAAAAATACAAACAGCTTGGGAACTTTCCCTGGATATTGTAAATGTGGTAGAAAAAGCCTTCTTTAATGAACTGATAACCAAAGATAAATCCGAAAAAGTACCTGAGGCTCCCTCTGTAAATATTTCAAATAATTCAAACTGCAGTATTACCGTTAATGTTTATAAGTAACTTTATTGTAACTTGCATCAATAAAAATTGTTTAGAAATAACTCTATGTTAATTAAAACGCTTAATTTCAGGTTAACTCCGGTAAAGTTTGTTACTTCATTTATTCATTGAAACTGACAATGTAATGGAGTAGATTACAATACAATAGAGTGAAATAAATATTTTAAATAAATCAAACCACAGTATTATCGTTAACGTTTATAAGTTTATATTGTAACTGGCATCAAAGAAATGATTCAGAAATAACCATGTGTTAGTAGAAATGCTAAATTACAGTTTCAGTCCGTTACTTTATCGGTCTAGTGATGAAATGTATTATTTTCCGGAATGAAACCAATAACCTTATGGAGTTTAATACAATTATGAAATAAAATAACAAATTTTTTGACAATGACCTACTTACCTATTGTTAGTTTTGACAAGGTATTCTTTAATTTTTTTAAGGAATGATTTTCTCTTTTCAAATGGGTGATTTTCCCTCATTATTCAGGTAAAAATCACCCGTTCTTCTAACGTAAAATCATAGACAAAATTTCTGATGTAGTGATCGAAATTTTTAGTCTTCGGCAAATAATAGTATTATTTCGCCACCTTAATAGTCGCAAACATTGGTACCCCGCTCCCCGTTAGATTGGGTTTTCGGTCATGCACTCTATTTTCTTTTTTGACTCCTGACGTATGCAGGTATAAATTTTATTTTTCTTTAACTCGATTTAATCGAGTTGTTTTTTATACGATGAAAAATAAATAGATTAGACTTAATTAAATAAGTGTGGAAAATGGAATATGAGCCAAGTCTATTATCAAATTGACGTGCGCGTTCGTTCTTCGAATATTATAACCATAAAATCCGGATGTCATCGGATAGCAGTGTCCCTTTTTTCACGTTTATGTTTGTGCTAATTTTCTCTTTCTCTCTCTGTGTGAGTGAAAATAGTTTGTCTCTTTTCAAAAGTTTCTTGACTGATTATTATTAAATAAAAAATATCTAAGAAACAAAAAATTATTATTTAAGAAGACCGCGCTGCATTTTTTTAATTTCCCGTCGAGAAAAGGATTTTTTTTATTAATCCTCTTAAAAAACTTTACACTACTTGTTCTTCGCTCTGTATTAGATAAACCTTTAGATAAATAGGCATTAATCAGCAAAAAAATTACGAACATGAATGACAACTAAAGTCAGCTAGACTGATAACTGACAACATAAATAACAAGCAAATATCAACTAGAAAAACCGAAAAAATTAGAATTTGCCAAAGTATATCGAAGATTATCAGTCAAATTAAATCCAGGCGAATATCACATTCGCCTGGATTTAATTTGACTGATAATCTTCAAGACAATTTGGTAAATTTCAATTTTTTTGGTTTTTCCAGTTGTTCTGTTCTAACATCAGTTTCTGTTTTAGCATCAGTATTAGAATCAGAAATTGCATCAAGTGGATCTATTTCAAAATCTTGATTATTTTCCGATGAAGATAAGTCGTGTGAACCATCCAAAAGGGTCGCATCTCCCCTTGGTGCTAAGTGCTTCACTGAAACGGTAGCTTCTTTCCCATCGTTATAGCAAATCCATGGATATTTGGGATTAGCGTCTATAAGATCTGCTTGTTCCACTAAAGGATCATATTTGCTTTTTCTGTTTTGTTTTCTGACGAGTACTTTCTGTGGTTTGGACAGTCAGGATGGTATAGAAGTGCCACTTATAGATCTTTTCTGGTAGACAAAAAATCTTTCGTGAGGCGTGCAGTTGGTTGCTGTACACAGCAAAGACCGAATCGAATGTAATGCATCTGGAAGCACAGTATCCCATTGTTTGATAGGTAAATTTCTTGTTTCAAGAGCACACCATTGCATCTTTCCATTTGCCCATTTCCTTGTGGGTTATATGGTGTGGTGCGACTATGAGCTATTCCTCGAGATTGCAGATATTCACTGAGCTCTTTAGATACTAGAGATGATCCATTATTAGAATGAATATATGCAGGAGTAGAAAAATGGCAAAAAGTTGGTTAAGGCATGCTATAACAGTTGAACTCGTTACGTCTGAATAGGGAAAAGCAAAAGGGAATCTGCTATATTCGTCTAAAATAGTGAGTATGTACTTATATTTACTACTGGAAGGTAATGGTACTTTAAAATCAATATTCAGACGCTCTAAATGTTTTGTTGCTTTAATCAGGTGACTGGTTTCATTTTATTGCACACTGGGCACCCTGTGGTCATTTTTCTAATGTTTTCCAAAGAATATGGTAGATTTCTTACCCGGACAAAATGGTACATTCTGGTGACACCCGGATGGCACAAAACTTGATGTAATTGGAACATCTTGTCTGTAGTACAAGTTTCTGAAACTCTTGACTTGACTGGCTTAGAGATGCAGCTATACAAAATTCGGAAGCATCAGTTTCTACAACTAAAGGTTCATTTTCATTGTAGACCAAAGTAGAGAGTTTGCAATGTCTGTCCTAATTGTTTCAAAATCAAAAATCTGATTTTCTGATAAAGAAACTCTCTGTAGTTCACTTGAGTTTTTAGATACTGGTAAGTTCAAAAGTGGTAAAAGTCTTTCTGGATCAGGTCTCATAGATTTCTATAGTGTATCTTAAAATACTTATTGATTTTTGATTAAATGAACACTTTTTCTTATTCAATGAAAGTCCATGCTTTTTTACGGCTTCTAGAAATGCTCCAAATAAGCATATACACCTGTTAAATTTTCTTTTGCAATTATTGAGTCAATTACCTTCTGGAAAGTAAAAACTCCATTTGTTACTCCAAAAGGTATTCTTCGGAATTGATACAATCGTCCAGCAGCTCCAAATTCAGTGTATGGTTGACCTTGCTCTTTAATGGGAATTTGATGATGGGCACTTTTCAGGTCGATTGTGCTGAAAACTTCGTATTTGGAGATCTTATTGACCAGTGTTTCAATATTTGGTAGCGAATAAGCATCTAATAGAGTAAACTTGTTTATGGTTTGTGCACATGCGTCGTTTACGATTTTCGTTATGAGTTACCAAAATTTGGGCTCGCCATGGAGAATTGCTCTCTTCGATTATGTTTTCTTCTACAAGTTTTTTAACTTCCTGCTTTATTACCTGCTTATCTTCGGCTGAGTGTTTGCGTAATTTGGTAATGATAGGCCTGCAACTTGTAGTGAGATTTAAAAACAGGGAAGGCGATTCAACTTTGGCTTCCATTAGACAACAAACTAATAAAGGCGGTTTTGCACCTCCAAACTGGACTTCCACACGACAGTGTTGTTTCATGATATCATGACCAACTACAAAATCAGCACAAAGATTTGAAAGTACAGATATTTTGAAATTTTTTTATGTTGTATCTAATAAATCGATATTGATAAAGCAGTAAAGGTGAAGAACAAGTTGAAGTTGCCATCGAAACTTGACCTTTGCTAGGATTAATTGTAATATTATAACGACTGGCGAAATCGTAGTCTGAGAAACTGTCAGAACTTCCAGTATCGACTAATGCATGAGCACGGTTATTGTTTATGTTTGCTTGAACAACTCCTTTTGAAAAGCATGAAGGAACCGCTGAAGCAGAAGTCATGACATGAGCAGAAGCTGTTGTAGGTTTTGATTTCGAATTCTTAGGCTTTAAACATACTTTTGCGAAATGTCCCAGTTTTTGACAATTTTGACAGATCGAATTTCCAGAAGGACATTGATTTCTAGGATGTCTCGGATTTCCACAGAAGTAGCATATCTGTGTAGATGTAGTAGCTGCAGAAGATGGTAATTCCCTACCTATTTCGGAAGAGTAAAGGAAACAGCTTGGTGAACGATAAAATGTTATGTATGGGTTTTAGCTTCCTCCAGAGCATATGATTTATTTACAGCTTCTTCTAATGTTAATTTTAAGTTTTCAAGAATATCATTTTGAATTAAATCGTCAATAAAAGGGTCCCTTATACGATCACCTCTGTTTTTATCTGCACTTAATGCTTTGAAGTTACAGTTTTTGGCAAGTAGTTTTAGAGATTTAATGTATTGATCGATACTTTCAGATGTCTGTTGCTTTCTAGTGAATTTGTCTGGCAAACAATTCATTAACTTGTTTAACATAAACTCCTTCAAGAATTGTATTAGCTTTATCGAATTTATCACATTCGCTGATATATTCGAAAACATTCTGTGATATAAAGTTAACTAATAGTCTGAATTTCTCACCGTGTGTTAGTTTCTTCTCTCTGCTTTTATCAGATTCGTCCAAATAGTTTTTGAATTTCTCTAGCCAATGTTTCCATTCTTTTTCGACCGATGGTGAAATGGAATCAATTTCGAAATGTTCTGGTCTTAAGAATTTATCCATGTCAGCGTGTTTCCTTTGATTTTGTTTGCTGATTAAGTTGTAATAGATAAACCTTTAGATAAATAGACTTTAATTAGCAAAAACATTACGTACATGAATGACAACTAAAGTCAGCTAGACTGATAACTGACACCATAAATAATAAGGTAGCAAATATATCACACGCTCCAAAATTATGCTGCAAATTACTTGTGCATATCAGCTTCCAGCTGTGTTCATGCACAGTTATTAAATAGGTATCTGGATATCCTAAAATTAAGATTTTGTCATTCAATGTTGGTGGTAAATTTGTATTTACTCCCTCCACAAAAATTGATACCGTTTGTATGGCTCCTACGAACTAAAAATATTTTTGAAAAAAAAAGAACAAAATTTATTCAGCTTTTTTGGACAATTATTTTTATTTAAACTTTTACATCAAGTGCCGATGTTTCGATCCTAATCCAGATCATCTTCAGGGCTGAAAAGAACCCAAAGAAAACATTTTTTATTTTTTATATTGCAGAAAAGCTCGCAAAAAAATAAGAACAAATATTATTTTCTATTATTAAAGATGTAAAATAAAACCATTTTTACTCTTGTAAATCTCGAAGCACCTTAGTAAGTGATTTATTTTACAATTTTAATAATAAAAAATAATGTTTCTTCTTACTTTTATGCGAGCTTTTTAGCAATGTAAAAAATAAAAAATGTTTTCTTTGGGTTCTTTTCAGCCTTGAAGATGATGCGGATTAGGATCTAAACGTCGGCACTTGATGTAAAAGTTTAAATAAAACTAATTGTCCAAAAAAGATGAAACCTTTTTCATTTCAATTCAATCCAGTGGATGAAAATGTATTCAGTTTTTATTAAGAACTTTCAATGATAATTTATCATCTTTCGCGATGCCGTTTCGTCGACTAAACTAATTACCATCAGTAAGGTGGCACCCCGTGTCTTACCCCCTATGCCCCCTACTTCTGCTGCAACTCTGTCTACGGGCCTTCCTGTCTTCTTTACGAAGTCCAGTATGTTGGCCCATTTGAGCGAGTGTAGCTCTTCTTTCTTTGTCGCGGGAAATCCCCACTTCAGCTGCCTTGATCTGGCATAAACATCGCACTCTGCTATTAAGTGGTGCGCCTATTCCTCTTCGAGATCGCAAGCGGGACGCACGAGATCTCCTGCTACTCTCATTTACGTCAGATGTTTGTTCAGGTGATTGTGTCCAGTCAGCATCCGTGTCCGCAGTCCAATGTCCTTTCAGGTTTAGCCTAAGAGTCATTAGTTGTGACTACGTTCGGAACATCCAAGAAAAGCTTGGACTATCTGCACTCTGTCTTGCCTCCAAGACGTCTTCAGTTCATAGTTCGTCCATTTGTTGAGCTCACTCTTTACCTGTTTCCTTGTTATTTCCGAAACAGGCTCCGGTCCAATGTATTGGCCCCCAGTCTGGTAAATTCTTCCGCTTCCTTGTTCCTTAGTATTCATGACTTGGGATCCAAATCATGTTTGCAGTGCTTTAGCACACGCCTCCACCAGACTACTGACTATTTTGGGTGCACTTAGAGCCTTAATTGCCTGTCTGTTGGAGCTTATGTATGTCCTCCTGCCATTTTTGACCTCCGGTGGGGTTGCTGGCATGATAATAGCATATATCTCCTCTTGAAGTAGCGTGTTCTCCAAGTGGGTAAATTTTCTGGACTGGGTTTTCTGCGTACATTCCTGCGGCTGTTGCCTGCCTGGCTGACATTTTAGAGTCATCCGTGTAGCAGACCGTCCGTCGCCTCTCTGCTTAATTCCGTCCGGCATTCTTCCCTTTGCCACGCATTTCGTTCCGGTATTGTGACTTGGTACCTTTTATCAAACCTCCATGGTTTAAACGGTGCTTTCACTGGCATTTTTAGGAGGGAAACTCTTTCGTCGCCAGTCCCTCGACCGCCAGAGGAAACCCAAGATGATTTTCAGGGCGTGGATGCGTGTCGTTCTCATTTCTCCGGTTATTCCTCTACAAAATAGCAATTGTAGGCTCGTGAGCTTTTGGATATGGTCAGTTTGTCTACAGCGGGCCACCAGACCACTGATCCGTATTGGATTCTTGGTCTTATGATGGCGATGTATATTAAGTGTAGAATCCTTGGGCTAATGCCCCAGGTACGACCGACGACTCGACGCAACTGCCACAATGTTGCCTTGTTGCCTTGTTGCCTAGACTTTAACGGTGATTGAGGCCCTTGTCTAGCTTAACACACAAATACTTAAGTTGTAATACCAAACTTAAGAGTCTGCCTTACATAATGGAAGCTCTGAATCTCTCCAGTTCTCTTTCTGGTGAATAGGATCATCATCATTACGATTAAATTTTTAGAAGTGTGAAACTAGCAGCCGTTTTACGCAGCCAAAAGTGTGACGTTAGCAACCATTTACACCAATCAAAGTGTGATGATAGCAGCCAATACTGGCAGCCAATTTAAAACAAAAATAAGCAAAACCAAATCCCCAAATGCGTTTACGAGAAAAAATTTTGAGAAAAAATGAAACACGACAGTCAAAGTTCGTCGATGTTCAAAGAACAACCACGCATTCTACACATTCAAAATAGTGCTTAAAAAATGTGTTGCGCGATGATAATAATAATAAAACACCTTCTTTTCAACCGTTGTAACAAGCAAAATACTTAAAATGGTGTTACGCGATAAAACTTAGCACAGTGGTAAAACACCTTCTTTTCAACCACTGTGCGACGCTTCATCGTGTAACAACATTTTTAAGAACTTTTAGGCATTTTTTATTTTTTTATTTAGGGGTAGTTTTTTATGTATTGGGCGTAAGCGGATGCAGCAAATTTTACCATTGTACCAAATTTCATCGCGTAACACTAGTTTTAAGCATTTTTTAAGTGTCTTTTTTATTTTTTAATTATAGCGGTAGTTTTTTTATGTTAGCTTAAAGCTTAACTAGTGGTTAAAAATAAGGTGGTTAAACATATTACGAAGTTTCATCACATAACACCATTTTTAAGCATTTTTTTAAATTTGTAGGATGCATGGTTGTTCTTTAAACTTTGTCGAGCTTTGACTATGGTGGGTCCTATTTCTACTCTAAATTTGTCGCGTAAAATGCATTTGACTTTTTTTTTACTTTAAACTGGCTGGCAGTAATGCCTGCTAACTTCACACTTTGACTGCTGTAAACGGCTGCTAATTTGGTACTTCCGGATGCGTCAAAATCAAACCCGTAGATATTGGTAGTGGGTTAGGTCAGTTTTTTAAAAATTTTATTATTCAACTTTAAAACTTCTTTCCTGATTTATACAGTTAAAGTACTATATAAATATATCCTTCCATAGCGCCCAAACGGTATGAGATTGAGCTTAGCAGCCTGTATTCTTGAAATCTTACATATATAGAGAGTACTCCCCGAAACTTGAGTAAGAAAGCAGTCGTTTTGAAGATCTCGGTTGGTCCGGACCAGGCGAAGTGGGATATGTGCAGTGCCCTACGTGGCAGATTAAACTAATAAATATCATAGTTGTGTCGTTTAGAAATGAAAAGTGTGAGATAGACAGTGCCCGACCGGGCTGTCTCACGTTGGTTATTTGTACAGTGATCTCATTTAAAACTGAATTTAAACCGGGCCTTACGAAAACCAACGTCGCAAAATTCCAACTTTGTTATACCTAGTTGTATAACAGCCCTGGGTTATCGAATATGTAAATTTGATTCAATATTTCCTTGAAACTGCTTGATTTACTTGTTGACGTTGATGCATTTTAATAAGGTTGCGTTTGTTTATGCCCTATAAATCAGCTTATTTGCATATTACCTAGTTATGCTAGTTGGTGTTAGCCTTATACATACGTTTAGTTTGTATGCTCGCAAATAATGGAATGTAAGCATTATTAAATTACCCTGAAATTACATAGACCTGGAATTTGCCGGATCGGACGTTTCAGTCTTTTTCATTCTAATACAATGTATTTCTTTCTTGCTTTCATCTCAACGAAACTCAATTTCGATATTTTGAGAATTAGGTACTAATTATGTACTAATTTATTCCTTTTTCAAAAATTTGTGTACTTAATGAATAACGGAGGTATTCGCACTTAAAAGGGGGGGGGTGTAGCTTGGCGCTAAGCTGCACCCCCCTCTGCTTAGGAGATAGATTTAATGAAAGTTGATGTTATAATTTTGTACTAATTATGTACAAAGAAGGGTTTTTTTTAGTTCGGTTCCTAAGATTTTTGTTTGTTTGTTATGGGGTGTGTGGCTTGATATCAAGATACACCCCCTCTGCTTAGGAAAGAGATTCGATCAAAAGTGACTATGCCAAAATTTGGTACTAATTATGTACTAATTTCGTCTCCTTAAAAATTACCTACTCTCAAAATAACTTATTTTTTTTTTCTTTTTATGGAGTGTGTAGCTTGACATAAAGGCACACTCCCCCTCTGCATAGGAAAGAAATTTGAAAAATTTGCCACTAATTATGTACTAATTTCGTCCTCTTCTAAAAATTTGCCTACTCTCAAAATAACTTGATTTTTTTTTATTTTGTTGGTTGTGTAGCTTGATATCATGGTACACCCCCCTTTGCTTAGGAAAGAGATTCGACGAAAATTGAATATGTCATAATTTTGTACTAATTTCGTTCCTTTCTATAAAATTACCTTGATATCAAGCTACATACCACATAACAAAAAAACAAAAATCTTAGGAACCGATGGTGTTTGTAAACTATAGGTACCCGTCGTTAGGAGTACATAATTAGTACAAAATTATGATATATCAATTATGTTGGAAATTTGGAACCTTTGGTTGCACTAAAACAAAGTTATACAATGAATTGTTTATCGTCTCCTGATGATGCTAACGTTGTTAGCGAAACGCGCGTCGAGTGCAAAAAAGTGTAGTTTTGGTTTGTGGAAAACAATCATAACTTTGTTTTATGATATGGGAGGGGTGAAGCTTAGCGTCAAGCCACACCCCCCCCCCTTCTAAGTGCGAATAACTCCGTTATTCATTAAGTACAAAAATTTTTAAAAGGAGATTAAATTAGTACATGATTAGTACATAATTTTTACAATATTTAAATTGAGTTTCGTTTCGAAGGGGGGTGGGACGGTGTAGCTTGACTGAGCTCTTGCTTTCTTTGGTTTGGCCGTTCGTATTACCAATATATTGATTTTGTGACTCTCTTCGGCAAAACTCGCTGCGTTCTGTACCATGTTTGTTACTAAAGGTTTATTCTATTTTAGAACGGTCCTAAGTTTAAGTGAAGTTTTTGGTTTCAAGTATTTTAAACCAACCCTCCTTGAGTTTTGGACATAGTTTGATTTATAAGAAAAATGTTAATAAATTTGTTTATTTATAATCTTAACAAAATCTTTTGTCGGATTTAAGAGAAAATTTTCAATTGAGAAGAAAAGAAAATTAAAAAATTTAAACCCACGCGGGGTTTAAATAGTAAACACTTTGTAGAATAAATTAACATTGGGGCTATATGTCACTCTAATTAAAACTTAAAAACGACTTGTTAATTAATTTTTCCAATTAATACTTGATGCCACACAACGATTTAGATGGATATTAATAAACTAAGGAGTAGATTAATTTTGTGTTTATTCAAAAAGTTTTTTGCAAGTTTTTTTAAAATTTGTGCAACTGTCGAAATGTCGGTTTAAAAATATTACGCTGCGTTCAATCACAAACAGCGAGTTCGGATCTTTAACCTCTGCTTGAACCTTGGCTTGCACCAACCACCACTGATGAAAGCTACAGCTTTAAAATGAATAGGCTTTGAGTGAGGAAAGTTTTTTAGACTGAGATTTTAGATAACCTCAATGATTTAGTTTCAGTTTGTAAAAAATTAATATAGTTGTTTTGGGTTTTTTTGTTTGGTATATTTTTCGTAGATAATCAGTGACCTTCACTTGCCTCGTAGTGCCCTCATAAATATATTTTTTCGGCTGAAAACGGGTTCAAAATATGGCGTTTTTTTGAACAAAATACGTGATGTTTTATTGGGTAATGAACAACTTGGGATATTAAATAAGGTAAATTAATCCTTGTAAAAACGGCTACTTAGGGAAATTATAAACAAACTTATTATCAAATGCCACAAAACAATCCTTTCTGGGGGTTATAAATTTAAACCTCCCTCCTGCGGTGGTCTAAAAATCACCAACTTTATAACCTCACACACAAATAATGAAGCTACTATGTGCCAAATTTTTGGCATATTCACCATTTATCATTTTGAAACCTGTCAAAAAAAAATAGTTTTACGGAATTTTCTCCTAAAATATGGTATATTTTGAGAAAAAAGCAGTTTTTCAGTGGTATTTTGCAATAACAATACAAAATAATCAATAACTTTCTGTCTATTCTGTATGGGTACACGGAAAAAAAAATATTTTAAATTTATAAATAATTATTCCAAAAACTATTACATTTTATATTACTATATAGGACACCTATCCAATATTTTAAAAACTAATATAAAAATATACTTAAATAGATTTTACTTCTTAGGATATAATATTTTAAAAGTTAATATATTTTATTTTAACTATTGTAAAATATAATATTTTAAGAAAGGTAAAATCCAATTGATTAAAAGGAAATAAAATGTATTTTGAATAATCTAATATAATTTCTATTTGCTTCCAATATATTACTTTAAAATACAATAATATATTATTTTTTCAAAATTTTTATCGTTCATTATTTTAAAATATATTATATTAGGAAATAAAATACGAGTATATATCCTGTTTATTTGTTTTAAAAACATCATTTAAAAATATGATTATTTTAAGAATTAATATAATAGCTTCCGCGCGGATTTCAATTTGCAAGAGTGACGCGGCACGTTCACGTCCTTACCCTTCGAGCTTTGCACAAGAACTGACTAACTCTTCTTTATCCTAATATCTTGTATACTCGAATTTTAATATATCTTTTATTAACAGCTTTGTTTTTAAGAAAAAGCTTAATATATTGTATTTTAATTTTGTAGGTTAATAATTCTTGTTTTAGAAATGAAAATCCTGGTATTTTCCTCCATAAAAGGTTCGGATTTTGCACTTTTATTTCCTAAAATATCTGTATGTTAAGGACAGCAGTTAAAAAATTGTCTTTTTGTTTTAAAAATCTAAATATTATTTCCACATAAATAACCATCTCAGTTATTCATTTTTAAAATAAACTAATTAAACATAAAAAAATATTTGAAATGAAAACATGCTCTATTAAAAATTTAATAAAAATGTTTTACGTCTTAAAATAATTTCTTTAAAAGACAAAATAGTAAAAAATACTATCCATTTTTTTCCGTGATAAGTGTTTTATGAAAATTGGTTTTAAAATTTAGTACCCCTACACAGGTGTAAATATTTAGACCTGTGGGGAGTACTATTTTAGATCTTAGTAAATCTCACTGGAAAGGACGAGAGCTTGAGAGCTTACGTATAGTCCGAACGTTATAGATGCTAAATACGTGATTTAGATGAAAATGCTTAACGCTAGACCGCAGAGATTGGACTCTGATATCCGACACAGTTTATGTGGTTTTTTTTGTATTAGTACATTGTTTTAATTAAAAACTCAGAACTCCGTTAATTTCGAGTCGCTCATGTTGTTATCTCTTTTTTTTACATTACAAGTCACTGAAGGCCCATTCCTTTTTAGCTCAAATGCGGCGCAGGTTAGACCATAGAAAATTCAAGTGGTTTTTGCATATCTTTTAGTAATGGTTTTTTTATTTTTCCAACAAGGTAAGGGGGCAGAAGTTTCCTAACACTTTTTTAAAAATTAGGCTTTTTGTAAAATATCTTTGAAAAAGTAGATTGAGTTAGATGCCAAGAAGGAGTGGGTTTGTTGCCAAAACCATATAATAAATACGCCGGAGAAGAAAATTTTAGCAGAAAAATAAAAATTCTTTAAAAATTTTTATCTCTTAGGTTTTTTGTAAAATATTTTTTTAAATGTAGATTGGGTAACATGCCACGAAGAAGTGGGTTGCCGTGGTATATTTTATATATATTTTTATTGCCAAAATCATATCCTAAATGCGCCGCAGATAAAAATTTTAAGAAAAATTATACTAAAAATGCGATTTATTACACGTTTTGAAGGGTGGGGATAAAAATTGGTAAACATTAAACTAATCCCCAACCCCTCGCCCCTTAACTACGCCACTGCTATAGTCAAACGTTAAAGGTAAAAACCGCACAAAATCAAAATGGTCAGTCATAATCACGTGCCCACATACTATATATAAAACTGCAACCAAACAATTTTTTCTATGTTGTACGATTTTTACCATGTGCTTTTTAAGAATTTGGTTTTCATATTTTGAATTTTTGACTTAATACAATTTTATGGTGTATGTATGTAACAAATTTATTTTAATCAATTATTAACCATTCTGAAACCCTAATGGGGACATTTCACCCCAAACTTGCCCACTTTAATAAACTGAAACGAGCAAAGAAAGCAAGATAGAAATACTGAATATAAAAGACATAAACCTCCGATCCGACAAATTCCATGTCTACGCCTATATAGGTATCATGACCAACTTAAACATCCTAGTATATAAGCGGTATCTACCATTTCACAACAAAGCTCATTTCCTCATGTGCTCTATTTACTCCAAAGGGGGTATGTCCGAGTTTTTCCATCACTGTTGACAGTTACAATTAATCGAAACATAACTGTAGCTGCATTCGGTATTTTTCTCGTGATCGCAATGGATTTTTGATCACCTTAACCTAGATTTATTGCTAGTTTATTGCCTTGCTACCCTTGAACGTGAGAAAGACTCTAAGGATTTTAATTGTTTTGATAAGTTTGACAAGTTGCTTGTTAATATGGAATTTGAGTTTTTAATTTAACATTAAAATAAATCAAACTGCTCTCCCAGAAGCAATTTCCCTACATTTTTAAAAGGACTGGAATCTCTTTTCTCTAGAATTTCATCAAAAAGCAAAATTATTTTAACTGGTGATTTAAACATTGATTTTCAATACATAGATAATAAATCAACCTTGGCCCTAAATAATTTATTTAACTCATTCAATTTAAACATACATGTTCATCAATCCACTCCTGTAACAGACTCTAATATCTGCGATGTGAAGTGTGATCCTTATGAAGTCTTTGATCCCGTTTTATCAGACCACAATACTATTGTAGCAAATTTTTCTGTAGCACGTATTACCTTTTCAGGAGTAAGGAGATCTGGGAGGAACATGGTTTCCAAGCATATCGTTTAATTGAAACTCTACATTAGATACGACGCTCTCTAAAAACACGATGGAAAGATCGAAATCGCTGGTTAACCAAAGGCATTCGCACATCATCGTCTAATCTAAGGTTTTGGAACAACCTGCCTAAAACATACCCAAACAATTAAGTGGTTCAGTCATACTTACAGACAACGAGGTAGAAGCAGTCACTGTTGACCGGAGAAATTATCGGATTCTCATGCTGGACGGCCGGGGATCCCGGAACAGCAAAGACGCCAAAAGATTTGACCGCCGCTTTGGAGCAGTGGGAATATTCCAAGGCAGAAGGCTGAGACTTCCAACAGTTTAGATGCAGAAGGTAGGGCGGAATCCCGCCAAGTCTAGGGTATCTACAGCGCAGATGCCCAAAGATTTGACCTGCGTTTTCGTGCAGCGGGACCATCCCAAGGCAGAAGGCTGCGACTCCGACTGCGACCATTCTGAGTGTGGAAAACCTCCATCAGCAAAATCAGGGTTGCATCGCCTTCGATTTCCGGGTCAACACGAGCTGCTGGGAAGAAATAGTCTACCTTCTAGACCAAGTTTTGCTGGGATGGTAGCGATGTTAGATAGATGCAACTCTAACATGTAGCAGGACCACTATAAATCCGGCTATCCACTGTGTATACTTGCTACGCAGTTTAAAGATCCTGCCCTCGACAAAGAGGTGTCAGGCAAAAATTATGTCATCCTAAATGTCCATCTCTGCTAAATTTTTGGGTGCAGTTAGCGTAGGTCTCTTAGCTTTCTTGTTGAGGATCTGAGCTGCTTGTCTGCATTGCTCTTTTTCCCCAAGAGGCTTCCTTTTCTTTTTGGCCTGTCTCAGTATCAAAAAAGCAGTCTGATTTTCTTTCGCTTTCGATTTTCACTCTGTAGTCCTGTTAGTGAGAGATCTGTTAATGGTCTTAGTCGGCGTAAAAGGTTCCATTTCAATTGCCTGATTCTCCTTTTGACTTGGTTTTTGTATTTTGGATCCCCCTTGTGCCTCTATATTAAGGCTTGGTTTTTCATCCTCTCTCCTCTATAACCAAAATCTGCAAACCGCATATCAGTAGCTGCTTTACTTCTAAAGTTATGATTTTTGCTTTTGTTCCAAAGTTACATTTTTTTTATATTTTATCCCCCTTTTTCCCCCTTCAATCTCCCATCACCCTATCCATTAATTAATCAGTTTATGGTCAGCCGATAGAAGATTTTTGTACCAAATTTATTTAAAATCGATTAAGGCGTTCTTGAGTTATCGTGTATACACACAGACAATAGACAACAGACCGACAGACAACTTTTTAGAATAGACACTGTCTAAATCTATAAAAAAAAACTCACATGATTCGGTTGACAACTCTAAGATTCTAATTTTGGATGTCAGCTTGAAGTATCGGGAACATATTTTAAAACTAAATAAAAAATTGACCTCTGGATGCTACTCAATTAGGTTCAGCTTTTCGGATGTTTCGCTCGTAACATTTATTTTGCGAATGTTGAGTCCCAACTGAGATATGCCCTTCCATTCTGGGGAGCTTGCTCACAGTATCTTTTCCAATCTGTTTGCAGACTTCAAAAAAGAGCTGTAAGAAACTTATGCAATGCTCATCCTAGAGCTCATTGCAGGCCACTGGTTACTAATAATAAAATACTTACACTTGCATACTAATTTATCTTGGACACTGCATGCCTTATTAGTAAAAACAAAACTCATTTTCCAAATCACAAGCAGATTCATTTCAAAACACAGATAGGCAATATAACTTTACCAATTCCTCAGCTAAGCCTTATTAAGCCGGTTTCTGACGATGCAATTTTTGTCTACTAAATTCTCGCAGCGAGCTTTTGCACGAGCATTCAGACGCTGCGAGAAGTTTTGTTTGATTTTCAAGAATTACTAATAAAAATTGAATTGAATTATCATATACAACCTGGAGCTTGCCTCAAAAGATATTATTAATATATTAACTGCTTCTTTATCTCAATTATAACTGCCTTGTAACTGAATCATGATTATTAAAAACAATTTAAATAGGCAAAAAAAATATTGTTCAAATTTTTGCCTTGAAACTCACAACAGCTGATAATTTAATAAAATATCACTAATTGTCATATCGCCGCGATATTATCGCGTGAAAATAGAGCAGGTTCTAATTTTCACGCGATTATATAATATTTCAAATTGCACTTAGAGACTGCTCCATTTATAATGGAATAAAGATGTATAACCACCTAAGCTTATAAATAAGAAATAGCGAAAACCATAAATTGTTTCAAGTGTTGACGAATTTTTTCAAGGGATTTAATGGATAAATAAATTTGTAATAATGATTTTTAGTAGGTTATTCTTTTAAATTTATTTTAAATGTTATGGTGTTTAAAACTGTTTACTAGTACTCTTGTTAAATTTCTTGTCTTCAAAACAAAAATATTTTTAAAATTTTTATGTGTGTAAATTCACGAAACTTTAGTCATAAAGTGAAACCCTCTGTTATACATCTTAGAGTTTATTAAGACATAAGATTTGTCGAAATTTAGTTGTTAAGTTTTCATGCTTTGTCAATAAGATTTATTTAGTGTGATACTTCTTGGACAATAAAGCACATTTCATTCATTCAAGTTTTTTGTTTAAAAGATAATTTGTTTTAAGGACGCACACATCAACTTAAATTTTTGGTGGCATTTCATGGCTAACAAATTACTTTTAGAAAATCTCTAGTTTACTGCAAGTTGAGGGTTATGTTGACAATAGAGAACAAGATAATTTCGCTTTTTTTTTATTATCTAGCCGCACAGCAGGTATTTTTTTTACTATAAAATTCGATTTTTGACTCCTGTTAAAAAAACATACACCTGAAAATTTAAAAAACTAAACACACCTAACCTCACAATCGGAAATTAATCTGTTTCATCGGCCAAAATCTTTCGAGCAAACCGATTTACGTTTAACTGATCGGAGCTGAATTGCCGAACGATTCGGATTTACCTCGCTTATACCTAGACGTAATAAACGAACGATTTAGATTAGACAGATCAATCTGACGTAAATACCGAACGCAGCTAGTGAAAAAAACATAACTTTTATCCTAACAAGAATACACAGATAAACTAATTATACCAAACGTGATGCTCATAAAATAGTAGGCAGTTTAACATGGCCATAAAACGATTGCGTAGACGTGGAATGTAGCGCAATATTATCTCTTCCTTTTACCTGTAAAAAGATAAAGACTTCCGAGCGAACACAGATTTCAACATTCCATTACGTTTCCACGTGAAGTCATCATGACAAACTTAAACTGCCTAATGTGTATATAAACGATACCTATCGCTTCACATTAAATCTTATTTCCTGTCGTGCTCTATTTACCCCAAAGAAGGTGTGTCCGAGTTTTTCCACTGTTGACAGAAACAATTAATCGGAAAAACAGTGAAAAAAACATAACTTTTAACCCGATTAGAGTATAATTAAACGGCCGACGTACAGGTAAATTGATTATACCATTATGAGTAAACGTGCTGCTCTTAAAGTTTTGTTTACTTTTTCGTGTTAACGCTATTCGCGTGGAAAAAGTATGCAACGTTGATTTAATATAAAAGCCTCGTAGAAAAACTATAAAAGTAAAATCTCATCGCTAAAAAATTGTCAAATCTAGAAATTACACGAACAGTATCAATGATGACAATACCAAAAACTTCAAGGAGCTTTGACCTTCCTTTTGATATATGGATAATTGCCACTATGTAAAGACTCTCCAAAACTAAACGAAACGTCAATTTACCGGGTACTGATACATAAAAAATGCGTACAAGGATATTTTTTGATTCTTATGGTTCATGTCAATAATAATTGAAACCTTATTTAAAAAATTTCAAAGTCATCTGACCCCTGCAATTATATGTACGCCCTTTCTGTGCAACAGAGTGTACCTAGGTCTGGTTCACAGGCCTAAAATATTGATGTTTCTACTAACAGTTCTATTCTGTGTAGTGGTTTCTATTAATGACTTATAAGTTGGAAATTATTTTTTATTGCATACTTGCAAAAAGAGAAACTTAAAAATTAAATATCTTTTTATCATGTTAAAGTACGCTCCTGTTCATTTCTAGTTAGACACACGCATATAACCATAGGCGCGTTTCTGCGAGCTCAACATAGTTACTGTTATTTTCTCTTTCTAAATGCATTCATCTAAGAGAGATCCAGCATACTACACCATCACAAAAAATACCCGCCTTTACACCCTTCGACCCCGCATATCTGTCAGGGGATAACTATCTCATAAAGGTAGTTAGACAGCGGGGTCGAAGGGTGTACAGGTGATATGTTCCTGGTATGCTGGGTCTCTCTCAGACGAATACATTTAGAAAAAGAGAATATTAGTTAAGCTCGCAGAAACGCGCCTTATGTGATACTATGGGTGAGTTCGCGATGACAGCCCGTGCGCCCCAAGGATCACTTTTCCATTTGTTTTGACGCTCGGGGCGAGCCATTTTCTATTGGACATAACAAAGAACTCACGCTCGAAGCGTGCCCTATGTGAATCGAGCGCGTGGATGCAGAACGAACCTTAAAAAAAATGTTTTTTTAAACCAACTAAAATTAATAATTTTGTAGTTTTTGCAATGTGCGTGGTCGGATCTGGTAAAACTGCGGATAAAATCGATAGACTAGGCTTGACACTTGTGAAATATAAGATTTTAACTGTTCGACGGTAATGCTTCTATGTCCTTTCCTCTTTTACTACGGGAAAAAGGGACGGATATGTATTACCAACGTCGAATTTTCTTCGTCTTCCTCACTGCAAAATGTAAAACCAGTTTGCTAATATCCAGTTGCGCTTCAGTGCTTCTGCAGTTCCATGTTTAAAAAAAAAATAAAAAAATAAAAAAAAAATAAGTAGGTTACCAAAGACATTTAAATAAAATAGAAACCGCATAAAAATCTTGAGGAAAATCGCACATCTCGGCACAAATTCCGGAAATGCAAACCGCGGTTGCCGAGTTTCCATAATTACTCCTTATTTTATTGACATTATTCTGATAAAGTAGGTATAGTGCCGAAGAACTTCAGTTTAAAATGTATGAGAAAGTTTACTTAATATAATGTTTTGTTTTACCTTTTAAAAATCATTATTAAAATCAGTGTTAGAACAATCTGACAATCAGGGCAAAATAGTTAGTGATTTATTGTGGCACGATTTGCCATCTTAGGTCCGACCGATCCGACGGATTTTTGGTTTGTTTTTTACGTTTTATGCAATTGTTATTTACTATCCTTATATATGTTTGTTTTAAGACTTATAAAAATGCATAATTGTGTGTTAGGTGAAAAAAGTGCTGACAAGTCGCCGGAAATATCTTTTCACGGTAATCAACACATCTCTATAAAACCGCAATTTCCTTAGATTTGGTTACTGATTTGGAAAATTTGCTTTTAATATATGAAGTGCGCCTTCTAGTTTATTTTAATTTCTTTGTAAGTTACTGTTGAATCTATAGCGTGTGATGATATATATATATATGATCAGCACATCTCTGTGCACCCTGCTCTGACGTCATTCGTCCCTGCCCGATCTACCGAGCGTCATCGCGAACTCACCCTATAATGCCCCGAGGATCGCCAAATGTGAAACAATAACAACTTTGAAAAACAAAAAAAATAACTTAAAAATCAGGGTTAGTCCTGGGTAAGGCTAAAGGCGAACAATCTATTGAAGAAAAGTTTTTGGCATTGCATTTTTCCAGGCTAACTTGATTAGGCGCTACGCACTGGCAGAAATACTGCCTTACTAGCTATCCCTTCCTACTTTATTTATATTCCTTAAATTTTTATTTGATTTTACTTTGAATTTATTTATTTATTTAATCAAATTTTATTTATTTAATCAGATTTTACATTAACTGTAAATATTTTTTAGTTTGGATTTTGAATAAAGTATTCATTCATTCATTCATTCACAGCTTTTTTTTGAAAAATGCAAGGGCACACTGTACCGTTATAGTATCTCATAGAGTTATATGGGTAAACGTGATAACATCGCACCGGCTGATGTTGGCGGTGTCTGACACGACCAGGGTGCCTATTCTGGGTTTCGTAGGATGGGATCGTTCGCTTGAGAGAAGAAAACTAGTTTCAACCAATAAACGCGCTTAAAAGCAGTGAGAAGACGATCGAAGAATCACCAAACTATTATGGACACGCGCAGAGATGCCTCGAACAACGATTTTTGAGCGAAGCCGTTCTCTCGATTAGGCCCAGTAGTTGGGACTTGTAGGAAAGCTCGTGTGAAAAACATCACTATTGAACGAAACCATCACGTGACCGATCCATATTTTAGTCGCTAATGCGCATGCCACGGCAAACTTGAACGTCTTTCAGAGTAGAACGTCGCACAGTGGATCGAGATATAAGGGATTTTGGACATTTACCTTAACTTTCAAATTTTTCAACTTGTAGTTATAAAGAACAACATTGGTTAGTCAATTTGATAGGTCTACAGGGTATTTTAAAATTCAGTGCAAAGAAATTAGGCACAAATTTTTCAGGTCTGCAGTAGTCCGAAAATACAGAATCCTGTATCTTTCAGCAGGTTACAAATAAGAAACCTGTAAAAGTATAAGGTCACTGTAACATGACTCTATAAAAGAGGTAACGTTCGCAGCAGCACCACAACCAATTGGAGATTCATACTATGTGGCCCTAATTTTAAGGCATCAGCAAGCCATCGCTCTGGAGGAGGCTTGTTGCGCAGAACTAAAAAGCCACAATATTTAAAAAACAACAAAGTGAATCTCGTGTCCGCGACTAAAAATTAAAGTAAGACTCGCGGCATATCGGACAAAGCGTTTTTGTTTCTCATTTCATTACGACAAGTATCTAATGAAGAATCCAGACACCTACAGACCTGTTTCATCCTTATTAGGAATCCGAGAGGTGTGCGTGGTTGCCTGTGTTTTGCTTCAACTGCCAGGTACAATCCTATGACTCCCTGATGATTCCTAATAAGGATGAAACAGGTCTGTAGGTGTCTGGATTCTCCATTAGATATTGGAGGCCAGGTCGTAATGAAATGAGAAACAAAAACGCTTTGTCCGATATGCCTCGAGTCTTACTTTAATTTAGAAACTATTTTGTCTCATGTAAGTTTTTCGCATTTGTGACTGTTATCGAGAAATTAAATTATTAAAATCATTATTTGTAACTCGCTAGATTCACTTAGAATTTTTAACAACAGGGGCGAGCACATAGGAATATTTAGCGCTTTTGGCCGTTTTTCTCAAAATATCGCAGTCAAGTAAAATGTTTCATTCATAATTTTTAAAAAATACAAAAATAGAAAAACAAAAATTCTGCATATTTGAGCAGGATACGGACACGGATCATGGAATTTTAGATTTTAATAGAAGTGGTTACTTCTCAGGGTATGATCGTTCTATTACGCCCAGAATAGAGCCCCAGTGGTCTGAATCTATACGAAAATATTCGCATATGTATACTAAACAATAGCCAATTTTTATGTCAGTCTCATTCTATACCGTGTGAAATAAGAGGCGAAAGATAAGCCAGTATTATGGACCGCGTTCGAGTTCGACTGGTTTAAATCATCATTCCATGAGTGAGTGAAGGGCATTCGTGTTGTTTCGCATGAAAAAACGGTTATTATTTCACGTACTACCCATGAATCAGCATATCGGCATATCTTTCGCCTTCTATACTATAGGGGATAGGAAGAGACGGAAGTAGTCGCATGCGAATAGTTTCGAATGGTTTTAAAAATAGGACCCAGGTAATATTTAGTTTAGTACACTCAAATTGGCATAGATTAGGGATTTACGTATGTTTTTCGCACTTCTCCGGAGATATCTGCAATTTTGAAAAAAATTAAGATCAACTTTTCTGTATTAGAACTCCCTTTAAACTTATAATCTGTTATTTGTACAAAAAAAATTATTATCTGATTTTAAGGACATTTGAAAACTTTGACACACATATTCTCTAAAGTGGCAAAAAGTTTAGGTACAACTTTTGTATACAAAACATTGTTGTAGCATGCATAATAACGAGAAAAATTACGGTATATCTCAAAAAATATTTATCGGAGCAAGGACATATTATATGTTCTTAAAATTAAAAAAAAGGAGGAATTCAAAACAGCTGGTTTCAAATTTTGACATTTTTAATGACATTTAACAACTTTGGCTTACATATCCTAGAAGGTCGCAAAAAGTTATACAA
The DNA here is from genome assembly GCA_963921995.1 of Oxystoma pomonae. Taxonomy (NCBI): domain Eukaryota; kingdom Metazoa; phylum Arthropoda; class Insecta; order Coleoptera; family Brentidae; genus Oxystoma; species Oxystoma pomonae. The sequence goes on along the minus strand of OY998164.1, from coordinate 72,661,234 downwards.
CTTTTGTATTTGAGGGGCACGGCAGTGCCTCCGCTAAGTTGGCGCACTACTGTACACTCGATGACACCGAAAGGTGGTACAAAAAGGTAAAGTATGGGTAATGCTTTGAGAAATTGTCAAAAGTCACATGAAGAAACTTGCCATTTTGTACCACTTTTATCATCTTTTCTCAAAACCATATAGACAATACAACACAAGACAATATTCAGCCTATCTGTAACTCAAATTTGTAATAAGCTATAAAACTGAAATTTGGCACAGTCGACCAGTCGTAGATAGTCATAGAATTAGTAACTCTTCTTTCATCAGTTTATTCGTCCGACTAAAGTTCTCAACTGTTTTTTTGTACAGAAAGCATGACATATGGCACACTTCGTTAGACAATTCTTTAAGACTTTGGTCGAAGAAATCCTTGATCGGGTGTATAAGAGCCAATGTGGCGCCGAATTTTTTTAAATGGCTGTCTATTTTTTTTTAAATCGTAGGTTTGCCATCAAAATATGAATATACTCGAATTTCTATATTTCGATAGGAAGGAATTCAAAATAATAGTTACATTGACGTGTGAACTTTAATGACTTTATTTAAACAGTGACATTTTTCTAAAAAAATTAATTTTGAGAAACTTTTTTGATTTTTGTTATAATTTGGAAACCGGCAACAAGTCTTCTATTGTAATTTTTTATTTTAAAAAGAACATCATAGTATTATTCCTAATTGAATTTTTACTTACAAGATGATTAATTTAGTCATGCTAGTCAAAGTAATATTTAAAAAAAATCAATTTCAACTTTATCAATTTATCTTCTTTATTTCTGAAGGTAAAATTTGATAGATATGCTTGTTGCAATTCTTACTGCACACTTAACGTAAAAAAAGTCTGGATAGGTGGCAATGCAGTTCAAATTTTAAATAAGTTCACAATTTTGTAATAGCTCAGAAGCAACAGGTATTTTTAATCTAATAAATGATTATGTATGCTTAAGTGTGTAACTAAAAAAAAAATAGTTTTACAGAAAAGATTTGTGGCGTAGAGGGCAAAGGGAGAGGGAATAAAATCGGAAAAAAGTTTTTCCTCGACCAGGATTTATACCTGGGACCTCTATATTTCTTTTTATTTTAAAAATAGTTTTAATTTGATATGACCCTTAGTGAGACAATTTTTTTTCGAGTAACAGCCTTTTGAATATTTTTTCTTCAATTCTTCATAGCAACTAAAAATTTGGCTGGGTATACATAAAGAAGACTTTTTGTAAATAAAAAAGCCCCAGTAAATCGATTATGATATAAATTTAAAAATCTATCGGGCCATTTTTACGCTAGCCAACTTGCATTTTAAATGACTGATAACGTTGTTTTAGTGATCATTACTGTAAACTAGTAAAAATGTAGTGCTTTTTATTCTTAAATTGGCCTGGAAAGGTAAAAGTAGAACAAGGCTCGTAATTATTAAGTCATGAAAAAACCTTATGGTGTCCAAACTTTACAATAAAATTTTAGAGTAATAATTCCTAAAAAAGTACTTAAATAAAAACTGGTAGGTTAGTTTTACCTTACCCAGAAATTACAGAATGTCGGCAAATAACCAACCAACCAACTATATACCGACTTCCATCACTGACCATTCGCCATGCGCATGGAAAATAATTTGCACGGGCCGGCGACAGTCCGATGTAGTATCCTCACGTCGGCAAATTGCAAATAAACTGTGTCAGTCCTAGATGGGAATAATACCGATGATTCACCGCGAACGCGCCGCGCGCTCTATGTGCGACGCATGAACCATATATCAAATAAAATACCTAAAATATAAATGCATATTATTACCACTACTACGACTGCTGCTATTATAATTGTGTACACATTTTCTATTTTTCGTACTTTCCGCATATGGATATTGCCATGTCGGCAATTGATCTGCGGCCGCACGTCGTCGTCCGGCAGCCAATGTCGGCGATTGATGTACATCCGACATTGGCCTGCGTTCACTGTGTTTGTTGGGTATGCTCTTAAAATTAGTTATTTTAATTAAGTTCTTTTTATTACTGTACTATTTGCCTACCTAGAAAGTGAGCCTGTCTTAAAGCAGTAAATATTGAGCTAAATTTAAGCTATATTCTATTGAGAATTTAATTACATTTTTATCGTTCTAACAGTGTCCTAAAAAATTCCGATAGATATTTAAGGGTATTTTATTTATTACCCTTTAGGAAAATACATAATTTTTTTCATTATTAAATTTTTTGTTTAGCAAATTGTTACATAAATGGCACACCTAATTAATAAGTAAATAGAAATACAGATATATATATATATATGTTAAAAATTATTTCCTATAACTAACATATCAAGATATTTATTAAGAAATAATGTCAAAAATCTATACTTATTACGTCAGCTTTGTTAAAAAATGAATAGATATGAAGCTGCCCGTGTCAATATAAATAAGTTTAAAAGAAAAAAGACATGAGCTAAAGACCCACTGTGACAGAAAAATAATGATTATTTATTAAATATATAGATCACTGGGTACATCTAAAAAATTATATTTTGCACAAAAATAAAGAAGTTTAAAACTAATTATATAACGGATGATGTCGAATTAAAAGACACTAAAAGCCAAAAACAAGCAAGAAAAAAACAAAAAAAAATCATAGAAAATGAATTTGAAAGTGAATCTCGTGTCCGCAAATAAAAATTAAAGTAACACTCGTGGCATATCGGACAAAGCGTTTTTGTTTCTCACTTCATTACGAACAGGCCTACATATCTAATGAAGAATCCAAACCCTACAAACCTGTTTCATCCTTATTAGGAATAATCAGGGAGTCATGTGATTGTACCTGGCAGTTGAAGCTACACAGGCAACCACGCACACCTATCGTATTTAAAACAAAAAGTTTGTAATCCGCGGAGACGTGGTAGTTGTGTGCGCCACCTGTCGTAGCTTCAACTACCAGGTACAATCCTATGACTCCCTGATGACTCCTAATAAGGATGAAACAGGTCTGTAGGTGTCTGCATTCTCCATTTGATACTGAAGACCTGGTCGTCATGAAGTGAGAAACAAAAACGCTTTGTCCGATATCCCACGAGTGTTACTTTAATTTTTACTTGCGAACACGAAATTTATTTTGATGTTTTTTTTTTAATATTTTGGCTTTTTAGTTCTGCGCAATAAGCCTCCTCCGGAGTGATTGCTTGCCTTTCAGTAGCTAATTTAACGTAAGAAAAACATTGTTTACTGAAAACTGTTTCTTAAGTAATTTTCGGGTGTCTCTACTGAAAATTAAAGACACGCCATTTTTTTGAGACGTTTGCAAAAAGTAGGTTTCAAAAATACTCGGTTTTCAACAAAACTGGCGTTAAATATGGTGTTTTGAAATGTTTGAAGGACCGCAGATATGTTTTTAGTGCCACCGGTGTTTACTTCTAATAAAAGAAAAATTTTGTAAAAATATTTGTTTAAACTATAAACATTTTTGAATCTTTTAGGAGCCTGTGCGTATTTTAGGATTATTTAAAAAAATTAGATCTGTCAAATTGCATACAGGGATTCTGGTAACATGGACATTTAATGAAAATTTATTATACCTAACCTAAGGTTAGTGAGTTGTGAGCCCTATAATACACCATATAAAATCGAATATAAAGAAAGAACTAAGAACAAAACACTGTCCGGCGAATGGGTGGCAATGGCTTGATCAAAGTTCTCACATCTCAACAAGTGGTTAATTTTCTAGACATGGTCCAAGAAGTTTTCCTGGATTTCAGTCCACAATTTGCCGAGGGAGTTGCTCTAGGCTGAGAGGTCGCGTTGCACTTAAGAAGACAAAACTACCCAAATAACACATCTTCGACAATATAGACTTTAAAGCCAAGTTAATGTTGCAAAAACGTTACTTAGCACAACTTTTCTATTGCTTTAAAATAGCTAAATTCATTTTATTTCTAATTCTGGCAGCTAAAATTGTTTGACTACTACATTTACATTCAAAATAACTTCTACATTTATATCAGGGCTTCTATTCTTGAAATCAGGGAGAAAACATTTATTTCCCTAAAATGCGCGATTCCTATTGGTTGATGTCGTTGATTTCTTCTACTAATGACAGTACACTGAACCAAAAAAGCCACCGTTTTCTAAAAAAAATACATTGAGCCAATGTATTTTGTATATGATTTTTGCTCCGATGTAAAGTTTTATTGATATCATAATCAAGTTTACATAAATTTTATAGCCAAAACGAGTTATTGATTTTACTGTTGTAAGTCACAGTTTCAAAAAAAAGTTTTTACAATATAAAGAGTCTTTAAGACTGATTTTTATGAAGGCTGTTATGAAATCAAGGATTAAGAGAAACGTTTTTATAGCTTTCAGTTATACCTAAGAATGAATTTAGTAAAAGACTGTTACGTATATAAATTTAATAACCTTGTTTATTTATATGCTCTTTTATTATCTCCATAACCTGTACCTATTATTAATAACAACCCTCTGTAAAATGTCAAGAAACATTTTTAATTGATTTCGTAACTTCTGTTTATTAATTAAAAAAATTAATAAACGCCTATTATAAATACTATGTCGGTATCTTTTATTTCCCTTACTAAAGAACAGTAGAAACAAATCTTATCAAAAGTCATGTTATTAGTGTCATTATCGCCGGGAATAGGTGGTGTCGACCAATAGGATCCGTGCATTTCAGAGAAATAAATGTTTCCCTGAATTCAAGAATAGCTACATAGCTAGCTAATCAACTGAAATTACGCTAACTTTTTTCTTAAAATACATAGTACCATTTTTATTAAAATGCAGCTGATTTTAATGCCCTTTATCATTTGAGAATAAGCTCTCTATACTGCTAGGCTGGGACCGTAAGCCTAGACCAATAACCTCAAGATCTGCTGTTGTTTTAGATTTATTGTTTAAAAAACTGCAAAGTTTCATGATTGCAAGTGAAAATAATATTTCAAAATCTACCAAATATGCAAGACATGATGTTTATCCTTTAATTCTGAATTAAACTGATGGAAATTAAATTTTATGTTTAAAAAAAATCCCTTATAGGTACTTTCAGCTTGTTTTTAATTTTCACTTATTCGTATCCCTATCGGAGATAGCAAAACGTATCGATCAGGCGTAACTTGTCATCATTTGGTATCCTTAAAGCTTGTTTATTCGACGCTTTTATCGTGTTTTAAGCGATTGTTGACAATGCTCATATTGTAAAAGATAAAAAAAAAACAAAAAAACACTGATTTTGGTCGGGATACGTTACGTATACGTATAGCTGCCTGCTGTACAAAATAAAATCGTTCTTGATTATTTATTTTATCCATTAAGGCGCATTTACGCTGGCCAAGAAAACAATTAAGCAAGCAGGAAATTGACAGTTGTACATGGGGAATTGCACTTTTGCTTGACATTTGACATTTGAGAACGTAAACGGTTGTGTGTGTTTCCATAAGACGATCTTTTCCGAATTGCCTGCTTGCTTACCAGCGTAAATCCTTCTTTGGTGTTTTCGCGAGTTTAGGCGTAATTTTGTGTTCATTTTGCCACTATATTTTACATAACGTCGTGAATTAAATACGTTGTTTAATTCTAAGTTGTTTTTAACTGTGTTCAAATAAAAACTTTCATATTAACTTACGAATAGGTGTAAGATATATAACTAACAGATACTATAACGGCCTTACTCTTGCACTGTCCTAAAAATAGCCGTACCGATAATAACATTCCAATCAAGTTAGCCTGGAAAAAATGCAGAGGCAAAAACTCTTCGAGGCTTGCATGTCCTGATGGATTATCCGGATCTGGCCAGGTCAAGTCGCACCTTGGAAACTATTTGTTGGTCTCTGTTCTTTTGCGAAAGAGGCAGGCTTCCTGGGCTAAACCATGGATAGTGGGCGTGCAACGGGCCCAGCAAGTTGGTCTACGTAGATGGGAATTGTCGCGCCCGCACTTCTACATTCATTCATTCATTCAACTCTTCTAGGAGCCAGTCGACTGCCTCAGGCATGCACAGTAGATTTTTCGCCTTTGCACGGAAAAAAATTTGCACCAAGAACAATTTTGTGAAAATGTTATCAACGAATTGTGCGAAAAAACTACATATTTTTTGATAATATTTTTAGAATTGAGTACAATTTATGTAAAAATTTTACACAATTGTAGACAATAACTCCACACATTTTTCCCAGTATGGCCTTGCCAAGGGCCAACCCTAATAATTTTTAAATTATTTTCTTTGTTTCAAAACCATTATTGTTACATATTTATTGATCGATATTATTGCTACACATTTTTCGATCCTTCGATAAATAATTTAAAAAAAAATAATTTGAAATAAAATTGTGACCATAACCAGGCTTCTTGGGGGAAGTTTTAACCCCAAAATAAACCACTTCGGTGCGCCATTGTTATAGTATCTCCTAGTTACATGATGTAAGGACACTGCCCAGCTACTTTCGTTATAATGTTGGTTGCCTCAAATATTTTTATTTGGAGTGTGAAAAGTCTAGATTTAAAAAAGTTTTTCTACAAAACAAAGAGGTTTTCGGAAAAACAAAAACAAAAAATACATATTGGATAACTCTCTTGAAGGTATATAACTCGGCTGCTTCCCAAAAATGTGGAAAATCCCCATTATACAATTTACATCCCCTGTATAGCCTGTTCTTATTCAATAATTCATGGCTGATCTTTTCTCTGGAAAAACTAAATTAACTTTATTTTCTTCTGCAACTGACATTGACGCTAAAAATTAAATAAGAAATATAATTTATCTGCAAAAAGGTCTAAGTAAGACGACTGAATAATAATCGTGGCTATATCCATTTGATGTTTCAATTTAGTTCGGTTGGATAGCGTCAAAATACGAAGAAAATGCTTAAATATTTACTTTGCCTGGGAAAACAAAGATTCGCTAAAATCATTTTAGCCTCAAATAGAAAGAGCGCAATAGAGTTATAATATCAAAAGACTTAGAGTTATAAGGGCCGGCTTTTTATTTTGAATTAATTTTTATGTCACTTAACCACGTGACTTTAACTACTTTATCCATTATAATTGGTCTACATCATAAAGTTTAAATCACAGAAACCTCTCCCAGCTCCTTTACCGAAAAGTCAAAATACTACTATCACCTCCCAATTTCAGGTTTTACTTTGCCACTTGTAAATTACTGTGTACCCAGGGGAATTATCAAATTAAAAAAGTCACGATGGAATGATGACACTCGGGTTATTCCGTAGTATAAACGTTGTTATATTTAAAATGATCCACTTTAAAGCTCCATTACTCGAAAATATTACGGCCGCACCATTAAATTATCACTAGAACTGTACTATCCATTCTCTTTTTTTGTCCCTCTCCATCGGTATTTCTGACCAAAATATTTTTTGTTGCTGTTGCCGTGTCCCTTGTTACTTTAAGAGTTATAGCAGTTTAAAAATTTAAAATGACTGCCTCTTTCTTCTGCCATAAATAGGTAATCTGTCTGACGAATTTCATCAAATACTTTGTTTATGCGGACCTTTTAAAGCGCTTTTATATAAGAACGGTTTAAAAATGTCGTATAAATACCACTAAAACCGATTTAAGTAACAAATTGATTTTATTTTATAGCGATTTAGGGAAGGGGTTTATTGATTCAAAAACCTATTTTACGGTGGTTATAAACACTTTAAAAATACTTTTTTTTTATACCTTCATCAAAAACATGATTTTAGTAACTGTCTGCAGATAACTAAAGCATGGCTTTTTTGGTTACCGATGCAAAAACACTTTTTTTTTATCACGGGTGCAAAAAAGCGATTTCTGTTCGTTTTTTACCCAATATTAAAGAAGAATAGCGGAATAGTGATATTGAAAAAATCTAATTATTCTTGCCTAAAAATTAACCTATTTCCGCCAGTTTTCATTTAAAAACATTGTCAAAATATCAAACTGACAAAAAAGGTACATTGCCATAGAAACGATTGTTATTTCATTTTCCAGCCTCCTTGATTTATAGTGTAAAGATGGTGTGTTGCGAGAAGTGCACTTCGTTCGAGATTTTTGAAAGTATTTTCCTGTTATTGTTAAATTTTTTGATAAAGGTATTAAAAAAATAGTGTTAGCAACTTGCGGCCAAACTGTGCTTTTTTTTACTCTCGTTTTTAAATACCTCGCTGCGCTGTTCAAACCAACGCTTGTAAATAAGCACTATTTTAGCCACTAGTTGTTAAAACTCAACCTAAAGATTTACTCAACTCTGGTTTTTCGAAAAATCTGTTGTTAACTAAGTTGTTTTTTCTTTAAACTGCCATATTTAATGATATTTAATGAAGAACGTATAAACCCTCGGACCAAGCGACTTTATTCAAAACCGTCCTTATATAAAAGCAATTTTAGGGGCGTATAAACGTAGTAATTCTCGAACTATTAGTTTAAATACGTAATTGCCAAATGGAAACCAACTGAAGCGTTCAATCAGAGGGCAACACCAACAAAAATATTTTGGTCAGAAATATCGAAGGGAAAGCGGGAAACAACAAGCAAATGGTGAATTTATTTCATCTTTTTAAAGTTCAAAATGTCTGGGAACATCGATTTTGTATCTTAAAAAAACCCTAGGTCTCAAAAAAAACTTTAAGTAGGACGATTTTACTTAAAAAAGCTATTTAAAAATGTCTGATCTTGCAGAGAGTCTTACAAAAATAAGATCTGAGAAAAGATAAACATTTTTTTGATAGGAAAACTTGTATATTTTTAATTTTTGACATCTTTGTCAAAAGACGTTTGGAAGAGTACCAAACAATAGCGCTTTACTATTGATTGCGATGCGATGCTTACATGAGGCAAATCGTTTCTGGTAAAATAAAACGTCACACAATGATTTTTGTAAAATTTCTTGTGACAAATATTCACAAGAATCTGAAATTTAGTTAAAAATCTTGTTTGGTTTCAATGTTATAGTGGAATTCAATAACTTGAAAATTGTTAGAAAAAAAGCCTTACTGTAAGATATTGCCAAAAAGTTCTGTCAAAGAAGAGCAGATATCCATAATTGAGTACAAATATTTTTTATTAATTTTAGGAAATTAAAAATCCAAATTAAAAAAAAACCTTTTTTTTGAACTAGCCAAGTTATTGCGAGCATGAAACTTTTTTTAAATTATTTTTGGAATCCTATCTTTCTCAAAATTTAATTCAGCCAGTAATGTAAGAAAAAATAAATCTAGTAAAGGTTTACTCTAAAACTTCCCTCGCTCAGAAGAACATATATAAAAAAATAACTACTCATATACACATGGTGTAGATTGAGTTGGTCAGACTTTTCCACGGTATATCCAGACATTTCTTGAGTGTATTCACACTGTTCAGGGATGTATTCAGACTTTTCCATGGTGTACTCGGACATTTTCCCAGTGTATCCAGGTTTTCCCAGATTCTATCTAGACTTTTCCAGGGTTTTTTCAGACTTTTTCAGAGTGTATCAAGACTTTTCCAGCGTCTTTCCATAGTTTTCCAGAGTGTAGCTAGACTTTTCCAGGGTCTTTCCAGACTTTTTCAGAGTGTATCCAGACTTTTCCAGCGTCTTTCCAGACTTTTCCAGAGTGTATCTTGACTTTTCTAGGCTCTTTCTGTAGTGCAATAAACTCTATATTGCTTATTTATATATACATTATTATTGATAATTAATATAGCCAGTCGAAAATCAACCTCTGACTAAGTAATTTATGTCTCTCGATATTATATGGCGACCGTGACAAATTTTTCGAAAAAGTTTTAAAAAATGTAAACGCCCGCACCGACAAAAAAGTTATAATGTTGACAGTAGCGCTTTTTCTTGCCGCCGCCGTCTGTAGTCTCTTCATGATCGGAGTTTGTGTAGTTACATACCTGGAAAAAGTTTTGGCAGAAATTGCGAGGAATACATTGTAACTTAAAATGGGAAAATCCGTATCCAAGGAAAGTGATGTTTCCAGCACGGGCGTCGTAACGTCAAATTTTACCGTCGATGAACAAGGACTTTCATCGGTACCGATAGATATTAGATTTTTTTGCTATGTTTGTACGTTGTGCGTAGTAATTTTAACGTCGTTAAAACTAAGAAAGGCGTTTCGAAGAGGTTTGAAAAAGAACATCCGAAGGAGTGTGTATTTTAAACCCACAGCATCTTCTGTAGCTGGTGAAGATGTATAGATGGAGAAAAGCTAAGTACTTTAAAACAATAAAAAAAGTCTAGCTGAACAATGGTATGTAACATTTATGTTTGTAACTTACGTAATGCATCTTGGTTTTTGATTGAAATAAATTAAAACTGCTGACACGGAAATTCTTTGAAGATCATTGGTAGAGAATTTTTTTGGATTTATAATATGTTACATTATGATATGATGATATGAAATACTTACAAAGATGTTTTACGATGAACCGGATGAATGACTTTATTTTTAATTGTTTAGTTAGGTCAGTTTTACTTAAATAGGTAGCATTTATATATTTCTGTGTTTATTAGCACAATGGCTAAGATTTTTTATTTATTTGATTAACTATTATAGTGCAGTTTTGCTCCAATTTATGTTAATTAATGTCAGGACACGTAGTTAAAGTAACTTGGGAGGAAATTTTGAACAAGCTATCAAATTTAAAAGACGGGATCATTAAAAAATCAAAAAGAATTTTAAAGAAACAGGTTCCTAAGTCAGAAAATATTAGAAACCAAGTAAAGAATAATTTACTAACCCTTTATAATACTTTTGTTTTTACCGTATCTGGTTGATATAAAGACCTTGATGATCATAAATACAATAATTACGTAAAACCATTATTTAATACAGTTAGAGATAGACTTGTTAGATCGTACCAAGATTTACAGATTGACTATAAAATCCCTAGCTCTATTTTAAAACCGATTGATGCAACAGCAAAAGACGACTTAATTGACCTCACTGACGACAGTGATGAAAGTAACTCTATTGAAAAACCCGAAATTAAAAAAGATCCTAATCTTTTTACCACTACTTTCAATATGCCTTTAAGTACTACCGAATTTTTTAATTTTGCGAGTTCTCCGAATAGGTTAACTTCATTTCTAGATGCTTTAAATCTACTAAAAGCAAATGTGGAATCCCACGAGGATAATGCAGTTGCCTATGTCCGACTATAACCGACATTCACACAAAACTGAAAGACAGAATAAAATCTTAAAGTTCACAGTCCGTTACTACAAAAATTCTCAATTTAAAACAGCGCCATAATGACAATAAATATGCAACAGAAATGGAAAAATTGAAACAAAGTTTTAAAAGAGCTTACATAAGCGAGGGTGTGCCAGAAAAAGTAGCAGAAAGCTACACGGTAAATACCACAGTTAAAGCACTCGGCACCAACGCAAGCTCGGAAAAGGTGAAGATTATTATAGAAGCTGGATCTTTTCAGACAGCTCAAGATGCTTTAACAAAATTTGTTAATGTCAGCGAGGACAAGTACTCCGTGTTTTACGTTAATAAATGGCAACACAGAGAAAAACCGAGAAACACCTTCCGTGGAAGAAGAAACATTGGTCATCGGGGAGGAAATTCATATAGAAATAATTGCAACACCGCTTACCAAAATAATAACAATAATTATGGTCAAGTTTTCAACATGGAACTATCACTTTCAAATTTTGTAGTTATCCAAACTGATATGACGGGAGAAGATCCTGTTACGTTACTGGTAGACACAGGAGCAGACGTATCATTATTTAAGAGAACTAAAGTGGACCCACATCAAATTGTTGACAGGTCGAATTTATGCAGAATAAAAGGTGTCACAGAGGGCTATACAAGGTCTATTGGAACAACAAAAACCAATATTTTTGTGGGAAATTATGTTTTTGCCACAATTTTCACATTGAAGACAAAAATTTTCCGATACCCGCAGAGATTTTATATCTAAATTTCGCTCACAACTAGATTACTACAATTGGACTATGACTTTAAAAACAACAGACGGAGATATTATTTTACCCATACATAATAGTCCGCCTAAATGCGAAGTAATACGAAAATTAAATTTATTGCCAAATCTTAAGCAAAATTTCGTTATACGGAAAGAAGAAATATTCCCTGACATTTTTGTAGCTGGATCCATAGTTTCTAGTCAAAATCCATTTTTAAGGATACTAAATACAAATTTTGAAAGTATAACAATTAAAAATTTAAAAATCACCTACTCTTGTTTAGAAAATTTAAATAAACAGCGAAAGAACGATAGTAAACAAAACAGAAACTCGTTGTTATTAAAGGAACTTAACACTAGTACAATCCCAGAATTTGTGAAACATGATATGATTAATTTAGCCAAGATTATTCAGACATATTTGCGCTAGAAAATGACCCATTTTTATCAGCAAAAATTGAGATTAATCGATAATTCGCCAGTTTACATAAAAAATTATAAAACTCCTTATTATCAGGTCACTGAAATAAATAAGCAGGTTGAAAAATTACTTAAGGATAAAATTATTGAGCCATCCCAATCAGAGTTTAACAGCCCAATCTTTCTTGTACCAAAAAAAGCAATAAATGGAGAGAAGAAGTGGAGATTGGTCTTCGATTTTCGTTCTGTGAACAAAAAACTTTTAGGTGATAAATTTCCGATCAATAGAATTGATCAAATATTAGACCAACTGGGCAGAGCAAAATGGTTTTCCAGTTTAGATTTAAGATCAGGTTTCCATCAAATAGCTACTTACCGCTTCACAAGATTGCCGTTCGGGTTAAAGGTCAGTGCGAACAGTTTCCAACGCATGATGAATATTGCTTTTGCATGAATCGGAGTTTTATCTCAGACATTCAATGGGGAAGATTTAACAATTGCTTTTGCGTCACGAGGGTTTACAAAGGGCGAAACAAACAAATCTGTAATTGAGAAAGAGTTAGCAGCTATCCATTGGTGAATAAATCATTTCCGACCTTATCTCTATGAAAAAGTTTTTAGTGAAATCAGATCACAGACCTCTTGTTTATTTGTTTTCAATAAAGAACACTTCTTCAGATTTAACCAGGATGAGATTAGACCTTAAGGAGTATATATATATCGAATATATCAAGAAAAAAGAAAATGTGATAGCAGATGCGTTATCTAGAATCTCAATTAAAGATTTAAAAGAAATTGTATCAAAATCAGCTCAAATATTAGCTATTACCACGAGATCAATGACAAGAAAACAACAACCATTACCAATTATTGACAAAAAAATGAATACAGAAATTAATGATCAAACCAAAATGTCCAAAATAATATTTACAAATGATAATTATGATTTAATTAAGATTCCTACTTTAAAATTTATATGTAAGCCAGATTACCTTAGGATAATACTAGAAAATTTTTCACTAATAACAATTTTTCCTTAGGGAAAATATTGTCTCAGCTGCAGATAATGGCTAGTGAAAACAAAATAGAAAAATTAAAACTGAAATTAAATGATGAAATTTTTAATACGTGCACGGTAAGCGATTTAAAAATAATACAAAAATTTTTATATGAGAATCCGAAACTCGTCACAGATAAAGACGAAAAGTTAAGACTGATTCAAGAATTTTACGAAAATCCTTTAATAGAAGGACATTGCGGTCAAAAACGACTTTTAAAAAAATTGAGCACAAAATATCATGTTTCAACGTATATTAAAAATTGTGGAAAGTGCTAAGTAAACAAAAGCAAAATAAAACACAATGAACCTATGGTTATTACGCAAATACCTCATCAACCGTTTGATATTGTATGCATAGATACAATTGCTGTGACTATGCAGTGCGAGCTTACGAAGAATGTGGTCGTTGCACCAGTCCCAAATAAAGAAGCGCTTACGACTGCAAAATCTACAGTTGACAATTTTATTTTAATTTTCAGCCCCATGAAGGAAATTAGGACTAAAATGGGATCGGAGTATAAAAATCAAGTCATAGAGCAGTTATCATATATTATTATAAAACATAAATTTAGTGGATGCGAAAGGAACCACAGGGTTCTAAACGAATATCTTAGATTATACATAAGCGACTCCTTTACAGACTGGGATAAATGGATAAAATATTACGCGTTTTGCTATAATACGACACCAGGTGTTTACCATAATTACACACCGTTCGAACTTTTTTTGGACGAAAATTAGAACTTTCTAACAACTTGACAAATACAGTTGACCCATGGTACAATACTGACGCATACTATCAAGAGCTTAGGCATAGATTACAAGTTTCTCATCAAAGAGCCAGAGATTTTATTGTAAGGGCAAAAGAAAATCATAAGACTAGGTACGATGTGGCATCTCAACCTCTCAATTTACAACCAGGTGATCTTGTAATGATCTCCGACGAGAACAGGACTAAATTTGACCCTTGGTTCAAAGGTCCTTTAGTCGTTATTAGCATTGATAATGTTAATGTTAAGTTAAAGAGTGAAAACGGAAAGGACATAATAGTTCATAAAAATTGTGTACAAAAATATTCGCGCCAATAGACTAATTCTGTCAGAAAAAATTTTATTACTTTATCATACTTAATTAGATTCATATGTACTGTTATTTTACATCTTAAAAATAATTTTATAAGGGCGGTGGAGCACGCCATATATTATTATCTTCTATGTGTTAGCTTTAACAATTATTATTTTACCATATTTTTATACTTTACACCGTTATATAAGTAACTGAAAATCGTTACATAACACCTTTTTAAAAATTGACCAAGTTTAGATATTGATCGAATGTAATTCATTGTTTCGCCACAAAGAATTCCATTATTTCGAAAAGGGGAAGATGTAGTGCAATAAACTCTATATTGCTTATTTAGCTATTTATGCAACTATTGTTTTATTATATTCAATTTGGGATATAAATTATTATTGATATATTAATATGGACAGCCGAAAATCAAACTCTGACTAAGTAATTTATGTCCCTCGATATTACATTTCTGAACTTTTAAAGAGTGTATCCAGACTTTTCCAGGGTCTTTCCAGGCTTTTCCAGGGTCTTTTCAGACTTTTCCAGATTGTTTCCAGAATTTTCCAGGCTCTTTCCATACTTTTCCAGAGTGTTTCCAGAGTTTTCTAGGGTCTTTCCAGACTTTTCCAGAGTGTATCCAGACTTTTCCAGGTTATTTCCAGACTTCTCTAGTGTGTATCAAGACTTTTCCAGGGTCTTTCCAGACCCTTCCAGAGTGTATCCAGACTTTTACAGGGTTTTTTCCAGACTTTTCTAGAGTGTATCCAGACTTCTCCAGGGTCTTTCGAGACCTTTCCAGAGTATATCCAGACTTTTATAGGGTCTTTCCAGTCTTTCCTAGGGTCTTTTTACACTTGTCCAGCATGTTTCCAGACTTTTACAGAGTGTATCCAGACTGTTCCAGGGTGTTTCCAGTCTTTTCCAGGGTCTTTCCAGACTTTTTCAGAATGTATCCAGAATTTTCCAGGGTCTTAATAGACTTTTCCAGGGTATTTCCGGACTCTTCCAAAGTGTATCCAGAATTTTCCATCGTCTTTCCAGACTTTTCCTGTTTGTATCCAGACTTTTCTAGGGTTTATCCAGACTTTTCATGGATATATCCAGATTTTCCAGGAACTATCCAGATATTTCCAGGGTCTTTCCAGTCTCTCTCAGAGTTCCTGGGGGTTTCCAGACTTTTCTAGGGCGTATCCGAACTTTTCCTGGGTGTACCCAAACATTCCAGGGTGTATCCAGACCTTTACGGGGTTTATCCGGACTCTTTCAGGGTGTATCCAGAATTTATTTCGAGTAGACGGACTTTTCCAATATATTTTATATGTGCTATATATATATATATAGATTCAGACTTTATTGTTTCCAAAAACATTTCGTTTTACATTTGTCACCTCACGGTTAACGACATGACGACCTGAACTCAGCTATTTCTAGAGGTATTAGTTTATACAGGGATCCTAAGATATTTAGGGATAGGATTTCAATAAATCAAACAGAAATGGCATGGAAAGTTCTGCGCGCACAAAAGAAACAGGTATATTGAGCCAGTTTGTTATTATCTCCGGACTGCTTTCATGAGAAAAAATTGTCGCCACTCTTTCATTGTGAGCATAAATCATAGTTGCAATAATAAGCATTGACAAGATGTCTGCAAATTCCGCTAGATGGCGGCCACACCATAAAATTAAAAATTACATGTTTTCAGGTCCAAACCACAGCTTTTTCTTGCTTAAAGGAGGCGGCAGGGTCCATTATTTACGATACTGAGCGATAAACTCGTGAGGTTGTTAACATTGGAAAGAAATATCTTCGCTTTTAATTAAATTTCTTTCCATTCTGTTCTGCTAGTGACATCTATCCGGAAACGGCCAAACCATGCAGCTAGCACTAGCAGCCAAAGAAATCAATAAACGGCGCTGTTTTTCCTGCAGAGCTTTTTGCTTGCGATATTATTGATTTTAAATAAAGCTGGCCCTACACTACATTTGATATTTTCGAGGTGTTTTATGACATGATCTCGAAACAAGTAGCGAACCAATTCTTGAAAACTAGCGGGAGGGTAAAAGCGAAAAATAAGGGGCTGCCAATATTTGTAACACCCAAAAAGGGGTAAAAAGATTTATTTTGCTGTTTCTTTACAAAAAATTTTTTTTTACGAAAAACTTGAGGTTTGCCACTTTTTTTATTTTTTTCTTCAACTTTCTCGAAATTTTCGTCATACCGTTGAAAAAAATTATTTCCCCCTTTATTCAAAAAAATTTAGAAACAGAGACGGGATCAGTTTTCCTAAAATGGGGATCTTGGTTTCGAGTGAGAAGATAAAGAGCGCCGCAGGCAAAAATATTTCAATTAAATTAGCCGAACGCAAAAATGTTAGAAAAACAAAGCACGAAATAAAAATGGCGCAATTTTTTTTTCAAAAATTACGTAATTTCGGGAACGCAAAGAAATAGGTCTAAAGAGAATAATTTTTAAGAAAAAAATATCAATGTTCTCGCCCTCCTCCACTGGGACTACATGGGCCGTGCACAAATTACGTAATGGTCATAGTGGGGAGGGGGGTTACAAAACGTTACGTAGGGGGGAGGGGGGTTTTCGACAGCGTTTGCATTTGTGTGAAACTAAGAAAATTTGAAATGAAAATAAGTGAAAAGTTTTTTTTTTGGGGGGGGGGGTAGTGGTCTTGAAATCGTTACGTAATATTAGGGGAGTGACGTGCCAAACCGCTACAAAACATTACATAGGGAGGGGGTCAAAAATTGGTAAAATCACAGTTACGTAATTTGTGCACGGCCCCACATCTGACTGTTCCTCCTTTTTGATGTCGAATCAAAGTGCAAAACGCGGGTTGGACGTTCGAAGGCGTCAACCCGTCCTATTTGCTTGATAAAGTTTCTACGGAAATATCTCAGTTGATTTCTCCGGCCGTGTATGAACGCTTTAGGTTAGGCATTTGCATGTATCTGAGTGCGTAAGGACAATGGTTACAAAATGAAAAGCCGAAAAATATTTTTTTTACGATATCTTTCATCAGTTTGGTATTAAAGTCGAGCAAAAACAATTTTTATTCCAGTCCTAAAGGTATGAAAATGGAAAACATTAGAAAACAACAACCTGGAATGGATTTACTACGTGTAAGATGTAGTGACAACATCGCCCCATGCCCATCCTTTTCTACCTAATGTGCTTTTCCGTTTGTCTGCGTCTTATACACGGCTGCTTGGCCCCCTAAGGATTTGCTTAGGAACCCTGTATATAGTTGCATATATGGTCTAAAGGGAACTTTTTTTTTAAATCTTTTGGTAGATACGTTGGATAAGTTCCGACCTCAGGCTGACATACAATCTGCTGATATGAACAATACCTTGCCACCTCAGGCATTGTTGCCACTTTTATTGAGGTGAAAACGTATAGCGTTTATCTACTTATATTTAAGAATGGAAATCTTAAAGTTTTCTCTTTTGGTAAAATTTGCTTTTTTATGTTTAAAGCCACCATGGACATTGGGAATTTATTTCTCACTAGCTGAAGACCCCACAGCTTTGCCGGCGGTTTTAAAAATTATTGATATAAAGTACTACCGCTAGTTTCACAAAATCAAAAGAGTATAATTTTTTTGTAAAATTTACTTATACGCCTGATTTTAAAAAAAAAATAAAGTGCTAGGATGACCTAAAATTCAATTAAAATTAATACTTGTCCTTATATTTACACCAATTTTAAAGTGCACTACTGCGGAAAAGTGGCACTTTCAAAACTAAAATGCATGCGGAAATGTACACTTTTCCTCACGCTCGTAGAAAATAGTTATTTACTTAACAAGTGCGGAAAGTCATGCCTTTCCGCACGCGACGGCAGTTGCACGAACGACGCGGAGCGGAATTCGGGTAAGCCGTCAAGGTCGGAAAAGACACTTTTCGCACGTGTCAGGTAAAAACCGTCTAGACAACATTATATTTCCATTGTTAGGTATTACAATAGCAAAAATCTGTTTTTTTTGGATATTGTTTACATTTAAGTTGAAAAATAGATCTTAAAAGTCGAATTGGGCCTCAAAATCGGTAAAAAAAGCGTGCGTAAAAATATTTTTTACGCACGCCGTGCAGGAAAAATTATTTTTAGCACGGCGTGTGGAAAAGACACAGGGTAAATACATTCCCGCACGGCGTGCGGGAAATGCAACTTGCCGAACGCAAATGCATGCATAAAAGTGCTCTTTTGCGCACGCTAATAGGAAAAAGAATTAATTTAGCGCCATAAAGTAAACATTTTTAAAAAGGTTTAGGGACTGTCGGAACGACCTTTTGCTTTTCGATTCATTAAGACCAGGCATCCAAGTCTAATGGATAATCCACAAACCCGCAGGCCTGTTTCATCCTTATTTGGAATCATGAGGGTAATATAGGACTATACCTGTATCCCTCCCAACAAATTTAAACAAAACTTGCCGAAAAGCGTAGGACATGTTTTGTTTTTTTGAGCTGGATATTTGTGGGATGTTACTTACACACCGGCGTATACAAGGGGGGAAGTACTGAGGGTAATTTTACCCACCCCCAAAAAAAACTCCAGTTATTAAATCAAAAATCATACCACAAGACACGCAAATTCAAAATTTCCACCTCAAACTTTTAGGTAATGTTAGAAACAAAAGTAGCTAAAAGTAACACACTTTTTTATAAGACGATGTCATTCCGGTTTCACTATACCCAGTAGCGAATATAGGGAGGGGACATCGCCCACACCTGCAATGTAATTTACAAAAAGTATGAAAAAGTATCAAATTTTTACTTAATTTTCAAAAAGTCATTGATTGTTACAATTTTAGTTTAATTTTTTGTTAAATTTTATGGTTATACAGCAAAAAATTTTGCCTGCGTCGCTATAATACATTGATGATTATAATTTTGGTTTAATTTTAAGCAATTTTTGTCAGCGTCATTTACGTATAAAAAACACATTTCTAATATACTTTTACAAAATTTTCGCCTGCGGCGCATTTATGACATAATTTTAACAACAGATCCAGAATTAGGACCAGATCCCAGCCCAAATTAGCCCCCCCCTTCGCATCCAACCCAACCCAGTTTTTTTTTAATGTTATTAAAAAAAGGATGACAATTTTTGAGAAATGTTCTGCTTTATTAAATGCAAAAAATTTGTTACAATTTTAGTAAAATGTCAGTTTTAAAGAACAGTTTTGTCAAGGGTATTTTAAACATAAAAAAAAATTGTATCTTGTAACATAATTTTAGCAACAATTATAATCATTTAGTTTTTTTTTATGAATTTTCGACAACATTTGAATCATGTAAAAATTGCAATTTTGGAATAGTTTTCTCAAAATTTCGTCTGCGGCGCATTTAAAACAGGTAATGACGCTGGGAATCGCCGGAAATTCAGAGAGTCGATGGTACACATATCCTTCTGTATGTGGGCATATTTTCAGATTCCAGATTCTATTTCTTTTGGTTTGACACCTTTGACGGGTTAAAATACTTATCGGTTTTGAGGGGTACTTTCTACCCTCACTGTTTTTTCAAAAATCCTCTCACACCTAAGTATCGAATTCCTTTTAAACACAAAGCTAATTGCGAATTTTCAGCTTTATATTGGTTTGGAACTTCAAGTAAATGTGAGCTATTTGTACCTCTTTTAAAACAGAATCACTCCTATTTATCAACCCCTGGTCAAAATGTAGAAAAATGCCGAAACACGTGTTTGTTTATTTTATTAGTACATACAGTCAACGTACTAATTTTCAGACCCCTTTTTCCAGCGATCGACCAGCGAAGAAAAATAAAATGTTATTTGACAGGTGATTAAAGGACAAACAACCTACACACGAAAACTTTCGCATTTATAATTATAAGTAGGATTATGTATGCTATTTTAACCGTTTTAACCGTTTTAACCAGTTTTTATTCACCAGTGTCCTTCCCAGTGGTCCAATAGTGAATAGATTTAGTAGTTTTGGCCTAATGCTAAAAAACAGACAGACAAAAATTGGATTTTTGGTAGTATATATTTATCATTTGGTAAAAAGCCAAGAACATTCATGTTTTAAAAATATTTAATGTAGAAAAATTGTCAATCCAATGATGTTTTGTATAGTGGAAATCGCTTCATAGTTCCTTATAATTATAATAATAAACTTTTGTGACTTTCGAGAATAAGTGAATTTGTGTAGTATTTCGAAAGGGGGAGAGGGCTCAGAATTTTTACTTTTGGTTGGTTTTGAGACGATGAAGTATTTTGCCAATTTGAATAATGATATTAAGTTAATATTGGACCATTTAGAAAGATCTGTGCCAAAATTCACCATTCTCGTTGGCGTCTTAAATAACACCAATAAAATGAGTATATCGCTTGCGTATTGAGCCACAGCATGTAAAACTGCAAAAAGATGTCTTTGTTGCCTCAAAAATATAACTTGCAAGGTTGCCAAATTTCTGAGGGGACAACAATATAGTTTTAACGAGAAAAAAAGTCTTATTCTACGGAGGCGACAGAGTAGACTCCCTAGCTTTAAACAAAACGGCGCCAGCGCCAGCGGTGGGTACGTGAAATACACGGCCAAAAAGTAGCTATATATGGTACTTTGTGACCTCACAATGAAATTTTGCACACCGCTTCCTGAGAGTATTAAGAACGAATCCTGAAAGTTTTATTGAAAAACGTTCTCACCTTAGAAAGTACCCTATATAGATGTGTATATATATATCAGATATTTGTCCATTAATCACGCACAAACGGCCAAACCGATTTGTATGAAATTTGATAATAAGATTATAGGGTGTGACCTGGATCTTAACTTAAGCTACTTTTAATTTAACATTTCGTTCCATAACTCGAGATATATGACACAGAAAATTGTATTTTTATTTTTTATGTTTTATTTTTTTTATTTTTTATTGTATGTGATAAAATTTTTGACTACATATATATATATGTAGTCAAAAATTTTAGAGTCATTTACCTACGATTTATATAAGCTTTCCAAAGAAGTATCACTCGGTAAGAAAAAAAATACTTTTTTTACAGGAATTAAGTTTTTTGGGGGTAGCTCCGAAGAGTCTAATAGAAGAATGCTAAAAAACATTAGGGTTCTGCGCGTAAAGACAAGCAATCACTAATTTTTTTATGATTAGTGAAGGGGTTTTTGAGTTAGAGTGGCTACAAAGTAGGCGATAGATAGACCGATTGACAGACCGACAGACCAAACCGACAGACAGGCGTACCGACAGACCTACAGACCGACAGACAGAGCGACGGCGTCTGGATTTGTGCTTTTCACTATTCGTAACCTCAAAATTCGTGGAGGATGATTACATTACTTCCCTTAGCGAGGGAAGTAATAAAAAATTTTATACGTCTACGAAAAACACGATGTAAGGAAATATCCGTCAAATAATAACCATACCATAAATCTTCTGATCACCGATGCAAAAACACTTTTTCCCATCCGCTTTTACACAAATTTATAAAACAGATGAAATTAGGAAAACCTAATTTTAATTTAATAACAACTTTTCAAATATAATATGGCCAAGAGCGTAGAGACTTTCACTGAAAAGAAACGCGATTACAAAACCATTTATATTTTTCCGCTTTCTGTGCAATATCTTTTAGTCGTCATGATTATACGTAATAAGTACCTATTTCAATCAAAATTAAATACTGGGAATTACGGTAAATAAAAAATAACTCAATTTCTTACTTATACTAGTTATCAGTGTCCTGTTAGATGACGCCAGTAGGTGCAAAATGTGAAATCCAGGGAAGGTGTGAAAACCCTGCGTCCTGGTTCTAGTTGGACCAGAACCGGAACCGGTCCTTTCGACTCAAAACAATGACGTCACAGTTGCAACCCGGTTATAAAATTTTAGAACCAGCCTGGGAGGTTGGTTCGGCCCTTTGGTTGTACACATAACCCCTAAAATTTTTAGCAAAATTATAGGTAATCTTTTTTTAAGTAAAATCAAATATATCTTCACAATATTTTAAATGATTGCATTATTTTAGAACCGCTGTCAAAATTAGGTCAACCAGAACCAGGACCAATTCTTAAATCGAAAATCCCAAGAGAAGCGCGATAAGTGGCTATTATGTTACTAATTTTGGCCTCTTAGAGTCCCATTACCGCACTGGTGTGGTAATTAGGCCCATAACGTAACGCTTATTGTAACACTAGTGATATAATAAGCTCATTATATCACTAGTGATGTAATAAGCTGATTGCGTAACTCATTTTTACGTAGATACAGATTAACCTTAAGGACGTAAATGTTAACAAAAATTTGAGTTCGTGGATAACTCCCCAGTGCGCGAACTGTCGCTTTTGGTTTACTCCACTCTCATCAGGTCAGTTATATTTCGACGGAACGAAATCTGCAAGCATAGAAGATATAATCGATTTACGCTGAAATGTGTAACAAATTGCTCAACGTTCCACACGACCTCGCATCGGCGTTATTAAATAAGCCCATTACTACTATTGGAAGTTGATGGAAGGTAAACCCCACATAGAGTTATTATATTGAACAGTGATCAGTTTGTTTCTGATTTTAAAAAAAAATCTGTTTTTTACTTGCAGATAAGTGAAGTAGTAATTGAACACTTCTTATACTTATTGGTAGGTATTATTGCAAAAAAATAGGTAAGGGGTCGATGTCGATATTATATCGGGTACGTCAAAAATATGAAAAATTTGGCATTTTGATGATACTAATTTACTTAGAAATACATCCTACCTATCTATAGGTAAAACGTGACAACAACATACTGCAGACCTATTTTACGATCTCGTGAATTTTCAAATTTACCGTCAGATTTTAGATTTTCGCACGCCTTTTCAAGAGCACGTTGATGATCCTAGAAACCTTTGTGTAAGGATGCATCCTTCTATCTTTTTTCTTGGTCATGCTTATTTCTAAAAATCTTGAACGTGGCATTTAGCACTTTTAATTAAATTTAAACTTTGTCCTTACTTTCTGCTTTGTTTAGATATTTTTTAAAATTTAATTTCTTATAGTAATAGTATTACTGAAAATGCTATTTTTGAAAATTACAGTAATGCCGTTACTTTTAACACAGCAGGCAAAAAAATGAAATAAATAAAAATAAAATTAATAGTCCCACCAAATTAAAATAAAAGACAAAAAAATTTTTAACAGCAGTTTGATGAGTAGAAATGGTAAAGGGGCTTATGATAAACGTTTTAAAAAAAAAATAAGTGAGTGGAGCTCTCGCGGGTTGGATTTGGTGGGGGAAAGGGGGAGAAAAATGGTATTATTGTAATTTCCGGCAAAACTAAACGTTATAGAGTAAAAACTTCAATACAAAAATTTTAGACGGTGCAAAGATTTACAACTCCTTTAAATGTCACTTTTTCACATAACCTCAAAGTTTTCGAGAAAAATGCGAAAAATCGTAATATTTTTATTTTTTCGTTTCTTATTTTTAATTTTCGCAAAAATTATTGTATTTTCACGAAACTTGGCCAAAATATACCTCTCTGTGTCCTTACTGCCTAGAATTTTTTTTAGGTAAAAAAAGTTTTTTAAGATATGAATTTTTTTCGGTCCAAATCATTTTTTTTTCAATCAAAAATTCTACTCAGGAAAATTCTCGTAGTCTTTTTTGACGTTGCTCATTTTTTTTATTTTGACATATAATTATTGGTGGGATAATAAAAAATCATAAGTACAATTAAAAAACATGCTCAGAAATGCAAAAAAACAAATCATGGATTATGCAACAATGGATTTTTCAGCAATAATTGTTGATAATTTCCTTAAATTTATAAAAAATCAACAACCGATTACAACATCTATTTGTAAGAGAAAAAATACAACGGAGACGGTATTTAATTTACTACATTTATACGCGCCTAAAACCGTTTTTATACAAGAACGGTTTTAAATAAAGTCGCTTTCCCCTTCATTAAAATCGTTTTCTAACAGCTTACCTTAGAGATTTTCACCAATTAAAACATATATATTGTTATATTAAAAATCTTTGTATTACATTTTTTTTAACGCAAATAAAACAACTAAGTTAACAATTTTTTTTTCCGGATTGAAATAAAATTGGTTTAGTATTTAAAATTGTTCTAATGATATGTTTAGGACAAGCATTTTCAAACTTTTCTTTGTTTAAAAGCGCTTTAAGAGTGCCGTATAAACAAAGTAATTGTTTGACCTAAAACTTTATTTTTGTGCAGTATTGCTATTAATATCTAATTTCGATTGGTAAAGTGTCATACATAAAAAATGTGTTTGTCGTGGAATTGATTGCTGCATTTTTTCCCTATAGTTAAATTTGAATCTTAATATCTTATTTATATGAATGTAATTTTTATGTAAAAAAATTAATCCAATTTTTGCTTTCAAAAATAGTATATTTTTCAAAATTTTTACAATGGATATTTATATTACTGGCTCACGAAAAATCGTAAGGTAATCTAATAGAGCTTATTAAGCCGAAATTGCAAAAGTCATAATTGTCGTTTTAAATATTTATTTATTTTTAATTTCCAATAAGAAGCTAAAATTTTGAACTATTTCCTTCCAATAATTGTTTTGATAGAAATAGAGAAAAATTACAAAAAAGGTAATAAAAAAGTTTTTTTTTAAGGAAAGCAGTTTAGATAAAAAAATACATATTTACTAAAATGATCAAAAAAAGTGCTTTCTAAGCTTATAGCAATACTAAACAAAAATGGCGTTTTTTAATTTTTTCCGTACAACTGAACTGAATCGATTATTGATTTTTTTAATTGAAAAAAATTATAAACAATTACTGAAAAATAAAATGTTGGTAATGCCATTATTTGTTTTGTAGCATTTCTGAGCATGTTTTTTAATCGTAACTATAATTTTTTACTATCTCACCAAAAACAATTTTTGTTTATGTATGACACTTTATTAACCGAAATAAGATGTTTATACTAAAATTGCACAAAATGAAGTTTTAGGTCAAACAATTACTTTTTTTCTTCGTCTTAATGCGCTTTTAAACAAATGACGGTTTGAAAATGTTTGTCTTAGACATACCATTAGAACAATTTTAAATACTAAATCAATTTTATTTTAAACCGGAAAAAAAATTGTTAACATTTTTGTTTTATTTGCGTTAAAAAAAATGCTATAACATAAGGTTTTTTAATATAACGATATATATGTTTTAATTTTTGGGAAACTGTAAGGTAAGAGGATTGACAGTACATCGATCAGCTGTTAGAAAACGATTTTAATGAAGAAGAAAGCGACTCTAATTAAAACCGTTCTTATATAAAACTGGTATTAGGCGCGTATAAACATAGTAAATTCGATACCGTCTACTTTGGATTTCTTCCATACAAATACATGGTGTAATCGGTTGTTGATTTTTTTTTAATGAAAGAAATTTTCCTGAGTAGAATTTTTGATTAAAAAAAAGTGATTTGAACCGAAAAATATTAATATCTCAAAAAATTTTTAACTTTTTTATCTAAAAAAAAATTTGAGACATTAAGGATACAGAGAGGTATATTTTTACCAATTTTCATGACAATGCAATAACTTTTGAAGAAATTAAAAATAAAAAACGAAAAAATTAAAATATTACGATTTTTTGCATTTTTCTCGAAAATTTTGGGGTTATGTTAAAAAGTGACATTTACAAAAAATGTAAATTTTTGCACCGTCTACAACTTTTATATTGAAGTTTTTACTCTATGACGTTCAACTTTGCTGGAAATTACAATAATACCAGTTTTCTCCCCCTTTCCCCCCACCAAATCCACCCCGCAAGAGCCCCACTCACGCATTTTTTTTTAAACGTTTATCAGAAGCCCCTTTACCATTTCCACTCATCAAAATGCTGTTAAAATTTTTTTATTTTTTTCTTTCTAAATGAGTTAATCCGATCGGTCTAAAAAAAGAGTTTTACCAACAGAAAACTATTGGATTTTTGGATTCCTCCACCAGTTCTACCACTGACTGGTTTTAGACACAGTCCATCCACCAGTCGGGATTTTTACTGTGATGAATATAAAATATACCGGGGTACCACAAGAATACATACCGGCTGCGACTTGGATACTAGACGTAGACACGTGTTTTACTTTTGTTAAGGATCATCAGTGCGACATAAGTTTTTGCTAGTCAAATAATATGAACCATCAAATCAACAAGTCATGGATAAATGCTCGGTAAAACATTAGATAACAGAATGAGAAATAAATTCTCAATGTCCATAGTGGAATTAAATTTAAATAAAAAAGGGTTTTACCAACAGAAAAATATTGTATTTTTGGCCTCCTCCACCAGTTCTACCACTAACTGGTTTCAGACACATCCACCAGTCGGGCATTTTACTATGACGAATCGATAGCAAAAAACGAACTTTATAAAATACACCGGAGTACCACAAAAATACATACCGGGTGCGACTTGGAGACCAGAAACAGACACGTGTTTCACTCTTGTTAAGGATTATCAGTGCGAAATAATTTTTTATAGTCGAATCATATGAACCATCAAATCAACAAGTAAAGAACAAATACTCGGTGAAACATTAAGTAACAGAATAAGACATAAATCCCAATGTCCATAGTGAAGTTAACTATAAAATAAATAAATATAAATTTTATAAATTATTAATATTGTAAGTTATAAAGTTCGGTTTTTTGCTATAGATTCGTCATAGTAAAAAGCCCGACTGGTGGATGGACTGTGTCTGAAACCAGTCAGTGGTAGAACTGGTGGAGGAGGCCAAAAATCCAATAGTTTTCTGTTAGCAAAACTTTTTTTATTAACCTATGTCGCACTGATGATCCCTAACAAGGGTTAAACAAGTGTCTGCGTCAAGTCTCCAAGTTGCAACCGGTATGTATTCTTGTGGTACTCCAATTTATTTTATATATCGATTCGTCATAGCAAGAAGACCGACTGGTGGATGTACTAAAACCAGTCACTGGTAGAACTGGTGGAGGAGGCCAAAAATCCAATAGTTTTCTGTTGGTTAAACTATTTTCTTGGATTGTAAATTTATTTCTCATTCTGTTATCTAATGTTTTACCGAGCATTTGTCCATGACTTGTTGATTTTGTCGTTAATATATTTTAAATATAAAAACTTATGTCGCACTGATCATCTCCAATTTCTCATCTCCAAGTCGCACCCGGTATGTATTCTTGTGGTACTTCGGTGTATTTTATAAAGTTTGTTTTTTTTCCAATCGATTCGTCATAGTAAAAAGTCCGACTGGTGGATGCACTGTGTCTGAAACCAGTCAGTGGTAGAACTGGTGGAGGAGTTCAAAAATCCAATAGTTTTCTGTTAGTAAAACTATTTTTTAATTATTTTTAACTCCACTATGGATTTTGAGAATTTATTCCTCATTCTATTATCTAATGTTTTATCGAGCATTTGTCCATGACTTGTTGATTTTGTCGTTAATATATTTCAAATATAAAAACTTATGTCGCACTGGTGATCTCCAATTTCTCATCTCCAAGTCGCATCCGGTGTGTATTCTTGTGGTACTTCGGTGTATTTTATAAAATTGGTTTTTTTTGCCATCGATTCGTCATAGTAAAAGGTCCGACTGGTAGATGCACTGTGTCTGAAACCAGTCAGTGGTAGAACTGGTGGAGGAGGTCAAAAATCCCATAGTTTTCTGTTGGTAAAACTCTTTTTATTTATATTTAACTCCACTATGAACATTGGGAATTTATTTCTCATTCTGTTAAAAAAATTAAAGTTTTCACTGAAAATTCTTCTATCTTAGGATTTTTGTAAAATATTTTTAAAAAGTGGGTTTGGTTAGCTGGCAAAGATTAGGGTCAGATCTTGTCTAAATTCTAGATTTTTTACTGAAACCAGGTCAGAAATGCGCCGCATGTGAACATTTTTTGAACATTATTATCAAAAATGCAATTTTTTGGGCGCTTTGAATGTTGCTGAATAAAATTCCTTAAAATATAATTATAATTATAACCATTAATAACGTAATAACACCGCGGATTTTATTTAAAAAAAGTGGGTAGTGTTAGTTGCCAAAGATTCAGGTGGGATATTCTCTAATTTCAATATTTGTTGCTAAGACCATGTCATAAATGCGCCGCAAGAGAAAAATTTTGTATGATAATTAGATATTAAAAATGTTCTTTTCTATTCGCGTGCGTAAAGTGGCTACTTTGCGCACGAAAACTGTTTGCGCACGATTATTTTTGTTGGGGTTTTTACTGCTTTACTAAACGATTTTTCTCTACCTACTTATAACGCAATGTTCCAAAATAAAAGTTTGTATATCTTCTGTTGTATTTTAAAAAATTTAATCTAAATTTAGACTACTTTAAATATCGCATTACTTTAACAACCCTTGCGATGTAAATAAGGAAACAATAAAATTCTACTTGTCAGCCTCCACGTCACTCCTTTTTTATGTCAAAAATATGAAATTTTCTTAATCTAATTAATTTATTTTTTTGAAACTCATACAAAAATTATTGTATCTAACATGCGCGCAAAGTGTCTTTCCCGCACTTAGAGCTTATCCGCAAACTCCGCTTCGCGTCGTTCCTCTAAATGCTCTTTCCTGCGAAAAGTATTACTTTATCAGGAAGTATACTTTTTTTCGATAGGAAAGTAATTTATTAAGTATGATTTATTTTATAAATTAATGCTTTAATTTTATTTACAAATAAAAATAATTAAAACTCCACAACCCGAGATCTGAACCTGGAACCTCGGCTATGAGCCTTGTAATCAAATACTAGACATCGTGTACTAGACGTCAAGACCCTAAATAAATTATTTTAACATCCCTATACGGTAGAACAAGGCGGTTTTTGAACCGATTACTGGAAATTTCAAGTTTAAAGCCGAAAATCTCAATAATTTTACAGAAATGTGTGTAATCCAACATCTCGCAAAAACAATTTATTTCTGTGCTTTAGAATTGGCCCAGTTTTACTTAGATTTTGTGCTCTGCGATAACGCCCCCTTATAATTACTCGGCAAAACTAAATTTTTGGCTGCCATGGTTTCTGCAAGCTAATTAGGAGCGCCACTTAACTGACAGGGTTTTATAACGAGTGGAAGTGCAACAGACTCTTCTCCCTTCCACTCACTAGTTGACTATGTTGGGTATTCTCTACCTACGATTTTTACTAAAAAAACACTTTTTTATTTTAAATAAAAAACCTGTACTATTTTTTTAACGTTTCAGGCATTAAAAAAAAACTTTTAAATATGGGTCGTAGATAAACTGCTGTATATCACATGTACGCCCACATAGCAAGCATGGTACGTTCATATAGCAGGTATATGCTATAAATAGTCAACTAAGGATATATTTTTTGAATATTAGCTAAATATACGATAAATGTTTATTTTATATATTCTGGAATAAACAATTAGAATATTACTTTAGAATATCAGCGATACCGAAGGGACATATTTGGATTTAAATAATCTATTTCGAGTTTGTTAAGCTTTTCAGAATATTCTATGCATATACATTGTCTATTCCTTTGATATATACTAAAATAATCAATAAAGAATATAACCTTTAGACATTTACCCAACATTAGAAGTTTATTTAAATCAGAATATTCAATTTGTCTTTGATAAGATTCCATACATATTCCCTTGATATATGGTATTCCTATACCTGAATATTTGTTCTGTATGCTTTTTGAAAATTTTGTTACATATCCGCACTAGGGTAAACGAAGCAGTAATTGACACTGTTCTAGTAATTGACACTCTGGGCTTTTTAAAAAAAAAATAAGCTTGTTTATGCAAAATTTTTGTTTTTAGCGCCACATGTTTTTTGTTAAAAGCTTTATCCATTAAATAAATCAATAGTCAATAACCTTTTCATATTTACCATACGTATGGGGTATATTTATATTTGAATATTGTGTTTGATTTTGATATGATTTTTTATCCAGTACTGTGATATATCCCATTTTAATCCCGTAAATGTCTAAACTTCTTGGACATTAATGGTCTGATCAGATATTCTTGGAATATACCAGGACGTAAATGGTATATTACCTATGTACATCTACCGCCTAATACTAATGGTTTGCAACTTAATGCCATAAATGGCGCCGGTTTCAATATTTTTTCTCGGCCTTGCCTAATAATATTATACATACAGACCGCAAGCTACTGCGAACATAGGGCGGAAGAAGTCTAATTTGCCAGTGTACGTACATGCAGAGACACCGCACGCCTATCAGTGAAGCAACCAATACTCAGGCTTGCGATCACCACTAGCATGACTTTCCTTTGGTATTTAGTACGCCTCTAACCACGGTGCTGTGTGGAGTGTAGTCAATGAAACCGGAATTTGGTCAATAAATACGCAAATTTTTATAACGTAATTTTCTTATTTTTTGTCACTGATAAATAAGAGCGTTTTATTGTCAACTGCTCAGATTTATCAGTAACGACGTGTTACAATGAAAATAATAAGGAAAAACAAAATAAAAGCAAGTTTTCAAAATAAAATAATACATTCTAAAAACCAAAAAGATTCTCCCAGTCAAAAAAAAATTAAAGCAAATGTTCGAAAAGTCCTCCTTGCTCGGCTAGGCAATATCCGAGCCTACTATAAAAACCCCTTCTAACGTTTCCAAGCATGTTAGGGGTGATAATTTGAAAAGCTTCTTCAAAAACAGATAGAAGTCATTAGGAGCTTACACCAAATCTTACACCTAACAACTGCCTAGCAGTTGGAATAATGTGCTGCTGCAGTAGATCCAAGTATCTAGGACCATTCAAATTGCAATTGCCGTTAATAAAAAATGGCCCAATTACGTGTTCCCCTATAATACCCCCCCCCCAAACATTTAGTTTTTGGGGATACTGTGTTCTTACGTCAAAATACAAATGCAAATTTTCCCTTGACCAATATCGAACGTGTGTTGGGTTATGACGATTTGACCATTTGACCATCTGCACTTTTTCGGCAACTTCGTAGACATCCATTTTTGGTTTTAAAAATGTATTATTTCAATTAAAAACTTACCCATCTGTTTCTCGAGCAAGGCAGAAATAAAACAAAATAATAAAAACAAAATGAATTTCCAAAAGATAACACTGCAGCGTGCTTCGAATCCACCTCGGTCGTACGGCACGGAGAGTAAATTGGACTTGATTCCCCCTATGTTCGCAGTAGCTTGAAGCAGTCTGTATAAGCAATGAACATATTTAAAATGTACAAAGTCGAAATGGCAATTGCGAACTTGGGATTTATTTTGGAGATGTGTAAACACTTTTCTGCAAGACTTCTCCTCAGAAGAGTGCTCTGCTCAGTGATTTCCCAAAATATTTTTTTTTGATATGTGTTGCACATATAGCTGCTTTATTTCCTCTGCACATTAATATAATATGCAAAAAGTATTTGCTTGAAATATTCTAAGTTGTAGATACCATGTATATTAATTTCTTACAACAAAGAAATATTTTGAAAGATATGTACCAGGAATACACATACCATTTCATTTTCATAATTCATGTATATATAGTTTTGCCTATTTTTATAAATATACTAGTTGTATATACCATTTTGCATATGGCTTGTATATGAAAAAGGGGGTGGGGTCATTTTCACACGATTAGAACTTTCATTTAACATACATGTACATACTTCATATATTCTTTTAGAATATACTTTTTCCGTTTGGTACATTTATGACATATACGTGTTATATTTTTTTGCTATGTGGGCGGTAAGGCTCATTACAGCCCTCGGTCTACGACCTCGTCGTAGAAATATTCCTCACTCGTTATGTAATGAATCTCATACCGTTATAGTAATATAAATAAATATTGTGTCATTCATCAACCATCCTTGATTTAAAGTATAGTAAAAATGGTGACCGTGAGTGGTTTTTGGGTTGGAGTTTTTATAAGTATTTTTTCTTATTTTTGGATTGGTCGGTATACTAACCGAGATACCAACCATTTTAGCCGCTATATAGTTACTTCACCAAAAACACGATTTAAGTACCTAATGCCGGTTCCACACACTCGTCCAAGTGCTCTCGCTATGTCTCCCCTTGTATCTCGGCCGAGAAGCTCGAATCCGAGTACGACCATACACACTCTCGCTAATTCGGCGAGAGTGTCAGTTGCAGTTGTGAACTCCATCATCTGTGCGAGAATCCGAGAAGATGGCCGACAAAGAAGTTGCTGTTGCTGTTACTCTGTGTGCAATTGAATCTCATTTTCAATTATGTAATACCGAATCGAACCTGTTCACTAGGCTTATACGCACCAATCATGTAATTGTTTTTTGTCTTTATGAAACCTATGGCTGGAGTCCCATAACACCGGCTCCGTTTGGTATATTTTACAATAAAAATCACAACACAACACAACGAGAGCTCGCAGGAATATGCGAGAGTGTACACTGTCGCGCTCGCTCAATCTCGGTATTCTCGCGAGACTTTTTGACTCGTGCACAGAAAACCGACTCCAGATGGAGACCCACCGAGGCGTGGCAAGGCAGGGCGAGGCAAGGCAAGGCGAAGAGAGAGGTCCCATCTACACTCTCCGTCTTCGCCTGTTTCGCTGTGCCTCGGCGAAAACCATGGTTTTTTTCGTAAAGCTGAACGCAAAATTGAAAATACAAGTTACAGTGATTTCTAACCTCACTTTTTTGCGCCATTTTCGTTAATGAGATAACAAATTACAAGATACATCAGATATATCTGTCACTACTAGACAGTATTTAGAATTTTTATCATAACTTACAGCATTGATTTAACGGCTTTGAAAGTCTGTCGCTAGTATCTAAATAGTAGCTTGTATTTTTAATTGTGCCTTTAGCCCGCTCTAGCCTAACCGACGCAAAAAACTTTGTTATGTCACAACACGTGTTTTCTTTACTTATTAGTGTGATGAAACAAAATAGGAAACATTTTGTTATAGCATGATTAAAGGTATAACCTAACAGAAAATTTGAATTGTTGTGTTTTTATAATTTTGTATTAGAATTAGATTCTAAATTGCTGCGTTGGCTCAATTAGAGTCCCATTCTGTTGTAAAAAAGTATTTTTATACTGCTGGTATAGAAAAATAAATCGAGTAAAGGTTTACTCTAAAACTTCCCTCGCTCAGAAGAACATATATATAAAAAATTACTACTCATGTATGTGTATTCAGACTTCCAGGGTCTTTCCAGACTTCTCCAGAGTGTATCCATACTTTTACAGGGTCTTTCCAGACTTTTCCAGGGTCTTTCCAGACTTTTCCAGGGTCTTTCCAGACTTTTCTAGATTGTACCCAGACTTTTCCAGGGTCTTTCCAGATTTTTCTAGTGTGTATCCAGTCTTTTCCAGGGTCTTTCCAGACTTTTCCAGGGTCTTTTCAGACTTTTTTAGAGCATATCCAGGGTCTTTCCAGATTTTTCCAGAGTGTATCCAGCCTTTTCCAGGGTCTTTTCAGACTTTTTCAGATTCCTTTAAGACTTTTCCAGGGTATTTACAGACTTTTCCCGAGTGTACGCAGACTTTTCCAGCGTCTTTCCAGACTTTTCCAGCGTGTTTCCGGACTTTTTCGAGTCATTCCAGACTTTTCCAGAGTATATCCAGACTTTTCCAGTATCTTTCCAGGCTTTTCCAGAGTCTTTCCAAACTTTTCCAAGAAATATCTAGATTTTTATAGGCTGTATCCAGATGTTTCCTGGATGTATCCAGACTTTCCAGGGTGTATCCCGACTTTTCCAGGGTCTTTACAGGCTTTTGAGTATATCCTGACTTTTCCAGAGTGTATTCAGACATTCCAGGGTGTATCCAGAACTTTTTTATAATGCTATACATATATATAGATGCAGACTTTATTGTGTCTAAAAACATTTCGTTTTACATGTGCTATATATATATATATATATATATATATATATATACTCGTATATATATGTTGTCAAAAATTTTAGATTTTTGTCCATTAATCACGCAAAAACGGCTACACCGATTTGTATGAAAATTGATAGTGCAATAGGGTGTGACCTGGATCTTAACTTAAGCTACTTTTTATTTAAGATTTTGTTCCATAACTCGAGATTTATGGTAGTGAAAATTGAGTTTTTCAAGAGTTTTTTGCATTTTTTATGAGATAGATATATATTTAGTCAAAAATTTTGGCGCCATTCGACTACAATTTTTATAATCTTTCCAAAAAGGTATCACATGGTAAGAAAAAAATTGGTGCAGGGTTTTGAGTTAGAGTGGCTACCAACTAGGCGACAGACAGACCAACCGACAGACCGACAGACAGAGCGATGGCGCCTGGATTCGTGCTTATTACTATTTGGAACCTCAAACTTCGTGGAGGATCATAAAAATCTCGAAGTGCGATTTTTAGATGATTACATTACTTCCCTTAGCGAAGAAAGTAAAAATTTTCGTTACCCCACGCAAAGTATTAAAGGAACGCTTAAAAATTCTCTAGGCAGAGCAAAAACCCTTCGCAGTCTTTGCACCCGAGCAACACATTTAAATATTATGTGAATCTTCACTTTGGATAGGGCAAGTGTTCTATACCTAAGCAAACCGTGAATAAAGACGACTTAGCGGAATATGTAAGCAACGTACCGGTTATCAAGTTTTTTTTATTTAGTTTTAACCAGAAAATATATATTCATGTTTTAAGGAAACATTAAATTTAAATTTTGACAAAATAAAGCTTAAAAACTTATTGATAAGAAAACTAAACTTTTGAGTTAAGACGGATTTTAAATAGAAATTTTGCCGTTATATCGTGGGCTCCCGTAGCATGTTTTTAAGGGGGGGGGGGTTTGTAGGTTTTTGGGTAAGTGTCTACGAAAAAAATCCTATTCATATTTGAAACGGTAGATCGTCGGTGGACCTTATAAATAGACTTATTTATAGATGTTTTGCGAAAATTATACTAAAAGTGCATTTTTTACACATTTTAAATATAGCTAACAACAATTTGTTGTTAGCAATTGTACTTTACCGCATAGTAGTAGTAGTAGTAGTAGAGAAGGGACGGTGCGAAGCCTGGCAAGTAGGCCTCCCTGAGCCCTTTCTGCCCTACCCCCAGCCTGCCCTTAATCCACCGCCTGCACTACTAGTCTGATAGTCTGCTCATTTGGTTTCACTGTTCTTTTTGCAAAGTTTTTTCCATTTGAGCATGTGCAGGTCCTCCTCATCCAGGGTCGGGAAACCGAACACCTGATATCTCGTCCTCTGGTATGCCTCGCAGTTCGCTATAACGTGTCGAGATGTCTCTTCTTGCCGCCCGCAGGCCCGGCAGGTCGAGTCATTCTCCACCGCGATCCGGGTCATGTCCTTCCTTAGTCGGTTGTGACCTGTTATGATACCTGTCAGCAGACCAGCGTCCCTTCGCGATCTCCCCAGAAGCCATTTTTGTCTGGCTACATCCGGGCCCTTCACGAAGTCCTTGGTCTGTCTGCATCCTGTTCCTCCTCTCCAAGCGGTCGTCATGACATCGTTGGCCCATTTATTGAGTCGACTTTGCAATTGCCTCTTGGTTGTTCCTAGGAGTGGTTCCGGCCCTACATACTGGGTGCTTGCCCCGATCCTGGCGAGCTCGTCGGCCATCTCGTTACCCGGCACCCCCATATGTCCCGATACCTACATAAGTGTCACTTGTTTGCCCTCTCCTACGGATTCTAGTGCATCCGCACATTCCTCCACCAGGGTTTTGTTGATTTTGGGCGCCCTTAGTGCCTTTAGGGCTGATTGGCTGTCGGAGCATATATAAACATGCTCCTCCCTACCGTTCTTTATTTCTTCCATGGTTGCAGCCATTATTATGGCATACACCTCTGTCTGAAAGACCGTGGCTTGCTTTCCGAGCGGGTAACTCTTTCGAACTTCCTGGTCTTCCACATAAACCCCCGATCCTGTGGTTTGCCTCTCCGACAGTTTCGACCCGTCGGTGTAGCAAATCATGGCGTTCTCCTCGAACTGTTCGCGGAGGTATTCACTCTGCCATAGTTCCCTGTCTGGGATGACTACTTTGTACCTCTTGTTGAATCTCCAGGGGTTTTTTGGTTTTTGTGTTTTAATCGCTGCCATAGGGATTTCTCTCTCGGCGATTTGGGCAATCCTAAGATGCCCCGCAGCTTCCCCTCTTCCTCTCCATTGATCTGTATCTCTCAGCCGGAGATGGGTCGCCATCGCTTCTTTTCTGATCCAGATCGGAAGCGGCGGCAGTCCCAGAATGGTTTCGAGTGCCTGTATAGGTGCCGTCCTCATAGCGCCGGTTATCCCTCTGCATATGGTTCCCTGTAGGCTCCTACGCTTGAGGGTAGTAGTGACCTTCTCCACTGCTGGCCACCAGACTATTGATTTGTACTGGATCCTTGGTCTTAGTACTGCCGTGTACATCCAGTGGAGGTTTCTGGGGCTCAAACCCCAGATGCGGCCAACCACTCGACGCAGTTGCCACATCGTTGCCTGCACCTTATTTGTCAATTTCGCAACGTGTGGTGTCCAGGTGAGCCCCTTGTCTAGGGTGACCCCTAGGTACTTCAGTTCTGAAACCAAAGTCAGGGGTCTCCCGTACATCTTGGATGCTCTGAATCCCTCCATTTTCCTCTTTCTTGTGAACAGGATCATCTCTGTATTTCCTGGATTGATAGAAAGACCGTTTTGTTGACACCAGTCTTCTATGATTCGTACCGCCCTTTGCATTCTGTTACAGACGGTGTTTAGGTGGTGGCCTACCACCTCCACGAGACCGTCGTCGGCGTATGCGTGGGCGTCGAATCCTTCCTCTGTTGGGCGTTGTAGGAGAGTATCCATGATCAGACACCACAGGTGTGGGGATAAGCAGCTACCTTGTGGGCAGCCTCCCGTTGCCTCTATGTTGACCCTGGACTCGCCTAGATTGGCCTGGATCTTTCTCCCTGTAAGAGACTCGACTCCCCTTCTCTGCAGGGCTGTTGTTATTACCTGCACTTTCGCCTTGTCGAAAACTCCTTCGATATCAAAGAATACTGCCAGAGCGTACTGTTTGAATTAAAGGGCTTTTTCTGCGTAGTGTAGGGCCGTGTCGGTAGACCTTCCTTCCCCGTATGCATGTTGGTTTCTGTGGTAAGGTTAGTTGGTTAGGACTCCCCCTAGTAGGTGTCTGTCCACCATTCTTTCCAATGCGTTCATCAAAAAGGATGTTAGACTAATGGGTCTGAAGGATTTGGCCGCCGTATAGTCTCTCTTTCCGGCTTTCGGAATAAAGACCACGGTCGCTTTTTTCCACTCTGTCGGTACATATCCCATTGCTATGCTGGCCCTAAAGATTCTCTTTACAAAAGGTAGGAGTATCTCTTGGCTTTTTTCAGGAGCGCCAAGAATATGCCGTCAGGCCCCGGGGACTTGTAGGGGCTGAACTCGTTGATTGCCCAGGAGATGGTAGCATCCGAGACCACTCGGTCCGCCAGTCTCCAGTCCTCGTGCCTGCCGTTCGCCGCCCTCTCCCGGGAAGTGAACCTCGAGCAGGTGTCGTATTGACTCCTCGCATGAGGCGGTCCAGCTCCCGTCTGACCTTTTTAACGATGTTAGAGTTTGTTTATTCTCGCTGCTTAGGATTTTGAGAAGTCTGGAGGTCTCTGGAAGAGAATTAATCTCTCCGCAGTATTTCCTCCAACTGTCTCTTTTGCAGTTTCTTACCTCTTTTTTGAACTCTTTTCTAGCTTCTCTGTATATTTCCCAAGAGTCATTCTCCCCATCCCTCATCGCCTTGTTTAGTGCCTTTTTGATTTTGCTGCGAAGCCTGTCTAGCTTGCTGCTCCACCATGGCACTCGTCGGGTCGACTGGGTTTTTAGGGGGCACGCCTCTTCGAAACTTGTTGTTATGACAGTTTTAAGCCTGTCGACTGCCTCTTCTAAGTCCTCAGAGTTGTCGATGTTCATTTCTAGAATACCCTTATTCAGGTCTAGGGTCGCTAAGAAGTGTCTCCAGTCCGTATTACGCGGGTTCCGTTTTTGTTCCTGGATTTTCTCGTCGATGTCTATCTCGTACCTGATCATGCGATGATCGGACGTAATAATCTCCTCTGTTACTCTCCAGTTGACAACGTCTTGGTATATACTCCGCGAGACCAGTGTTATGTCGATAACTTCCTGTCGGGTCTTATCGACAAATGTTGGTTCGCACCCTTTATTCACTATTTCCAGTTCCGTGGTGGTCAGAAACTCAAAAAGAACCTCCCCACGCTTATTCATATCACTACTACCCTACGCTACGTGATGTGAGTTGGCGTCGCACCCCACGACTACTGGAAGTCTTTTACTCTCCGCGAATGAGATGACCCGCGCTAATTCCTCTGAAGGAGGAGGATCTACGCTGTCGTACGGAAGGTACGCGCTACATATAACCACCTTTATGGTCCAATCTCTTACCTTTAATTCCAGGATAGCGGC
The DNA here is from genome assembly GCA_963921995.1 of Oxystoma pomonae. Lineage (NCBI taxonomy): Eukaryota > Metazoa > Arthropoda > Insecta > Coleoptera > Brentidae > Oxystoma > Oxystoma pomonae. The sequence continues at coordinate 72,622,324 of OY998164.1, read as the reverse complement.
TGTGACGTCTCGCGTTCCTAGTTGTGGAACCTCCAGCACCGTGATATTTAGGCCGGTGCTTACTAATGCTCCTACTCTTGTGGTTTCTGTTAAAATATAAGGTTCCTGTATTAAAACAATCTGCCTGGCACAAGTGCCAGTCAGGGTCCTAGCGAGTTCCCCCGTAGAGCCCAGACTTTTATGCAGATTGATTTGACTCACCCGCAGTTTTCCCGTTGCCGTGTGCATCGTGGAGAGTGGGGGAGAGTGTAGGAACCTCCTACTTCTGCTTTTTGGCGGAGGGGTCGCCACCAGACTCCCAGGAAGCACGTCGAGTAGCGGCGCTATGGGTTCTGTCACTCGACACGGCGAGGGTGACGAACTTATACGCCAGTCTCCAATTGACGCTCTCCAGGTACCTGATGGTGTCCGCTCCTACCATCCAGGTTAGGCGCCAAGCGCCGGGGCCTGAGTTCAGGAAGCGTAGGTCGGGTCCTGGGGGGGGGCCGCATGATCCTGAGCCACGCTTCCAGAAGTTGGCCGCGCACTTCTTTGGCCTCATCCTCCGTAATGCTGCCTCCGACTCTGTCCGACCTGAAGACAACCTTCATCGCCTTCTTACTGGGTGTCTTCCGAGGCACAGCCTCTGTGCTGGGTTGTTGGGAACCCAGGTCGTCCCTTAAAAGAGGCGACCTGTTTTCCTCATCTACCTTGCCTTTCAACGCTACGTCCCTTCTTGACTTTTTGCCCAGTCTTTCAGGCGGCGTATGCTGCTCAGATCGGGGACGCTTTGGGGTGGCGGCCTGCAACCCAGAGGTCCCTGCTTGGGTCCCGTGGCTGGTGCTGTCCGACACTACTTTTGGCCCTGTCGGCAGGTTGGCCATTGCTACTTTTTTGGCCCGCATTCTCATATTGTCGCCTTGGTGGGCCGTGAGCTGAGGTGCGCCCACGGGATGAAGCTGTCCCACGCCTAGACGTTTGGCCTCGGCTCGCCGCTTTCGGGTTCCCCCTTGCGGGAGTACCACTTGGCGGCTTGCTTTGGCCGCCCGTACTGGACGATGGGTCAACCTTCTTCCCAGGTGCAGCTTCACTCCCCGAGGAGTGGGAGTCAAGGTTTCCCTTGTCTCCGGTTCCCCCCCCCCCCCCCCGGCAACGAACTGCATCCTTCCTAGGGCAATCAGTTGACGGCGTTTTTCGGCCTGCCTCTGTCTGTGCCTCCGACTTTTCTCCTGCTTCGACGTCCTCTGGACCACCTCCTCTGTGGTGGCCTTTTGGACTTCAGGCGGTGGGTAATCGGCCTTCCCATCCCCTTTCGGTTCAGGTAGGGCGTCCATTCCTCCGTCTGACAGCAGGAGGGTGTCTTCATCGACACCCGATGACTCCTTGTCACCCTCCTCCACGGGTTCCACCTCTATGGGTTTGGGGGTTCCCTCACTTTCCTCTTTTTTTGGCACTTGCTTCTCCATGGGTCTTCTGACGCGCCATCGCAGCCTCCCCTCGAGCCTCGCCGGTTCCAGTCACTCGGTCGTCGGCGGCCGTAGTTGCGATCCCCCCCTTAAACGCGCAGCGCCCCCCTACCACTTACCAGCACACTGCGTCGTTTGGAGATTTTCACAGGGTGTCCGGGGCAGCCCCCTACGTTGGTTAGACAAGGGTGGGCCCTATACTTTTCGGTGGCCTAGCTGTGCCACTTCTTGTTTTTCTGCTACTACCAGACCCGACTGTGGACCTACATGTCCGGGGCGTTGCTGGTGGGGGGAAGCGGAGATGCCCCCTCTCCAACCTTCCGATGCTGTGTTGTGTATCTCCCCGTGGGGGTGAGTGTCGTGTGTGTGTTAGTGTAGTGTTTGTAAACCTGTATCTCTACGCAGGACTGTGATATCATTGACTGCGATAAAGTTAACGTTTTAGCACTTTACAGCACACTGTGCGGTAAAGTGTCTTCGTTTATTTAAGAAAATTAAGATACAGATATTTGTATTTCTTTTTTGGGAATTTTTAATTCTTTTAGGTAAAATCTTGTACCTAACACATGCGTAAAGTGTCTATACCGCCCTTGCCGGTTTGACCGAACGAAGCAAGGTAGAGTATCACTTTCCGCACATGTTAGGTAAATAACTATTTTTGGCTATGGATATTGCTTACTAATAATTACAGCATTCTCATAATCTCTTTGGAACATTTCACAGAGATTTATTTCTAGGACACTGTTTTTTTCTTTTTTCTGTAAGCAATCAAATTGGGGTTTTAATTATATGTAACCAAACGAGTGCAATACAAAGCCATCTCATAAATCCAAGTTAGAGACAAAAAGATCAACCAATCACAAGGAATATCGCAAGCCGCGTAAATCGCGATTTGGTGGCTGATCCTGTTGTCACTCTATAAGAGATTTATAGCTGGATTTCTGGAAACACGTTTTGAATTCCGATTTATTAATGCTTAGGTCGGAAAAAGACCAATTTTAGTTGTAGGGCGCTGACGGGCAAAATGAAATAAATTTTTATTAAAAAAAAACTTTTAAGGAACAAGCTTTTATTAAATGCACTTAAAAGTAGAAAATAATTTTTTATCTTTTTTATACTATAATAAAAGCGATGGGCGCAAATTAAAAATTTTAAGTTTAGGTATCGTATGTCGTTCACATCAACGATTCACCTGAGAAAAAGTTGTATTACTCTATAACCTAACGACATTTTCAAAGGCTTGGCAAACACGGCAATTCCACCCGTTCTCAGCTTCTTTAGATGAAAGCATTATGTTTATCATTCGAATAGAAGAAGAATTTAGTTCGTCTTTTGTAGTTCTCTCTTTGTCACCATAACGTTAAAATTTTTAATTTGCGCCCATCGTTTTTATTATTGCATAAGAAAGATAAAGCATTATTTTCTACTTTTCTTTCTACTACTACTCTAAATAGTCCATTTTGAATCCGCCTCGCCTAATCTAAATTTTCAAATCTGATCAAAAGTTCATATCCCCTTCCCGAAAAACCCCTGTGTGCCAATTTTGATTTAAATCGAACAAACTAAATAATTTCCCCGCTCCACCTCCCTCGTTAGAGGAAATAATACCATTTTATTGTATTGTCGCCGGAAATATAAATGCGTACCAAATTTGAACACACAACCTTAATTTTTAGATTTGTAACCTTAATCCTCCATTTTGAATCCGCCATATTGAAATTTTTAAATCTGATCAAAAATTCATAATCCTCCTCCTTAAAATCCTCTGCCAATTTTGATGACAAACTAAATCCTTTTCCCCCTTCACTTCCCGCGTTAGAGGGAGCTCAAAACCTGAAAATACCATATTATTGTATTTTCACCGGATCTATAAACGCATATTAAATTTGAACACAATCGGATGTGAATAAGTCAGTTAAAATTGGTTAGCAAAACATGACCGAAAATCGACCATCTTGAATCCGCCATATTCAATTTTCAAAATCTGAACAAAAATTCGTATTCCTTATCCCCAAAAGCCCGCGTATATCGAAATTGGACAAACTTAGGTGTGTTCCCCCCTCCACTCCCCTCGTAGAGGGGAGGAGTGCCTTATAATGACATATTATTCTGTCACCGGAACTATAAATTCATGCGAAATTTGAAGGCACTCTGCTGTCTGCATTTAATTTTTTCCATTAATTATTGATTAATAAACGGACATAGAAAGAACCAATGAACAAACTTTAATAAACCTAAAATTTTACCTTACAAAGGCTTATAACCCTTACAAAAACTGATTGTAATCAGCGGAGTTTTTATGAGATTTGATGCGGTTTTTTTGCCTGCCAGGGTATATATACTCACTAACCCTAAAAGTGGTTTTAAACCGGTAAACCACTTTACTAAATCGCTTTACAATAAAATCGATTTAGTGCTTTAAACGGTTTAATTTTTAAACCATCCTTATAAAAAAGCTGATTTCTGCTGGATCCAAATATTGAAGTTGGGTTCATTTCGCTTAAAGATTTTGATTTGCTAGTAACTCTCGTTATACTAACAAGATTTTTTCCCAAACACAAAAATGCTTCATTTACATATATTTTTTCATGCTGAAATCAATTATCAATTATGTTCCAGTAAATTCGCTTGTCGCACTACAATAAACATGCAACTTATTTGCTTTTAACATAAACTTTTGCGAGTCTAGAGATTGCTTTTTCATTATTTGGATATTAAAACGGTAACTTATTAAATATGCCAATATATTAAAGTACAATTTTACTTAACGTTATTTATAAAATTTTCCAGATACAATTTTATTATTCAGAATTGTTTGTTTTAGTCTGCTGGGGAAGGTTTTAACCCCAACTCTTCCCTCTCGGTGCGCTCCTGTACTACATATTTTCGCACTTTGAAGCACTTCCTGATAACAAAATTTTAAAAGCGAATTTGAAAGAAGTGTAAAGAGTACAGCTATTTTAGGAGGGGAGGTGGGGGGTTAAAGGCTCCTAAAAGCCACTGATAATCGACTCGAAAAGTTGAGTTTTCTCCAAAAATCACCAATATAATGTAATCTGAGACTATCCTGTTACTCAAGTCCCCCCCCCCAGACACAATTTCTGTGGACGCAACTGCCACTATTATTAATTTTTATGGTCCATATTTGTCATTTCTCAAAATATATAGCAATATAATAAAATATAGCAAAAATATTCATCCTCGAGCCAAATTGATCAAAACCATTCGAACTCGAACGTGGTGAACACAAACCGGCTTGTCTTTCGCCTCCCATTCCACACGGTATAGAAAGAGACAGACGTAAAGGTGTCGACAATTTAGCAAACAAATCTTAAGGGGTCTTAAATCTTATTCTTTTTGAGGGGGAGGGGTGGCTACAAAAGTGGCCTACCGCCTACGCTGGCGGACGGGCGGTTTTTAGTTAGGCCCTGTTTACACGAGCCACTTTTTGAAGTTGACATCGACCACAAAAAGTAGTTCGTTTTTGGCCTACTGTCGCCAGCTTGCAGTTCCATTTACGGCAATGTATAAACTTAGCAACAGTGACAAGAACGCAACTGTTGTTTGAAGATGGTAGCAACCTTTGGTGACGTCAGTTTTAAGCAGCCAAAAATAAAAATTACCCTAAGAGTAAGAGTGGCTGGAACGGCTACAAGCGGATCTTTTTTTGTAGTCGATGTCAACTTCAAAAAGTGGCTCGTGGAAACACGGCCTTAGGGATGGCAAAGAATCCCTACACTCCCCAATAGGAACCTCTGAAGAGTTGGAGTCCTGAAGGCTGATTCTTGAATTTCGCAGGAAAGGTTGCACGGGAATAACAGGCTTTGGAGCTATCACAAGTTATCCGAACTCTATACGACCACAACCAAACCTAACCCAAATGCCTTGTATCGAAGGAACTTTTACTTTCTTACACCTGCCTCTGAGCAGGTGAACGAGCGCTCTAGAAAAACGACAATCCAGTCAACTTTGCGCGTGCACCATACAAGCTTGGCGGCTTCTGAGCGTTCTTATTGGGGGCAGTCCATAAACTACGTAACACGCGAGAGGGGTGGGGTTTTTTTTTTGGTTTTCAACTAGGTCGTCAACGTTTTTTTTTTTTGGTTGCCAACTATTTTTTGTCCTGCAGGAGGGGGGGTTGACAAAGAGTTACGTAACATTTAAGGGGGGGTCCACCGAAGTGTAACGAAGTGTTTCATGGGGGGAAGGGGGGGGGGGAAATTGCCAAAAAGGGTGCTACGACCCCTTGTAGTCCAGTCATTAGAGATTAAAAAGGGCCATCAGCTTGCAAAAGGTGGGGTAGTAGGGATTTTGACATATGTTCTTCAAATTGGGCCCCTAAAAAATTATTTGAGTTTTCGACCTTATGGGGAGGGATGAGCTCATTCCGCCATCTTGGATTTAGTGTGCATAAATTTGATTTTTTTTAAATAACACGAAAACTATAAACTTTAAAACAAAAAGTTTTATAAGAAGTTAAAGAGGATAAAATTTCCTACAACTTCGATGTAAAAATTTTTTTGTAGCTGTTAGCTGTAATGAGCTACAGCTTTAGAAAGCCAGATTTTTTAAAAAAAAAGTTAAGGTTTTTTAAGGTTTTTCATACATTTTTGTTGTTTCTGACAAATGAACTAATATATATGAATGTAATATCTACTTTACATATTTTAATATATAACCAGTGATATATATATTAGATATAATATAAAATATTGGTAGTTATAGACATACTATACGAGATATACAAAGTTGCGAATTTTCGAAAAAATGACCTTTGTTTATTTTTTTTGGTAACTTCTTTTGAGTTATATGTTGTATAGGGCAGGTACCTAATATTGCAGGTTTATATACCTACTGACCGACGCGATGTAATATACCAATTAAACTTATAGGTATATCATATTTTAATAACATAGACTTTCCGGACGTAAAAACGTAAACCAAGGAACTGCCAGCAGCCAGTAGTTGCCAAAGCCTTCCATATTAGAAGAGTGTAACCAAAGCTCATCATAAAAGTACCCAGAAAATTGCATAACAAACAAGACGCAGATTTTCTTCGCGTCTTTAATGATGAACGTATCAAGTATTTATATGGCAGGTGATCTGGATATTATCTGTCTCTATTTCTCATGTTTACTCTCGTCTGGACTCTCAGGCCTTCGAGTCAGCAGCATTCAGTCTCCTTGAATCGTTATCCTGAGGTATACACCACGCTTTGCTCAAATCATGGTTCTGTGTTTATTGCTGGTGAAGATATTGCTAACGGCATTGGTTCCATATTAAGACGACATCTTCCTTCTCAAGCCAGGGAAAGGAAAGATATCAGAGAAAATGTATTCACCAATTAGCTTAAGGCAGAAAAATCTAGCAGAATTAATTTGCTTTTTTCACGCATTTAGTGGATGTGACACAACTTCGGCGACCTTTGCTTAGAAAATAACAAAATTTTTACCACTTGTAAAAAAATTAAGTGTTTCTGATGATATTAAAGTTTTTAACAACCCAAATGCTAATCCTGACAAAGTTGCAAAAGCTGGCGAACGATTCCTGGTAGAATTATCAAATCTTCAATAAAATCTAAAGTCAACCTTGCATCGTTACCACCTACAAAAGATGATGCCCGCTGCCATTCGTTGCGAACATACCACCAAATCCAAAAATGGAGCGGTAACAAAAAAAAAATAGAAGATTGGGACTGCAAACAAAACCGGAACTTGTGGTTGTCGAAAAGCGGGCTTCAAAGGCTCCATTGTTTCTGGGTTTTCTAATGGACAGGCTTGAGTGAAACAAAAAACTAAAATTCAAACTTGGATGAGCATCCCAAAGGAACACACAAAGGACCAAAGCGAAAAGGAAAATGATCAAACGACGTTTCGCCTTGAGCAACCAGCGTGGGCTCATCAGTGGTTTCACTGGTCACCCTCCCCAAACATCATTAAACCCCATCATACGCTTTGATTTCCAACTTTGAGTAGGCATTTCAATAGGTTTATGCTCCGAAGGCAATTAAAAAAAATACCCAAGATCTTTTGATCTTTTATTTCTTTTAGATTCTTTTCGGTTGAAGTAACTGATTTAAAGGTTTTTTAACTTTTTTTTTGCTCAGGATTTTTCTATTGAAAGCGATAATGAAATAGACATTGTAGAAGATTCATATAATGAGAATCAATATTCGTTGCTTTAGCTAATGTTACATGTGGATTAGGTCTACTGGAGATATCACAATAAAAAAAAATCGCCGTTTAGTCTACCTCTTGGTGTTGCGGAAATTAGTGTATATTATATATAGTCATTATATTATATTAAGGTATATTTAAGATATTAAGATATAATTATTATACATATATAATTTCTATACATTAAACGTGTGTTACAAGTGAGTAAAATAATAAATAAAATAAAATCAGGATAAACTAAAAAAAGAGAAAAAAAGCAGAAAAAATCTGGATATGTGAAGCTGTAGCTCATTAAAGCTAACAGCTAAAAAAAAATGTGTACATAAAAGTTGTGGGAAATTTACTCCTCTTCAACTTTCTGGTAAGACTTTTTGTCCTAAAGTTTGTAGTTTTTGTGTTATTTAGAAAAAAAAAACAAATTTATGCACACTAAATCCAAGATGGCGGAATGAGCTCACCCACCCCAAGTTCGAAAACTTAAATTTTTTTTGGAGGCCCAATCTAAACAACATATGTCAAAATCGCTACTACCCCACCTTTTGCAAGCTAATTCCCTAATGACTGGACTATTGGGCGAAATGAAGGATGTGAACGTTCCAGACCTTTCCTAAAAATCAGACGCCCAGGAGGCTTTATCTTTGAGCGGAAGAGGGGAAACATAAAATTATGTCCGTTTTGCCAAGAAAGGATATACATTTTTGCTTAAAGTTTAGGTTTGGTTATGTATTTGGTGTCCAACATGGTCCAACTTTGGCTACTAATTGCATTAGTTAAGTTTATCATGTTCGCCTTTTCTAAGATTTTGCTAATTAGCTATAAATTTTGCCTATCAATTTTGTCATCCTAAATTTTACATCGCATTGCATTTAAATACCTTAATACCTTAAAGTTCTTTATTGCTATGCATCATATTATATATATATATAATATTCGGATAAGATTACTGTGATGCAATATATGCATGTTGTAAGGAAAAATTGAATAAACATATTGCGTGCTTTATCCGGCACGAAATTTTTGCCTCTTTATGAAACTTTACGGCTTTATTAAATTTTATTTAAAACATACCTACTTTAGGTCTACAAGAGTTTTATAATATGTTTCAATTAGTTTTCTTTCTTTTTACCCGACTTTTTACCCGACTGCATAAGGAACAATGATAATGTTTTTTGAGTTGAATTGAGTGTGTATGAATCTAAGAAAAAACCCCCGAAAAAAAAAGTCGAAAAAAAATCCGAAGAACAAATTATTATAACTAACCCAAACCCAACTCAACTCAAGCTAGACCCATACGACCCAACCTTAAATAATATTTTCTAATTTTTTCGAATTTTAATTTATTTTTCAATACGGAAAAATAAATTTTTCCTGGTTTTTTTTTTCTTTCTTTTTTCACAGATTTTTTCCTGTTTTTTTTCGTTTTCTTTTTCTGTTTATCGTAGGTTTGTATGTATATATACCGGGTGTCCCAAGGTGAGTAACTATACAATGGGAACTTTTCAAACTTTCTATTCTAACATAAGTCCATGTAAACTATCTTTATGAAATATTCTCATATTTGCATGTTCAACTGTTTTTAAAATATTGACAGGTACAAATTAACATTTTTTAAATTTGACAGCCCGTAACATCGAAAAATAATGTACCTAAAATATTTTGTAGAATCCAAAAAGTTGTTGCCAAGTTTTCTTGCGAATGGCAACACTGCAAATATGAAAGTATTTCATAAAGATAGTTTACATGGACTTATGTTAGAACAGAAAATTTGAAAAGTTTCGATTGTATAGTTTTTAAAATATTCTAATAGGTTACTCACCTTGGGACACCCGGTATATGTGTCGCTGGAAAGTTCCCGAAATTGGCGGATATTACGGGTCATAATTTCAACGCACCTTCAAGGAGTAGACCACCAACGTAAAATTTACAGGGCCATACACAAAATTTACAGGAGTAGCCGTAGACGAGTCCTGTAAACCTGTGGTGATCTGTAAAGTTTATTTTCGGTCGTGTTTCGTACGTTTTTTTAAAGGGAAAATTACTTTTTGGTGCGGTTTGTTTGGTGGGATAGGACCAAATAAAAAGATTCAATTTTTTTTCGTTTTCCCATGTTATACGTGTTTTTGTCTGTAATTTGGGGGGGAGGTTTCGTGTTAAACCCCCCCCCCGAAAAGTCTGGTTATATATGGATTTTTTTTAAATCTTTAAAAAATAAAAAATTGCAAAAATTTTCGCCTGCGGCGCTATAAAACCTTTCATTTTTATTTTCGTTCGTTCATGGTCTTTATAATTTAATTTTATCAAAACATTTTGCCTGTGATTTGGTATAAAAAATGGCATTCTAAGTGTCATTTTTGCAAAAAATCAATTTTTACGATTTTAGTTTAATTTTAAATGTTATTTTCTCAAAAAATTTTGCCTGCGGCGCATTAAATCATTATTTTGATATCAAATTTTGGATAAATAAACAATTTTAAATTTGGTTGACACCCCCCCCTCTAGATTTGAGCTCAGTTCCCCGCTTGTAAGCACCTGTATTCTTGTATCCGAGCTTGTATCAATTATGGTCACATATTTACTTTAGATTATTTTTTTTTATCATTTGTCATTAACCCCCCCCTCCCCGAAGCCAATTCCTGGGTGCGCCACTGCAATGACTTTTGAGCTCTGAAGATGGCACAATAAATATTTGAGTCTTACCTAAAACCAATAAAACTTCGTTGGTATTGCTCTTTAGATTTTTTTAAACAAATCAAATGGCACATGTAAAGCTCTTTTTTAACTTATTTTTAAATAATAAGTTTACATTGGTAAATAAAACTGTCAGGAACAGCAAAATTTAAAAGCATGTCAACTTGACTAAACACAAGTTGTTAACAAATTCACTGAAAACACCCTGTAAAGAAAAACTTTCTGGGCTAAAATACGACCGGAAAGTGCTTACTTTATGTTACATGTTTTAAAATAAAAAAACTACCCGACTGCTAGTAGGCAAAATAAAGAAACGTTTTGCAGTCACATGTCTATAGTCACACTAACGAAATCAAAGGGAAGCATGCGACAGGAAAATATTCCCCTTTTTTGTATACTGAAACCAATTTATAGTTAGCAATCGCACAGTTTTTTTTATAATTTTTTTAATTTTACCTTCTTTAATAATGTTAATTTAAGATTGAACAAATTTTAACAAAAAAAGGAAAATGAGGAACATATCAATATAAACAAACAAAACTTAGTAACTACAAGCGCGGATTTGACTGTAAATCTAAGGGGAGGGGGTGCCCAGATTTTAAGTAGTTTATTTCATACATTTTTTATTTTAAATGCGCTGAAAATTTGAGAAAATTACATTAAAAATGCAATTTTTAAGTCAAATTAAACTAAAATCGTAAATATCAACGTATCATATCATTTTTAAGAAAATTGCACTGAAAAATGCATTTTTTGATTTAAAATTAAAATAGAATTGTAAATATATCAATGGTTTCAAAGTGCAGTAGGCCAAAATTTTTAAGAAAGTAACACTCAAATGCCATTGTAAATATTAAAGGTATAACACCTTTGATATTTACGGTATTAGTTTAATTTTGTGTTAACCGCCGCAATTTGTACCTATAGTCCAATTTTTTGATGAGCGAACTGACGTCATTTTTTTTGGATCTCTATTTGATACATTGTTTTAGATAGCGACAATAAATATTTTTACTTAAAATTGACAACAACAAATTATTTGATATGCAAAATGTTGACAACAAAGAAATACGTTTTCAGAGGCAAAAATGACGTCAGTCCACTCATCAAAAAACTGGACTATACCTCCCTAAAATCCGGGCTTGAGTAACTGACATCATGGACAAATCGCCGGACGTTGGGTTAATGCGAACGAACTAGATGAACGAACAGCAAGATAATAGACACTTAAAGTAAATATTTCAACGCATCAGTATCGGTATACCTAACGCGTTCGAAATAAAGCCAAAATGCACATATTTTTGACTGGTTTATGCGATGTTTCGAACGATGCCCGCTTTTTTGAAGGGTGCGATGATAGAACTGCTGATTGAAATCGTTGTGTATGTTCGTGGGTCCGTAACGATACGTACATCCTTCCGTGCGCAACGAGATTCCGTCATCACACCCGTCAAAGAAGCAGGCATCGTTCGAAACATGGCATGAGCAAGTCAAACGCGTTAGGTATACGGATACCGATGCTTTGAAATATTTACTTTAAGTGTCTAATCGCAAAAATATGATAGTGTTTTGTCTAATTTTGGTCTGGTACGTTGTATAAGTGATTTTTATGAGGAAATACCACAGCCTCTGCTTCCATTATTTACCTTATTGCTTACCAATATCGTAAACTATATACCGAAACATAAATTTTCACGGACTTTCAAACATTAAGCAATTTTTCTTCTTCTCCAGTTTTAAGAATTTGCGTCTTTTCAGTCGAAACCAAAATTTAGTTAGGTTTCACTGTTTATGACCCTACTGTGCAGGTCGAGCGTTCACACACACAATCACTTCTTAGAGAAGGGCGTAAAAGGCGAATTGCCGGACGATAATTGTATCAAATCTGAATGCGGGTAAATTTTTCCCAGTGTTTGATCAGGACCGTTTCGTACTCGCTGACCGTGTGATAACGTAATATTCGCATACCACCTGACCAAAGTAACAAGGATGGTATTCACGTATATTGAACGCAAGGCGTAGACGAAACGCGCTCAGCGCGCTGCGACCATTTGGGAAATATTAGAGGCCCTCTATACATTTGACAGTTCTTGTTTTACCAGAGGTGGGCAACTCATATTGGACTGATGTTTTGTTGTCTCTTTTTATAATTTCTTCAGACAGTTTTTGAATGAAGATGACTTTTTTGATTAGTAAAATATGTCAAACTTTCACGAAAAGCCATCATGACCCTTAAAATAATTTTCTTAAATACCTGTTAAATTATTTCTAGATGTGCTAAAATACACTTTAGTAGGACACGTTTTTTGGTAAATTTAAAGACTGCAAAGAACTTTGATTGAAAGAAATTAATACCACCTTATGTTTAACACACTTTATACTTTGAAAAGTTACAATTTTTGCTGTTTTTTGGATAAAAATTGTATATGCGATACGACACCACTCAAGATGACAGACAGATGACATAACAGAATTTTTTAGTAAACATTTTGACTCAAATTATATCCATCTTTCTCTAAAATAGTTTTTTATAGTCTGCTGTTTTTCTTCAACAACCTTAAAGATTTTTGCACGTCACTAAAATATCTCTCCATCTGCCTCTAAAATTCTGCCCTCTCTCTCTAAATATTTTTCATTTTAACAGAGAAAAAATGTTTTTTGGCAGTACTTTTTTTCACTACTTGTACCGCCAGACGCATAATAAAATACATATATTCTTTTGGTTAAGTTTTTACAGACACTTATTTAATAATAAAAATATATCAAAAAACTTAACAGGCGCCGTCTTTCCATATTTTCTAATCTTTAGATAGACCATTTCTCTAATCTATTTTTTTTAATGTCGTGTTGTCTTTTAACCAAACGATATAGATACCAAAACTTCAACTTTTATCTATTTGTCTAGGTGTCCTTCTATTTGTTTGTTGCGATATCACTCAAAAACTACTAAACCGATTTCGATGGAAATTTCACCACCTTATTTCTTGGAACCATGGGCAGTTCAAAGGCTTTAACTCATTAAAATCTATATAGATACCAAAACTTCAATTTTTATCTATTTATCTAGGTGTCCTTCTATTTGTTTGTTGCGATATCACGCCAAAACTACTAAACCGATTTCGATGGAAATTTCACTATCATATTTCTTGGAACCATGGGCAGTTCAAAGGCTTTAACTCATTAAAATCGATTTAACGAAACAAAATATCTGATCATTTAAAGCAAAAAAACGTAGCCATAGAGTTATTTAACTGGTTGGAATGGTTTAAGACGCAGGAAGAGAAGAAAGTGAAAATTAAAGCAAGCGAGCGAAGTTGGGAGCCATAATTCGTAAAAAATAAAAGAAAAGATATATTTTAAATGGTTTTATACTCATTTTTATTATAATAGGTATCTACCAGACACATATTATTTTCAGTAATAGTACAGGGAGGGAGGATGGCATAGGCGAGTCCTGTTATATACGCCTTTGCGGAGACCTGTAAAGGTGAATTTCGGTCTTGTGACTTTGAAAATTGTGAAAAATATACAAGGTTTCTCAATTTTTCATTTAAAGGTTTTAAGCATCAATAAAAAAATATTTTATTTAATCGAAATGAAGACTCCAATATTGTCGTGTTAGCTTTCTCAGAAACTTTTGAGACTTTAGATTTGAGTTTTCATAAAATTGACGGCTATAAGAACCCCATTTTATATTGTCCCAAAAATCAATAATCACGATGGTACGGGGTGTCCAATTCAATGGGAAACTCCGTTGTTATTGAAGATAGATACATTCGGTTATCGCGTTACTGTCTTACTTTTTTAAGCTTTTAAAAATGTTATTAACAAATTTATTCTGTCCTTTGTAGTTTTTGAGCTACAGAGGAAAGTTGAAAATAGTGGGAATTACCAATTCATGATATATCCCTTAATTTAAGAGATAAATGAGTTCTGTAGTTCTGTTTAGAAAAACAGAATGGTATTTTCGAAATTTTAATATGTATTCGTAGACACCATTATCAGGGTCAAAAAGTTAAATACGGACCAAAATATTTTACTTCAAATTTTAGTTTTAAGTTTGTTTGATAATAATATATATTTTCTTTTATTTTGATGTTACTATCCCGAAAAAAAATCATCTTCAGTGCATTTTTTCTATGGTACGGCCCTGTCCCATTTGAACTTTTTTTTTTAGACCATTTATATTTAACTACTATAAAGTAGACCTGGAGAACCAAGATATATTATATGAACATACTGGGTGAAGCGAAGAAAACCGGACAAATTGTTGTTCTGCTATAACTTTACCAATTTCAATAAAAAAAAAACTGTATTCATAAGAAAAATAAGCATTTGAAAAAAATACATTCGCTTTGCCGCCATATTTAAATCTAATATGATGGAGAAAATCAAATGCCTACCTTTTTTAAACCTCTTTTTGTTATACGTTGCCATTTTTGTTTCTAAATACTTTGTTTTTTATTTATACCTAAATAAAAAAAAAATAGTTTAAAAAAAAGGTGCGCATTTGATTTTATCTCTTGGATTTAAATATGGCGGCAAAGCGAATGTTTCTTTCAAAAGATTTATTTGTATTATCAATACAGTTATTTTTAATTGAAATTGGTAAAAATATAGCAAAAAACAATTTGTCCGGATTTTTTCGGTTTATCCGGTATGCGCATATATTATATCTTTGCTGTCCAGGTTTACTATATAATAATTAAATATAAATGGTGTCAAAAACAAATAAATTAAAATAGGACAGGGCCGTACCAGAAAAAAAATGCACTGAAGATGATTTTTGTCGGGATTGAAACTTCAAAATAAAAAAAATTATATTATGTTATGAAAAAAACTTAATAAGAAACTAAAATATGAAATAAAACATTTTGGTACGTATTTAACTTTTTGATTCTGATGATGGTATCTACGAAACGAAACGTCGGAATAAAATTCTGAAAAAACCGTTGTGCTCATCTAAGACGGTTGCCACAGACAAGTTTTTACAGAACTCAGTTAATACTTAAATTAAAAGAGATATCATCTATTGGTAATTCCGACCTTTTTTTAACTTTCCCATGTAGCTCAAAAACTACAAGAGACAGCGTACATGTCTCGATCCTCAATAACAACGGAGTTTCCCATTGAATCCTATCGAAAGGTAGGATACCCTGTACGTAGTTACGATCTAGATAAATAGTTTATATCAACACTGCACACGCATGTCGTTAATTACATCTGAACAGTACCACAATCTATATTACAACTAGTTACAACTCAACGACGTATTTCCCTCTCAAAGGACGACGCATTAAATACACAGAAAATCGGGCTCGGTCAAAATTTCTGAAATAGATGTATGTGGTAGTCCATGGGCCCCTAAGAGTATCCGTGCAAAAAAAGATAGGAAAATCGGGCCGTTTTCGAGATACAGGGTGTCAAAGTTGGCCATGGACGCTATGCTTTAGCATACGAAACCTGAGTATTTTAACATCGAGAATTGTAAACCTATATATATTAGAGACATACGAACCTTCGTGAAGCCAACAAAGCTTATTGACTCCCCTTTCCCCAAAATAGACCAGGAAAATCATGGTCAAACTCCATTTATCACCTACTTAAGTTAGTGCCATTCTAAAACTGCAACACATTGTCGCAATAGGACTTGACAACTTTCTGAAAAGCAGACTTTTTCTAACTCCCCGCCCCCCTTCTCCAAATAAACCAGGAAATGAGGGTTTCTTACTACATTTTTCACCCGTTTCGGTTACTGATACTATTCTAAAACTACAAAATATTATTTCTACAGGACTTGCCGACTTTCTGAAAAACAGACTGTTTTTAACCCACCGCCACTCTTTAAGTAGACCAGCAAATGAGTGCCTCTGTTAGGAAAACTCTATTTGTCACCTGTTTGGGTTAGTAATCGTATTCTCAAACTACAAAAAATGATCTCAATAGGACTTTACAACTTTTTGCAAAGACCGTTTTTAACCACCTAAAACCTCATCTAGATAGACCAGGAAAGTGAGGATCTCTGATGAGAAAACTCAACTTTGTTTATCAACTTTTCAAGTTAGTTATTTAAGACAAAAACTATCTAAATGTTCCTCATCAAATGGACCAGTAAAAAATGAGGGTAGCTGGGTAGCATTATTTGTTGAAACACATATTTATTATGATCTAATGCTTTACGAATAAAAACTAGTACGCAGGATCGCACCCTGTTCCGGATCATTTATGGACAAGAAATATACCTACCTATTGTAGACCATATGAAAACTTGTTGCTATATGTATATGGTAGTCCATGGGCCCCTAAGAGTATCCGTGCAAAAAAAGATAGGAAAATCGAGCCGTTTTCGAAATACAGGGTGTCAAAGTTGGCCATGGACGCTATGCTTTAGCATACGAAACCTGAGTATTTTAACATCGAGAATTGTAAACCTATATATATTAGAGATATACAAACCTTCGTGAAGCCAACAAAGCTTATTGACTCCCCTTTCCCCAAATAGACCAGGAAAATCATGGTCAAACTCCATTTATCACCTACTTAAGTTAGTGCCATTATAAAACTGCAACACATTGTCGCAATAGGACTTGACAACTTTCTGAAAAGCAGACTGTTTATAACTCCCCGCCCCCCTTCTCCAAATAAACCAGGAAATGAGGGTTTCTTACTACATTTTTCACCCGTTTCGGTTACTGATACTATTCTAAAACTGCAAAATATTATTTCTACAGGACTTGCCGACTTTCTGAAAAACAGACTGTTTTTAACCCACCGCCACTCTTTAAGTAGACCATCAAATGAGTGTTATTAGGAAAACTCTATTTGTCACCTGTTTGGGTTAGTTATCGTATTCTCAAACTACAAAATATGATCTCAATAGGACTTTACAACTTTTTGTAAACACCGTTTTTAACCACCTAAAACTTCATCTAGATAGACCAGGAAAGTGAGGATCTCTGATGAGAAAACTCAACTTTGTTTATCAACTTTTCAAGTTAGTTATTTAAGACAAAAACTATCTAAATGTTCCTCATCAAATGGACCAGTAAAAAATGAGGGTAGCTGGGTAGCATTATTTGTTGAAACACATATTTATTAGGATCTAATGCTTTACGAATAAAAACTAGTACGCAGGATCGCACCCTGTTCCGGATCATTTATGGACAAGAAATATACCTACCTATTGTAGACCATATGAAAACTCGTTGCTATACATGAACTATCGCACAGAACATTGCTAACTGTATAGCTGGAAAAGATAACCAAGTCAAGGCTATTTCACATCCCATCAATCATTTCTAGGTATTGCAAGACGAGAAGACTTACAATTCAGCCATACCATGTAGACAACATAGGAAGGAGGAACTATAAAGTTGACTATAAAGTTCCAGTGGTCAATGTCGAGCAGGACTTTTTTCTGAAAAAAAAAACACTTAACCTACGAAGGTAACCAAAAATGTATCAGTTTGTCCACACCATCTCAATGAGAATGGTTCCCTATACTACCAACGCTGTTACCAGTTATTCGAGATCTCTACCCTTTTTGTTATCTTATACCGCAGGAAAATGAACAAAGATATATCTGAAAAATGAATCATTTGGGTCCCGATGAATTTTTTTCCCTAACTATTAGCTATTGGTTTTCTGTTCATCGGTATATTGGGATAAATAAAAAACTGGATATTACAAGTCATGCCAACGTTTTGATGTATTATTACACCTTTATCAAGGCTAAAATACAATAACAAAACACAATTAAAAACTGAGTTTTATAAAGCATATTTTTTAAGTTATTAACAAAACACAATTAAAAACTGAGCTTTATAAAGCATATTTTTTAAGTTATTAGAAAATCGTGTGAGAAAGTTAAACAAACTTCTTGGCAAACAGTACCTAAGAGAACCTCTGTTTGCAACAGAAGATTCTAATATAATCAATTTTTTTTATATTTGTTAATTTTTTTTTAACTTATTCTTCAAACAACACAATAAAATTAGAAAAAAACAACAAAAAAAAACAAAACACATATTTTTAAATGGAGAGCACAGTTACCTAACTCGATGCAATTTTGCCGACGTAACCTTTAAATAATTCTAATGTTGTGTGTCAAAGACAAATGATTTCAATTCAATTTTAGTTGTCTTTGTTTTTTTTTACAGTATAAAAACTATAAAAGATTTCTTTAAAAAATTCAATATGCAGCATCTCTATCAAAATCAAACAATTATAATTTTTGTTTCCTTACGGTGTTTTTTGAAAATTCAAAATATTGCGTTTGAATATAATACATTTAAATGTTTCATAACTGTAATGTGGTTATTAGTATAAGATATTACACGGAGGTTACCATATCTAACAATTCCAGGAATGCATCAAGTTAGGTAAGTGTGCTCCCCATTTGCAAATCTGTTTTTTGTTTTTGTTTTTGTTGTTTCTTCTAATTTTGTTGTGTTGTTTAAAGAATTTAAGTTAAAAAAAATTAACAAATATTTAAAAAAAAGAATATTTTTGAATTTTTTTTTGCAAACAAAGGTTTTCTTCGGTACTGTTTGCAAAGAAGTTTGTCTAAGAATTCCCACAGGAGTTTCTAATAACTTAAACAATGTGCTTTATAAAGATCAGTTTTTAATTGTGTTTCGTTATTGTATTTTAGCCTTGATAAAGGTCTAAAAGTACATCGAAAGGTTGGCGTGACTTGAAATATCCAGTTTTTTATTTATCCCAATATACCGATGAATAGCAAACCTATAACAATTTGAAGAATACGAGCTTTCAACAAATTATTGGCTATTGTTCTCCTAGATAAAATGACACAAAACAATAATTACCTATATAGAACGATTCGTAGCTTAATTCAGTAAAAACCTCCCCAATCTTCAACCTGCCAACCAAAAAGCTATAACGTGATTGATACCCACTTTTCGGACTTCGAAATAATGATGCGGTAACCATTACTCAAGCGCTGCAGGAAGATATGGATGGAATTCTCAACTTGATCAGCTAGTCATTGACCATCGAATACCACGGGAGGACATCAGCGTTCAGTGGAGGATAAAAAATTCAACTAGTAGTTTTAAAATAGCATAACTATCTTAAACAGGTAATAAATACAGTTTATAAAGAGGCAGAGGGAGGGGATTAAAAAATTTGGAAGCGGCCCGGATGTTTTTCAGAAAGTTGGCAAGGCCTAATGAAATAATATTTTTTGGTTTTAGAATAATATATCTAACTAAACAAGTGATAAATGGAGTTAACCCTCCTTTTCCGAGTGTATTTAGAGTGGAGGGGGGGCGTGGTGGTTAGAAACAATCTGTTTTTCAGAAAGTTGTCCTATAGAGAGAATATTTTGTAGTTTTAGAATAGTATAACTAACCTAAACAGGTACAAAATGTAGTTATAGTCCCTCATTTCCTGGTTTATTTGGAAAGGGGGGGGGGGCGATAGAAACAGTCTGCTTTTCAGAAAGTTGTCAAGTCCTATTACGACAATGTGTTGCAGTATTAAAATGGCATAACTAACTTAAGCAGGTGATGAATGGAGTTTGACCATCAGAGACCTTTATTTTCCTGGTCTATTTGGGGGGGGGGTCCATAAGATTTTTTGCTTCACGAAGGTCTTTAATATATGAGTTTCCAATGATTTACCTAACTTGATGTAAAAATATTCAGCTTTCTTATGCTAAAGCATAATGTCCATTGCCAGTTTTGACACCCTGTATCTCGAAAACGGCCCAATGTTCTTATTTCGTTTTTTTGCGTGGATACTCTCAGGGGACCATGGACTACTACATACATCAATTTTAGCGATTTTGACCGAGCCCGATTTTCTGCGTATTTAGTGCGTCGTACTTTAATGAAATAGAAACGATTACAAAGCAAGAATTTTCGATCATTGATTTCCTTCACCGGAATGCCCAGGCTTTTAGAAAAAAAGACACTTAGTTTTTTTTTTCGTTTGGGCAGGGAAATATAAGAGAATAGTGTGATCCAGAGATATTTTTTAAAAAAATCGGGTTAGAAACCTGGGAGAAGGATGTTATCGAAAGAGCTTTTTCATCGAAAAAAATATAGAAAATTTATAAAAATCCTGCAAATAGTTTTGTTAATGATTTGAACATGAACAACCGTGCAAAATTTTAGGTAATTTTGATGTTTAGTTTACCCTAGGCCACCTGGCAAACTTAATATCTGGGGAGAACCTATGACCTTAAAGATTCCCTATTTTTAAAAGCAAATATTCTAAATTTAATAAGTTTTTAAGGGATAACTTAACAAAAAATAGTGTAAGAGATGTCACCAAAGTTATAGGCTCCCCCGATATTAAAGTGCTGAGATAGGTAGTTTTTGCGAGTCAACAAATACCCTGTGAATTTGTAAGAAAAAACAGGAATTTAATGGGAGATGTTAATTTAAGTGTTTTTGACACAAAATACATTAATTACTTGGATATACTAGTTTCACATGGATATACTAGTTTCACATGGATATACTAGCTATAATAATGGTTAAACTAAAACATATATTGATCACTGTTTTGTAAAACTAAAAACACCTCTTTCCAAATTCTCTGGAGCAATTTCAATATGGCGGCTGACATTTAAACACAGAAGCTAAATGGAACTGTCATTGCCAGTGTCAAAAAATTGGTGGGGTCTTTTCCCCACAGTATTTATTTTAACTGTAGACCGGTTTCGCCTAAAAAGGCATCTTCAGTACCAAATAAAAGGGGGGAATTTCAGGAAAAAAATTAGATACAATGTAAGAAAAATATGAAATATAATTAATACAAAAGGATGGAAAAAATATTTGGATTGTGTTTTTTATAATATCACGCTTAAAACGATATTAAAAAATTATATCGAATTTGTCATTGGCTGAAATCAGTCTTACCTTAAAAAATCAACAGCAGTAAGTTCATTGTAGGGCGTTTATCGAATGCATGTTCAAATTTGGAAGCAAAGCAAATTAATATTTTGGAGTGTGGTTGCACTATTTTTAAATTGCAATTTGTAAAAAAAGTATTTTTATTTTATAAAAATCACGAAAAACGAATAATTCTTTTTGTCATCGTTCATATTATTTTGTTTGGTTAAGTAGTGTTCAGCGCCATCCTGTATAAATATTGTTAAACATTAATTATGCCTACTTACTTCTGGGTAGTACCTGATATAATATTTCATTTATTTTTTTTATCAAAGCTGTATATGTAATTAAGGATTGTCCAACCAATATCAAACAGGTACATGCATACGTCCTTAAAAATTATTCTATATTTATTAAAAAATGTTAGAAGAATGATTTTACAAAATTGTTAAAAAATATATATATTGGTCAGTAAAATTTTCACAAATTTAACTAATGGCGTGGAAGCGCGCCAGCAGAAACAAGCACACAAGACAAAAAACAGAAAACAGACAAAAACGTGACATAAAAGTAGAGTGTAATCAAATTTAAAAACAAATTTTTATGACGAGAAGGAAGAAAACAAAAGATCGAAGGATCTTGGGTGGAAATAACGAAAATTCAAACCTGGATGAGCATCACATAAGAAACACACAAAGAACCAAAGCGAAAAGAAAAATGATTAAACTATGTTTCGCTTTGGGTAACCAGCGTGAGCTCGTCAGTGGTTCCACTGGTCACCCTCCTACTAGTTAAAAAACCTCCAAATCAATTACATCAACCGAAAAGAATCTAAAAACTAAAGATCAAAAGATCTTGGGTGGAAATAACGAATGGGATGCTCATCTAGGTTTGAATTTTCGTTATTTCCACCCAAGATCTTTTGATATTTTGTTTTTAGATTCTTTTCGGTTGACGTAACGGATTTGGAGGTTTTTTAACTTCTTTTTTGATTTTTAATTGCCGTAGGAACATAATCCTATTGGAAATATTAACACGCCAGGACGAATCCGTGTCAGGTAACTTGGATGAGTGCCACTGCGGAACGATGCCTATTTGTGAGTGATTCAAAGTTGAAAATCAAAGTGTATGATGGTGTTTAATGATGTAGGGGGAGGGTGACTAGTAGAACCACTGAAGAGCTCACGCTGGTTACCCAGAGCGAAACATCGTTTAATCATTTTTCTTTTCGCTTTGGTTCTTTGTGTGTTTCTTATGGGATGCTCATCTAGGTTTGAATTTTCATTATTTCCACACAAGATCTTTTGATTTTTTGTTGTTAGATTAGGAGCATAATCCCATTGGAAATATTAACACGCCAGGACGAATCCGTGTCAGGTAACTTGGATGAGTGCCCGTGCAGAACGATGCCTATTTGTGAGTGATTCAAAGTTGGATATTTTTAGTTTTCTTTTCTACACTTGTTTGTTAATTAGCTCATGAGATTAATTGTATGTGATTAAAGGATTACATTTATTAATCAAATGTCTTAGAAAAATTTATAATACAGCAACTATTGAATCAACTTTCCACCTCTAATGATTTATATGACTAAGTTTAACGATACTTGCCTAACTTTTACACAGTTTCCAAATATTATCAATATGCGTAAAAGATAGTATACACACTATTACAAACTACATAGCTATACTATAACTTTAAGAAACAGCAAGTAATTAATAGAATAAAAAACAATATAGACAATACTTACTCACTCACTCTAAATTTGGTATAAAATATTTGACACCCTCAAACCCTGGAAATTTGGAAAACAGAGATCCCACCCCAGACCGAATCTTATGTACCTTTATTACGACACAAGAAGTCTGCAATCTGATTTCATTCAAAAATATTGTTTATCCAGTTTTCAATTTGATTTTGTTATAGCAAAAACGATTTGAATACTTTCACTTGGCCGTAACAAATTCAATTAAAACATTTTCAACTTGCTGATGTTTTAAATTTATTATTTAAACTCATAAAACCGAAATAAGATGCGTAAATAAATTGTTAATTTTTTTTTAATGCAGATACACTGATCGCGCTACAAATTATAGTGTGACGCATTGTCCTACTGTTACTCAAACGGCAGTTATGGGGTGGTCCCCCTAGCTTAATGGTTAAGTTAGGGGAGTCTCAGTTTTCTCAGTACTGTTATTTTTTGGTAAAAAATTAGCTACAAGTTAGGGTCTAAATGTTTTTGTGGTCCTCTATTTCGGTCACTCATAAAAAAGGAATTAAGTGCATAAATAACTTTTTGGAAAATAAAAAAGAACCTGTGTTATTTTTTGCAATTTTTAGTGCAGATGTACCATTTAAGCTACAATTTATGGTGTGTCCTTATCGTCTTACTGTTGCTCAAATGGCAGCTATAGGGTTATCCCCCTAGCTTACTAGTTAAGTAAGAGGAGTTTTAGTTTTGTTGGTAACGGCTGCAGCTACAAATTTTTTTCTTTGGTAACAAAAAAGAAAATTAGCTACAAACTATGACATCGTTATTTTTGTGGCCCTCTATGATGGTCCCCCCAACTAAATAACTAAAAACTTCAGTAGTCTCTCCGTAAGTTTGACTCTGTGTAATCATGTAATACTTACAGTCCCATTTCTTCAATAAATCCTTTTTCAAAAAAATAAAAAACGTGGTATGCAATATTTAGAGGAAAATGAAACAATTTTTAACCATGAATATAGATAGAAAATTTTTGAACTTACGGAAGTGTTTCTTTAAAAACCGTCAGAAAATCTCGATCTTAAAAAAATCTGACGAGTTTTAAACAGAACTTTACACTATTTTCCTTCAGGAGTATTGGAAATAAAAAATATGTAAATTTTAAATTTTGTAGGCAATTTTTATGATTTTTTTTAAATTTAAAAATGTATGTTATTAAGCTTATTTTTGTGTGTAAAGAAACCTGTGTAAAATCTGTATTTTTGCAATTGTTTACAAACCCGTAAACCCTTTAACATACAAAACCATAGATAGCCATGAAATATGTCACTGTTCAAAAAAGTCACACAAATTCAGTCATTCCTTTTACATGGTGATAATTGTCGTCACTTACGTTTATTGGTGCGCGTAGTACCATTTACAGTTGTAATTTTTACAATATAACTTGTAATTTAGAATTGCAATTTTATTTTAGGAATGTACAAATTGAATTTCAGAAATAACACTTTGATTTAAGAAAACGTAAATTTAAATTTGAAAATGTAATTTAAATATACGATATTCTAAATTAAATTTCAGATTAGTGATTTTAATTTGGAAAAGTGGAAATTGAATTTAGGAATAGTTAGTTGATTTTTAGAAAGCAAAATTGAATTTGAGAAAAGGCTAGTTGAAATTTTGAATCAAAATTTAATTCGGGAGAACACCAATTGTACTTTAGAGTTAAAACGTTAATTTCAGAAAAGGTAAATAACATTTCGAAATAACAATATGGACTTGGAAAAATTAAAAATGAATTCGAGATGTATTATTTTAATTTTCGAAATGGTAAATTAAAAATGGTAATAGTTATTTTAATTTCAGAAATCGAAAAATATATTTTGGAAAATTAAACTTAAATTTCAGAAGTATAAAGTCTCGATTTTTGGAGTCGGTTAAATCAGCAACACGATTTTCTAAAACTATCTATGTACATAATAGGGTGTGTTTTTTAGAGACAGAGGATTCATAATTAACGCAAAGGGTATTATACAACTACATATTTTTTCTTTTTATGAAAGCTATTACCCGACAAAATTGCCTTCAAAATTAAACCTTATATAAAAGGATAAAAAACGCGCCATATTCCGATTTGTGTTAAAAGTTCTCTTTAAACGCGCTTCTCACGTGCTTTGGTTATCTAACCAATGGTTAAAGAGATCACGTGACACATCAATATGTTCCTCAAGATATTAAATTCTTTGCTCCCCCGCATCTGGCCCATTTACAGCGGGGATTCTAAGTATATTTTTAACAGCAGCTTTTACTTTTAACCATAAGATCTCTATTGAGTTGAGCATTGGTGAATATGCAGCCAGGCGAAGGAGTATGGCTGAAGATTCGTTAAGAACTTCTTGAATTCTTATGTAGCATGGGACATTGTCGCAGACTATTACAAGATCCTCTAAATTATTTCCCATCTCTTCCCACTGAGTCATCAGCCTTCTAATAAATTGGTTTGCTAAATTCAATAATTACTATTCCAGCTGCTCAAATTTCTCCCATCAAATGGACATTAGGCCGTCTCGCTGCAGATAGCTCTTGAGTACACCTTTTTCCTGCCCTAGATCGTCCTTGATTTCGTCTACAAAATAAGTTGAAATTCGTTTCATCAATCCAGACGATTTGTTTTCCAGCCTGAACATACCGATTAAGTTCATTTACATAAACAGCTCTTCTTTTCTTATTTTCAGGAGAATTCATTACCATTGATCTTTTGTGAATCTGCTTAACCGTAAAAATTCTTTCTTCAAGATAGTTTGCTACGGTTATTAAAAATTTTCTCCTTGATTTGTTTTAGGGTAATACCACAATTCTCTTCTACCCAGTTAAAATTTTAGCTTTTGCATTTTTTTATCAGCACGCCCAGATCTTACCCAGTCTTATATGTAACACCAAACTGCCAAGATAAGCGGTCTTGATCTGCATTTTTTGTATAAACTTTTCTTTCTTCATTCACTTTGTTTAAACGGGCCTCTTAAAGCGCTTTTATATAAGAAAATTTGAAAATGTTGTTGTATAAACACCACTAATACCGATTTAAGCACTAAATCCATTTTATTTTAGAGTGATTTAAGAAAGCGGTTTATTGCTTAAAAACCCATTTTTGGGTCGCTCTAAATACTAAAAACGCTTCAGCGTATTTCTTCCAACCTAAAGAAATAGACAACTCTGTTTTTCCGAATCTGTTGTAAACTAAGTGGGTTTATTTGTTTTTTCTTTAAACTGACATATTTAATGACATTTAATGAAGAACGTATAAACCCTCGAAGAAAGCGATTTTATTTAAAACCTTCCTTATATACAAGCGCTTTTAGGTGCGTACAAACGTAGTAACTGGAAGAAGAGTTCACAGGAGTTAGGCACAATGGTGGAACAAACATGTGGTTGTATGGCTGCAATCTTTGCACGGGGTGCCGTTTCATTGAAACTCTGCAAAACGCGCAGTTATCTTCAATTGTTCAATTTGAAGTCACAATGACAAGAAGTGATCAAACTTTACGTTTTTATGTAAACCAAAATCTGAGCAACCTGCTATAAGCACAAAGAACCACTTCTTGCTCTATAAGAATCCGTGTCCTTATATGATATGAATCTTACGTCATAGTCAAAATCTATTTTTCTGAATTTCATATTAACAACTCCCATTTACATTCTTTACACAACTCAGGATTTCCATTATCATTTTATATTTTGTAAATTACAATTCATTTTTTCTTAAATTAAATGTACGATTTCAGATATTAATTTTACAAATCCAAATTTCATATTTTACTTTCTCAAAATAAATTTACTATACTAAATATCAATTTTTGTTTTGTAAAATTTAACCCACTAATATAAAAATCAATTTATGTTGTCTAATATTAAAGTTACTATTCCAATTTTCATTTTATGCTTTCCGAAACTGGAAATGGGACTACTCACTACTCACAAATCAACATCTTTCAATAATAAAGAAACGTATTAGCTACATGTACTGATAAGCACCATAAGTGCAAAACTCGGCTCTACGATTACCAGTACCCTTTTTTTAGGCAAAATTTGCTACTTATTGTCTTTGTTATTTATTCATCCTGGCTATCTCTTTTTTAAATTTATCAACTTCATAGCATAGATATCTGTAAAGATAAATATATCTATCTTCGTAGAGATACTTAATTATTATTTAAATTTAAGGTACTCTTGTTTAAAAAAAAACGCATACAAGCATTTTTCCCTATGTCTCAAGATTTAACTTTTTATTAGTGTATCCTCAGACAAGGCACCACCAATTCGGTATTACGATGACGTTATGTCATATTGATAAAATAAAAAGTAAAAATACGGCCTCTAAATTAGAAAATGCCTTAATTTAAAGGAAATATCCTTATTACCTGACAACGCAACTCAAAGGAGGGTTTTGAGTTTAGTTTCTTGTTTCTAAAATCATGTTTTAATCTCGTATATAATTATTTAATGATACCAAAAATCGCCTTTTAAACAGCACATATATATTTAAAAACAATCCTCATTAATTGCAAAAGAGTAATTATCACTCGAGTTACAGAAGACGGCTGGTCTATAAAGAGAGCAACCACAACAAAAATTAGTATTTAGTGGGCGCACCATTCTTTTCAATAACACTCTGCGATCGCCTAGCCTAGGCATTGAAAAACTTAAATTTTGAAAATATTCACGATCTCCTGAGAGCATCTGCAATGCGCGATGAATTGCATCGCTTAACTCTTCTCCAGTTTCTCTGAAAAATAATTTTGACAATTCGGCCTCATATATTTTCTATCGGGTTGAGATCAGGGCTGCTGGATGGTCAAAGTTTCAATATTATTGTTTTCAAATCACTGGCGAACAACATTCGCCGTGCGCAGGGGAATAAATGGTAAATGAAGTCGTTGCTTTCGAAAAAAATCTGCACAGATAACATCCTCAAGAATCTCATCATACTGTTGAATCTTCCTTCGATTTGCCAAAACATACCCAAACCTCTAGCGCTAAACCAGCCCCAAATATTCACTGAAAAATGTCCAGCTTTCTTAATTTGGTTGGTGTATTCTGGATCAAATCCAGAATTTGGTGGACGATACACTAAAATTCTTCTGCTGCTCGAAGATGACTGAAATATCTTTTAATCTGTGAAGAACACCCTCTCCCAGAACATTATTTAATGCAAAAATAACCCTGGCCTCTTTTGGCTCTTCTGTTAAAAAAGGGTTTTTTGCACCAACTCAAAAAGAAATTTCAGATTTTTTAATCCTTCTGTTAATAGTTGATAAGGAACCTGGGAACATCGTTACATTAGATGCTTTAACGGACGTGGCAAAAGCACTTTGTCTGAGGTGGTCAATAAGCCTTTCTTGTATCTCAGAACTTACAGGCTCGTCCTGATCCATGTTTTCTATTCATCAAATTATTCTGTATCCAGCGCTTTTTTCATCGTACTATCGTCATTTTATCAACCCCAAAATGAGTGGCCGCTCTCCTTGCAGACCAGCCGTCTTCTATAAGTCGAGTGATAATTTGTGCTTTCGTAAATTTTGTAATGTGCGGCATTTTTTACTATTGGGAAATCAATTTAACCGTGGCGACCTGATTTTTTTGCAAAACTTTACGTCATTGCATTTGTTTTCCATGGCAACGCGGAGAGTTTATTTATTTTTGTCCACAGTGGGACACCAGAGCTTTTTTTGCCGGGTCAAAAATTTGGTGTATAGTTTAATTATTTTGATTTCGCATTCCGCGCTGCTAAAGACAATAAGTTTTTTTTACTTTCGCTTCCGTGTAACTCATGATGCGTTGCTGTAGCCCGAACTTGCCTTGCATCATCATTACCGCCGCTGTACGGTACCACCGCGCAAATAAACCTTTAGGTCCATGTGACTGCGTGTTTATTTTTCAGACAAAAACAATAAGTTTTTCTATTTGTGCCTCGATTTTTAATAATGTAGTACATTATTTGCCTCTTGGTGTGCTTAAAGACTCCGAAAATATGCAATGGATCAAGAAAAAATAAAAGGAAGCAAATTCTTAAGGTAAGACCTCGGGTTGACTATACATTTTTTGAATAAGTATTGTTGTCTTTATCATATGTAATTATGCACTATACGGTTTTCTGCCATTTTTTATTTTTGATGGAAAATTCTTTATGGGGGCACCTACTAGGGTCCCTAGGGCCCCAAATCCGGCTGCGCCCGATTTTTTTTTTAAGAGAAAAAAGGGTGCCTGGAGGGGGGTTGTAATGTGTTTTTTTCATTGTTTTGGGTTGGGTTGGATTAGTTTGGGTTGGACTGTGTTGGATTGGGTTGTTTTGGTGAAAAAAAATTTAAAAAAAAACAAAAAAAACCAACGGGCACAGGCAGATTTGGGGTCCTAGGGACCCTAGTAGGTGCCTTCATAAAGAATTTTTCATAAAAAAATCAAAAATGACAGAAAACCGTATACTGCATAATTACCCCTTGAAATAACTACAAGTGACTAGGCAACGTTGTTAGGTACTCATTTTTAGTTTAAGGAAGTTTCTTCCTTTTAGATTCTTTTAAGGTGTATTCAGAGTTCCATAACTATAGCAAGCATATGCTGCTGTCCTCAGTTACTACGTTTATATGCACCTAAAAGCGCTTTTATATAAGGATGGTTTTAAATAAAATCGCTTTCTTCGAGGGTTATGTCCTTCATTAAATGTCAGTTTAAAGAAAAAACAAATAAAACAACATAATTAATTAATTATTTAACAACAGATTTTTTGAAATACTAGGGTTTAGTATTTTCTTTAGGTTAGAAATGCACTAAAGTGTTTATAACGACCCTAAAATGGGCCAACACTGTTCTTAACTAAAACAACCAGTTAACTCATTTTCATTTTAGTATCCTTTGGCCTATGATCATTGCCATATTGACACCAAACTGGCAGAAAATCTATGTTTTACTTGTCAATTTGGTTATAAAAATGACAGTTACAGTAGGCTAAAGGGCACTGAGGCAGTAGGATTTAACTGACCTTTTAGTTGAGAATGGTGTTGAATGGGCTTTTGAGTGATAAACCGCTTCCAAATAAAATTGATTTAGTGCTTAAATCGGTTTTAGTGCTGTTTATATGACAACATTTTCAAACCATCCTTATATAAAAGCGCTTTAAGGGGCCTACATAAACAAAGTAAGTGTTCTGTAAGCCACAAGCGGTATGCAGTAAGAGCAGCATGCATTTGTTATTGTTTATTTTCCTTGCATCTTACCTTATACCACTTGCCTTACAGAACTCTAAATATGCCTTTATTCCTCTGCAAAACAAGTTATTTTATGTAGGTACCTATATATAATAAGTATGTTTTTCCTTTTTGAAGGGTGGACTACTCAGTTGACTACCACTAACATATGTCGAATTAGGTACCATACAAATTAATAGTCCCACAGCCCATAACTTAAACTGTTAAGACCTTGCCAGACTTTGCATAATATTTATTCTTTATGTCCACTCAGATGACATTTTAAACATATATATTCTTAAATTTGTAACTTTTTTAACAAGAAATGGACAAACATTTTGTCAAAAAAATATATTTTGTCATTAAGCCCCTCTTGATAGCATCAAAAATTTAAATTAAGCTCCTCACAGCTGATTTTTCAAGGATTTCTTTATAAGTATTTAAAACACATGGTCACATTATCTAATTTAAACATTTCCGAGAAATTCTGTTGAAAGGACCTTAACTTAAGGGCTCAGTTAAGGGTTAAATTTGGAGGGGTCTCTAAAAATACCCCTTAGAACATCTTGAAGAACACATACAAAGTCTCAACAGTGCAGTAGTCATAAATTTTCATAGGCCTGGGCTCACGGACTATAATGAAAATATTAGGTAAAGAATAAAAACATTATACAAAAAAATAGTGAGGCACATTTTGCTCACTTTGGCTCATTTACTTATTTCTATGTTTTCTCTACAGTAAAGCTAGAGAAATTCCAGTTTTTAATACCTACCTCTATGCACTTTTTAAGAGTTGAAAATAAAATTAGGACCTGAATATTTTTGTAAATTTAAGGTGTCCAAGATAAAGGACCGTGAGGTGAGGTGAGCGAAATTCCCCTCACGTTTGTTCAAGAATAAGCATACTGGCCTGAGGAAACCACCTATGTGAACAGTAGAAAAGAATATGCAATGAGGAATACAATAAGCCTTGCAATAAGCAAACTAGCTGCAGTGTCAGGGATTTCCTAAATCATGCCTTATTGTAGGAAAGAAATCTATCAAGATGGAATGACACTGCTTTTCTTGTCTTCAAGGTATATATATATATATAAAATTCAAAATTAAAATTCTTATTGTAACAATGTTAATCAGTCAGAGTATGTATGGAACTGAAAAACGGAGAAAAGTTGAGAAATTTATTCTTTGAAAAGGTCAGGAAATTTGCCAAAAAAATATACAAAAACAAGGAAAATCTGGAAGCCCATCTAGAAAAAATTGATTTAAAAATAAATTAGAGTCATGAAATTTGTCAAAATAAAATTTTGCAGCTGTTTTCTTTTATACAAAATTCTTGAAAAAATTATGATAAGTTTTTTACAAATGGTTAGGAAAAACTGGGAGAGATCAGATAAAGGTTTTCTGTACAAACTCTGTTATTGACCTTATGTACTGATGCCTTTCTCATTTAAATCCCTTACCCAAAATTATTACTTCTTGTGCAAACTCAAAAATAAATAATTCAAATAAAATCCAAAAACTTAATATTTAATATGCTTGCACACACAGAAATACTACCTATTTATTTTTCTTGGCATATATCTTATGTAAACTTGTGTTTTCTGTTAGTGAATCATTTATTGTGTAAAAATTTGAAATGTGTAGCTTCTGAAAGAGATACCTACAGGTCCAAAAATCTCTATAATTTCCTAATAAAAGATCCTTTAACTAAAACTCTAATTACCAATGTCCAATGTAGTTAAAAATGCATAAGATAAGGTTGCGGCAAAGATAGGGTTGCAGAAATACTCTCTTTTTTGGAGTTCTGTTTTGGTTGTAAGTGAACATTTATTAAAGCACTCCTTACTAGTACTAAAAAAAGCGTTGTAGCTAAATTAGACAAATGTTTACCTCTAATTTTTTTTATTTTCAGATTTTGGAATTTAGGCAACAAAACTACCAGAATGAACAATACAATTTTTATACATTTTAGTTATTCACAGAACAATAACAACTATATGGGTAGAGTACTATAGCATTTTTGTGTCATAGAAATATTTTTAGCAATTTTAATTAACTATATATAATAAAATTTTAAAAAATATGCTGAAAAATTACATTACTGTCATTGTCAGAGTCAAAAAACTGGTCTGCAGCAATTTGGAATGGAGTGTAATAAATATTTTAATGTAAAACATAATTAAATGTATTTGGTGTTTAGAATGTGACACCCTCCTATTAACACATTGCCCATGCCCACATGTGGACATTTCTGTTTTACGTCTCAGGACCACGTGCCTACCGATGGTCACAAAATAGCGGAGAATTTGAGTCCACCGGTGGGCATCTGGTCCTTGGAAGTAAAACTAAATGCACACATGGCTCAACTTGTTGAGGTGATTATGGCCACAACATTATAAACACCTATATGCAATTAAATAAATTAATTTAAAAACTTATCTCAAAAATACTTATTAATAATCATTTAAATTAAATCTAACTTAAAAAAGAAAAAAATTACATGTTATTTTTTCCTTCTTTGGAACCGCAAACTAGTAGCTGTAGTTTCAAATATCAGGCTTCACATGGTTTGGTTCTGAAATTTAAGAAAAAAACAAAAGTATAAGTGTATGAACTGAAAAAATATTTTCTTTAGAGAAAACAACAAAATTGAAGAAAGAGCTTGATAACAGATATTTTTTACTGATTTTGGGGAACTTGAATCCAGATAGTCAAGGTGGTGACCATTTTTTAAAAATAACTAATAAAAAAAATAAAACAAAATATAGGCATCTGATACATCAATTCAGGTGTTTTTGGGTTCCCGTAATCCATTTATGTGATTTAAAAATTCTTAGAAGTATCTAAGGGTTCTAGTAGCAGTTTTAAAAGTAAAAATTTTGCATGCATGGTTGACTAATTTCAGTTTTTTTAGTTGATTTTAATTGGTACAAATATACATTTTATGAATCCGATTAATGCCACTCTGATACCCTTGTAAAACTCAAAATATTTAAGATGGGATACAAACATTTTAGAAGAAACCAGATCAAATACAGACATATGATATATCAAATTGAGGGTTTTGGGATCCACTGATATCATTCTTTGGATAAAAAAAAATCTGGAGATAATAGAAGGATCTTAGGACAAAATTTTGGGACCCAGCCCAAACTTATATTACCTCTTAACATATATACAACTTTAGAAGACTTAAAAATATCCAAATCGATATATTTCCCTAAAACTACCTCTAAATCCTCGTCTGAATCCCTATTGTAATAATTGGAACACCAAAATTAATTTTGGAAGACCCAAAAAATCTCTAAATCAATACATCACATATCTTTTACACCAATAATTTTTTATGTTGCCCTTTTAGGCTCCTTACATTACCCCTAAAAACTGTTTAACCCCCAAAATGAATTTAGTTAACCCCAGAATCTCCAAAGTTATGTCTTTCTATCAATAGTATGTTGTTTTTACCACTTTACCCCTAAAACTCACCCTTAGGCCCCTTAAATTACCCCTAAAAATTTTTTTTACACCAAAAATGAATTCAGTTGATCCAAAAATTTCTTAATCGAGGTCAAGTTTTTTTGTCATTTACGATTCTTTTTGCCCCTAGGAACCTTAATTATATTATTCCCAAAAAATGTTTATTCTAAAAAATGGAATCAGTGTTTCCAAAAACCCTGAGGTTAATGTATTATACGTGTGTACTTGATCTAGTTTCTCATAAAAATGTTGTGCTTTTAAGTCGCCGTCATCGCCATCTGGAATATTTGGGGTGTCGAAAAAAGTACATATTCCGACAAAAATGGATTTATATATAGTCCATTTTTGATGTGTTTATTTAAAAAAATGTTTACTGTTAAATCTGTTCTTAGAACCCTTATGGTGCCTATATTATGTTTTATTTTTTGGAGTTCTCCAGGAGCCAGAGTTTCATCACTTGGATTTGTAAAAAGGGGTCTACCTTTGCTACCAAAATCCGTCAAAAAACCTTTATTATCAAGCGCTCCCTTCAAACATGGAAAAAAGCCCATTGGCACCTTGACTTATGCTTGAAATAATTCAAATTCAAGTTCAACGAAAACATAACAGAGGTGTTTTTGAGTATTTGGTGAACACTTGAAAAACATTATACAATTTTAGTAGTCTAGAAATTACTTTTTAATATATTTTTTTCCATACACGGGCTTTTTGGGGGTGACGTGAGGGATATGAGTTTTTCCAGGAGAAATTATATAAAAAGAAATTATATAAAAAAAAGTGGCTCGAATGAAATCTTATTTAGAAGATCGTTTAAATTGCTTTACAAACATGCAAGATATTAAGTTTAAATTTGTCAAGGAGCGACAAATAAACAATTTCTTGCACAAAAGTCAGGAAAAAACGTTGGTTTTAAAGTTACATTTTTCATAATAAAAAAGGGAATAAACATTTCATGATTTTTTTCTGATTGTTTTCTCAAACATACCATCCAAATAAGCCTACTTTTATTCTTTAAATTTTGGTGGTCAAACTGATCCGCTGAAAAGGTTCAAACCTTTTCTTCATTCCATACCAAATTTAAAAGCAAATATCTTGAAACACCAGTCATCCTAGCTTTTTAAAATTTTGACATAATTAATAGTAAAGACGTTTAAAAGACCTTTCGCTTTTTAAATTTCAGAGATAAAAATTACCCTATGAAATTTCCAATAGAGCCAAAAAGTATCTATGAGTGTCCCCCTTCAAAATTGTTCTCTGTTTTGTTCTTTGTGTATAGTTTTTCTGTTTCGTTTTGAAAATATGCAATAAACAATAAGAGTTAAATTAATTTTTGATATCGGATCTAGACTATAATAAATTTTGTTTATTTAAGGAAGTTTTACCAAATATAATTGAAATCAGAAGCAAAAACTTACTTTGAGTTTATAGATTATTATTCTTTGTTTGGTGCTGACTCTATAGAACCATCTTGTTTTGCTATACATTTTAGTTGGCAAAATATCCACTGCTCTGTATGTTTTGGTACAAATTGTAGATTTTTTAATTTATAGATTATTATTCTTCTCTGGGTGGTGGCACTTTAGAATCTTCTTCTTTTTCATTTTAGGTAGTTGCCTAAATATCCACTGCTCCATATGTTTTGTTATTATATACAGCTCCTAAAAGAATAATAAAAATAACAAGAAATATTCTATCTCTAAATTTTGTTTCTATATTTTGCACTTTAGGCGAGGACAACCAATATTTCTTAAACATTTTCTCTTGAGTGGCACATGTTTATAAACTGTTTAAAAGATTTTTTGCATAATAATTTTTTAGTTACAGAAGCAGAGGTTTGGTTTTGTTATCTAAGTTATAAGTTAGAAACAAAAGTATCAATCCAAAGTAAATCAAGGTTTGTAACCTGCATTTTTATTTTCCTGTGTTATATGAGTTTCAAAATCTAAGCAGCTTCACAGTGCATGATTCAACTTTCATAGAAGTGTTCACTAACCACCAGTTATGACATACAGACATAGTATTTGATCCTGTGTATTTAATTTATTTGAAAGATGAATGAGCAACTATTTATATTTTAAAGAATTTTTCCTGATTAATATTCTCCAATTTTCAAGTCACTAATCTATTTTATTCAAAAAACAAGAGAGACTAAGGGCCGGTTCCTCAAAAGCGAGTTTGTGTTAACTCAAGCAACATAACCTAGTAAAAAAAAAATCTTTAAAAATCAGGTTAAAATTAACTCCAGGATAACCAGGGCTTCAAGGTGAGGGTAAGTTACCTTACCTCAGGGTTAACCTAAAAAAAATATTGGCTTAAAAACAGCAAGAAAACTGGGATTTATAGCTCACGAGTTACTTTAAGTTTCTGATATTCCGCTATTGAGAAACTGGCCCTAAGAATAACTTTTTATCAGTAAAATTTTCCACAGTATTATTTAATGCTGCTCACTTAATATTAATAACGGTATTAGTGTAGTAAACAGTTTTCTTTAGATACCTATTTAGCACTTACCTGAGCCCCTAGGAAGTTCAAATTTACCAGTGATGAAACTTTTTTCATTTTTTTTTAACTAAAGCGGGAACTAAACCACCTAAATCCTGAACTCAAACCAACCCAGCACTTTTTAGCAATTCCAGCGCTCATAAATTTTAACTCTTTAGGGACCCTAGTCAGTGCCTACATACAAGATTTTTTCATAAAAAAAACTGAGTAAAATACTAAAATAAAAAAAACCATTTACTGCAGAATTACTTGCTAAAAAAACGCTACCCAACTACATATTAAAGTAACTGGGTTTAGTGTTTAAGGTTGCATTTACAAGTGCATTTATAATTGAATTTGAAACACTCCTGCTAGCTGTTGCCACTGATTTAAGGACAACAGGTTAACTTAAAAAGCATGCAGATTTAAAAATCGGCTGTTGACGCTAAACGAAATAATCATATTCTATTTTAAACAGGAGCATCAACGACTAGCAAGAGTCTCTTCAACCTCTAAATGGAGCTTTACTGACCTGTTTTGTTAATACTCAAGTATCCGTGTGTTTTTGAAACTGCTGTTGGGATCTAAAATATATCCTTGGGCCTCTAAGATTTCACTAGTAAACTTGCACATAACTTATGCCGCAATAATTTAAATTTAAAAAAAAATTTAATCAAAATAAAAACAAAATTATGTGAAGTTATGGGAATGTTTCTAGGCGAATTCCTAGTAATTCCAGCGAGCCAGTAAAGTTCTCTTGGTTCTTTGATAAACTCGGGGTAATGCTCGCGCAGCGCTAGGCCATTTTCGGCGGGCGACCGCACACGCGGAGTGGTTTCATATTCGTTTTTGAAAAAATATTTTTGAAAGATAAACATAACCTCGAATGGTTTTCTGTCAGAAAACGTAAAAATACCCTTCTGTCTACTGTGGGCCTTGTTGACAAAACACCTGCAGTTGCCATGGTATCGGGGGCTTTAGGATAGTTGGGGGCTTTAGGTTAGAGGGCGCTTTGCTTATTTTGATTTCCCAATAAAAGTTATTGTCCAAATCAGTTTGACGCATACCGTCTATTTTAAACTCGTTATGTTGTTAGTTGTGTCAATTAGGTTTATGAAGGATATTTTAGTTTGAAGTAATGTCAACGATTTTGTCATCGAATCTGTTAAATATGTCACTATTCGAAATATAGTTTTACAGCAAGAATAAGCTAGTTTTTCAATAGGTTTGGACGCAGCACGTACCTAGTAGTCTAGAGAAAACATTGGAAATTTGAATTCTTTGCAACAGAAGGTAAAACTTTCTAAAATATGGACCAAGTTAGTAGGCATATCAAACCGTTATCAGGAGAAGCTGAGTGGCCAATGTGGAAAAACATCATCCGGGATACATTAAATTATGTGTTAGATGTTATTGATAGCAAGTTAGAGAAGCCTGGATCACTTGCAGATGGTGCAACGGATACTAGGAGAAAGGCGTTCAAAGAGAAAGCTGATCTCTACCGTAACGCAAATAGCTATGCTAAATCAATGATCACTAGTGCAATAACTGATAAATAATGTATACCATAAGATCATGGATAAAACCACAACTCATGAGGCTTGGATCGCTTTAAAGGACCTATTTGAAGCTTCAGACAAAGATCAATTGTTTCACCTATGCACTGATTTTTTTGCTTTTACTTGGACCTTAGAAGGAGACGTTTCCACCCATATAGCTAAGCTAAAAAGTATATTTTTTGAGTTAACTTCCCGAGTTAATGGGTATGTACAAGATTCTCCATATTTTACCTGAGCAGGTCAAAACGTTCAAGTTGGATGTTGCATTCAAAAGAGAAAGACAAAATATAGATGAGTTGACAGCACAGCTTTGTATGTTTGAGAGGAATTTTGCTAAAGATGATAGCCAGCTAATCAAGAAGCTCTCGTTGCAGATACAAAGGTACGGAAAAACAAAGTAGCAAATAGTAAATGCAATTACTGTGGAGAAAAGTCACATTGGGTAAGACAGTGCAAGAAATGGATTGCTGACGGCAGACCTTCTAAGAACAAACCGATAACATCAGCAAGGACCAAGCAAGAAGATGCAAGTAGAGTAGCTTTTTCAATAGAAGGAGTCATAGTTGTAGAAGATGAACCTACTGTAGCTTTGTTATTAGAAGAAGTAATGGTCGTAGCAAGAGATGACAGGTCAGATTGGTGGGTCGGTAATAGGGCAACCAAGCACGTGACGAATACATCGATGTAATTTGCTAACTTTCAAGAGTTCAAAACTCCAATGTAGTAAGAAGCTGTTGGAAAGGGTACTATTGAAGTGATGTCGTTAAATGGTAAAGAAGAGTTATTTACTTTTTACGATATATGGTATGTTCCTGGAATTTCAAAGAATCTTTTTTCAGTACTAGCAGCCCATGATAGAAATAGAGAAGAAACCTTTTTTCATCGAAAGCAAGTCAAGTGCACTTCTAGAATTGGGAACGTACAAGTAAATGGATCCAGATATGTCCATGAAGGTTTATTCAAGCTGGAGATTAAACCTATAGTTCCAGAGCAGGAAGTTCACTGTAGTGTTGCTGAAGCAGAAAAGTCGATGTTGCAGTTATATCACGAAAGATGGGGACACCAGGACAAACGTTTTATTAGAGCAAAACTTGAGAAATAAATGAATATTAGAGTCAAGATGGATCATGACAATTACGACGCATGTATCTATGGGAAGATTCATCGACTGCCATTTGGTACAAGAGAGAGAGCAACATATATTGGTGAAAGAGTTTCAGCAGATGTAGTTGGACCTTTTGACATGTCACTTTAAAGGTACAAATATTTCTTGATTTTTAAGGATAATTACTCACAGATGAGGCTTAGTTATTTATTAAGACAAAAATTAGAGGTCAAAGAAAAGTTGAAATATGTGATAATTTTGGCAAAGAATTCAGGGCATCCGATCAAAAAACTTTTGTCAATGAAGATGTAAGGTCATTGCTTAAAATAAACCGCATCATGCAGACTCTGACAGCGCCACATACTCGACAGTAGAATGGCGGCAGTGAGCGTGAGAACAGAACAGTAGTAGAAATAGCCAGAACATTCAAGTACTCTAACTCCCATATACCTATGTATTGAACTAAACAGGGAAATCATCATTAGAAAATGTTAGTCCGTATGAGGTGTGGTATGAGAGTGATAGCGAGCAAAAAAGGCGAAAGATGGATAAGAAAGCAATGAAAGGGTATCTTGTAGACTATGAAGGTGGTGAATGTTACAGAATTTGGGTGGAAGAATAAAGTAAAATATACTTATCAAGAAATGTTAAGTTTTATGAAAATTTGCACAGATGTACAGAAGAACCCAATGTAGTGCAACTAACACCAAAAGGTCAAGATAAAATAGTTGAGTTACTCATGAGATCGCTAGAACGAGAAGCTAACAAAGAAGAATCTAGACAAAAAGAACAAAGAAATGATGATGAATGTTTACAGATACAGATGCCAGAATACACAGAAGACTAAACTAGTGAAAATTCAGAGAGACAAGTTACCAGTGAAAGTGAAGTCGAGCATGGAGAAGAAAGACACCATCTAAAACGTAAAGATCGGCTAAAGCGTAGTTTGAACGGACTAAAACAGGCTCTTAGAAGCTGGAACAAGAGGTTTAATGATTATCTTTTGTCATTAGCCTTCAAAGTCAGTGAAGCAGATCCATGTTTGTACATAAGAAATAACGAACAAAATATGTTTCTTGCTTTATACGTTGATGATGGCTTAATTTCAAGTACATCTAAAGAAGATTTAGAAGAAATGTTGACAGATTTTAGAAAAGAGTTCAAGATCACGTCAAAAAAGCAAGCTTTTACCTGGGACTTGAGATAGAAAAGTCAAAATTTAGTATAAGGATAAGCCAGAAAAGTTATAGAGAGAAGGTTTTGGAAAGATTTGAATTTTCCCAATGTAGACCAGTATCAACTCCGATGATCAAACCATCAGAAAAAACAGAGATTCAATCAGGAAAAGAAGAGCAAACCAAGGTAGTTTTCCCTTACAGAGAAGCTATTGGTGCATTGATGTATTTAATGGTTGGCACCAGATCAGATTTGGCTTATGCAGTGGGTTACTTGTCAAGATTTTTAGAGAATCCTAGTTCTAAAAATGTTGTTCAAGTTAAGGAACTTTTACGTTACCTTGCTGGTACGAAGTATTTGGGTATAGTTTATAGAAATACGCCATCCATGTATCAACACTGGAAGATCAACTTCAGAAACAGTTTTTATGTTTGCCAAAGGAGTCATTTCGTGGTCAAGCCACAGGCAAAGCATAATAGCAACTTCGACTACAGAGGCCGAATTAATTGCAGCGATTGAAGCAATAACAGAGCTAGTTTGGCTAACGAGACTATTTAAAGAAATTTGCTCTGATAATGAGGATCCAGTTCTACAAGTTGACAATTCCACAGCAGTAAAATTAGCTCATAACCCAGAGTTGCACAGAAGAACGAAGCACATTAGAATAAGACACTTTTTTGTTAGAGAAAAAGTTATCGGGGGTTCTATTGCCGTTCAGCAAGTCTCTACAGAAGAGCAGTTGGCGGACATAATGACGAAGCCATTAGCAGTTTACAGATGTTAAGGACTCTTTTAGGGCTTTCTTAAAATCTAATCAACAAGGGAAAGTATTGAAGTGAATTTATGAGGGACATTTTAGTTTGAAGTAATGTCAACGATTTTGTCATCGAATCTGTTAAATATGTCACTATTCGAAATATAGTTTTACAGCAAGAATAAGCTAGTTATTCAATATATAAAATTAAATTTTGCGAGACAGCAAAAATGCATGTATGCGTTTTTTTTTTAAACAAGAGTACATCTGCCGATTTTGCAATTTGACAGGAGACTGTATTTTGCACGAATCTGGTTTCAGATTTTTGCATCATCATTTCATCTACTATTTCCCACCACCGTACTGATGAGCATCTCAAGTGTAAAACCCGGATCTACGGTTATTAACCCGTTTTTGAGGGAAACCTTACTATTCATTGTTAATATTAGTCAATCAACCTGGGAAATGTCTGTGAAACTTACTATAAGCATAAAATTAAAGGTAATAAAAGCATAAAATCAAAGGTAATAAAAGCATCAGACCATCTTTCTTAAAGTGGTGGTTAAATTTTAGAAGTGATCTAATTGCAACCGAATAAGATTACATCATGCTTATATTTATTTTTTTTTGTCGATTTTATTTTTAAACCTCATCTCTCGCCTTATTTTTTGATCTATGCCTAAGAGATTAAAAAGTTCCTTTTTGTTTTCTTGTATAGATAGGCACTGCAGAGTTGAGATATACTGAACGCACGGGGTTATATTAAACAAAGAGGATTATTCTTTGAATTCGTTCCTGTTCAGTCATGACAAAATGGATTCAAACATTTTGGTTGGTTAAAACAATGCAATTTTCTACTTTCATAAAAATCTAGCTCACTCGAAAATACCTTTTTCTGGCATACATTTTCGATTTTTTTAGGAGGACCAATTAATAGTAGCAAAACAGAATTTACATAGATAATACTTTTCCTGAGGACTTAAGCTTGCGACGCAACGCAGAGTCCAGAAAAGCTTTAAGTGCTGCAAAACTTGTTAGGACCAATATTTTTTCTTGAAGTGCAAAACTACAGTTTTTTTTAAATCGGTGCGGGAAAATTTGTAGCAATAAGAATATTCATAAAATTGTCCGAGTTGTCTATGAGAAAACGTCGTTGGTCAACAAACATGGGGTAGTAACGCACACGATAAAATTTATAAAAACAAAATGTTTCCTTTTGCATAGATATTTCTATTTACATATTCTAACAGTAGCTGACTCAACTCACATTTTCTTAAATAATTTATAAAAACGCGAAAAATATTCAAATTTTTAGCTTTTAGGGAGCAAAAAAAACTATCAAGTCGTTGATTGTTGAGCAGCAAAAAAAAATTGCCTGCGTGCTGTTACACATTGATTGATACAATTAAAAAAAATTCTCCTGCCGAACGAAGTTTTTTTGAAATATTTCATACATAAAAATCGCGAAAAATTGAGTTAAGTAATGGAGTCCACACTTTGCAAAAGACATGAAATTTTGCACACTTATTCAAAATTGTATAAAAAGTGGCTGCATTGTATCCCTATTTCTCAACTGTCAAATTTGACATTTTAGTTTTGAAAATACTAGATTTATACTAAATTCAAGCAAATTCTACCACTCTCCTGCGAATTTGAGTACCAATTTTAAAATTTTGTGTCTCTAGGACTTTCCGCTAAGGTTTGTTCATTAAAGTCATTTATTTGCAACCGACAACATGAAGCCACTAATTGTCAACCTTTGTCGCCTGCATTGAAAAAAATGGTATTCTGTATTTAAGAGTAGACCTATACTCAAAAAAAATATACTTAATTCTAGAATATTATTCTTCTAAAAACATTATTAAATATTTTGCTTATTCTTAAATTTTTAAAACAGGTGTTTTTAAATTACTACCCGTGTTTGATTCAAGAAAACTTGCTAGCTAAAACATTACTTTTTTTGTATAATTTGTTTTTAATTTTCGCGCATTTAGAATTTTAGTAAAAAATCTAGATCAAGACTACATTTCAATCCAATTTTTTAAATGTTTCGTAAAAAAGCAAAAAAAAATCAACAATTCTGCTTACACTACAAAAACATTTGCCTGCAAGGCTATATGATATTAATGATTGTCCCGAGATAAATTTAATTAAGGCAATATTTTTGTCAACAACATTTAGAACGTGTAAAAAATGGCAATTTTGCAATTGTTTTCTTAACATTTTTACCTGCGGATTTCGGCAACCAATCTAACTTTCACCTCCGTGGCGCAATGGCTATCGTTTTTGCTTGCCGCGCGAAAGGTCCCGGGTTTCAATCGCGGCTAGGCGAATATGTTGTGTTTGTCTTAAACTTTGATTGATACTTATGTTTTAGTACAAGGCTAGACTGTCTGGCTCTTAAATATAAATAAGTTATTTTTTCATAAGTATAACCTGATCGAACACAACACCTACAAAACGGCCCCCCCCCCTTTGAAATCGGCTTTATCCGCCCCTGTACTCTCTAACTTATTTAAAAGAAAATATTTAAAAAGAAATCTATTAAAGTTAAAAATTGAAAAATTGCTTTGCTAAGTATAATATTATTAGTTCATAATTATGTACAGTAGCGTACGCAAAATTTGTTCTTGGAAAGAAGATGGGGGCTTAAGTCACAACAAACCTTTTAGGAGCCTATCTTTAGTTACTCCCACCCCATTGGGTACTTCGGTGTAGTATAGGTCCATATATTCACACATCTTCATCATACATACCAGTGGCGGTCCTAGCCATTTAAAAAGGAGGAGGGGGGCGGTTTCGATACGAAAAAAAATAGAATAAAAGCATAGCTTTTATGAGGAAAAAAACTTAGTAACTATAAGCGCGGATTTGGTCTTAAATCTAGGGGGAGGTACTCAGATTTTTAGTCGTTTATTTTTATAACATTATATCAACGGTATTATAGCGCCGCAGACGAAAATTTTTTTGCACTAAATAGTGCATTTTTTGATTTAAAATTAAAATAAAATTTTAAACATATTAATAGTTTCAAAGCG
The DNA here is from genome assembly GCA_963921995.1 of Oxystoma pomonae. Lineage (NCBI taxonomy): Eukaryota > Metazoa > Arthropoda > Insecta > Coleoptera > Brentidae > Oxystoma > Oxystoma pomonae. Next base: position 72,578,617 of record OY998164.1, on the reverse strand, counting down.
CCGCAGGCGAAAATTTTTAAGAAAATGACAGTACAAATGCCATTTTTAACAGTAAATATCAAAGGTGTTATAGCGCCGCAATTTATGCCCTACTTTTGGTTTTCTAAATGTTTTTATAAAAAAAGATAAAACCAGGGAAACGGAATTTAACTACCCCCCCCCCATCCCCCTGAAATCCGCGCTTGAGTAATTACGTATAATTTTTTCGGTTATAAAAAACATAGATAACAAACCAACCAGAAACAAAACTTATTAGCTAAATACTTTTTTACGTCTAAAAAGCTTTTTGGTGAAACATTACTTTTTTTATCGCATATCTCAAACATAAGATGCCTATCTCAAAAAAAAAATCGTTTCCGATTTTTTTGGGCAAACCGGTCAATTTCAATTTTCTGTTGATATGCAGCAACGCTAAGCCGTCAGACGAATTTCCGTAATAGGTTTTTAAGTACTTATGTTTTCAATCTTCTGAAGCATGAGAAGCTTCTTTCTGACGAAGCATTACTTACTCGCAAACTTCCAGGAATGTTCTTGTCAACGGAAAAATATTGCCACACTTGTTCATTGCCTCGAAAACGTTATCAGGTATGTTTTGAGTTAAGCTTTTGCCTACTTCTGACCAATATTGTTTCCAAATAGGTACCGACTTCTCCCAAAGTTCAAGAATTTGTGTTTTGGATTAAGTCAAAAATACCTTTTTATGTCCGAATTGATTTTGTCTAAAACTTGTTTATAAATAGAAACTCTATAATACTGTTCTGTATTTCCAATGGTTTTCTTGGTTTGACGAATTAAAGGTCAAACTGTCCCAAAATATTGTGGAGGGATTCTATTTCTCCAAAGACTTCAGGGTTATTACCACCAGCATCTTTATTGTGTACTTTTTTCTGGAGCTAAGGGGAGGGCGATTGCCACCCCTGCTCCCCCCCCCCTTGGCCACTATACATACATTCCCATTTCAACTACGAATAGGAAACTATATTTGTAACATAAAAAAGTGAACTTTTGCAGAAACAGTTAAAAGCCAGGAAAAAAATAAAGAAAACACATTTTTAATGCAAAATATGTTTTCAGAGTTTGATCCTGCAGTCTACTTTGATAAAACTTTTGAATGACTCAATTTTAATGACCTTCTCAAAAAGTAAGTTTTACAAATCATTGAAAAGCCGCTTTAGATTGGTAAATTGGCTTCAAAAAAGCTTTAAAGTAGAATTTGTTTAACGGAATTTTATAGTATACTACCGGTGTGACCGATATTTATTGCTTTAAAATCCTACCTATGTTATAATTAATAAAAAACATTTATATAAAAAAAAATTATACATTATTGAGCAAGCAACAATCGAATATTACTGTTATTTCCAGTTTTAAGATAAAAAACAGGAAACTTGCTTGATTTTAATTGGTAATATTGAAACCTACAAAAGAAAAAAGTTGTTTTACGTAAAAAGCCCTACTTCCTAATGACTTTACTGTTTTATTATTTAATACTTAATATTTTTACGTTGCTAGAGAATTTGAAGATCATTTAAAGCTACACTCATTTATATGTTGACACTTTGAGAAAGAACCTGTTGTCATAAAAAATGTGACCGTTTTGGTTACCTTAACGTCTAATTATATTTATAAAACTAATTCTTTGATAGATAGTAGTATGCTTTCAAACCCAATGCGCGCTAAAAAACTCTGTAATAGCTTTTTCTTATTAAGTGCCCAAATATACATAAGTAGTGTCGAAAATATTATGCAGGCAGGGGCTTTTATGATGCTATGTTGTAAAGCGATGTAGCGACCCCTTTAAAAAATTGAATGGGTTCTCTCTACCGAAAAATGTTTCCGCAGAGTCTTAAAATTTACTTCAAGTTATTCTCATTGCGACGAAACCATATTTAATTGGATGTGAAATAATTAGTAGGTCTCACTCCGGAATCCAATTAATTTGGTGAACAACTTAACCTGAAGACCGCCAAACCATCCCCGCTTCACAGTTGTGAAAAATAAAAGCTCTTGTAACAGTGACGTTACACTTTGCACTGCGACTTTAGAGCAAATTGCAGATGCTGTAAAGTCTTGCAGGACTTTTAGTACTTGTTACACACAGAAACCGTCCTTCAATAAATATCATACGTACAGAGTCTTTAGTTACATATTTTTTTTTTCAAACGACCGGAAAATGGCCACTTTCCGTACGATTTTTCATACGGAAAGTTCTACATTACAAAGCATGTTCTTTCGAAATATTTCTACTCTCCAGAAAGGACCTTTTTGTTCAATTTTCCGGTCCCTTGATCCTTTTCCGGTCTCATTTTTGGCCAAGTTGTCTTTAACTTCTTGTTGACAGCTTCTAGCTTGTTTTTTTGGGCAGTTTTGACACTTCTAAAAAAGCTGTTTTAAATTTGTTTTAAAAGTTTTGTTTACAAAAATGACTCAGATCTAGAAAATGAGTTGAATCCGGAGGAAATAATAAAAGCTGTTTCAAGAGTCACATACACCGAAAAATCGACCACACATTTTTAATTCTTAAAGTAAGAGTATACTATAAATATAGGTAAATAAAGAACAAACCTAGAAATCTGCCGTTTATGAGCTCTTTTATCATTATTTTGCTTGATAAGTTGGTCATGGTTGGCTATAACTGGTCGTCAGTCATCACTGATTTAGCTGTGTGAAGCTAATAGGCACTACACTATAATTTTTCTAATGTTTCATACAATTTTGCACAAGTTAAAAATACAAAAATCATTTCTAACCACAAAACTTTACTTGGTTTTCTTAGTTTTCATCTGAAAAACTACCAGCCTTAGCGGCAATGGCTGTCTAGCCAACAAGAAGCAGAAAATATCAGGGGACTGTTCATAAATTACGCAACACGGCTAGGCGTCGACGAAAGTGATAGATACTAAAATGATTTTTCTGATCGTTTGAAAAAAAAAGTACGTACGATACACGACCGGAAAGTGTCTTATAGGTCTCCGCAGGTTTACAGAACTCGCCTGCGGCTCGCCCTGTAAATTTCCTGCGTCCACCTGTAAAGACCGGTCTAGTGACGTAAATACCTATTACGAGGAAAACATAAGAACCGAAAACACTCTTTAGAAGTTAAATGTCAACTAATAGTAGTAACAGTCAGTCCACACGTCAAATTTTTCGCAATAATGAGCAGAATACATCAGGGCACGACCGATCGGACCGAAAATGTTAGAGTAATAATTTTGAGGTTACATTTTTATCTGAATTTATTATTGTTTTACCTTTACCTAAACTTTTCTCGAGTTGGATTTTAAAATATCTTATTTTTAGTTGTTTTTAGTAGATTGAAAGGTGGAGGCTGCTGCGATATTTTAAAAAACTGAAGACATTTTTTAAATTTTACTAAAACATTTGTAAGGAAGAATTTGTCCTTTTTCTGTTTTTCTGATATTTTGCTTTAACGAAAATATAAAATTCAACTTTAAAAAAATAATAATTGCTTTGAAAATTAAGAAAAAGATATGGTCGACACCAGTTTTGAAATCGCGATCTTCTGCAAGGATTAGAGGATCCTTAAATCGAATATTAGAAACCCTTTCCGCTGGGTCACCATCTCATTCTTCAAAATTTTCTTTATAAAAATTGTGGCATACACTCAGAACTTTTCAAAGTAGAGAAATATAGTAGATAAAATGGCTCATTTTTACGGCATTTTGATGATTAAACAATTAATGCGAGTTATAGGTAAAACTAAAATACATTAAAAAATTTCAAAAAAACACGAGGAAAACTTTCACAGCATCTTGGTTAAAGTCGGTCCAGGTACACTTATGTTCGTATCGACAAACGCAAAAATTCCCCGATTAGGCTTTCAGGTACACTTATACTCGTACCCACCAACGCAAAAATTTCCCAATTAGGCTTTAACCGTTGTTAGTTACTAATAGGTGTTTATAATGTGGTGTTTCTCATTTCAAACTCCAATTAGTATTAATCATGATTAAACCTTAATCGGAGAATTTTCACGTTGGTGGATATGGACATTGATGAAGAAGTAGTAGCTAAAAAAGTTGTCGATAAATATTTGTCTAGATGCGCTAAATCGGCTCCCAGAAGTAAAGAACTCCAAATACATATCTTTGCTTTTTGGTCTTACTTTATTGCTTTTCATTATAATGTCAAAATGTAACCCTCATTCAGAAAAATTCCCAATTATCATTTATAAGAATTACTTACCCCAAATAGATAATTCACTTAAATACGAAACAAAAGATCTATCTATTTAGGGCAAAAGGACCGATCTATTTATCGTTAATGACAAACTATTTATGGTTAATGGAAAACTATTTATGGTTAATAAAAATGGCAGTTTTTACAACTAGTGGCTAAAATAGTGCTTTTGTTACAAGCGTTGTTTTATATAACGAGCGCTGCGAGGTATTTAAAAACGCGAGTAAAAAAAACACAGTTTAGCCGCTAGTTGTGAACACTATTTTTTTAAATACGTGTATCAAAAAATCCAAGAAAAACAAAACAATACTTTTAAAAATTTCGAACGAAGAGCACTTCCCGCAACACACCATCTTACCACTAAAAATCAAGGCGGCTGGTAAATGAAATAACAATGGTTTCCATAGCGATGTGCCTTTTTACTCGGTGACGTTCATTGTTGTGACATTTTAATTTTTGACAGTTTGATATTTTGACGATGGTCTTAAATGATTTTTTCGTAAATACTTTTGAAAACTGGCGGAAATGGCTTGATTTTTAGGAAAGAATAATCAGATTTTTTCAATACTACTATTAAAAAACGGACGGATAAAAAAAAGCTTTTGTTATCTACAGACAGACTAAAATCATGTTTTTGATGAAGGTATAAAAAAACTATTTAGGTTAGATAGAAACTTAATTTGGTGTCAATAGATTTTCTACTTACTTTAAACGATTTATCTTTTAACTACACAACTAAAATCTCATTAAATCATAAAATATGACAAATACAATAAAAAATATATTTTTGTGTTCTACAAACCAATACACCATAAGAAAGAGAAATAAAAACAAAAAATAAATAAATTGGAAGACCACATCGGGGTTCGAACTCTCAACCTATGGGTTGCCAGGCCAAGCTTATACCACTGCACGATTACGACTTCTATACGAAAAATGTCAAACTCGCGGTATATAAACGGTTTGGCAGACTCTCTTGGGCAGAATAAGTACTCAGAAATATTTTAAAATTTTGTTAGATTTATTAAATTATATTATGCCTATTTGTGACAAACGAAAAATCCATATAACTATGAGATACTATAACGTGCCGCAAAATGTGTAACGAAAATAACTTTGAAAAACAAAGAAGAAAATTCAACGTCACAGTTGGCTTTGAAACTGTTTGGGCCACCAGGCCATAAACCAAAAATCTACTGCGCATGCACTAACAAATCCATGCCTGGTGTCGTAATGACCTTTCGATAATTTAATGACACGGTATTAATTTGAGTGACAGTGACAACGACATCATCTGTCCGAAAACTATGATTTTATTTAATTGAATTTATTTATTATATTATAGATAAAGCATCTCCAACCGCAAGTTTAACCTTACTCGAGGGTTTCAATCCAGCAGGTAAACCCGTTACACGAAGACATGTCCCCAAGTGCTGAACCCACTTCCTGAGAAAACTGGGCATTGTCGAAAAGTTTACATTTTTGACGAGGTATGGTTTGGCCATTTTGCTTATGTTATTGTGGAGTTTTTGTGTTTTAAAATTTTTTTGGCGGTATTTTCTCTGATTGCGTGCTTTATTATTACGCGGGAAACATTAGAGAACACTTTTTCAATTTTTTTACGGTAGTGTCCACTCTTTCAATAGATTTTCCAAAAGTAAACAAAAATATCAAACATAAACCTATATTTTGCTGTCAGATGGTTGCCAGCTACTTTCACTTCTGACGCAATCGACGCGCCTGCCCATTACACTCCTCGTCTATGGGGTTTTTCCAGGCCAACTTGATTGGGAGAGTTATTATCGGTACGCATTTTTCTCAGAAAAAGCAAGGGGAGGGCAACCATATTATCTCATAGTTATATGGCAAAACCCTTTCGCAGTAAATAGAAAAATTGTTATGGGTTAATACTTAGTTGATTAATAATTTGATCACTTGAGGTTATAAAGTTACTAAGGGAAAATTTTTTAGCTGTAAATAGAAAAATCATTAAGGGTTAATAGTTACTTCGTTAATAATTTGTGGTTATAAGGTTACTTGTTTACCACAGATAGATACTTTTTTTACCACAAATATATTAAAGTTAAGTGGATAAATATTAATGACAAATAAAAATTTCACTTAGAGCCAATAAGAAATCACTAAGAGGTAATAAGATTAAGCCAAATAGGTGGATCTGCTTAAGGTAACTGAATTGTGTGTTTCGGGTAAACAGAAACTTCACTTGCCACTAGTGGAAGATGTTAAGCAGGAATCCTACTTGGCCATGTTTTCTCAGTGCTAGGCACATAAATATTTGGCATACTGTGGGCCAAGGCCGAAAGTGATGCTTCAAAACTTAATTATTTACTTGCCGCTACTTGAAAAAGCCTTTTAAACAAAAGAAGAGTAAATTAAAAAGCTATGTCAAAGGAGGGAAGATTTTAAAGACAATGAAATTGAGGGAAAAATTCAAAATCTGACACAGAGAGTAAACTTTGAAAAAGAAAATGAAATTCATACATAAAGACAGGATATTATAGAAGTAGGTCACGAACAACAAGTAAAACCGGCGGTCAATTATCAACTCAAAAGAGAAATAAAAGAAAAAGCAAAAAGGAAGGCTGTGAGAAAAATACTTCAGTGTAAAATACAATAAACCTGAAAAAAAGGTTTTGGGCTCTAAATATTGAACGAATTACTTTTTGACTATAATCATTTACTCTGTGGCGTAGCCAAAATCGACTTTGGGGGGGTTTCGTTATTTAATAAAAATCAATTACCTATGTACCTATATGGAAAACTTTTAAAAATTAGGCGTATTGCTTGAGCCTGTTGAACTGAAGGGCGGGTAGGGAAGCGATTTAATAGATGTTGAGTTAGTGTATATGAAACAAAAATACTTATTTTTAAAAGTAACTCTCATCTAGTCTCATTTTCAGATTTTTCCAACATTACCCCTTAAAGCTGCAGTCAAAAAATTTGAAAAAAAAATACAGTAAAATGCTATTTTTTACGTGTTTCCAATATTGTTGACAAAAAAGTTTCTTGAAATTAAACAAAATTGTAACAATATTTAATATATATAAAAAACTAAAAATTCTTTAAAAATTTTGATCTCCTAGGGTTTTTGTAAAATTGTAAAATAGTTTTTAAAAAGTAGATTGGGTTAGATGCCAAGAAGGGGTGGATTGCAAGGTCCCAGCATGTAGCAGATTAAATTAAAAATTTTATACCCATTTATCAGTAGGTGCACTCCCTCCCAACCAGAGTTTTACGATACTGTTTGTAGAAAGAAGTAATTAGGAAGTATGGGCGTTTCTGAAAATAGTAATAATTTGTAAATGAATAATATATATACCTGAAATGGCTTTGGTTGGGTTGGGTACCTGTAGCTTATTTTGTAATTTTCCAGAAGTTTAAGGTCTCATACAAATATATAGTTGTGTTTCTGTTACACTTTACGTATATTTTATTTAATAAAACAAAGGGTAAGGTGATGTTTGTGAGCTCATAAATAATTAGCGGGTTACCCTGGGGTGAATATCCCTTGAATTTTTGAACGCGGGTGTTGGATTTGTTTTGAAAGTTAATTTTGTTTCATCTTATGGGAAGAATCCATTAGCAATGAGAATTGCCCCAAATATCATAATTTTTGTGTAAAATACACTTTTTGTTCACCCAGACCAAAAAAGTAAACAATAAAAACACACTTCTTAGGTCAACACGCTATTTCGCAGACACGGTTAACTTTTACCCAGCTCAAGACCACGGCGATTTTGGCGCACTCCGGGCGATCACCTTTTTGATTTTCGAACGGGGGTGTATGACGTCATTACTTTCATCTCTGTCATTTTCGAATGATTTTGAGCTAGCCGAAGTATAACCTTTACCCAGGGGTGACAATTTTCCAACGCACCGCAGTGGTATATTTGTTGCCAAATCATAAATCCGCCGCAGATGAAATTTTAAGAAAAATTATACTAAGAATGCCATTTTTTACACGTTTGGAATACTGGTGATTAAAAATTCCTTAGATTTAAACTAAAATTGTTAATGACGTCATAGCACTACAGGCAAAATTTTTAAAATTTAAGACATCACACCAAACACACGTCAGAAACCGTAGTAAAAGGTCAAAAAAGTGGGAGAACTATAGCTTTCCTTGGTGCCATTGATCATGATTAATTTATTGTAGATTGGGTGGGACCTCCTAAGGGGCGTTTTAACCCCCAACCCCCTCCCTGGTTACGCCACTGAATTACTGTAGAAACTATCTTGTTTTAAGCTATAAGACGCTCACTCTAAAAGAGCATTAATTGAAACTTGATGCACTTTCTAATGGAATACTATAAGCTTTCCAGATGAACACATTGTTGATATGACTAAAAATAAATATTGGTTATACATCAGTCATTTATTTATTTTAAGAAAAATAAGAAGCAATTAAAACCAAATTTCAAAATTAAGCTCTTAGCAAACGGTCGAGTGGTGAGAGCACTAAAGGTAAAGTGTTGAGCTTAAAATTGAATAATTTACTGCACTGCACGAGATCATGTAATATTGGAAAGTAAAGGTGCACGTAATTGGTCAGTTATTTGAAAAAAGGGCTGAATGTAAGTTTAAGAAAAGACAAAGCGTTTTATAAAATAACGTATTATTTCTGTAGGCGCTATTTGTTTTTTCATTAAAAAAATAATCATTAAAATTTTAAATAATACATTTTTTTAGGTACCAAATGGGTTCTCCAAAAAACTCAATTGTTTATTGGCTTTCATGAGCATTTGTCCTTTCATTTTGCAAGTTTCTACTAGCCAAATTTTTAACCTTGAAAAAACTAGTAAAAAATATTTTTTTTACGATATTTTTAATGGTTTTACAAGTATGTTTTAAAAACTGTTTAGAAGCCGAGAGCTTCAGCTTTGAACTTCTAAGATCGCTTGGTGGAGCAGTTAACCAACTCATTAACAAAAAATCTGAACATCAGGACCCTGCTTCAGCAACGTTTTAAAGGCGAGATTATTCACACGCTGGTGGTCAAGACTAATGCTGTGTACAATGTAGATTTTTGACTTATTTTAAGTTTATTCCGTTCTTCGATTCTCCGAGTTACCGGACTGCTATTTTTTACATCTAGACTGTGACTGGAATTTCTGGAGACTGTAATAATAATTAATGCTGCAACCTTGCAGACATTTGGGATGCAAACTGTAATTCATACCTTACATGCATTAGTATAACCAAGTAAGAAATACGCCACAAGGCAATAATAGAAAACATTTTAGTTAAGAGTTTAATGTTGTTTGCGGTTGTAAAAGTTTAATAAATTTATATTCTAGGCGTAGGAGTATGAACAGAAAAAAACAGGAAAGGACATAATTATAATAACGGAATAAGCATTTTCCTTTTATATTATTTTTATTTAGATATTTAGAAATTTGTGTCTTTTGTGGTCAGGAGAACCTTCTGTTTTTCTTTTCCAGTAGTTCATTTAGCGTTATCCAGGGTGCACCACGAAGAGGCGAACTAGCTTTACACCCCTGAAGATTTTCTGATTGCGACCCCAGAATCAATAGCTTACATCACTTCATTGACTTTATTATTATGATTATTGAAAGTTTTGTTTATTAAAAATATTAAAATAAATAAATATTTAAATATTTTAAATTTGTACTATAATTGAGTGGAGAAGGGTAAATTTGTGGTTTTTTTCGCGTTTCTTCTTTATTTTACAATAATATAAGTCCTTATTCTTTGTCAGTGTGCTTTTTGACAGTGTGTTATATTGTAGTATTTCGTTAGTAAGCGGACATATCTGCCCCCTCCCAGGACGAGAAAAAAAAAGACGCAAAAAGGTCAAAAATTTTACTTAAAAAATGGAATCAAATTACAAAATCAATTTTTCTCTTCTGTCTTCTCGCAAAATTCTCCACTTCCATAGGAACGTTTTTATGAACATGGAGAAGCGCGAATCCCCTTAGTACCTCTGGAGGAAACCACTCTTGAAGGTCGTTTCTCATGGAGTCTGGAAGAGGGATGTAGACGCTTCTGCGAAAATAATATTACCGACAGCGTTCGTTTTGGTTTTGCACGACGCCGTAAAATAACAGTGTTTTCAATTTGCAGAAAAAATGTGCATTGGGTTATGAACGTTACGTCACTCTTTTTTACTCCACAATAATTTTTACGTATGTTGTAAGAATTTCACATAAAATTTCGGAAAGTCACTAGATATGATGTCCAAGTTAATCCCCCAATTTTCAAATTTTATTTTACATCACTGTTAGTTATTACACAGATTTAATGAAAAATAAAAAAAGGCATAAATGAAGTGTAGAAACCTTCTTATATCTCATTGGTAAAGCTTCGTAAAAAAATCACTATCCATCGTAAAAAAATTGTCATCGATTAAGCTCAAATTGTAATTTTCGTGATCTGCCCCTTTAAATATTAAAAAAACCTCAAATTATTCAAAATCACTTTTTTAAGAACTGTGTAGGTTTTGGCATAACTTTCAAAAAAGCATAGAAATATAAAGAAAATCATAGGATTTTCGCTAAAACGTATTGAAATTTGGAAATCATCAAGAAAACCATCCATAATATATACTAACACATGTACCTGTAAAATGGGTATGATTTTATCGGTATTGCAACAGCGCCTGCCAGGTCAGCCCCGATAATTAAAAAAGGAAAATAATTTAGCGTTCAAAGAAAATTATTTATGATCAAAAACCAATTTTTGTTAAATAGACAAAATCCCTAAGAATTTACCATATTAGGAGTTGCCTCGTATTTCAATGTTTATTTATTATTAATTTTTTATTTTTTATTGGGGTTTTCCAAAACAGCAATATTTAAATCAGAAACGTGAAATATTTCTAACACACATTTGGTGTGGATTTATGTTAATGTTTTCTTGATTTAGGGCTTTAACCATATTGCTTGTTTAGCCAAATCCTTAAAATATTCCATTGTGTTTTTTAATTAAGTTATAGTTTAAGATTTAAAATTAAATTATTTGAAAAATTTACCAAAGCAACCACTTACAGCATGTTTATATTTTTGGAAACCTAAAGACTGTGTGATATCCTTCTTTTTTAATTATACTTCTACATTAAAACAGAGCATGCAGAGTATTTTCGAATTGTTTTTCTTCAAATTAAATTAAGACATTTACTATTCTACCTCAAAACGTACAAGGTCTCTTACGTAGAATAAAACATATGTGTTTTTCGAAACGCAACCACCTTTACCATATATTCTTTGTTTGGTTTACTCGGATATTTTCAGAGTATAGCCAGAGTTTTTTCAAGGTGTTTCCAGACTTTTCCAGAGCGTATCATACTTTTCCAGAGTGTATTCAGAATTTTCCCGGATGTATCCACACTGCTCGGGGGTGTATTCAGACTTTTCCATAGTGTCCTCGGGCATTTTTAAAGTGTATCCAGGTTTTTCCATAGTGTAGCCAAACTTTTCTAGCTTGTATTCAGGCTTTTACAGAGTGTATCCATAATTTTCTAGAATGCATCCAGACTTTTCCTGAATCCATCCAGACTTTTTCTGGGTTTATCCAGACTTTTCCAGGGTTTTACAGACTTTTTCAGGGTGTATCTAGATTTTGCTAGTATGTATGCCGACTTTTCAGAGCCTTTAAAGACTTTTCCAGAGAATATCCAGACTTTCCCAGGGTCTTTTTAGACTTTTCCAGAGTGTATCCAGGGTCTTTCCAGTCTCTTCCAGAATGTAGAAAGACTTTTCCAGGATCTTTCCAGACTTTTTCAGAGTGTATCCAGGCTTTTCCAGGGTCTTTCCAGACTTTTTCAGAGTGTATCCAGGCTTTTCTAGGGTCTTTTCAGACTTTTCCAGAATGTATCCATACTTTTCCAGGGTCTTCCCAGACTTTTCCAAGGTCTTTGCAGATTTTCCAGGGCGTATCCGGAGTTTTCCTGGGTGTATTCAGAATTTCCAGGGTGTATCGAGCCTTTTTTAGAGTTTATTCAGAATTCTTGAGTGTGTCCAGACTTTTTAAGGATGTATCCAGACTTTTCCAGTGTGTATTCAGACTTTTTCAGGGTGTATCTAGAGTTTTCCTGGGTGTATACAAACTTTTCCACGAGGTATGTAGGCGTTTCCAGGGTCTATCTAGAATTTCTTTTGAGTAGATGGACTTTTCCAATACATTTTATATGTGCTATATATGCCGATAAACTAAGATTTTTGTCCATTAATCACGGTGTAAAAAAAAAATTTTTTTTTAGGAATGAAGTTTTTTCGAAGGATATAATAGGGAAATGCTCAAAAACAATAAGGGTCTGCGAGTCAACACAAGTAATCACTATTTAAAATTTTGTTATGATTGGTGCAGGAGTTTTTGAGTTAGAGTGGCTACAACGTAGGCGACCGACAGACCAAGAAACAGACCTACAGACCGACAGACAGAGCGACGTCGTCTGGATTCGTGCTTATCACTCAAAATTCGTGGAGGATCATGAAAATTTTGAAGTTCGATTTTAAGATGATTACATTACTTCCCTTAGAGAGGGCAATAAAAAGTGACTTATTAACTGAAAAGACAAAGTTATCATTTATTCAACAGACGGTAAAAAAAAACATAGTTTGAATCTTTGAATCTGGAACTATCTTCCTCTCACAGAGATTTGCCAGAGAAAAAAGCTGTAACATTGCTTAAAGATATTCTCCCTGTCAGACCTACAGACCGACAGACAGCCCGACGGCGTCTGGATTCGTACTTATCACTCATTCGGAACCTCAAAATTCATGGAGGATCATGAAAATATCGAAGTGCGATTTTTAGATGATTACATTACTTGCCTTAGAGAGGGAAGTAAAAAGTGAGTTATTAACTGAAAAGTCAAAGTTATCATTTATTCAACAGTCGGTAAAAAATAACATAGTTTGAATCTGGAACTATCTTCCTTTCACAGAGATATGCCAGAGAAAAAACCTCTAACATTGCTTAAAGACATTCTCCTCAGAAATAACTTCTATACTAAGAATTATTTTGCGCCAAATTTTAATTCCATTTTTATTATTTGCCCTCTACGCCAGAAATCTTTTTCTGTAAATTTATAAGGACGCTAAAATTCTCCCTTAGTGCGACTATATCTAGGCATGCAACTGTAAAACATTTCTCTGTTCTGCACTAAACCTTATTTAGAACTGGCACTCGGATAGTTTTTTATGTAATTTTTTTTATATGTTAACATGATTGACCTTTAACTCCACCCAATACTCCTTGGGCGTGGAGGGAGGGTCATTGTGAATGAAGCAAAATAATTTTTTTAAAACAAAATATAGCCTATTCCTCGGGACACTCGGCATTCCAGCGATACCACTATTATCAAAATCGGTTCACCCGTTTGGGCTCTATTGTGGGACATATAAAGATACATTACATACAAACATGCTCCATCCAAATCGAAAAATCTCAGCCACGTAAAAAGTGACTTTTGTCGATTTTTTGAAAAGTCCGACTGGTTGATGGACTAGCCTCATAACTAAAGGGCGGAATATATGCAAAGTGCATATATTTTATATTTTAAAAAATTGCATATTTCCGCAAAAATTATATTTGTTTGCATACTTTTAGGTTTTTGGTTTTATCAAAAGATTAAGTGCGACCCTTGCAGATAATTGAAATAATTTAAAAGGTGGCTAGGTTTTGTCGGCTCACCCGTTTTATTATAATAATGTTTAATGCCGGCATTTATTGGGTGCTTAGGAATTTCCAAGTAATCAGCTTGCCTCATGGAGAGCAAATGTGGTCTATTTCTTTGTATTTATATTGTATAGTTTAGTTTGTCGATAGATTCCAGTGTGAAAAGAGTGATTTCGAAAATATTTTATTTCAAACGCCTAAAATGCCAAAAGCCGCTTCGTGGATTAAAAATTTTCCTGAGATGGAGTTTAGTGGGGATAAAGTGTTTTGCAAAGTTTGTGCCAAAATTATTGTTTGTGAAAAGAAGTTCCAAATTGATCAACACTTGAAAACAGCTATGCATAAAGCTAAGTTGCAGAAAAATAAATCTGTATCTGTTGAGCAGTGTGTGCAAACCGCATTTCAAAATACCAAACCAAAGAGTGAAAAGGAGGTGTTGCATCAAGACTTATGCAAAGCTTTAGTCGCAGCAAATATACCATTGAAAAAACTGCAAAATACACATTTCAAAGATTTTTTGCAAAAATATTGTAATCAAAACATCCCGATGAATGGATACTTAGAAAGAAGAATGTGCAAACAGTGTACAAAACCGTAATGAGGGAAATTAAAGTTTCACTGGGCGATGAACATTTTTATATTATTGTTGATGAAAGCACAGAGTCTTGTGGTGGATATATCGTACATCTTATGATTGGAGGGCTTCAAAAAAATGAGTCAGGGAAGTTTTTAGTGTTTTTGTCTGACTCAGCGCCGTATATGATTAAAGTAGGCCAAAACTTAAAAATTTTTTATCCCAATATGGTACATGTCACTTGTCTTTTACACGGGATAAACAGAGTTGCAGAAACTATTAGAACAGCGTATCCCTTGGTGAACAAATTAAGTTCAAATGTAAAGAAAGTGTTTTTGAAAGCACCTCTAAGAGTGCAGATCTACAGAGAGAAATTGCTAAGAGTTAGTTTACCTCCAGACCCCGTAATTACTCGATGGGGAACATGGATTAGGGCCGCGATATTCTACGCAGACCATTTTGAAGCCATTTAAGACATAGTTTTAGATTTAGAAGACAATTCGCAGTGTGTAGTGCAGTCAAGCATTATTCAAAAATGTAAATTTAGCTAAGGAACTTGTTTTTATTAAGGATAATTTTAGTTTTATACCAAATATAATAACTTCGTTAGAAAGTAGGAATATAATTTTAAGAGAATCAATTAATATTGTTGAAACTTTTTCCGCCAAATGCAAAAAAGTTCCCGGTGATGTAGGAAATAAAGTAAGGAGGAAACTCGAAGTTATTGTGGGAAAGAATGAAGGCTTTAAGTATTTAATGGAAGTCAAAAATATTTTTGATAGTAAACTATCCAACGAAGTAATACCTTGGCCTTATAACTTACTACCCAAATTAAAATATTACCAGATCACATCGGTAGATGTTGAAAGGACTTTTTCTTTGTACAAACATATTTTTACAAACAGAAGGCAAACATTTTTATTAAAAATTTTTGAAAAATATATCGTTATAAATGCATTTTATGCTATTTCAGGATGAAAATTTTACCTATTATATTTTTCCTTTAATTTTATTTAAAATATATAATTTTTGTAAGAGTCGGAGTTTCTTTATTTTCTTTTTTCCATGTTATATTCAAGGCATATAATTTCATATTTTGACAAATAAATGCATATTGTTGCATATTTCAAAGAAAAACGATACACATATATGCGCATATTTTAACTGAATTGATGTGCATATATTCCGTCGAATACTCATAACTAACTAGTATTAGCGTAGGCCAAAATAAGTTTTGTCTTTGGTAAATTTTTCTCTTTTGAATGTTTGTGGTTTGTGTAACCTACTTTATATTACACTATGTAGTAATACTAGTAGTAGTATTAGTAGGAGTAGTTGTAGTATATTACCATTATGGAAAACATATTTTGGACAAAAAGTACAGTTCGTCACTGTTATAAGTATTTAAAAAACAAGATTTAATAAAAACTACTGTTTACATATTTAAAGTTTAAAGACGTTTTCTAACGTCGTTACTGCTGTGATTTCATTTTTTTATATACTGGGACTTTCCATCCATTATAGGATCAATGCCAAGTGTTAGTCAAGTTTATGCAAAGTTCAAAGACAAACACAAAATATCCATGCACCTAGCCGGGATTCCAATCCGGAACCTAACGTGCGGCAGGTAAATACGCTACCCACTTCGCTACGGTGCACGGTGGTAAGGTCATATGAGATCATGCGGCCAAAATTGCTTTAAATAAAAACGAAAAATATATAAAATATTTCATGCTATTATTTTGTAACCACATCTAGCATAATAAATATCATATAACTAATACCATAAAAAAATGACTACTGCAAAAAATTCATTTCAACATCAGAAGTTTTTGCAAGGCAAGTAAATATTTTAATAAAATGGAAAAACCTCCATGAAGTTGAAGTAATTTTCCCCAATGGCTGTTTTGGAATTTATCCCTAAAGTTCTTTTTTTTTAAATTAAAATTATATCATGTTTTTTGAATTTAACCGATAATATTTGGTTTTCCAAAATATCTTTCTTTTGGTTCGATAAAATAAATTAGCTAATATGACACACATTATTTTTTTTAATTAAATGTTTCACTTTCTGCAAGGAAATAAATAATCTGCGAAGTTTCCGAAGATTACAGAGATTGCACTAAGAATAAACTATATTTCATCGTCTTTCATAATTAATTACTTGTATCTGCCCAAGTTTGCCTGTTCAAATGATATAAATTTTTAAAGTAGACCGTTCATCTTGATGATGCGTCAGATTATGTTCACTTGTTTTGTGAGGAGGCATCCGAGTCTAGAAATAAAGACTTCAAAAGATTTCGACAACTATATTCACGCAAATGTTCAAGATCTTCTACTAACGAAGATATTCTTCATTCACTGCTGATTTCTTTTGATCCTTATTTGACTAGTTTCGGGAGAAAATGGAAGAAAAATGTTAGTCCCGAACTGGACGTGGAAACTATTCAACTGCTAGCTTTATAGAAATGTTAAGTCTTTTGATACAATTTATTCTTTTGTATTTATCTAGTTTCTTTATTATTACTAAATTGATTCAAGTAAATATGTTATTTTCAGTAAAATATACAGGGTGTCCCACGACGAATCAACTCGATCGAAGTGGACAATGGAAAAATTTTAAAACTTGGCAGTATATGTCGATGGGGGCAACTCGGCTGAAGTATTTTCTTATTTTAAATAGGACACCCTATATATTATTTCATTTTCTATTTTTAACTGTTTTCCCACTATACTAATTGAAAATATTGGGTAAAATGCAGATTTTGAATTATGGTTTTTATCTCAAAAACAACTAAAGTTAGGTATACACATAAAATATGTCTAGAAATCTTAGAATCTTAAAATTAAATAATATATTGTGTCATTATTGTCCCATTTAAAATAAGAGAGTAGATATCCACTTCCGATATAACCGGAAGTTCCGCCATCTTGAAAATATTCTAGCCGAGTTGCCTCCATCGACATTGGTATACTGCCAAATTTTCAAAATTTTCCATAGCCCACTTTTTGAAAAATCGATCGTGCCGATTTTCGTCGTAGGGCACCCTGTATATACAAATATTTTTTTTTTATTAGTACAGACAACCTAAAATAATAAAGTTTAGTAACATTAATATAATAATAATATTAATTTTTAATGTTAAACACACTTTAAATATATCTTCAATTATAAAGGACAAAATTAGGGCTTTCGTCACTTATCTAAAAAATGCAATATTTTCGTAGTTTCTGATAAATCAGCTAATTTTTACTTGTTCTCTCTTTAAAAGCTCTCTAGCAAACTTATTTTACATTAGATCTTTGGATTTAAAAACAAAATTAATAGTTTCTATATTTTGGCCGCATAATCTCATATGACCTCACCCCCGTGAGGCGGGGCGGCGCGGCGGTCGGCTATCAGCGTGAAATTAAAGCTTATCCTTTTTTTTTTGTAATTTTGGCAAAATAATATTGTTCTCTCATTTTTCATTTTCTAGTTAGGGCATAAATTTTCCACTTTTAAAGATAAAATTCCTAAAACCTAATAATACTAACCTAAGTTAACCTTTTTTGAAAGAGAATCCCTTTTTATTTAATACCAGCTCGGTCGATTAACCGTGGTTTCTAACCCTCTTAGTCCGGTTCAACTCTATAACAAATCATGAAAGTGAAAAAGGGTCAACCAAGGCGCTAGGCTCCGATGGGTCTTTAATTTATTTAAAGCTTTTTTTCTGAGATACATTGTGTGGCAAAAAATGTTTTTCTTTATCAAAAACACGATTTGTGCCGATCAAACCATGCGGCTTTATTTAATGATAACGTTGCACGTTATTTTAAAAATCTTTGTCAATGCAGGGACTATTATAATATGATTTAAATGATAATAGGTAGTTATCGGTACATAAATCTAGCATAGCCTGAATTTGATAAAGTCGGCACTATTTTTGACAGTTCTCCATGGAAGTTAATTTTTAGGTACTGTACCCATCTGTTATGAAATGACTGAAACAAATCTTCGCATTTTTCAGGAAATTTTCAGATGTATTATTATTTTGTTCTATGGTTTGGCCTTATATGCGGTCCCGCGGCTCCGACTTACACGGGTGCAGAAAGGCCAGGTGTTCCATTCAGCGTTCTACTCTCCACCAACCGCGGGGTTAGTAGAAACGGTGTTCCGCATCGTGTGCTCTGAGCAGACGCCATGATCCGAGGATGACCGCTTTCTACATTGCGCCAGCAAGGTGTTCTGCCTTGTCACGGCAGGCTGGCAAGATTTTGAGAGCTGAGAGCAGTGTTTGCCGCGCACCTCCGAGAGCTCTAATTACCAAAACCACTGGCTTGACTGTAAAGCCACGGTACACACGGCGAGGGTCAAAGACAAGATCCTGATATTTCGTCCGTTTCCCTTCTCCTTAACAATGATGTTTGTCTCGGCAGGTGCCGAGAACTCAATGACATACATAATTTTATCATTCTTGTCAAGAAGTACTATATCCGGCTTGTTAGCATTCCCAACCAACAATTATAGTCAATTTCACTGTCGCCAAGAAAGGGTTAAAGCGTAGTAATATTTCCTACGAAAAACTATTTATAGGAAAAATTTCATTATTTTCACTTAGTGTGGTCACTATTACTGTTAAAAATTTACCACACCGTCGTAAAAATATAAAGTTATACGCGACAGTAATATAACTATATACCATTACTAGAAACACGAAAAAACTTTACAGTTACTTCATAGTTGTCACATTTAATTTCTTTAATATTACTTTTACGAGGTAACGACTCTACTGATATTAATTTGGTTGCCATTCAGTAGCCCCTACTCAATACAAAACTACAAAGTTATGGATTCTACACGGTCGTCTACCTACCACGCAGTAAGAAATAAATGTGCATATAGTGGAAAAACGTTACCTACGAGTTATCGCTACTTTACCGACATTGCAAATTACTGCACCGTCAACTGGATAAGCGACGCAGCCATGTTATTTACTCACTAAATCATTGATTAGTAGTTGCATGTATCAATAAAATTAAAAATATTAATATTTAATTAATAAACCATATTAAAACTGGAAATACATTTAATTTGGAAATCCCAACCTCAAATAATTCCGATTTTTTATCGACATTTTAGATAAAACTAGGTCAAAACTGTGGGGCGCGCGATCTTTTTATCAAAAAATCAGCATTTTTAGTAAAGTTTATAAATTTAGGATGTTGTGACTTCAGAAAAATGGTTAATAAAATGGTAATTATTAGGTATAGGTTATGATATAGATAATATTTTTGTTTTCTGTCTTGTCTTCACATATTTTATGGTGTGTATCCTGATTTAGCTTAGAAAAAGATCGACATATTTTTAATTAATAATGTGGGAAAGAAAAAACCTATAAAAACCCTAAAAAGTCAGAAATACTACTTTATGTGGTAAACAGGACGTAGCGATAACGTGCCCGTTTACTACCCGCGACTACATAATTCCTATATCGAGAGTAATCTTTACCGTCGCGATATAGTTGTATAACCGTCCCAATGCATTCCCAAAAATGGTGAATACCTCGAGGTATAGTAGTAATAAAACCGTCGCCGTGATATGACGCCACAACTCTATTAGAGATAGGGCGTGAAGCCGGAGAGTGGGGAATGCGAAATTCCCGTATATTCTGGTTCTATCATTCTCCACTAGGGACGGAATATCAGAGGGGATATATGGCAACACTGGAGTATCATCAACCGTCCGCCCTACGACACGCCATACAACTTGTGTCAGGAACCTGTATATGTATAACCCGACTTCGGTGTTCCAGGTTGCTGATGACTCCATCTTGGCAAGCAATTATAAACCCCGCAGTTTTCGACTTTAATGCACCAGACCTTAAGAATGCAAAGCTTGACTTTGTGGATAGGCCAGTGTTTAAAGAAAACGCTGTGCAATGGCTTATCCATATGTAGACGCATTAAGTAGTCCACCTCTGCACTCTTTAAGGTGGTTTTAAGTCTTTGGCTGGTCAACTCTGTAATGGAGTTTTCCTGCCGCCGACTTTTGTCGAAAACTATTTGGAGCTTATCCGATGCTCTTTGTGCTGCTTTAAAAAAGCCCCCATCCCAACTGTTTCATGGTTACGCACCATGCATAGCAGGGGATCCTCGTCTCTGATTACTTCGCAAGCGCTCCTTAGGATCAACCCTCCGTGTAAACACTCGAAACTTAAGAGTCCACGGCCTCCCTGATAACGTGGGAAGTAAAGCCGTTGGACAGACGCCTTAGGGTGATGGCTGCGATATCGCATCATCATCTTGCGGGTTTTCACGTTGATTTCGCGCAACTCGTTCACGTTCCACTTTATCACCCTAAAGGAGTAAGTGAGTAGTGGGACGGCAAGCATGTTTGTAGCAGCGACTTTGTTCTTTTCAGACAGTTGTGAATTCCACATTTGTCTTAGTCGCTGCTGATACTTGTCGCGGATAGACCCTTTTATTATATGATGATATGTATAGGTCTCTCCGGCATCTAGATGTCGTAGGATGCTCCCAACTTTATTATTATTATGATTATTATAATTTTTTGTTTTGGAAGTTAGGCTTTACCTGCGGTCCCACGGCTCCGACTTACAAGAGTGCGGATAGGCCAGGTGTTCCATTCACCGTTCTACTCCCCACCAACCGCGAGGTTAGTAGAACCGATGCTCCGAATCGTTATTATTATTATTATATTATTATTATTATATGTTGTTGTTGTCGTTAGTTAAGCATAAATTACATTATGAACTTAAAATCTAGTAGTCTTATATATATATATATATATATATACAAAAAGAAATAACGACATAAGGCAAAGTTGACATCTCCTTATAAGTACCATATGGAACCAACAAAGGGCCCTCTTCCACTTAACCTCGCTTAAGTACTTTTTTCCAAAGAGAGAAAACACAGTTTTTTTTTATTACTAATCATTAGGATAAAATTGGTTACCAGGGCTATCCAAAACCTACGTTCGAGAGCTTTTTTGGGTGCGGTGCTGTCAAAATATTGTCGACTTTTATAATATTTGCGCCAAGGTTTATGCCAATCTTTAATAAAGGACGGCACTAACTTTAATTATGTCAACTTTATAGGTGGCACGATATGAGCATGATTAAAGCAAGAACGTTAGGGGCCACCCATTAATTACGTAATGTTAAAAGTTTATACTGTGAAAGTATAACAAGGGACAGAGGAACAGAGGAAGAATTCACAAGAAAAATGTGAGGATTTCTTCCAGTAATTGTATAGTGGTGGGTAAAATGCCTAAAAATATGTAGTATTTTTGTACGGAACTGTCAAAAATAGTGCCGACTTTATTAGAGTCAGGTTATGCCGACTTTATGTAGCGATAAGTCCCTACTAACCATAATAAACTTAACTTACGCACTTACGCATTAACATTCCCCTAACGCTAACGAACATGTTCAAGCAAATTTCGTCAATGAAGTTGCTTGATTCTAATAATTGTCGATTTTTCACATTATAACTCGAGTATAACAAATTGTTAAACTTGAGTATAAAGTTAGTAAGCTCAAGAAGGAAGTTTACCCTAACAACACATGTAAGTTAGTAAGTTCAAACCTTATAATACTTTATAAATTATATGAGGAGGAAGTGTACCCTAGCACCACATGTACGCTTTAAGAACGTTTAAAATGTCCCACAGGGACTCACAGGACGTTTTAAAAACACAATGGGGACGTTTAAAAAAATTCTTAAATATCCCAGTAATGTTTTACAAACATTCAAAGAATGTGAAGACATCCAAAACACATTTTAAAAATGTCCAAAGAATATGTTAAAAACGTTTGAGAAACGTTTTGAAAACGTTCAATGAACATTTTAAAAACGTTAAATTTCCCCAGAAACGTTTTTGCACTCCGCAGTTACATAAATAAATATTTAGTGTGATGGCTATAAACACTTAAAAATAGTCAGTTCATTTTCATCAGCGTTGAAAATGTCATTTATTTTATAAGAAGCTAAAAGTTCCGGAGGGTATCTTGAATCCAGTTATACCACTTTTCTTTATCCACTGCAGCACTTTCACCACATACTTTTTTTGTAATAGGCCGTATATTTAAAACGAAAAGAAAGAGTCACGCACCACAAATTAAAAAAAAAACACAATCTTCCCTTTTTTGAAATTTTTCTAGATCACTAAAATAGTTCGAGAAAAAGGCAGGTTCAAGTTACAGATGTTCGAGTTAGGGAGGACCGAACATTCTCCAATCAAGTGCAATATCTAGGGCTCACACTGGACCGCAAACTCACCTGGAAGAGCCATTAGATAAAACTTGTTGGCAAGACGGCAAGATGGTATAACTGATTCATCAAACATTTATAGAGCCCATGGGCCTCGTTTGTATGATGGCCAAAAACCGAACAGGTTATCGCTCAAATCAAACTCAGTAGGGTACAAAGGCTGATCTGTACAACCTGCCCCACCGCAGCCTTGGAGACACTGCTATACATGTCTCCACTTCATCTTAGCGTGAACAAAATCCAGATAGGCAGATTCAAGCCTAGAGATCTAAGAGGTCACCTCCGCATTTGCAAAGAAATAAAACTGGAAAATGCCAGCAAACCAACCGACCAAATGACGGCCGTTTGGATTCAAAGATTCTATTCGAAGTGATAAACGACCGCCAATCATGAAAAAATAAAAAAACTACCCGCTAAACACAACTAAAAAAAAAACGTTATTTTCGTAGTTAAGAAAAAACGCAGAATATCCGCTAAATAAACGTTTTTTTTATACCTTCATCAAAACATTATTTTAGTAACTGTCTGCAGATAACTAAAGCATGTTTTTTTTTGGTTACCGATGCAAAAATACCTTTTTTTTTTTATCATGGATCCAAAAAAACATTTCTGTCCGTTTTTTACCCAAAGTTAAAGAGAAAAAGCGGAAAAAATCTAATCATTGTTGCCTAAGAATTAAGCCATTTCCGCCAGTTTTCACCAAGCATTTACGACAAAATCACTTAAAAATATCGTCAAAATATCAAATTATCAAAGATTAAAATGTCGCAATAATGAACGTCACCGAGTAAAAAGACACATCGCTATGGAAACGATTGTTATTTCATTTACCAGCCGCCTTGATTTATAGTGTAAAGATGGTGTGTTACGAGATGTTCTCTTCGTTCGAGATTTTTAAAAGTATTTTCCTGTTTTTCTTGGATTTTTTGATAAAGGTATTAAAGAAAATAGAGTTAACAACTCGCGGCTAACCTGTACTTTTTTTTACTCGCGTTTTTAAATACCTCGCTGTTGTCAAGTTATGATAACTACTATTATCAAAAAAACGTTTATTTAGCGGATATTCAGCGTTTTTTTTCACTATGAAAATAACTTTTTTTTTAGTTTTGTTTAGCGGGTACCACAATCTGAGAACGTCTCGCTCTGGTACACTGACGGCTCCAACATTGAGAATGGAGTCACATTGGGCATCTCCGGCCCCAACTTTAAGCTATCCCAGTCACTGGGAAAATATCCTACCATATTCCAAGCTGAACTGCTTCAATCAACATGTGTGCAGAGTAGTGGGCCAACTATCTTCCAAAAAAATAGCTATCTTTAGAGGAAGCCTTAAATTCCTGTACACGAACTAAGATGAAGAGTCATGCACAAAATTTCTGCAAAGGAAGGAGCTTCGTGCGGCTAAAAGAGCCGAAACGACTCCCCCTGCAATCTATAATCTACAATCTATGGAGCTGTAGTATTTGTTTGACAATAACATTGACACTAATATGGGTTTTAGTTTTTATGACAAGCCGCAATATCGAGTATAATAAGTTTTCACGGCGGCGATATTTTGCCTAGTAAAATGGCTTCTTACTTTAAAATTAAATCTAATATATTTTTCACCTCCTTAAGAGAATCCCAAAATACATATCACACAGCCGCTGCTGGCAATCGACGAAACTCTTCCGACTAGACCATCAAACTTTATGAGCTTTATCGATCTCAAAACTTCTGCACTGGCGGGCTTTTGGTTCGACTTATAGAGGAATTCGAGTTATAAATTCGAGTTCAGGTACAGGGATCACAAAAATAGTTCGAGAAAAAGGCAGGTTCGAGTTATAGATGTTCGAGTTAGGAAGGACCGAACATTCATAAATCCCATGGGCACCTACGCCTCGTTGGTATGATGTCCAAAAACCGAACAGGTTATCGCTCAGACCAAACTCAATAGGGTACAAATGCCGATCTGTACAACCTGCTCCACCGCAGCCTTGGAGACACTGCCATACATGCCTGCACTTCATCTTAGCGTGAAAAAAATCGGCAGATTCAAGCCTAGAGATCTGAGAGGTCCCCTCCGCATCCGCAAAGAAATAAAACTGGAAAATGCCAGCAAACTAACCGATCAAATGACGGCCGTTTGGATTCAAAGATTCCGTTCGAAGTGATAAACGATAGCCAATCATGGAAAAATAAAAAACTACCCGCTAAACACAACTAAAAAAAAATATTATTTTCGTAGTTAAAAAAAAGGAGAATATCATTATTTTAGTAACTGTCTGCAGATAACTAAAGCATGGTTTTTTTGGTTGCCGATGCAAAAAATATTTTTTGTTATCATGGATGCAAAAAAGATTTCTGCCCATTTTTTACCCAAAGTTAAAGAGAAATAGCAGAAAATAGTAATATTGAAAAAATCTAATCATTTTTGCCTAAGAATTAAGCCATTTTCGCTAGTTTTCACCAAATATTTACGAAAAGATCATTTAAATGAACGTCACCGAGTAAAAAGACACATCGCTATGGATTTATAGTGTAAAGATGGTGTGTTGCAATAAGTCTCTTCGTTCGAAATTTTTTAAAGTATTTTCCTGTTTTTCTTGGATTTGTTGATAAAGGAATTTAAAAAAATAGAGTTAACAACTCGCGGCTAACCTATGCTTTTTTTACTCGCGTTTTTAAATACCTCGCTTTTGTGGAGTTAAGTTGTTAAGTTGTTAAAACTACTATTAAAAAAAAAACGTTGTAATAACATTTAATAACGTTTTTTACCAAAAAAAGTTTATTTAGCGGATATTCAGCCTTTTTTTTCACTATGAAAATAACTTTTTTTTAGTTTTGTTTAGCGGGTACCACAAGATGAGAACGCCTCACTCTGGTACACTGACGGCTCCAAAATTGAGAATGGAGCCAGATTTGGCATCTCCGGCCCTAACTTTAAGCTATCCCAGTCACTGGGAAAATATCTTACCATATTCCAAGCTGAATTGCTTCAATCAACGTGTGTGCAGAGGAGTGGGACAACTATCCTTCAAGAAAATAGCTTTCTTTAGAGGAAGCATTAAATTCCGGGACACGAACTAAGATGAAGAGTCATGCACAAAATTGCTGCAAAGGAAGGAGTGCCGTACAGCTAAAAGAGCCGAAACGACTCCCCCTGCAATCTATAATCTACAGTCTAGGGAGGACCGGCTAGCGCACAGAGGAACGGCTTAGTATAATATCAGAGACATAGACCAAAAAATGTTCGTTATATTTTTAAAATTAAACTCACACAGTTATTTAGAAAGAAGCCCATTTATTATTATTTTATTGTAATTTTGGGTGATAGATATCTTAAGACGTTAAATTTTGGCTACAAATGTGTCTAATTATTACTATTTAAATGATATGCCAATTTAAAGTAAATATAAAAAAAAATCTAGTACAAAATGTTGACTTTAGTAAATATTTTTGTTATATGATTGCCTAATACTGAATAATGGTTTTTTGAAATTTTAACAGAAATAAGTCGTCTTTTTTATCAGAACTATAATAATAAAATGAACAAATTAGGTAAAAATATATCAACATCTAAGTTTTTGTATTTACAAAATTTGATATTCGACAGGATTCGCTTTACCAGTAATCTCAATATAATTGCTGGATTATTACGATCACGAAAATATAACATTTATCTGCTACGATCTGCTACAAAGATGGGTATGGAAGTTGAGCGTATGGGCAAAGCGTCATTTTTGCAGTTCATTATAAAAAGCGCATTCGAGTTGTCAAAAAATAAAAAAATATGTTTTTATAATAAAATGAAAAGCTCCTTCTTTCCAAAAAATTCAAGACGAAAAATTTAGGTGACATTTAAGCAAAGTTAGCATATACAAAAATAGGTTTTTGTAAAACGCACTATATTTTTGGGTTGCCTTGCATATGGTTTAAATCATGTAGAGTAACAATTTTTTTTAATTTAAGACTTTGCTCTTTGTACAATATAACTATGTATAAAACTCATTCCTAGCTTTTCCAGATTAAAAGTTTCAAGTAAAAAACCTCATGTCCCTCTGTTCCCATAAGGTCGTTCCACTGTCGGCTGTAGTATTTGTTTGACAATAACATTGACACTAATATGGGTTTTAGTTTTTATGACAAGCCGCAATATCGAGTATATAGGAGTATCGTTTCCCTAATCTCCTTTAACGATAAACTTATTCACAATGAATACCTAATTTCTAATCATCTCTTAAAAATTATCCCCTATGGCTACTGCTCTCTATTGCAGGTTCCATTATGTAGTGTAAAGAGTATTTTCTTTTTTAAACGGCTACTTTTTGTTTTTCAACACAAAGCGGTGAAGTTCTAGCATAGATTTTTAAGCGACAGACAAAGTAACTTTGCCTAACGCTTAGCAATTTGGCGACCCAAGAAAGTTTCTTTTTCTGCCGCCGTAAAATCCAGCAAACAACAAAGAAGTGTTTATCCCGGCGATAAATTTCGGGATGATTACACAAGTATAAGCATAAAAGGATTTTATTCAATATTTTTAAGATGTTTACAGATTATGAAGCTAGTTATTTAATAAATAAAAGTTTTACAAGTAAACTTAACCTAACACTTATAAATCTTACGGTCTAAAAACTATTCACAATATTTACACGCTTATGGTACGGTCATGATGAACCTAAATATAATTTAGTTAAATACTTGTTATTTTTTCTTAGACGTACTAAAATACACTTATAGAAGGACACGTTTTTTGGTAGTTTGAAATACTCTAAAGAACCTTAATTGAAAGAAATTAATACCACCTTATATCTTATAAACTTTACGCTTTGAACAATTATAATTTTTGCTGTTTTTTGGATAAAAATGGCAATATAAAAATCATATGCGCGATACCACTGAAGATACAGACAAATGAAAAAACAAAAATTTTTATTAAACAATTGCCTTAAATTACTACCTTCTTTCTCCAAAATACTTTTTTATAGCCTGCTGTCTCTGTTCATCAACCTTAAATATTTTTAATTTTAATGGTCAAGCCATGATGGAGGCTTAAAATATTTTAGCATAATTTAAGGGGTAAAGTTTTTAATTAAGTAATTTTTAGTATGTTTTTCACATTTTTATGTCATGATGTTGCTCATATGTTAAAGCGTTTTTTCGAAACTTTCGAATTCTAGAATAAAACACTTAAATTTTTCAAGTGTTCACTATTTTTTAGCGTTTGAAAAAAGTATTGCCAAAAAACATTTTTTCTCTATTAAATTGAAAAATATTTAGAGAGAGAGGGAAGAATTTTAGAGTTGGAGAGATAATTTAGTGAAATGCAAAAATATTTCAGGTTGTTGTCTCAAAACTATTCACAATATTTACACGCTTATGGTGAAAGAAAGAATTTAGTTAAATACCTGTTAAATTATTTTTAGATGTGCTAAAATACACTTATAGTAGGACACGTTTTTTGGTAATTCGGAAGGCTGTAAAGAACTTTGATTGAAAGAAATTAATACCACCTTATTTCTAATACACTTGTCGCTTTGAACAATTACAATTTTTGCATGACACCACCGAAGATACAGACAGATGAAAATACAGAAATTTTTATTAAACAACTGTACAGGTTAACTAAATTATTTTAAGGGTCATCATGGCTTTACCATAACAGAGAAAAAAATGTATTTTGTCAGTATTTTTTTGAACGCTAAGAAAACAGTGAAAACTTGAAAGAAGTGAGTGTTTTATTCTAGAAATCGAAAGTTTGGAGAAAAAATTGCTTAAACAAATTGATGACCCCTAAATTATGCTAAAATATTTTATGCTTTAATTGCCTTAAATTACCATAAAACTAAGGCCAATTAATATAATATTTTACAGATAATTTCAGATAAAATGCGTACATGGAAAAAGAAAATACAACGTTTTTTCTTCGTGTAGATGAGCAATTTCACACTATTTATTTTGCACCTATTGTAAACCATGACATATTTTATTTTTGATTTAAGTCAAACATTGTCAATCATTTTTGACTCAAAATTACTTTTTTTTTCTTTAACTGAGATTTTTAATATCATTTTGTTTACGAGGTATGTCAAAAAAATATTTTTTTTAAAGTAGGACATCTTGTATATTTTGCAATTTTTGAAATCTGCAAACAATTCTCTCATCAGCAATACTACACAGTAGGATCTATCTTTTACGATAATCAAGATATTTTTATCTAAATCTGTATGGAATACTTCTACAGGGTTCCTAAGCAAATCCTTAGAGGGCCAAGCAGCCGTGTATAAGACGCAGACAAACGGAAAAGCACATTAGGCAGAAAAGCATGGGCATGGGGCGATGTTGTCACTACATCTTACACGTAGTAAATCCATTCCAGGTTGTTATTTTCTAATATTTTCCATTTTCATACCTTTAGGACTGAAATAGAAATTGTTTTTGCTCGACTTTAATACCAAACTGATGGAAGATATCGTAAAAAAATTATTTTTCGGCTTTTCATTTTGTAACCATTGTCCTTACGCACTGTTTACAGGCTGGGGACTGAGATACATGCAAATGCCTAACCTAAAGCGTTCATACACGGCCGGAGATATTTCCGTAGAAACTTTGTCAAGCAAAAAGGACGGGTTGACGCCTTCGAACGTCCAACCCGGGTTTTGCACTTTGATTCGAAATCAAAAAGGAGGAACAGTCAGATGTGGGGCCGTGCACAAATTACGTAACGGTGATTTTACCAATTTTTGACCCCCTTCCCATGTAATGTTTTGTAACGGTTTGGTACGCCACTCTCCTAATATTACGTAACGATTTCAAGACCACTACCCCCCACTTATTTTCATTCCAAATTTTCTTAGTTTCACACAAATGCAAACGCTGTCGAAAACCCCCCTCCCCCCTACGTAACGTTTTGTAACCCCCCTCTCCCCTATGACCATTACGGAATTTGTGCTCGGCCCCTGTAGTCCCAGTGGAGGAGGGCGAGAAAATTGATATTTTTTTCTTAAAAATTATACTCTTTAGACCTATTTCTTTGCGTTCTCGAAATTACGTAGTTTTTGAAAAAAAAATTTAAGCGGCGCCATTTTTATTTCGTGCTTTGTTTTTCTAACATTTTTGCGTTCGGCTAATTTAATTGAAAAATTTTTGCCTGCGGCGCCCTTTATCTTTTCTTTTTCTCTTTATCTTTATCTTTTCACTCGAAAACGGAGGATCTTCCGTTTTAGGAAAACTGATCCCGTCTCTGTTTCTAAATTTTTTCGAATAAAAGTAGAGTATGACCATGGGGGAAATAATTTTTTTCTACGGTATGACGAAAATTTCGAGAAAGTTGAAGAAAAAAATAAAAAAAGTGGCAGAGCTCAAGTTTTTCGTAAAAAAAAACGTTTTTTGTAAGGAAATAAATCTTTTCACCCCTTTTTGGGTGTTACAAATATTGGCAGCCCCTTATTTTTCGCTTTTACCCTCCCGCTAGTTTTGAAGAATTGGTTCGCTACATGTTTCGAGATCATGTCATAAAATACCTCGAAAATATCAAATGTAGTATAGGGCCAGCTTTATTTAAAATCAATAATATCGCAAGCAAAAAGATCGGCAGGAGAAACAGCGCCGTTTATTGATTTCTTTGGCTGCTAGTGCTAGCTGCATGGTTTGGCCGTTTCCAGATAGATGTCACTAGTAGAACAGAATGGAAAGAAATTTAATTAAAAGCGAAGATATTTCTTTCTAATGTTAACAACCTCACGAGTTTATCGCTCAGTATCGTAAATAATGGACCCTGCCGCCTCCTTTAAGCAAGGAAATGCTGTGGTTTGGACCTGAAAACATCTAATTTTTAATTAGATTAGATGTTCAAATCTGGCCCCTTCTTGAGCCTCACAATATTCCAATCTGTTGTAAAACTCTTGGCGCGTAGCAGCCAACATTTCAGGGGTGATAAAGTTGCCTGCCTCCAAAATTTTCGCCCTCAACTCCTGTATAGTCGTAGGCCGTAAGTGAGGGTGTTGTAAAATTCTGTCGTGCCAACAACCCCATAGGAAAAAGTCATTTGGCGCAAGATCTGGTGATCGAGGAGGCCATCGGGTATTTCCATACGTGGAAATAATTCTATCACCAACTACCTGACGAAGGTAATTTGTAGCCTGGCGTGAATTGTGGGATGAACAGCCATCTTGCTGAAACCACAATTCGTCCAAATTTATGTTGAGTTCCCTCAACCGTAGTAAAACCTGGTGTTGGAGAAGATCAATATATTTTTGGCTATTCAAATTCACTTCAATGAAAAAGGGTCCAATAATGTGATCCCCGACAATACCGCTCCAAACATTTAATTTTTGAGGATGTTGCGTTCTAATACTTGCGTGCAGATGTTTATTTTCGCGGGACCAGTAGCAGCTATTTTGTGGATTGTGAGAGCTATGAAGTTCAAATGTCTTCTCGTCACTAAACAAAACTTTTGATAGGAAATTTTCGTTCCTGTCACATTTATCCCTCATAAACTCACAATATTCTAACCGGCGAAAATAATCACCTGGTTGCAATTCCTGCGACTTCCCAATCTTAAACGACTTGTAGCCGTATTTTTTTAGGATCCATTGGCAAGTACTGTTGGGAATATCCAGTGCCTCCGCAATCGGTTTCGTCGAACATGGTTCATGTGCCTCAACGTAAGCGCATACCATTTCGTCTCGTTCCACCCTGTGTGGAAGAACGGGATGCTCTGATATTCGGCCGTCGTGGTAATACTTTCTACAACTATTTATGCACCCGTACCTTTTAAAACGATGATAAATATTCTAGACAGTTTGAGTCACAGGAACCGGTCCCCCTGGAAACGCAAAAACAAAACGCCCAATGACCTCGTCCGCACTGTCACTTTTTATGTAGTTTTTAATAATAAAAATCTTTTCTTCTCTAGTATACGGCATTTTAAAAACACAAAATTTACGAAACTGAAGCGACTCGAAAGGAAATAAAAATGCAATGCCTGTGAATCCCAGTTTTTCCTCGATCATCTCATGGTGTGGCCGCCATCTAGCGGAATTTGCAGACATCTTGTCAACGATTATTATTGCAACTATGATTTATGCTCACAATGAAAGAATGGCGACAATTTTTTCTCATGAAAGCAGTCAGGAGATAATAACAAACTGGCACCATTGCTCAATATACCTGTTTCTTTTGTGCGCGCAGAACTTTCTATGCCATTTCTGTTTGATTTATTGAAATCCTATCCCTAAGGAAAATCTTAGGAACCCTGTATATTCATTCAAATATCCCCCGTGAAACAGGGCATGGACAAAAATTCATGCAAGTTTAAATGCCTCTATCTTGGAAACCATAAGAGATAGAGTATTAGTGTGTGGTATTGTCAAAAAAATAATTTTTTTTAGAGTTTAAAAATGTCAAACTATACAGGGTGTCCGGTTTAAAAAAATATATTTTTTTGCTATACCTCGTAAACAAAATGACACAAAAAAATACAAGATAGCACGATTAAAGAAAATTAAAAACCTCAGTTGAGATGTTTTTGGATTTTTTTCTAAAACCAAATTCTAACCCGCTAGAAGCACCGTTTCGTTTAAAGAATCCACCCTGCATATATTATACATAGGGAACCTAGTGGAGGGTGCAGCATTGCAACACTCATAACAAACCTAACCTAGGGGATCTAGAATTAATACGAAAGGTGATTGAAATTATGCTGATGTAAAAAGTTGAGAACCAATGCATTCGTAAGCCTAATTGTGTTTTTACATAATAACGTATAGGTCACAATAACTCATAAAAGGGAAATAAACCACTAAAATTATATTTAAAAAAAGTAGGAGCACAAAGTAGTTATTATTAGTAACGAGATTAGTAATCTATGATTCAGTAATTTAATTTAAAATATGTAATGGGAATGCGGAAATCCTTGCGAGCACACATATGTATGAATTCAAAAAATGTTTTTTTTAGCAATAGGGAAGTCAAATCAGGTTGTGTTACGTTTTATACCCCTCCTTAAAACATTTAATACATAAGATTTTTTCGTCGGATATTATTCTTTGTTCAATTTAAAGTCGATCTAGCTACGGAAAGTTAAGTAAAATGGGATGGTTATTTGACTACAAGAATTAAAAAAATACCTAATCTGCTTCTTCCCGGAATATTATGTCTTCAAAGAGGCTTTTTCCGTTGAACTATTTCACAAAAAAGGCACACTTTTTATTTGTGTTTAATTGTTAATTATTATTATTATTATTAATTAATCAATATAGCTGAATCCCGAGACGCTAGAGTGTAACGGGAGCGGTTTGCAAAATAAAAAAGGCATACGTATAATTTTTGTTGATTCTAATAGGTCATATTTTTGACACAATTAGTAATCGGTAAAAACATTTAAACAACTACTTAATCTCATGCACGACCTTTCCGCTTCGTAAAAAAGAATGGTTGGTAACAGTGTAGTAAAAGACTTTCTTTTAAAACAGTGTTTTCTGAAAAAAAACATTTTTATAGACACCACTTGTCTGTCTATAAGAAGTAAAAAATCATATACTTGAATGGTTTTCTTTATATTAAGCAAAAGTTAATTTAATTCATCAATATTATTTGTCCAGTCCATCCTACACATCTTTTGCACGTCAGTATATCATTTAAATGTTAAATAACAATAAAAAAAAAGTGTACTACTTCAATAGATTCATGCTATTTCTCAGTGTAATACTATCGCGACGGATAATGAAACGCATTTTCTCTCGGTGTGTTAAGCATACCATCCCCACCACTCGATTTTGCAAGCTAGCGCTTTGTCGCTTCTGGTCTGACGCTTCTGAGGTACCGGTTTGCAAAATAAAGTGAGCACAGTGGAACAGGATAGACAATTACTCAATAATTTGCGACCAAAACCCATTTTTCACCACTATCGAAGCCATCAACACAACTGATTTTTCAGGTTCCCGATCTACAGCATGCAGACGAGTGAAAAATTCTGAACTTAAATGTCGGATTGCAGCAAAGAAGTCTCTTGACAGAACAACAAAAAAAAAAGCACGCTGCAGAGGATGGGGAATATTGGGGCAGGGTGATTATTACTGATGAAAAAATTGTTCAATCTTCTTCGGATAGCCGAAAAATAAAAGTATACCGCCCACCTCGAAGTCAGTTTATTGAGCGATATACCCACCAGGGTAATAGCAGGACACTCCTCAGTGAACAACAACAAGGGTTAGGCGTTTGCTGGCAAATTGAAGGATGATTTACCGCAGTGAGATATTTGGAAACTTTAGGTGCCGTCAGTTAATTTTTTATATCCAAACAATTAAATAATTTTTTAGCAGGACAATTTTCCTCCTCACACAGTTAATGCCGTACGTCACTGGTTTCAAGACCAAAATATGGAAGTGCTGCTTTGGCCGTCGCACAGTCTCGACCTTAACCCCATGGAAAATATTTAGGAAAAATTAGTCAAAATAATATATGAACATAATTGGAGGCCCCAAAATGCCGAAGAAGTTTTAGGATTTCGTTTCTAACGACGAAGAATATTGTCGAAATTTTATGCCACGTCGCGTCGATTGGAAATGATTATTGAGAAAAATGGAGCCGCCATTAAATATTAGTTTTTCTTTTGTTTTCGTCTTTATATTACATGAAATTATAATAATTTGTTTGTTTATGCACAAGTATGCATAAAAAACTCTGTGTAGTTCGCTTTTGACCAAGTCCACTAACTTGCCTTGCTCATGTATACAAAGAGTTGTTCTTTAGCCTTGTTTAAGAATACTATTTTCTATTTCTAAGAAGTGTAAATTATGTACTGACAAAATAAGAAAAATTCCTCCAAGAGTTGCAGTTTCTAATAATTAGTAAACTATAACAATGATAGAGATATCTTTCCTACACTATAATTGGCAGATAGTGCCCCAGGGGGGCAATTCCAGTGGGCTATCGTTATGAGATAACGATCGCTATCGCCATTATTTTCACTGTTACGGCAACATCGCTTATTATTAATTAAAAAGAAGGCTTAAATGGCACGCAACCAGCAATACTTTCCCAAAACAACTGTCAAATTCCGACAGTCAGTCAAGTTTGTTTAGATTTTTAGATTTTTGTTGCGGCGAAATTTCGGGAAAATAATAATTTTCATGAGCTTTTTGCACGCAATATGGACTAAAAATCTGATCACAATGTGATGGTGGTCAACCGTTATTGAATTTTGTTTGGAAAAGCCACGTTCTCTGTGAAGAAAAATCCACATGGGCCTTGTGTGGAAGTGCCTCCAGATTTTTTGTTTGGGTAAGTACTTATATTTACTTTATCTTACATTCTACTCTGTTCTTTTTGGTGCTTAAAGAACACTACTTACATAATGTAAACAAAAAGATATAGTAGGTCCGTTTTAAGTTCAGTTTATACATTTTGAAAAGACGTGAGCCAGTGGCCAGAAAACCGAAAAATAATTTTACAAAATATTCATACATTATAAGAAAAAAAAGTTGGAAATTCAAGAATGCAGGATTTGTTTGATCCAAGGTTATTACACTGACTTTTTATTAAAAAAAATCTGACATCAACTAATATCTACCTATATATCGAGAAAAAATCAAATATTATTTATTTGGACAGTTTATGTTTATATTTTTTGAGGTTATAGCCAAATTACTAAATATTATGCCTTGTATAAATAATATTACTTACAACAGACCGCATTGAGTACCTAGTTGAAGAGAGGCGGCTGATTCTGAACTGCTATGCACGATCAAGTAAAAATTTAGCATCCCTTCTCATACTGTCCCCCCTTCTTCAATTATTTTATTTGCACAGGATAGTAGATCTCTTGAACTCCCTCCCTCTGACAGACAGATAAGAGTCATGTACCTAACTTTCATATATTCAAATTGATTTTGCTAAAACAAATTTTGATGTACACATTTCCTTTTTTTAAGGTTTTCAAAGTTTTAATGTTTTAATGTAATGTAATTTACTGTTCTTTTTTTAGGTCAACTGTTGAAAATCTCCAAGAGCAGGACCCATGCTGTAGTGCTAATAAGAGAGAAAATAAATTATGAAGTTTGGGAATAAACACTTACCATAGCTGCTCAATGTATATTGATAAATTATCCATAGAAATCAGTTTTGGTAAGTTTTCAATTCCAACACCTGATTTTAAATTTGTAGGTACACCTATTGTCAAGTAATGCAAACTATCCTAAGATTTTGTCCCATACAGTCAAGTATTGTCAGGTATTATCGAGTTTTCGTACACCTATTGGAGGTGTTGGCCTCTCGGTTTTAGATTCTGAGTTTTAAAAATGTTTACTTAAATCTAGTAAACAAAAAAATTTGTGTAAATATAATATTTTTGTGTAAAAGTAGAGTATTGTGGTTTTTGACGAAACATCATTTTAAGTTTCGCAATTATGTCAGTAATAAATAGTCATTTTTAAATATTTAACCTTTGCGTTTCTACATAATTTTAAGACCAAGTTTCTCACCTTTGTCAAAATCAAAATGCATAAAACTTTTAACTTTTCAAACTCTCTACTGTTGATCAAATTCCTGTCTTAAAAACTCTTTTAGTTCTTATCTACTGTTTTACAAAGTTTACTAGTTCTTATCAGTAAATTATTTAACCCATCATCACACAAAATTAGTAAAGTTTAAAAAATTTAATAATAATAAATTGTAATTTTACTCAGAAATCATTTTATTGGGATAATTTCAGATAATTTCGTTTTTTTAACCGGTATCAGAGGGTTTTTACCTCGACTCCCCCTTCCTTTGGGACGCCACTGGGTAACCATATACACCTATATAACAAATCTTATGCATTTTTGTTAGATAACGTTTAAAAAATTGGATTAATTAATTCACGTTACATATTTTATGCAGATTTTATGGATGTCACTAATAAAAAGAATAAGTAAAATTGATAATACAGTACCTAAAATATGTTATAAAAATCTAAACTTTTTACATGAAAAAGTTAGCTCATTTTTTTCCTCGTATGGAAAGGTCATTCATTCATTTTGATTCAGGCCTAGATGAGAAGATTAACTTTAAATTTGGCACAAAATTGGAAAAATATTGGGAAAAAACAAAAAAAAAATAGCACATGGTATTGCTATTGTCTGAAGTATTAATTCAAGTGAACTAACTGGTTAGCTGATTAGACTATAGATTTGCATACATCACACCTATAATAAATTACTTTAAATTTAATTTCAGATCAATGATTTCTCGTAATTATTAAGATGTATGATGAATACATTTAAGCAGCCGCACCCCACCTATGCAACTAAACATTTTAGCAGGACAAAACACATATGGTAAGCTACCTTCACATTAAAAAGAAAACATTTTAAAATCCAAAAATTCATCAGTAAAATTAAAAAAATTGGCTACTTTCGTTTCAACCACACATAAATTTCCACTTCTTTATTGCTGTAATTTAAGTTTTTGTTTTCTACTATTTTTATTAGCCACCAAAACCTAAATATTTCAAATTTCATTAGTAAAATTCAAGGAGGAATAAAGTTTTAAGGTAACTTTTTATGTCCACAGGATATTTAAAAAAAAAACATTAAATAACAATTAAAGATCTTGGGGTAACTAGGGGATAAGCCACACTTATTTCGTTAATTTACAAGAAAAACTCAAGTCTTTTTCCATTTGGATCCCAACTTGTTAGATTTTCTGAACTTGTTCCCTTTGTTTTCCCAAGGTTTTTAATTATTATTCACTACCTTGATAGTTTTTTTGATCGACAGTTTACATTACTTTTTCTAAATAATATATACAAGGGCCAAATTCATATCGTTTTTTTTAACAGGCAAGTTTTTTTACGACCTTAGCCAGAAAGTTGTTTTATCCTCTCCCTTAGTTTCTAAATCAAAGTGCGTTGGACCAAATTCACACAAGCATTGACCATCACTTAAGTTTCTAATTTACCTTAAATATTAAGATGTGGGGTAAACAAAAGATAGTCAATAATAAAATTTTCAAAGTAGAATGTAATGTAAAACTTGGTCCGTACTTTTCTAAAAGATTCTAAATTGGCAGACAGCAATAAAACTGGTGGCCAAAAAATTGGTGAGATATAGTCGATGTAAGTCTAATAAGTCGGATTATACTCTTGTTCAAAGGGTGAGGTGATTAAAAGTTACTATTGGTTTAATTGATTGATTTTATAAACCAAACCTGAAAGCTTTCAATCTTAAGTAGCCATTTCACTGGCTTACATTTTGAAATACATCTTATTTTTTGTTTCAGGTTAGCAGTGCCCAAGCTGATGCAAGAAAAGATGCAATCCATCAATTATTGAAATATTAGAAAACAATTTGTAATTCTAAGTAACATTTAAACCAATAAGTAAAATAAATTAGTTTTTTTTATCCCAAATTTTATTATTTTTTAATAGCAATGTTAAGAGTGACAAAATCAACTCAAATCAATTTTTTCTTTGTAATATAATAAATTGGTAATATTAAATTAAAAACTAGTATAAAGTATTAATCTAGCCAAAAAAATAAATTTATCTAAATGCATTGTAAAAAACTTGCCATGTCAGTCAGTAAAACTTTAGAGTTAATTTAAAAATGCAGCATGCATTTAAGGCCCTTTATTTGAAGTAGGTACTAAGTAGGTTTCTTAAATTATATTACTCAGGTATTAAAAATTAAAATAATTTGCTTAGTTAGCCAACTGCTATATAAATATCAAGCTATGCTATGTGTGTGTGGGAATAAATATCATTTAGGTAATTTAAAAATGGATGTAAAATAATGAAGAAATATCATTTAGGAAAATATTAAATCACATCAGTCCAATTTTTTAAAACATCTTCATCAATTCTTTTTTATAGCAATCAGAGCTTGAAATAACTTAATACTGTACTTAACTTACCCCACCAAACCAATCTAAAGGCTCTTGAAAAAAAACTCTGCCTTATTTTAAAAAGTTTGCAATAACTTAAAATAATATATAGTGTCCCACACTTTTTCGATGACTCCCCCAAAAAATCTGCGAATTTTTTTGAAAAAGTTCTAAAATCGTAGTTACAATAGGTCCAATGTTCTATAACTATCACTTAAGTGACATTTAAATTTTTTGATTTAAACAAATGTGGCCTAACAGAATTAAATAATAAAATTTTATTTCTGTACTATATTTTACACAACTTTTTAATTCATTAAAAGTTATCTTATTATTTTTTAATGGGAGAACAAATAACATTTAGCATACATGTATATTGCATCAGTTTCTTCTGAAAGTTAGTTTCACTATGTATATTGAACATCGAATCTTTGTCTAGTTTCATTTAGTGCCTTGGAAGGTTGGTCTGTGTCTTACTTGAATCTATCCATAGTTTATTTGTGGCCCGAGTTGTGGTCTTGTGTGGTACTATCCTACTAGAATGATTCTTACATGTAGCTCCATTCACATACCCTAGCATGTTATACCTAAAAAGAAGTATACACTTTAAGTTTTATCAAAATAGTACTTATCCAAAATCTGATCTCAGCTTTAAGTAGTTATTTTTTCTTTGGTGAACTGCAAGAATCTAAGTCAGTAGTTTTCATTTTAAATAAACTATCTCAATGTATCAAATTCTTGCCAAGCCTGACTTTAATTTAAGTGGGTGATAAACTCAATTAGTTGGGCCATGCTTATCTATATTCTATCATAAGGGCTTGCGATTCCCTTTACAGAAGAGTATAAAATATAAACCCAGCTTAAAATAGCAGTGATGTACAAGTTTGGGATAAGTAAAACAAATATTTCCCCATAACAAAAGCTAGTTTTACTTACTGTGTCGTTCTTTATGGGCTCCAAATATGGTGTGAACTTATTTTCGTCTTCCATTCGGGTGGTTGGAGAACACAAGATCACAGGAGAAACTAGGCAGCAGGAATTATAAAAAGTATTTTGTTTCCCGATGTCTGCAACCATCGCAGAAGAAATCATGTTAATTTTTCTCAATCAAATCAAAACTTATATTTTTGTGCGAGTTTAGTTGTCAAAGTTGAATTGACACGGCCGCGGCCATTGTGAAACAACAAAACAAACCGCGGTGTTGCCGCGATAACGAATTCGCTACGTAACGATATCGGTATGAGCCACTGGAATAGCCCCCCAGGTGCATACCAAAAAGCGTTGGTATAGCTAAATACAATGAAAAAAAAAACGTATTTGGGTTTTTCATGTACGCATTTTATGTGAAACCAACTGTACCTATCAAAAGTCAAATATTTTTATTTTAAACTTTGTAGTACTTAGGTATGGGAGACATGTTTGAAACTAAAGATTGTTATTCTGATAACTTGATTGTTGACTTGAGTGTGTTCTTTTTTGAAAAGCTCATGACATGCTGTTCTGGTAATTCAAGTAATAGCAATAATAAAAGACAATGTAAACAGTGGAAATTTCCATACCATACTTTGTTACTTCGGGAAACACAATATAGAGCTAATAGGATTGGCAATTTAGATATAAATTTTCTGAATAAAGTAAAAAATTAGAATGCCATTTTTTTTCTTAAAGAGTTAGGAAGGTCCACCATACTAAAAGTCCCCATTCCTCACCCCTCGGGAACTGTCATTTATAATCTCCAAACTACTTCAAAAAATCAAAATTTAATTCTTTTTCAACAATATCAATAGTGATAGTGTAGTTTAAATCACTCCTTCTACCAGAAAAATTGAAAAAAACAAGCAAAAATGATGTTAATTTCAATGGAAAAAATTTCACAAATGTGATAAATTCTGTTAAAAAAATTTTCCCTCCACAAATATTTACACTAAGTGGATATCAATAAGACGTCAATGTATAAAACAATCAAAGACGTCTTGGGAAAATCTTTAATAAGATATCTATATGATACGAAATCGTCTTTAAGAAATCGTGTGCTATCTGGAATATGAGTACATGTTAGGCTTTTTTTTTAGTTTATCTATCTAATACCTATAGTTGTTAAACAGGTAAGTAGTTTATTTGTGGCCTAGCTTAAACATTTTAACGTTTTACCACTATAATTTTTTTATACTTGTAAAAAAAAAATTATTGGAGCAGGTGGTACATTTTCATGTGGTTTTAATAAATGATTGTTAATTTTTTAATCGATTTTGCTTAGGGCAGTCAAAAGTCTTGGGCCGGCCCTGACTGTGAGAAAATGGTATGTAGGTAATCGAACCAGCTTTGATTTTTTTAAAATCTACTTTGACAATTTGCTTTACATGCGGCTAAAATAATTTTTAATTTGAACCTGGCTGAACCTTAGGTGTTTGCTGGCAAATTGAAGGACGATTTACCGCAGTGAGACATTTGGAAACTTTAGAAGGGGTAAGGGTGCCGTCAGTTAATTTTTTATGTCCAAACAATTAAATAATTTTTCAGCTGTACAATTGTCCTCTTCAGACACGATTTAAAATAATGCTGTCACAGTTTCAACCTACCCAGGTATGAAATTTTAGAATTATTTTCCAGAGACGAAAAACTTTTCGGGCAAAATTTTTCATCATTCAATGAATAATGGAACTATACTAGAACTGCTCTCTGTGAAACACAAAGCCGTGTTTTACTTTTTTACTTTAATTTGTGACGTTGTTTTCATTCCTGTAGGTCACTTATTATATAAATGACGTAAAGCAGCTTAAGGCTAGGTTTCCAATCGAATCCGTTCCAGTTTCCTAACGAGCTTTGCATGATCCTTGTTTTCAAATACTTTTGCCAGATCGGTAAAGATGACAAAGAGTTGTTATATAATTTTTTTTTTCAAACGACCGGAAAATAGCCACTTTCCGTACTATTTTTCATATGGAAAGTTCTATATTACAAGGCATGTTCTTTCGAAATATTTTCACTCTCCGGTCCCTTGATCCTTTTCCGGTCCCATTTTTTGCCAAGTTGGCTATGACTTCTTGTTGAAAGCTTTTAGCTTGTTTTTTTTGGGCAGTTTTAACACTGTTAAGCTGTTTTAAATTTGTTTCAAAAGTTTTGTTTACAAAAATGAACTCAGATCTAGAAAATGAGTTGAATCCGGAGAAAATAATAAAAGCTGCTTCAAGAGTCACTTACACCGAAAAATCGACTACACATTTTTAATTCTCAAATTAAGAGCATACTATAAATATAGGTAAATAAAGAACAAACCTAGAAATCTGCCTTTTATGAGCTCTTTTATCATTATTTTGCTTGATAAGTTGGCCATAGTTGGCCATAACTGGTCGTCAGTCATCACTGATTTAGCTGTGTGAAGCTAATAGGCACTACACTATAATTTTTCTAATGTTTTATACAATTTTTTACATTTCTAACCACAAAACTTTACTTGTTTTTCTTAGTTTTCTTCTTAAAAACTACCGGCAATGGCTATCTAGCCAACAAGAAGCAGAAAATATCAGGGGACTGTTCATAAATTACGCAACACGGCTAGGCGTCGACGAAAGTGATAGATACTAAAATGTTTTTTCTGATCATTTGAAAAAAAAAATACGTACGATACACGACCGGAAAGTGTCTTTACAGGTCTCCGCAGGTTTACAGGGCGAGCCCTGTAAATTTCCTGCGTCGACCTGTAAAGACCAATTTTTCGGTCTAGTGACGTAAATACCTATTTTGATATCAATAATAATAATTAATAATAGATATTTCCTAAAACCGGCACTACACGACTCGTCGAAGCTTGGTTCCAACATTATATCTGCTGCACGGTGTTACGAATGCCTGAAGCACAGATCTATTTTAAAGTGTGGTACAAACGTTTGTGTCCGTTAACCATGGAGGATACACGCATTGCTATTGCAGCGGCGGCGGTAATAGTTTTTAGTTGCATTAAGTTTCGGTACTGTCCACTGAACTAAAACACTACACTGTTTCGTGTAACGCCACTAGTTAGAACGAGTCGTGTAGCCGTGCATCAAATCAGCGAATGTTTTCCTTCGAAAGTTGGAGAAGAATACCGACCATAGATTAAGGAACTATAGATCCATCACTTCACCCTTCCCGCCAATAATGATTTTTCGCGAAAAGTGCGGTTATGTTTCCGCGTGCAAAGGAACTGCCGGTTATGAGTTCCATTTTAAAAAATGAGTTTCGCCAATGTTTTTAAAAA
Source organism: Oxystoma pomonae (assembly GCA_963921995.1). NCBI lineage: Eukaryota > Metazoa > Arthropoda > Insecta > Coleoptera > Brentidae > Oxystoma > Oxystoma pomonae. The sequence continues at coordinate 72,535,826 of OY998164.1, read as the reverse complement.
GCGATTTTGTGACTTTTCCTGTTCAAAAAATTGTGATTTTATCCGTTGATTACAATGGCTGAGAAACAAAGAGTTAGAGTGTGCTGTGTTCAAAGCTGCGGAGACCGTGCCATGATCCCAATAAAAAAAGACATCGTTTCCCCAAAGGCAATCCTGTAATTTTTTAGAAGTAGTGGGACATAGCAAAATCCTTAAATGCGAATAAACTAAGTGCTGATGAAATATATAACAGATTATATGTGTGTGATAAATATTTTGCTCCACAGGACATTTTGCAGACTGGTCGCAGACCCCTTAGAGAGTGCCGTAAACTTGCATTTGAACTTCATTTAACTATTTGTATATAGTGTTAAAACACCCTTTCCTTATTTCTCCAAGTTTAGTATGGCTAATTTTTGTGGATTTCAGCAATAAGTGTGAAAATGCGACATTTGTGTATTGCAAACCACGGGCATTAATATTATTTGCACCAAGATTTTTTCTAATGTGTGCATTTACCGTAAATTGCCCTACGTATATACAGTAAATTTTTGTTTTTTTTGGGTTTAAAATGATTTTTTTTGTTCCACAAATTTAGTTCGGAATACAAAAGTGTCGCATTTATTGTTTTTTTATGTACTAAAAACAAGATATATTTATATATATATTTAAAAAAGCACAGACAGGATAATATTGTAATATGTTATTTCTTATCGAAAATATAAATTAACTTGTTTTGAAATATATGCCATAATTTTTTATAACAAAACAACCAGAGGTTTTATACTACAAGTACATTATTATGGGTAATTTGTATTTATTTTTTAAAACTATGCTTTTTTTATTTTAGCTTAAAATAATTAACAATTTTGTTTGCATATTTTTAAAAACTAAACACAAATTGCTTGCACATTTTTAAAAAAGCGGAAATTTAAGCGAACACCATCTAGTGGTCATATTACAAACTAACAAAAAATCAATACTACAGTTATCGCGAATTTAACCGTGACTCATCTAGTGGTCATATTACAAATTAAAAAAGACAAATCAACATAAAAGTATGGTCCACTTTAATCCGGTCATATCCTCTGCTTTTTTTTTGGTCTTAGTTATTTTATTTAAAAATTTAATATTTTTTGGGTGTGGTGGAATTAAAAAAAAATATAAAGTAAACTTAAGGCTATTTTTGCAGGTGTCAGGGGTTTTATTATACATTTCTTTAGGTTTAAAGTCCGGAATATGTGGACTTCTCGAATATCAAGTTGAATTCAGAAATAGTCATTTGTCATTGGATAATTTCTAAAAGGCAAATGATCCTTTCTGAAATACAACTGATACTTTTTGAATTACACTTTTAAATGCTGTAGTAGGTGAATGCCGCATACTCGAAGAAGATGTGAAGGGCTGTCTTTACCTTATAGTCGACAGATGGGTTCCTTTTGGTATATTCTTAGCATGTGTTTTCTCGATGTGCAGTGACCGGTAAAATTTCCCGTCAATCTGAGTTTTAGAATGACGAACGCTTGTAACGCTGAAGAATATTTTACCATAATTTTGCTCTGACATTGCCTTGGTGTTTAATTTCAGTTGTGTTTGCGTTCCTTTATTGTACCTAGTGACCTACGCATAACTTACCCAGCAAACATCGATCTGCTGGTAATTTACTAATATTGTACTTTAACTGTTTGCAATGATGTGTATTTTTTTTAATAATTTTGATGTCGTATAGTTTGCACATTCTAAAAAAGTGCGAAAGAAACAACATTTTATTACCTTGTTGGCAATAAAGCAAGAAATTGTACTTTATTTTAAAAAACGTGCAGCCAGAGTTAATGACAAAAAAACATTCTCTAAGTATATCTGAACAAGTGACTTAAAATTATTTTAGCATAAGCAATAAATATATAAACTTTTGAAATAAAATTAAAAAAAAAATTCTTTAACAGTAACTCTTGTTAACCGCCCACCCCCATCAACCACTAATCAGCTCGGCGTCTGGTAACAAAGAATTTTTTTGCCAAATTTGATAAAAATCGCTTAAGCGGTTTTTGAGTAATCGTGTTACAGACAGACAGACAGTCAATCCAAAAGTATTTTTAATTTTTTTTTGCTTTCAAATACAATTATCTATGTTAATGTGAAAAACGCATGTCGCTAGCTGCTACGGTTCGTGAGTTACAATTTTTTTAAAGTTTAACCCCTTTTGTCAACCGCTCACCCCACGTCGTTGAAGTTGGATTTGGATTCAGATTTAGATTTGTAAATATTACAGTGGACCAAATAAATCAAGAATAAATATTTTAAACGCGTTTATCTCTGCAATAAACTGCCTGATTTTGACGAAATTTGCAGGATAGTCTCCAAATACCTCCCTCCTCATAAATGACGAGTGTAAGGTTGATGCGAGTTCGCGTACGAGCAGCAGGCGAGTAACAACTTTAACTGGATTTTAGGCTTACGGGACACAAAATTTTGACTTATATATATCCGATCGGCTTCAAATTTGTCATGCTTATATAGTTGCGATGACAACACAATATTATAGTGTAATGAACTTGATAGCTCCCCCCACTCGAAGGGGATGCAGGGGGGTATAGTTGAAGTACGCCCGATTTTGTTGAAATTTGGTATGTGGGGGCATTTGGGGATGGCGATGACAAATTTCTAATCAGATTTTAAAAATTCGATATGGCGGATTCAAGATGGACGATTTTTGGTCATGTTTTGCTAACCAATTTTAACTGACTTATACACATCCGATTGCCTTTAAATTTGGCATGCATTTATAGTTCCGGTGAAAATACAATCATAATTATGGCATTATAAGGCAGCCCTTCCCTTTCCACGAGGGGAGTGGAGGGGGGAAAACACTTACGTTTGTCTGATTTCAATCAAAATTGGTACAAGGGGGTTTTTGGGGATAAGGAATACAAATTTTTGGTCATGTTTTGCTAATCAATTTCATTTCTGGCCTTTTTAGATACTTTAAAGACCTTTCAAACGAGGTACAAAATGACCCCCCCGCAACGGTCCTTAATCCCAAAAAATGACCTTAAATTGGAAAATGGGACAATTTTGAAAAAAATGCATTTTTCAATCTCGACGTTGTTCAAAGAATTTGATTTTTTGGTTTCATAGACGCTTTAAGGAGCTTTCTAATGACGTATGACATGACCCTCCAGCAACCGTCCTTCACCACAGAAAACGAATTTGATTTTTGGCTTTGATAGATACTTCAAAGACCTTTCAAATGACGTACGATATCGCCCCCCAGTTACCGTCCTTAACTCCAAAAAATGACATTATATTGTAAAATAATAAATTTTGAAAACAACATGCATTTTTCAATCTCGACGTTGTCCATAGAATTTGATTTTTGGCTTTGACAGACACTTTAAAGAACTTTCAAATGACGTACGATATGACCCCCCAGCGACCGTCGTTAACCCGAAAAAATGAACTTATGTCGGAAATTAGGACAATTTTGAAAAAAATGAATTTTTCAATCTCGACGTTGTCCATAAAATTTGATTTTTGGCTTTGATAGATACTTTAAAGACCTTTCAAACGAGGTACAAAATGACCCCCCAGCAACAGTGCTTAATCCTAAAAAATGACCTTAAATTGGAAAATGGGACAATTTTGAAAAAAATGCATTTTTCAATCTCGACGTTGTCCATAGAATTTGATTTTTTGGTTTGATAGACGCTTTAAGGAGCTTTCTAATGACGTATGACATGACCCTCCAGCAACCGTCCTTCACCACAGAAAACGAATTTGATTTTTGACTTTGATAGATACTTCAAAGACCTTTCAAATGACGTACGATATCGCCCCCCAGTTACCGTCCTTAACTCCAAAAAATGACATTATATTGTAAAATAATAAATTTTGAAAACAACATGCATTTTTCAATCTCGACGTTGTCCATAGAATTTGATTTTTGGCTTTGACAGACACTTTAAAGAACTTTCAAATGACGTACGATATCGCCCCCCAGCGACCATCCTTAACCCCAAAAAATGACATTATATTGTAAAATAATAAATTTTGAAAACAACATGCATTTTTCAATCTCGACGTTGTCCATAGAATTTGATTTTTGGCTTTGACAGACACTTTAAAGACCTTTCAAATGACGTACGATATGACCCCCCAGCGACCGTCGTTATCCCCAAAAAATAAACTTATATTGGAAATTAGGACAATTTTGAAAAAAATGAATTTTTCAATCTCGACGTTGTCCATAGAATATGATTTTTGTGTTTGATAGATACTTTAAAGACCTTTCAAATGACGTACGATATGACCCCCCAGCAACCGTCGTTAACCCCAAAAAATAAACTTATATTGGAAATTAGGACAATTTTGAAAAAAATGAATTTTTCAATCTCGACGTTGTCCATAGAATTTGATTTTTGGCTTTGATAGATACTTTAAAGACCTTTCAAATGACGTACGATATGACCCCCCAGCAACCGTCGTTAACCCCAAAAAATGACATTATTTTGTAAAATAATAAATTTTGAAAACCACATGCATTTTTCAATCTAGACGTTGTCCATAGAATTTGATTTTTGTGTTTGATAGATACTTTAAAGACCTTTCAAATGACGTACGATATGACCCCTCAGCAACCGTCGTTAACCCCAAAAAATGACATTATTTTGTAAAATAATAAATTTTGAAAACCACATGCATTTTTCAATCTCGACGTTGTCCATAGAATTTGATTTTTGTGTTTGATAGATACTTTAAAGACCTTTCAAATGACGTACGATATGACTCCCCAGCAACCGTCGTTAACCCCAAAAAATGACATTATTTTGTAAAATAATAAATTTTGAAAACAACATGCATTTTTCAATCTCGACGTTGTCCATAGAATTTGATTTTTGTGTTTGATAGATACTTTAAAGACCTTTCAAATGACGTACGATATGACCCCCCAGCAACCCCGTCGTTAACCCCAAAAAAATGACATTATTTTGTAAAATAATAAATTTTGAAAACCACATGCATTTTTCAATCTCGACGTTGTCCATAGAATTTGATTTTTGGCTTTGATAGATACTTTAAAGACCTTTTAAAAGACGTACGATATCACCCCCCAGCAACCGTCCTTAACCCCAAAAAATGACATTATTTTGTAAAATAATAAATTTTGAAAAGAACATGCATTTTTCAATCTCGACGTTGTCCATAGAATTTGATTTTTGTGTTTGATAGATACCTTAAAGACCTTTCAAATGACGTACGATATGATCCCCCAGCAACCGTCGTTAACCCCAAAAAATGACATTATTTTGTAAAATAATAAATTTTGAAAACCACATGCATTTTTCAATCTCGACGTTGTCCATAGAATTTGATTTTTGTGTTTGATAGATACTTTAAAGACCTTTCAAATGACGTACGATATGACCCCCCAGCAACCGTCGTTAACCCCAAAAAATGAACTTATAATGGAAATTAGGACAATTTTGAAAAAAATTAATTTTACAATCTCGACGTTGTCCATAGAATTTGATTATTGGCTTTGATAGATAATTTAAATACCTTCCAAATGACATGCGACATGACCCCCCAGCAACCGTCCTTAACCCCAAAAAATGACATTATTTTGTAAAATAATAAATTTTGAAAACAACATGCATTTTTCAATCTCGACGTTGTCCATAGAATTTGATTTTTGTGTTTGATAGATACTTTAAAGACCTTTCAAATGACGTACGATATTACCCCCCAGTAACCGTCGTTAACCCCAAAAAATGAACTTATATTGGAAATTAGGACAATTTTGAAAAAAAAGCATTTTTCAATCTCGACGTTGTCCATAGAATTTGATTATTGGCTTTGATAGATAATTTAAATACCTTCCAAATGACGTACGATATGACCCCCCAGCAACCGTCGTTAACCCCAAAAAATTACATTATATTGTAAAATAATAAATTTTGAAAAAAAAACATGCATTTTTCAATCTCGACGTTGTCCATAAAATTTGATTTTTGTGTTTGATACATATTTTAAAGACCTTTCAAATGACATGCGACATGACCCCCCAGCAACCGTCATTAACCCCAAAAAATGACATTATTTTGTAAAATAATAAATTTTGAAAACAACATGCATTTTTCAATCTCGACGTTGTCCATAGAATTTGATTTTTGCGTTTGATAGATACTTTAAAGACCTTTCAAATGACGTACGATATGACCCCCCAGCAACCGTCGTTAACCCCAAAAAATGAACTTATATTGGAAATTAGGACAATTTTGAAAAAAATTAATTTTTTAAACTCGACGTTGTCCATAGAATTTGATTTTTGTGTTTGATAGATAATTCAAATACCTTTTAAATGACGTACGATATCACTCCCCAGCGACCGTCCTTAACCCCAAAAAATGACATTATATTGTAAAATAATAAATTTTGAAAAAAACATGCATTTTTCAATCTCGACGTTGTCCATAGAATTTGATTTTTGGCTTTGATAGATACTTTAAAGACTTTTCAAACGACGTACGATATGGCCCCCCAGAAACCGTCGTTAACCCCAAAAAATGAACTTATATTGGAAATTAGGACAATTTTGAAAAAAATGAATTTTTCAAACTCGACGTTGTCCATAGAATTTGATTTTTGGCCTTGATAGATAATTTAAATACCTTTTAAAAGACGTACGATATGACCCCCCAGCAACCGTCGTTAACCCCAAAAAATTACATTATATTGTAAAATAATAAATTTTGAAAAAAAAAACATGCATTTTTCAATCTCGACGTTGTCCATAGAATTTGATTTTTGTGTTTGATACATATTTTAAAGACCTTTCAAATGACATGCGACATGAACCCCCAGCAACCGTCCTTAACCCCAAAAAATGACATTATTTTGTAAAATAATAAATTTTGAAAACAACATGCATTTTTCAATCTCGACGTTGTCCATAGAATTTGATTTGTGAGTTTGATAGATACTTTAAAGACCTTTCAAATGACGTACGATATGACCCCCCAGCAACCGTCGTTAACCCCAAAAAATGAACTTATATTGGAAATTAGGACAATTTTGAAAAAAATTAATTTTACAATCTCGACGTTGTCCATAGAATTTGATTTTTCGCTTTAATAGATACTTTAAAGACCTTTTAAATGACGTACGATATCACCTCCCAGCGATCGTCCTTAACCCCAAAAAATGACATTATATTGTAAAATAATAAATTTTGAAAAAAACATGCATTTTTCAATCTCGACGTTGTCCATAAAATTTGCTTTATCGGTTTGATAGATACTTTAAAGACCTTTCAAATGACGTACGATATGGCCCCCCAGCGACCGTCGTTAACCCCAAAAAATGAACTTATATTGGAAATTAGGACAATTTTGAAAAAAAATAATTTTTTAAACTCGACGTTGTCCATAGAATTTGATTTTTGTGTTTGATAGATAATTTAAATACCTTTTAAATGACGTACGACATCACCCCCCAGCGACCGTCCTTAACCCCAAAAAATGACATTATATTGTAAAATAATAAATTTTGAAAAGAACATGCATTTTTCAATCTTGACGTTGTCCATAGAATTTGATTTATGGCTTTGATAGATACTTTAAAGACCTTCTAAATGACGTACGATATCACCCCCCAGCAACCGTCCGTAACCCCAAAAAATGACATTATATTGTAAAATAATAAATTTTGAAAAAAGCATGCATTTTTTAATCTCGACGTTGTCCATAGAATTTGATTTTTTGCTTTGACAGATACTTTAAAGACTTTTCAAACGACGTACGATATGGCCCCCCAGAAACCGTCGTTAACCCCAAAAAATAAACTTATATTGGAAATTAGGACAATTTTGAAAAAAATGAATTTTTCAATCTCGACGTTGTCCATAGAATTTGATTTTTGGCTTTGATAGATACTTTAAAGACCTTTTAAATGACGTAGGATATCACCCCCCAGCAACCGTCCTTAACCCCAAAAAATGACATTATATTGTAAAATAATAAATTTTGAAAAAAGCATGCATTTTTCAATCTCGACGTTGTCCATAGAATTTGATTTTTTGCTTTGACAGATACTTTAAAGACTTTTCAAACGACGTACGATATGGCCCCCCAGAAACCGTCGTTAACCCCAAAAAATGAACTTATATTGGAAATTAGGACAATTTTGAAAAAAATGAATTTTTCAATCTCGACGTTGTCCATAGTATTTGATTTTTGGCTTTGATAGATACTTTAAAGACCTTTTAAATGACGTACGATATCACCCCCCAGCAACCGTCCTTAACCCCAAAAAATGACATTATATTGTAAAATAATAAATTTTGAAAAAAACATGCATTTTTCAATCTCGACGTTGTCCATAGAATTTGATTTATGGCTTTGATAGATACTTTAAAGACCTTTTAAATGTCGTACGATATCACCTCCCAGCAATCGTCCTTAACCCCAAAAAATGACATTATATTGTAAAATAATAAATTTTGAAAAAAACATGCATTTTTCAATCTCGACGTTGTCCATAGAATTTGATTTTTGGCTTTGATAGATACTTTAAAGACCTTTTAAATGACGTACGATATCACCCCCCAGCAACCGTCCTTAACCTTAAAAAATGACATTATATTGTAAAATAATAAATTTTGAAAAAAGCATGCATTTTTTCAATCTCGACATTGTCCATAGAATTTGCTTTTTCGGTTTGATAGATACTTTAAAGACCTTTCAAATGACGTACAATATGGCCCCCCAGCGACCGTCGTTAACCCCAAAAAATTAACTTATATTGGAAATTAGGACAATTTTGAAAAAAATTAATTTTTTAAACTCGACGTTGTCCATAGAATTTGATTTTTGTGTTTGATAGATAATTTAAATACCTTTTAAATGACGTACGACATCACCCCCCAGCGACCGTCCTTAACCCCAAAAAATGACATTATATTGTAAAATAATAAATTTTGAAAAAACATGCATTTTTCAATCTCGACGTTGTCCATAGAATTTGATTTATGGCTTTGATAGATACTTTAAAGACCTTCTAAATGACGTACGATATCACCCCCCAGCAACCGTCCTTAACCCCAAAAAAAGACATTATATTGTAAAATAATAAATTTTGAAAAAAGCATGCATTTTTTAATCTCGACGTTGTCCATAGAATTTGATTTTTTGCTTTGAGAGATACTTTAAAGACTTTTCAAACGACGTACGATATGGCCCCCCAGAAACCGTCGTTAACCCCAAAAAATAAACTTATATTGGAAATTAGGACAATTGTGAAAAAAATGAATTTTTCAATCTTGACGTTGTCCATAGAATTTGATTTTTGGCTTTGATAGATACTTTAAAGACCTTTTAAATGACGTACGATATCGCCTCCCAGCAACCGTCCTTAACCCCAAAAAATGACATTATATTGTAAAATAATAAATTTTGAAAAAAACATGCATTTTTCAATCTCGACGTTGTCCATAGAATTTGATTTTTTGCTTTGACAGATATTTTAAAGACTTTTCAAATGACATACGATATGGCCCCCCAGCAACCGTCGTTAACCCCAAAAAATGAATTTATATTGGAAATTAGGACAATTTTGAAAAAAATTAATGTTTTAATCTCGACGTTGTCCATAGAATTTGATTTTTGGCTTTGATAGATACTTTAAAGACCTTTTAAATGACGTACGATATCACCCCCCAGCAACCGTCCTTAACCCCAAAAAATGACATTATATTGTAAAATAATAAATTTTGAAAAAAGCATGCATTTTTTAATCTCGACGTTGTCCATAGAATTTGATTTTTGGCTTTGATAGATAATTTAAATACCTTTCAAATGACGTACGATATGACCCCCCAGCAACCGTCGTTAACCCCAAAAAATGACATTATATTGTAAAATAATAAATTTTGAAAAAAACATGCATTTTTCAATCTCGACGTTGTCCATAGAATTTGATTTTTTGCTTTGACAGATACTTTAAAGACTTTTCAAATGGCGTACGATATGGCCCCCCAGCAACCGTCGTTAACCCCAAAAAATGAATTTATGTTGGAAATTAGGACAATTTTGAAAAAAATGAATTTTTCAATCTCGACGTTGTCCATAGAATTTGATTTTTGGCTTTGATAGATACTTTAAAGACCTTTTAAATGACGTACGATATCACCCCCCAGCAACCGTCCTTAACCCCAAAAAATGACATTATATTGTAAAATAATAAATTTTGAAAAAAACATGCATTTTTCAATCTCGACGTTGTCCATAGAATTTGATTTTTTGCTTTGACAGATATTTTAAAGACTTTTCAAATGACATACGATATGGCCCCCCAGCAACCGTCGTTAACCCCAAAAAATGAATTTATATTGGAAATTAGGACAATTTTGAAAAAAATTAATGTTTTAATCTCGACGTTGTCCATAGAATTTGATTTTTGGCTTTGATAGATACTTTAAAGACCTTTTAAATGACGTACGATATCACCCCCCAGCAACCGTCCTTAACCCCAAAAAATGACATTATATTGTAAAATAATAAATTTTGAAAAAAGCATGCATTTTTTAATCTCGACGTTGTCCATAGAATTTGATTTTTGGCTTTGATAGATAATTTAAATACCTTTCAAATGACGTACGATATGACCCCCCAGCAACCGTCGTTAACCCCAAAAAATGACATTATATTGTAAAATAATAAATTTTGAAAAAAACATGCATTTTTCAATCTCGACGTTGTCCATAGAATTTGATTTTTTGCTTTGACAGATACTTTAAAGACTTTTCAAATGGCGTACGATATGGCCCCCCAGCAACCGTCGTTAACCCCAAAAAATGAATTTATGTTGGAAATTAGGACAATTTTGAAAAAAATGAATTTTTCAATCTCGACGTTGTCCATAGAATTTGATTTTTGGCTTTGATAGATACTTTAAAGACCTTTTAAATGACGTACGATATCACCCCCCAGCAACCGTCCTTAACCCCAAAAAATGACATTATATTGTAAAATAATAAATTTTGAAAAAAACATGCATTTTTCAATCTCGACGTTGTCCATAGAATTTGATTTTTTGCTTTGACAGATACTTTAAAGACTTTTGAAATGACGTACGATATGGCCCCCCAGCAACCGTCGTTAACCCCAAAAAATGAATTTATATTGGAAATTAGGACAATTTTGAAAAAAATGAATTTTTCAATCTCGACGTTGTCCATAGAATTTGATTTTTGGCTTTGATAGATAATTTAAATACCTTTCAAATGACGTACGATATGACCCCCCAGCAACCGTCGTTAACCCCAAAAAATGACATTATATTGTAAAATAATAAATTTTGAAAAAAAAAAAATGCATTTTTCAATCTCGACGTTGTCCATAGAATTTGATTTTTGTGTTTGATAGATACTTTAAAGACCTTTCAAATGACGTGCTGAATGAAGTGGGTAATTGGATATTTTGGGGGAAGTAGCTGAATAAAGGAGGTAACTGATAATTTTCTGATGGTGGATGTAGCAATTTATTTTTCGGTTGTAGTATCCGGCGGTCCTCGTTTTATTTCAACTGAAAAGTTGCACCTCAAATTTTTTTTACAATATTTTTCCATACCGTGTTTTAAATACTCTCCAAAAAAAAGTAAAATCCTACATTGAGCACTTTTTTATTTTTTTTTTTATTTTAAATTCAAAAAATGGTTTTGTGTGATATATTATTACTAGTATAATTCAATCTTAACAATATTTTAAAGCATAAAGATTAAAAAAACTATTTTGAGGTTAAATTGTCTTTGTTTATAATATTAAAATAAAAACCAATTACCTAAACTGCTTAAAATATATTTCTCAGGTTGAAAATACACGCGTCGGTATGTAAGGCCTAATAATGATGTCAAAAATATTTACAAATCCTACGCGTACCCACGAAGAAAGTCAAAAGTTTGTTTGTTGTGTTTTAATAAATGTAAAGTTATGATTCAAATAAGGGAAGCACTTAAAAAAAATAAAAACTGTTTTCTTCATTACGATTCGGCATACGAATAATGTTTTCCAGTTGTGGTGTGTGCGGTTGGCAAATGTAACTTATATCGTTCAACTCATTGAGGTAAATGGTTCAACTCTTAGTAAAGAACAAATTTAGGCAATTAATTTTTCTCCATTTCATTTAAAAAGGAACACATTTGAGCTAGAAATATTGAACGAAACCATTTTTTTTATACCCTTTTTGGTTACCGATGCAAAAAAACTTTTTTTTTTGGTTACCAATGCAAAAAAACTTTTTTTGATCACGAGTGCAAAAAAAGATTTCTGTCCGTTTTTTACCCAAAATTAAAGAGAAATAGCGCAAAATAGTAAAATTGAAAAAATCCAATTATTTTGGCCTAAAAATTAAGCCATTTCCTCTAGTTCTCACCAAGTATTTACGAAAAAATCATTTAAAAACATCGTCAAAATATCAAACTGTCAAAAATTAAAATGTTGCAACAATGAACGTCACCGAGTAAAAAGGCCCGTCGCTATGCTACCATTGTTATTTCATTTACCAGCCGCCTTGATTTATCGTGTAAAGATGGAGTGTTGTGAGAAGTGCTGTGCGTTCGAGATTTTTAAAAGTATATTCCTGTTTTCCTTGGATTTTTTGATAAAGGTATTAAAAAAAATAGTTGGTGTTAACAACTCGCGGCTAAATTGTGCTTTTTTTTACTCGCGTTTTTAAATACTTCGCTGCACTCGTTATTTAAACCTACGCTTGTAAAAAAAGCACTATTTTAGCCACTAGTTGTGAAAACTACTATTTGGATATAAAAATTTTAAAAAAATCGTTTTTTTAAGAAAAGTGTCCATATTAATTTTTTTTGGAGATTATTTAGAAGAAAATTTCAGATGCAAAAACTTTTTGGTTGAAATAAATCGAAGACCACCGTAAGTAGCTAAATGAAGAAGGTACTAAACTAGTTGTTTTTTTTTTAATTTATACTAGTATGGAGGCTACTGGGATCGGCAAAAAAAGACCTAAATAGAAAATTTTGTCTGTCTGTCAGTCTGTCTGTCTGAGACACGATTACTCAAAAATCGCTTAACCCATTTTTATCAAATTTGGCACAAAAATTCAACACCCAGCGATGAGCTGATTAGTTTTTGATGGGGGTGGGGGTTTGTAAACAGGATCGGAAGGGGGGGTAAACTTTTTAAAAATTCTGACTCACGAACCGTAGCATCTAGCGACACACGGTTTACATTAAGATAGAAAATTACATTTTTAACAAAAATTTTATTAATGTTGAAGTCTGTCACTTTGACAATTTTTGAGATATTCAAGAAAAACAAAAATATACTTACTAAAAATCTTAACTCATGAACCGTAACAGCTAGCAACACACGGTTTTGACATTAGGATATATAATTAAATTTTTTTGTAGTAGCTATTGATGCACAACAATAATTATATTAATGTTAAAGTCTGTCAGATGCGTAGTTTTTGCGATATTTAGGAAAAATTTGTATGGAGTGTTATAAATACGTGCCTCCTGGCCATATTTTTTTTTATTGTAATAGTTGAACTGTGGGTTGTAGCTAATTTTTTTGGTGATAGTAGCTTATAATAACTGAATGAACACGGGTTACTGTTTTGGTCCGCGTTTTGAAAAACCCCTATCCGCCACCCGGGGAAGCGTCCGATGGGAGACAGAAAACTCCTCACGGATTTTTTTTTTGTTTTTTTTTAACACATTTTTTTTTGTTTTTTTTTTATTATTTTTATAAATTGTCTTAATTTCCAATATAAGTTCATTTTTTGGGGTTAACGACGGTTGCTGGGGGGCCATATTGTACGTCATTTGAAAGGTCTTTAAAGTATCTGTCAAAGCGAAAAATCAAATTCTATGGACAACGTCGAGATTGAAAAATTAATTTTTTTCAAAATTGTCCTAATTTCCAATATAAGTTCATTTTTTGGGGTTAACGACGGTTGCTGGGGGGCCATATCGTACGTTATTTAAAAGGTCTTTAAAGTGTCTGTCAAAGCGAAAAATCAAATTCTATGGACAACGTCGAGATTGAAAAATGCATGCTTTTTTCAAAATTTATTATTTTACAATATAATGTCATTTTTTGGGGTTAAGGACAGTTGCTGGAAGGTCATATTGTATGTCTTTTGAAAGATTTTAAAGTGTCTATCAAACCAAAAAATCAAATTCTATGGACAACGTCGAGATTGAAAAATTAATTTTTTTCAAAATTGTCTTAATTTCCAATATAAGTTCATTTTTTGGGGTTAACGACGGTTGCTGGGGGGCCATATGGTACGTCCTTTGAAAGGTCTTTAAAGTATCTGTCAAAGCGAAAAATCAAATTCTATGGACAACGTCGAGATTGAAAAATGCATGTTTTTTTCAAAATTTATTATTTTACAATATAATGTTATTTTTTAAGGTTAGGGACGGTTGCTGGGGGGTGATATCGTACGTAATTTGAAAGGTCTTTAAAGTATCTATCAAAGCCAAAAATTAAATTCTATGGACAACGTCGAGATTAAAACATTAATTTTTTTCAAAATTGTCCTAATTTCCAATATAAATTCATTTTTTGGGGTTAACGACGGTTGCTGGGGGGCCATATCGTATGTCATTTGAAAAGTCTTTAAAATATCTGTCAAAGCAAAAAATCAAATTCTATGGACAACGTCGAGATTGAAAAATGCATGTTTTTTTCAAAATTTATTATTTTACAATATAATGTCATTTTTTGGGGTTAAGGACGGTTGCTGGGGGGTGATATCGTACGTCATTTAAAAGGTCTTTAAAGTATCTATCAAAGCCAAAAATCAAATACTATGGACAACGTGGAGATTGAAAAATTAATTTTTTTCAAAATTGTCCTAATTTCCAATATAAGTTCATTTTTTGGGGTTAACGACGGTTTCTGGGGGGCCATGTCGTACGTCGTTTAAAAATTCTTTAAAGTATCTGTCAAAGCAAAAAATCAAATTCTGTGGACAACGTCGAGATTGAAAAATGCATGCTTTTTTCAAAATTTATTATTTTACAATATAATGTCATTTTTTGGGGTTAAGGACGGTTGCTGGGGGGTGATATCCTACGTCATTTAAAAGGTCTTTAAAGTATCTATCAAAGCCAAAAATCAAATTCTATGGACAACGTCGAGATTGAAAAATTCATTTTTTTCAAAATTGTCCTAATTTCCAATATAAGTTTATTTTTTGGGGTTAACGACGGTTTCTGGGGGGCCACATCGTACGTCGTTTGAAAAGTCTTTAAAGTATCTGTCAAAGCAAAAAATGAAATTCTATGGACAACGTCGAGATTGAAAAATGCATGCTTTTTTCAAAATTTATTATTTTACAATATAATGTCATTTTTTGGGGTTAAGGACGGTTGCTGGGGAGTGACATCGTACGTCATTTAAAAGGTCTTTAAAGTATCTATCAAAGCCAAAAATCAAATTCTATGGACAACGTCGAGATTGAAAAATGCATGTTTTTTTCAAAATTTATTATTTTACAATATAATGTCATTTTTTGGGGTTAAGGACGGTCGCTGGGGAGTGATATCGTACGTCGTTTAAAAGGTATTTAAATTATCTATCAAACACAAAAATCAAATTCTATGGACAACGTCGAGTTTAAAAAATTTATTTTTTTCAAAATTGTCCTAATTTCCAATATAAGTTCATTTTTTGGGGTTAACGACGGTTGCTGGGGCGTCATATCGTACGTCATTTGAAAGGTCTTTAAAGTATCTATCAAACGCAAAAATCAAATTCTATGGACAACGTCGAGATTGAAAAATGCATGTTGTTTTCAAAATTTATTATTTTACAAAATAATGTCATTTTTTGGGGTTAAGGACGGTTGCTGGGGGGTCATGTCGCATGTCATTTGAAAGGTCTTTAAAATGTGTATCAAACACAAAAATCAAATTCTATGGACAACGTCGAGATTGAAAAATGCATGTTTTTTTTTCAAAATGTATTATTTTACAATATATTGTAATTTTTTGGGGTTAACGACGGTTGCTGGGGGGTCATATCGTACGTCATTTGGAAGGTATTTAAATTATCTATCAAAGCCAATAATCAAATTCTATGGAAAACGTCGAGATTGTAAAATTAATTTTTTTCAAAATTGTCCTAATTTCCAATATAAGTTCATTTTTTGGGGTTAACGACGGTTGCTGGGGGGTCATATCGTACTTCATTTGAAAGATCTTTAAAGTATCTATCAAATACAAAAATCAAATTCTATGGACAACGTCGAGATTGAAAAATGCATGTTGTTTTCAAAATTTATTATTTTACAAAATAATGTCATTTTTTGGGGTTAACGACGGTTGCTGGGGGGTCATATCGTACGTCATTTGAAAGGTCTTTAAAGTATCTATCAAACACAAAAATCAAATTCTATGGACAACGTCTAGATTGAAAAATGCATGTTGTTTTCCAAATTTATTATTTTACAAAATAATGTCATTTTTTGGGGTTAAGGACGGTTGCTGGGGGGTCATGTCGCATGCCATTTAAAAGGTCTTTAAAATATGTATCAAACACAAAAATCAAATTCTATGGACAACGTCGAGATTGAAAAATGCATGTTTTTTTTTTCAAAATTTATTATTTTACAATATAATGTAATTTTTTGGGGTTAACGACGGTTGCTGGGGGGTCATATCGTACGTCATTTGGAAGGTATTTAAATTATCTATCAAAGCCAATAATCAAATTCTATGGACAACGTCGAGATTGTAAAATTAATTTTTTTCAAAATTGTCCTAATTTCCATTATAAGTTCATTTTTTGGGGTTAACGACGGTTGCTGGGGGGTCATATCGTACGTCATTTGAAAGGTCTTTAAAGTATCTATCAAACACAAAAATCAAATTCTATGGACAACGTCGAGATTGAAAAATGCATGTGGTTTTCAAAATTTATTATTTTACAAAATAATGTCATTTTTTGGGGTTAACGACGGTTGCTGGGGGGTCATATCGTACGTCATTTGAAAGGTCTTTAAAGTATCTATCAAACACAAAAATCAAATTCTATGGACAACGTCGAGATTGAAAAATGCATGTTGTTTTCAAAATTTATTATTTTACAAAATAATGTCATTTTTTGGGGTTAAGGACGGTTGCTGGGGGGTGATATCGTACCTCATTTAAAAAGTCTTTAAAGTATCTATCAAAGCCAAAAATCAAATTCTATGGACAACGTCGAGATTGAAAAATTCATTTTTTTCAAAATTGTCCTAATTTCCAATATAAGTTTATTTTTTGGGGTTAACGACGGTTGCTGGGGGGTCATATCATACGTCATTTGAAAGGTCTTTAAAGTATCTATCAAACACAAAAATCAAATTCTATGGACAACGTCGAGATTGAAAAATGCATGTTGTTTTCAAAATTTATTATTTTACAAAATAATGTCATTTTTTTGGGGTTAACGACGGGGTTGCTGGGGGGTCATATCGTACGTCATTTGAAAGGTCTTTAAAGTATCTATCAAACACAAAAATCAAATTCTATGGACAACGTCGAGATTGAAAAATGCATGTTGTTTTCAAAATTTATTATTTTACAAAATAATGTCATTTTTTGGGGTTAACGACGGTTGCTGGGGGGTCATTTTGTACCTCGTTTGAAAGGTCTTTAAAGTATCTATCAAAGCCAAAAATCAAATTTTATGGACAACGTCGATATTGAAAAATTAATTTTTTTCAAAATTGTCCTAATTTCCGACATAAGTTCATTTTTTGGGGTTAACGACGGTCGCTGGGGGGTCATATCGTACGTCATTTGAAAGTTCTTTAAAGTGTCTGTCAAAGCCAAAAATCAAATTCTATGGACAACGTCGAGATTGAAAAATGCATGTTGTTTTCAAAATTTATTATTTTACAATATAATGTCATTTTTTGGAGTTAAGGACGGTAACTGGGGGGCGATATCGTACGTCATTTGAAAGGTCTTTGAAGTATCTATCAAAGCCAAAAATCAAATTCGTTTTCTGTGGTGAAGGACGGTTGCTGGAGGGTCATGTCATACGTCATTAGAAAGCTCCTTAAAGCGTCTATCAAACCAAAAAATCAAATTCTATGAACAACGTCGAGATTGAAAAATGCATTTTTTTCAAAATTGTCCCATTTTCCAATTTAAGGTCATTTTTTGGGATTAAGGACCGTTGCGGGGGGGTCATTTTGTACCTCGTTTGAAAGGTCTTTAAAGTATCTAAAAAGGCCAGAAATGAAATTGATTAGCAAAACATGACCAAAAATTTGTATTCCTTATCCCCAAAAACCCCCTTGTACCAATTTTGATTGAAATCAGACAAACGTAAGTGTTTTCCCCCCTCCACTCCCCTCGTGGAAAGGGAAGGGCTGCCTTATAATGCCATAATTATGATTGTATTTTCACCGGAACTATAAATGCATGCCAAATTTAAAGGCAATCGGATGTGTATAAGTCAGTTAAAATTGGTTAGCAAAACATGACCAAAAATCGTCCATCTTGAATCCGCCATATCGAATTTTTAAAATCTGATTAGAAATGTGTCATCGCCATCCCCAAATGCCCCCACATACCAAATTTCAACAAAATCGGGCGTACTTCAACTATACCCCCCTGCATCCCCTTCGAGTGGGGGGAGCTATCAAGTTCATTACACTATAATATTGTGTTGTCATCGCAACTATATAAGCATGACAAATTTGAATCCGATCGGATATATATAAGTCAAAATTTTGTGTCCCGTAAGCCTAAAATCCAGTTAAAGTTGTTACTCGCCTGCTGCTCGTACACGAACTCGCATCAACCTTACACTCGTCATTTATGAGGAGGGAGGTATTTGGAGACTATCCTGCAAATTTCGTCAAAATCAGGCAGTTTATTGCAGAGATAAACGCGTTTAAAATATTTATTCTTGATT
The DNA here is from genome assembly GCA_963921995.1 of Oxystoma pomonae. Lineage (NCBI taxonomy): Eukaryota > Metazoa > Arthropoda > Insecta > Coleoptera > Brentidae > Oxystoma > Oxystoma pomonae. The sequence continues at coordinate 72,516,898 of OY998164.1, read as the reverse complement.
TATTTGGTCCACTGTAATATTTACAAATCTAAATCTGAATCCAAATCCAACTTCAACGACGTGCTCACCCCCATCAAAAACTAATCAGCGCTGCGTCTGGTGACGAAAGAATTTTTTGGCCAAAGATAAAAATCGCTTAAGCGACTTTTGACTAATTGTGTTACAGATACCCAGACACTCACCCAGACAGACGGACAGACACCATGACAAAAGTTTTGTATTTAGGTCTTTTTTTACCCAAATAACTTATTTTTAGTGGAATTAAACAATTTTTTTTTGACGATCCCAATAGCCTCCATAATTTGTAAGGATGTCTTAAAATAATTTTAGTTTATAAATGATACAAAGAATTTCTTTTTGTATTCAGAATCCACCAAAAGGCCTGTTCCCAAAAAAAATACTTTCCTGTAGATTCCACTCGATATCGACATGCTGGATGATGGAAGCTTTAAGATGGAATTATATTTTTAAAAAATGCAAGATGTCTAAAGAAAAAAATGAAAAATGATTGACATTTTTACGCTCTGTAGATTGATATTGTACCATTTGCGGACACATGTCCAGGCCTGCACATGTCTATAGGAAAAAAAGTCTTACTATGAACTGAAAAACACGACTTTATAATCTTAGTACTGCATTTTAAAACACCCTGTATTATAAAATAAGGATGATGTGGGTTTTGATTCTTAAAACATTTCCTGGCAAGAGAAAATCTTCGGAATTTAGCAAAATACTCGTCGACCCATTAAAACTGTGCCTTTGTGAAATTCAATTAGGGCGAGGTTCGAGGCGAGGTTAGGGTCCACTTTGGAATTCGAATAATTTAGAGAATATCTCTTGCTCTTTTGGGCGAAGAAATGGTTGTTTAATTTTGTTTAGTTTTATCACTTTTAAGAGTTCAGAACTGTGGTACTATTCTAGGTGAAGCATTTTGAAATAATGAGTTTGTGGGTTGGGGATCCTTTATTACACAAGTGGTTTATGTAAAAATAAAACTAAGTTTATACATAAAATAAAAATACCTACTCTAATCAATCTAGTAAATGATTGGAAACAAAAAAAAACACATCTTTGATTTTTGGCACCGAGCTTAAGAATACCTTTATAAACAGCATACGGAAAGTCTCCTAAAATCCCCTGGACCCGAGGTTCGCCATGTTCAAAAAATTACTGATTTTTGACATAAATGTTTTTCGTCCTGTTGCTTATTGGCGTAACCAGCTAAAATTTGGTATGTACGTACTCATTGGGGCCAAATATAAAAATCCAAGATGGCGATCTGCTTATGCTTCTAATCCGTTTTTAATCTGTTAAGCCATGATCGTTAAATTTGGTACACATCAGGCTAACCATGAATGTCTTAATTTAAAAATTGGGGTACAACTCTTATCTGTCAAGAACTACGGCCGTCATCTTACATTCAATATTGCAGATCTAAGTCGGCCATTTTAAATAGGAAGATAACCAAATTTATTGGAACCTGTTTCTAGTAAAGCCCTTAACAAATACTAATAATACAGCTTTCTAAGTGCTAAGGGGCGGGCGTCATTTTTAAAAAACTGTCAGTTTTTCATAATACAGTTACAAAAATAATTAACGGACATATATTTTTACAAAAAGAGTTATAATAACATATGTACAATCCGATATAAGACCGGTGGTAAATATATTAATATTATATAATATACAAAACTTTTTTCCGATTTATTCCTTCACCCTTTGCCCTCTACGCCACAAATCTTTTTTGTAAATTTATTAGGGCGCGCTAAATTTTTCCTTAATTTTGTAAAAATTATAACACCGTTGAAGTATGCTAGAAAAGGTTGAATGAAGGGCCATTTATCAGTTGCACACCGAGGGGGGAGGGTTAAACCCCGCCACTCCCATGATAAGTCTGGTTATAGTCACATTTTTACTTCAAATTAAGTTCTTTTTATTATTTATCCTTAAAAACCCCCCAAAGCCAATTCCTGGGTACGCTACTGCATTTATTTTACTTACATACCAATAATTTTCTACAAAATAATAAATTTTTTGAGGGTTTTACTGCAACTTACTATTCATATATCAATTTTTATCCATTTCGTTGGGTTGTATAAATTAGATAGGTTTAAAAATATCAAACTGCTTACTCGTTTCTATACCATCTAAGAGGTAGAGTAATCGGCGCGTTTTTTTTATGCGGTTTTCCCAGAGGCCTACTCCACACTACTCGTCGTCTGCAAAAAAGTTTTTACAGCCGAAAAAGTTCATCAATAGGGATGACTGAGGGAGGGAGGGGTAAAGAGGGGTAAAAGTATGAATTGACAACGTATTATGAAAAACTGACAGCTTTTTTTGAAATGGTGCCCGCCCCATAGCACTTAGAAAGCTGTATTTTTAGTATGTTGTTAAGGGCTTTACTAGAAACACGTTTAACAAATTTGATTATCTTTCTATTTAAAATGGCCGACTTAGACGTGCAAAATCGAATGTAAGATGGTGGTCGTAATTTTTTACAAATGACAAGGGTACCCCAATTTTTATGGTTAGCCTGTGTACCGAATTCAATGCTCATGGCTAAACAGTTCAGGAAGTTACTTCAGTGATAATGAGAGAAGGTATTTTCAAATATGGCGTACCTATTTCTTTTTATTTTTTAGCTAGTTACGCCCATAAACAACGATACTAAAAATATATGTCCAAACTCTGGCATTTTTTCAATATGGCGGACCTCGGATACAAGATATTTTAGAGGACTTTCGGTATGTTGCTTATGAAGGTATTCTAAAACTCTATGCCAAAAATCAATCACTTTTTTGCCAGATTGAGTAGAGTAAAAGGCAGATTTTATTTTATCTCGACGCGTTTCGGACTATGTGTCCGTAATCATGAGGGTTTCTCGAGGGGTTTCTTAAATTCTGTAAACAATGAAAAGATTGTCACTTATACAAAAAAATCAAAAAACAAACAAGCTAGGTTTACCAAATTATATATATGTATATATATATATATATATATATATCGCCAGCAAACGCTTTTACATAGGTAGAGTGTACGAGATTATTTTATAACTATTAAAAATTAACAATATATTTATTTCCGAAATTTAAAATTTATCGCTAATTTTAATTCATAACCTCCAAAAAACAGCTGACCTGAACCAAAGAAACATAGAATGGTTTGTCACGGGCTCCGGTTTCCGATTATCATCCTCCTCGCTTTTAGATTGGAACAAGATAGCGGGATAGGTAATCTCGCTTTGCTCTTTTTTGGGATTTAAACTAGGTTTAGACTAACTTTCTAAAAACTATCAGAAAACATCCTAAAATATAAACAAAACTTTTTTGTCATAACATTACACAAATAAATAAGACCAACATATTAAAAACTTTTTGAAAGACGTGCACAAAACCAAAGGATTTTTTAACAATAGTTTATACTTGGAAAAAGTTTGAAGGTCCCACAGCGCAACAAAGGAACAAAATTAATGGAAAGGAACTGATCAATAAGATCAGTAAGTCAATAAGATCAATGATAAATCTCCTACTTATTTTGTAGAAGCCGCCAAACTTATTGATCAGTTTCCTTTCCATTAATTTTGTCATTTATTGCGCTGTTGAGAAATTTTTGCAACATACTATTGTTAAAAAATTCTTTCGTTTTTTTGGAAGTGTTTCAAAAATATCTAATATGTTCTCCTAATTTATTAATGTAATCTTATAAGAAAAAACTTTTGTTTAGATTTTAAGATGTTTTCTGATAGTAAGTTAGGCTAAACCTAGTTTAAACCCCAAAAAAGTGAACGAGGAGGACTAGAATGGGAAACCGGAGCCCGCGACAAACCATTATATGTTTCTCTGGTTCAGGTTAGCGATTTTTTGAAGATTGTGAATTTAAATTAGCGTTAAATTTTAAATTTAAAAAATTACTATATTGTTAAATTTTAATAGTAATAAAGTAATTTCGTACAATCTACCTATGTAAGAGCCTTTGTCGGCCACCTTTCTTTCATAATTTGGTAAGTCTAGGTGGTTTGTTTTTTCACTTTTTTACAAGTGACAATTTTTTCATTTTAAACGCGTCGAGATAAAATAAAATTTGTCTTTTTATTTTATATAAAATAAGTATAGTTTTATTTTTACATTAAACCTAGAAACACATTATTTAAGAGTTTATAATTGTCATTTCTCAAAGTATGGCCAAAATATTCAAGTTTTCGTTTTGTGATGGTTAATAAAACTTCAAGATTTTATTTATTCCTAGCAGAACATGGGATCACACTCAAGGATTCGCATTTCCCACAATTATTTTATGGATAATATTTTGAAATATTGATTAGGCGTTAATCACCACCGCTTCGATAAATCAAGCTAAAAAGATGGACCAGCGTAATTAGCGAATCTTCGTTTTTATGAGTTTTACAACCTTCGTGTATATACTACCACTTTTCTGTTTTTAGCTAAAGATGTTGCGTGTTGTACTATGCCTTGGTTTGAAAATTATTTTCGCTGTTCGGATCGATTATTGCAAAAGATATTTTATGAGTAGCTACATCATTCTTTATGTTTTTCTTTAATATCCGGTATAATTTTTCCTTGATTGTACATAAGGATTCAAGCTTGTCTATCCATTTCGTGTCCCTTGTTTAAATAATTATAGAGTTCGTAAAATACCAGATGTGTTGCCACGTTTCAGTTTATATTAAACCATTTTCAAGCTCTAGAAATAGAGATATAGGCACAGTAATATAAAACATAATTTTAAGATTACATATTTGTTTTACCAAACTTGTATCAAATTAGTCCGTTATTGATGGAACAAAGCACCTTTACCAAAATTTTAAGTAAAAAATTTTATGGGTGAGTTCGTTCCTCCCCAACCAACTATTAAATATAGGTTCGTATGCATAGTCGCCTCTCGAGACTCTCTTCTTCCTACGTAATAAGAATTTACATCACCAAAAGAAAAAGAAAGTCTTCGGAACGACCACAAATACGTCCCTTAAACGGAGTTCCTACGGAGAAAGTTGATAAAAATAAATAAATATTGTTGAAACATTCAATACAACGCACAAGTTAAAATCCACAACACACATACTCTTCAACTTTAAAATTGTAGTAAGCAAAATGACTAGCAAAACTTACAACTATTGTTTTTATTTTACATCCGAGACTGGATAGTTATATGAAAGGCAATGTTGAACTTGTGAGTAAATTAGAGTTTCGAACTTCAATTTTCTTTATTTTTACTTTCTCACAACGTTTCGAATGCTTGGCATCAGGCAAATACTAACAAAAAAAACTAAGACTACACACTACAGATTCAGATTCATTTTCAGATTTTTATTGTTTCTAAAAACGTTTGTATTTTAGTTTCAACTTAAATCTATAAGAACTAGCCTAGAGAACCTTAGGTAGGTTTAAATTTTGAAAAAAGAAAAACAAGAATACTTATTATTAAATTATTGAATTAGTGTAGGGGCATATGTCGATAATTTCTATCCCGTGGGATTTTTTATAAAGGAGTTTTGTGACTATGTGGGATTGATAGCTCTTTAGTCACATAATTAAGTGTTACCAGGGGTTTTGTTAACACTCGGGTAGAAGGGGTTGATATGACGACATCTTTTAAGATGGCGGCCAAACGCTATAAAAAAATACAAGTGTCGCAACCGGGGAATGATTTACCCGATTTCATATAATTCGAAGACCATGAGTCCAAAAAAATTACTTTCAAGGTCATCCGACCTTAAGTGACTATGAAAAATGCAAAAAACAAGATTTTTGCCATTTTCTCCTCAAAAATTTTTAATAATTCGACGTTTTTTCGGATCAACTTCAAATGCACTTCATGACCTTGAAAAATACCCCAGCAAAATTAACAAATTGCAAAAATAACATACTAAAGGGCGCTATTCATCAATTATTAAAGCCAAGAGAACCAAATTGGGTAACAAAGATAAGAAGGTCAAGTCCAACAATCTTGTTTAAAAAAATTTTGTTCAGCTATAACGTGTTTCAATATGGCGGCTGATATCTCAAAATAGAGAGCCATAACCACATTTCATTTTATCCAATTACGTAAAAAAGTAAAAATAAGAAGGTGGATAAAAATTTTTTTGACTTATCTCTGCTTAATATGAAAAACAAATTTAGTTGATGCATGACCTTGATTGACCTTGAACAAACCATGTAAAATTGAAAAACCAGCTTTTTGTAGTGTTTTTTACAATTAACAACTACGCAAAAACTCTAAGTGCCGAAAATAAAATTAACATCTTCGCCATAAACAAACAATTGGCGTCTCAGATATTTATGCTATACCCCGGTAAAAATGACCTTTATGCCTGTTGTTTTTACTCTCGGAACTGAGCATTTTATGTTCTACTTAATTGTCTAGCCAACAAAGTTATTTAAATTACCTGTAGAAGAGTTAGCAGAAGTTAGATATACAGGGTGTCCCAAAAGTCCGAGTCCACCCATATATCTTCTGAACTATTAGAGGTAACTAAACTATATTTGGCATTGATCTATAACATCAAAAGATCTGTTTTCTTAAGGGGCGGTTGTGCCGCCCCTGTCTTGGGGGGCGGCATACGGGTGACCACCAATTTTAAATGGAAACCCTTATCGAGTGATAGCTTGTTTTGAAGGACTTTGAAAAATCAACATGTTGATGTAACCTTCACTTGTCTATATCAAACGTGTCAAAAGTTATGTTCTGTCAAACTTATTTTTCACAATTTTTGACAAATTTCGAAAATTTGTGTTAACCAATGAAAACCCATTCGAGTGATACCTTATTCAAAAGGTTTTTTCCAAACTAACATTTTGCCGTAACTGTCACTTGTCTATGTCAAAGGCAAAGTTATGATTTTTTTCCACAAACGAAAACTACACTTTTTTGTTGTTAGCGAAACGCGCGTCGAGGTCAAAAAAATGTAGTTTTGTTTTGTGGAAAATAATCATAACTTTGTTTTAGTGCAACCAAAGGTTCCAAATTCCCAACATATATGTCAAAGGCGTCGAAATCTATCGTCTATGAAATTCATTGGTTTTGACAAATTTCACAAGTTTGTCCAAATCCTATCGAGTGATACCTTGTTCGAAAAGTCTTTTGAAGAGTACATTTAAACGCCACCGGCAGCTGTCTTAGACAAATCTGTCAAAAGCTTTGCACTGTTAAACTATTTTTTCTCAAGTTTTTGGAACCCAAGATATTATTGAGTGATACCTTGTTTGAAAGGTATTTTCAAGAATTACATTTTGATAGGTACTAGGTAGGATTGACTATGTCACCCAAAACTTTTTTTTATAATAATCAGCTATCAATTTTATAATTTAAACAGAAACAATTAAATTAAAAGTCAACTATTTATTCTTGAAAGCTATCGCAACAACATTGAACCATATTGAACAGGGTTTTGAGAAAATGGAGAAAATTAAATTCAAAAACTGTTGAAAATGGCCACCAAGAACCTCCTGACAGTAAAAAAGTCTGTTTTCAAACTCACTACGAATGTTTCTTAAAATTTCTGGCGTTATTGATCGGCAGACCCCAACAATTCTTTCTCTTAGTTCCTGCAAGCTTCTGGGCTAAGTTTAATTCCTCGATGTAACCCCAAAGAAAAAAATCCAAAGGCGTCGTATCGGGCGAACGAGAAGGCTATTCTAAAGTTCCTCGACGCCCAATCCAACGACGAAATTCATTATTGAGAAGTTGCCTCATAGGAAGATAGTAATGGGCCGGGGCCCCATCCTGCTGAAAGATGGGTTCAAATAAATTCCCAGCTGCTTCTCTTATTGCAGAAATGATCTGATTTTATAGTAGCTCCAAATATCTTTCACCTGTAAGGGTGCCATCAATAAAAAATGGTCCCATTATTCGATTTCCCAAAATTCCCGCCCATACGTTTAATTTCAAGGGATTTTGGGTATGAGCTTCTTCATACCAATGAGGATTCTGGTCCGACCAATATCGGCAGTTATGTCTATTGACTATCCCATCCAAGAAAAAATTAGCTTCATCACTAAAGCAAATTTGATTCAACACATACGGTTCAGTTTTAATTAGTTCAGTCATTTCTTCGGAAAATTGCACGCGGCGGTCAAAATCATCTTCGGTTAACTCTTGAACCTACTGCACCTTATAAGGATGGAATTTAAACCGCTTGAGAACTCTATGGGCCATGCTCTTACTATTTCCAAGATCACCTGCTATAGTTCTCGCAAACTGCTTGGCCTGTTCAAAAACGGACCCCAGCACCTGCTCCTGGATCTCCTAGTTTTCTTCTCTTGGTCGCCCTTGACGTAGGGCATCTTTTACAGTGAAAAATCGTCTAAACTTTAGAACACTTTTTCGTACGTAGGTGTGGGACACAGGTCTGTCGGGAAACGCATTGTTGAAAAGGCGTCTAGCTTGTCTATAACATCTTGTTTGTCCGTAGAAAAAGATAATTTCAACTTTATCTTCATTTGATCGTGGCATCGTAAAAACTTACACCGAAAGCAGTTTTCACTTGACATTTTGCTGAATTTTATTTGTTTTTTTAAGTCAGATTTTCAAAGTCTTTTTGATTCTTTTATTATTTAACAATTAATGTGAGTCAGGTATCATTATCGATAATTTTATGTAATAAAATAACCAAATATCGAAAATATGCGGCTCCTGTTCAAAAAACAAAAAGTTATAAATTATCACCCTATATTATACGTCTTTTCCCTATTTTAGACAAGTGACAGTTACACAAAAATGGTAAACTTTAAAAAACCAGAAAATTAACAAGTTTATCAAAACCAATGAGTTTCATAGACGACAGATTTTGACGCCTTTGACATAGACAAGTGACAGTTACGGCAAATTGGAAAAAACCTTTTGAATAAGGTGTCACTCGAATGGGTTTTCACTGGCTAACAAAAATTTTCGAAATTTGTCAAAAATTGTGAAAAATAAGTTTGACAGAACATAACTTTTGACACGTTTGACATAGATAAGTGAAAGTTACATCAACATGTTGATTTTTCAAAGTCCTTCAAAACAAGCTATCACTCGATAGAGGTTTCAATTTAAAATTTTCATGATGGCTGCCCGTATGCCACCCCCAAGACAGGGGCGGCACAGCCGCCCCTTCAAAAATCAGATCATTTGATGTTATGGATCAATGCCAAATATAGTTTAGTTACCTCTAATAGTTCAGAAGATATATTTTGGTGGACTGACTGACTCGGACTAGGTGTTTTAGATGCCACTTTCCAAAATAGCGGTCGAAAAATAATAAAAAATACAATTTTTGCACAGGTGCGTGATTATACTCGATTTCATATAACTCGAGGACGAGAATTCCAAAAAAAATAACTTTCGTGGTCATACGACATTAAATGACCTTGAAAATTAAAAAAAAAACGATTTTTGCCATTTCTCTTTGAAAAAATTTCCGTAATTTAACGTTCTGTTACGCCAACATCTGAACGCCAGATCAAAAAAAAATGGTAGGGAGGTTTAAAATAAAGTGTTTTTTTATGGCTGGATGTTAATTTCATCTCTGGCACTTAAAGTTTTTGCGTAGTGGCAAATTGGAAAAAACTCTACAAAAAGCGGTTTTTTCAATTTTACATGTTATTTTCAAGGTCAATCGGGGTTATGCATCAGCTAAACTTTTTTTTTCATAGTAAGCGGAGATATATCAACAAGAATTAAGGGCCACCTTCTCATTTTTACTTTTTTACAAAATTGGATAAAATAAAATGTGGTTATAGGTCGCCATTTTGATATATCAGCCACCTTATTGAAACACGTCATAGCTGAACAAAATTTTTTAACAAAATTGTTGGAATTGACCTTCTTATCTTTGTTGCCAAATTTGGTTCTCTTTGCTTGAATAGTTGATGAATAGTGCCCTTTATTATGTTATTTTTGCAATTTGTTAATTTTACTGAGGTATTTTTCAAGATCATGAAGCTTCAAACTTCATCAAACTGTAAGGATCGAATTTTGCATACATGAATAATAGTTTGAGGTACATTTGAAGTTGGTCTGACAAAACGTCGAATTATTAAGATTTTTTGAAGAGAAAATGCAAAAATCTTGTTTTTTGCGATTTTCAAGGTCATTTAATGTCGGATGACCTTAAAAGTAAATATTTTGTAAAATGGCAAAAAATTATCTAAATCGGATAAGAACAAAAAAAAAGTTTCCCTCTATCACATAGAACAATCTATTCGTTCATAATAAATTATCTTAATTTTATCATACTGCAAGTTTGATTGAAAATGGATTGAAAATGGATTTTGCAATCTTCATTCATTCATCAGAAAACTATCGACTGAATATGTACTAGCATGTGTTCAGTGAACCATAAAACTACTGTGCGTTTTCTTTTTTGTCGCGGTTACGGTTAACCTTAGTTCTAAAATTTTCCAGAAGTTTAAGCAAAAGAAGGAGACCTCGATTGTGTAATACCTTCGAATATTGTTTAAATTTACAGATAATTGTTTATGCTTACATGTATATATGACCAAAAGTTTTTAATTTTTATTAATTTCCGGATTATACTTAAATTTTCACAAAACAAATGGACGTAGATAGCACATCCTGTGACGATCCATACTTTGAGAACCGCAACTATTCAGAACCGGCAAAATTCATGTCAGCTAATACATGACGTCATAGCATTTTTGATATGAAAATTTACGTATAATTCGGAAATTCATAAAAATTAAAAACTTTTAAATATATACACATGTAAACATAAACAATTATCTGTAACTTCGAGGTCTCCTTCTTTTGCTTATACTTCTGGGAAATTTTAGAACCAAGGTTAACCGTAACCGCGACAAAAAGAAAACGGCCCTGGTTGCCTCCTCCCTTTCGCAGTTGAAATATGTTATCTCTGAAAAGTGTGGGTTTTCAAATATCCTTGAAGGTGACGATTGTTTGCGAACATACTTATTATTATTATTATTATTATAAGTATTCGAAACGTTGTGAAAAAGTTAAAATAAATGGAGGTTCGAAACTCTAGGTAGTTATAAGATAGATAGATGAATAGGTCCCCTCGCCATTTTTTGATAATATGTGCATTTTCTCGTCCTGAATACGAAATGGACAATCACATATATGATACAGTAGTACCCTTAGACCAAAAATCAACTGGTGTACCGGACCTCATTCATGGATAAAGGTTCGGCAAACCACTCTAAAAATTCTCACTTTTACCCTATCCATCACGTGACCTCTAAAATTTCCCACCTTTGGATTGTGTGTGCCGAGTCCTTTTCCACAATTTTGAGGTACAGGATTGTCCATTTCGTATTCAGGATGAGAAAATGCATATTTTATCAAAAAATGGCGAGGGTTACCTATCCATCATAATTTTTACTGCGAACGCTTGTACTATAGGTAAAAAAAATAATACCTTTAGTTAAAAATTTTGCCAAAACAAAAGTTGTTTAAGATTGCTTCTAATTTTTTTAAAAACAGCATTGACAACTAGAGAAACTTGTAAACTATTTTTTAAAAATTAGCAGTCGAGTAGTCAATTACCCTAGGTGCTTCAAAAACTAAGTCCCATTAAAAGTAAATATTTTCCTTAATAATAGTATAACTCTAAAGTCCCCGTAAGCATCGGATATATTTAAGAGTATAATCTTCGCTGGCTGCTTTCTTTGGATTACTCATGCAAAATGTCGCCTGCAAGGGTATTTTTGACTCCACATGTTTTTATCCAAATATAGAAAATTTTCAGAAATTTTAGCCTAATTTTAAAGATAAAGCTTAAATCACGGATCACCTACCAACCAAGTCGACGAAATCTCTTTGATCTCACTTGGAGCGCGCGCCGGATCCATTTAGGGCAGGTGTTTAGGGCCTGATTAAAATCCATTTCATTTTATATATACTGTTTTGATATTTCAAGGCCAGGGTGGTATTAATAATTTTTAAATCATTTTTTTTTTGTGTTTAAAATGAATTTTGTAGGTATATTTTAGTTAGGTAAGTAACTGGAAAAACATGTTCTCTAATTTACAAGACATGATACCTACATGAAACCGTTATTATGTCGGTTTATTAATTTTAACTTTGGGGTTAACTTAACATTGTGCTAAAAATTACTCAAAAGTCCTTTTTTTATTTTTCTAAACGAGCAGTTTAATGAAACCCAATCAATTACCGCGTAATTATCTTTTATCTGAGAATTATATAAAATTAAAAATGAAACAGTCAAGAACTTAAGTAGGCACATTTTAGCCTGTCACACGGTTAAAATGACCCTAAAGGTTTAAATGGTCAACTCCGGTGACGTAGCTTTTAAAAAACTTTTTTTATTAAAAAAAACTACAAAATTAGACTAATCGGGTGCATATATAAAACTTCAATGTACGGCGTCAGCAATATATTTGTTATTATAAACAAGGTGAGATGTTATTATTCCAGGGATATTACTCCTCCACCCTTAGTTTCGTCAACGTCCTCGTTGATAAGTTTTTGGAGAACTTTTAAGGGAATATTTTTTGTTTTTGAGATTCTTTGCTTCCGCCAAAAGTAGAAGATTAAAATAAAAATTAAAATTACTGCCAAACACAACGTTAAGATAATGTAATCTTGGCTTTCAAAATTAAGTTCCTGTAGGACTAAAGGATCCATCAGGTCTTTCTGTATTTTTTTGCGGATTTTCTAAATGTTTTATTTGCAAATGAATAGATAAGTTTGTTTCAGGAAGGTTTATTATTTTTGGCAATGAAACAAAAATGTTATTTATTGATAAGGAATATTTATTTTGGTTAATTATTACGTCACACTGGCTATTGATAAGATATCAGCTTTAAAGTGTAGTTTTCTGAAACTGAAAGCAATTTCTGTAAATGGTTTCAGGATTTTTTGTACAGAAAATCAAACCACTTTTATAAGTTAAAGTGTGAATTTGAAAGTTATTTCTTACTGTGGCAAAAAGACAATTTTTTGTGTAAAGGCAACTATGTGCAATAGGGTTAAAACAAATCCAATTTGAGTTGATTTCAGAGCATTGCTGATACCATAAATTGTTACAATAGTACTTACTAGGGCTAATCAATATTTTTGATTTATTATTAGGTTTTGGATAAACTATCTTAAGACTACAAGAATATTTTTCGAAAATTGGTATCTTAACTACAATGATTGACATATCTTTTAACATAATAAGGCATGTTTTACATATGAGGGTTAATTCTGACAGGTGTTTTAGTGGCCATAGAGAAATTTTTGGATAATGAGCTGTCAAATATTGCCAAATTTCCCTAATTTCCTTGACATTCAAAATTTCTAAATCCAGAGTTTGCAGATGCGCAAAGGATTTTGGTTTTGCATGCTGAATATCAACGCTATTTCATTATTAAATTTTAAAATTTCGAAACAAATGCATTTTGCGTTTTTACTTATAATGTTAACATTTTCCTGGAATTTGTTTATAATATTCCCAGTGAATGAACTGAGGTCATTTATCTTGTGCATCATGTTAATTTGATTCTGTTTTAGTATTTGTAAGTTCTGGGTAATTGTGTCCAAGTCAGTGTTGTCCAGGTTTCCTGTGACAAATTGAATACCGCTTCCTAGTAGGTTCAATAACCCACGTTTCTTTCTAAAGTCATTGTTTTCTGAAGAAATTAATTTTGCGTAAGTATTGTACGTATCATTTAAGGATGATTCAAGGAATTGAAACTGTATTTTTGATCGACTAAAGGAGATAAAAATAGGGAATTGGTGGTAAAAAGTTCGCTTAGAGAGATTTTAATTTTAGTCATATTAAAAGGTATGTATATAGTGTGGTAATGGCTTACGATTAAAGTAGGAGGTATTTCTTCGGTGTTGAATCCGTTACTGTCCAATCTGTTGACCTGAAGGACCTGGTTGAGATTCGTCAATGTCAGGAGGGACAGGATCAGGAACCTGCAATGATTTAGGTTGTTTCCTGAGTCTTTCGTGTTAATCGGTTTGAGATACCAGTTATTATATTTTTATTGACTTTGTTACTTATGTAGGGATAAATTGGGAGTTTATTTTATTTCGAAGGGTGTTTTTTCTATAAATATTTTGATCTTTTTGAATTTCAGGGGGCTCTTCGGTGTTTTTATTTTGTTTTTGTGTGTTTTGTAATTGTTTTTGATACGCCTTTTTGAAAATTTGATTGTGGAAAGGTAGTGGTTCCTTTTTCGTTGTTCATTATATTGTTCAAAAAGAGTGAGGGCCGTATAAAATTGAGAAGGGGGAACAACCAGTAGTAGCGTGTATACTTTGGTTATATATTAAGATGGCTGACGTCATTATGTTTTGGGGTGTTTCCTCGGGATTTTGCATTTTTAAGATGCGTAATTTTTCTAACAAAGTTGAATGCATTCATTCGATGGGGCTGTTAGAAGACGAGTTAGCGGGAGTTGTATAATGTAGTTCAATACAAAATAGTTGACAGAATTCTTTAATTCTTTAAGAAGGTTGTTGTCAAACTCGGTTCCTTTATCTGTAACAATTTTTTGACAGGTGTTATGGTGGGAGAAATAATGTCTTAATTTGCTAAAAATTGTGACGACGTTTCTGTCGGAGATAAACTAAGCTTGTGCGTATTTAGAAAAAGAATCAATAATAGTTAAAAATTGACAGTTTGAAAATCGAAAAACGTCTAAATGGAGAGTTTTAAAGGGTTTTTCGGCTAATAAGGGTCCTTCATATGCGATTTCATATGGGTGTCTTTCGTACTTGTTCTGTAGGCATATTTCACAAGTGGTTATAAAATTTGTAATAGAGTCTCTTAGTTTAGTCCAGTAATATTTTTGTTTTAAATAATCATCTTTCGGTTATGCCGTTATGGTTAGATTTGTGGTAATTTGCTATTATTTTGGTTTGCTGTTCGGTATTAATGACATCTGTCACATAAGTGTTTGAAAAAATGAGTTTTGCGCTAGGATTTAAAATTGAGCTAACTATTCTTCGAAATTCAAGTTTAGGTTCGTTATTTGGGATATAAACTGTAAATAAGGTATCAGGTTCTACAATTTCTTTTAGGATTTTATAAATGTATTGCTGTTGTTCGTCCTTGTTTATGCGCACGAAGTGATGATTTTTCGTAAACGGGCTTGTATGAAAATGTTTATATTCTTTTCCGTAATCGATTATTAATCGATTAGTTGCGTAATTTAAGAGCAATTCTGATATCGGTAGGTGTTTGCCATTTGTGTCATTGTTCGAGAGAACGGTGACGTCAGAGTCGTTATCATTTTGACCTATGTTGGTTTGAATTGGTTAAGTCGGCAACAGAGTGATCGACGTTAGGGGATATAGATATGGAATCATTCGTTTCATGGATGTTGATGTCTATTCTGGAGAGTGCGTCAGCGACGACATTTTCTTTGCATTTTTTTATTTTATTTCAAAGTTGTACTCTTCTAGTTTGAGTTTCCAATTAATTAAACGGGAGTTTGGCTCTTGGATTTTGGCCAGCCAGACTAACGGGTTGTGATCAGTTTCGATAGTAAACTTTTGACCGTAAAGGTAGGGCCTGAAGTGTTTTGTCGAGTCTAGAATAGCAAAGAGTTATCTTTCTATAGTGGAGTAGTTTTTCTCGGCTGAATTTAAAGTTCTGGAGTAATATGCTATAGGTTTACTATTTTGTGAAAGTACAGAGCCTAAGGCTATATTTGAAGGGTCTGTCGTGAGTACAAAAAGTTTTGTAAAGTCGGGATATTGCAGAATTGGGGAGTTTGTAATGAGTTCCTTGCATTTTTGAAAAGCATTTTGATATTCCTGATTTTTAATATTAATTTCGCTTTCTTTTCGTAAGCATCGCGTGAGAGGGAATTTAATTTTTGAGAAGTTCTGTATGAATCTGCGATAGTATCCTACAAGACCTAAGAAGGATTTTATTTCTTTTTGTGTTCGTGGTATGGAATAACGTGAGATAGCGTCAATTTTCATCGGATTCGGTTTAATATCTTCTGGTGTTATGATATGGCCTTAAAATCCAACTTCTTTTTGTAAGAACTCGGATTTGTCTGGTTGTAAAACAAAATTTGTACAGGTAATTCCTAAGGACTTCGTCCATCATTCTCTGGAAAATGGCGGGGGCGTTCTTTAAACCGAAAGGCATGCGAAGGTATTCGAAATGGCCATTGTTGACTGTGAAAGCAGTTTTCTCGATGGACTGGGGATTCATTTCGATATGGTGAAAACCTTGGGCAAGGTCAAGGGTCGTGAAATAGGTACATTTTCCTAGGTTGTCCAGAATATCGTCTATTCTCGGAAGGGGCCATTTATCCTCAATAGTTTCAGCATTAAGGCGGCGGTAGTCGATAACTAGCCTGAATTTCTTTTTTCCAGGGGTGTCTGCTTTTTTTGGGACTATCCAGACAGGCGCAGGGTAGGGAGAAATGGAAGGGCGAATAATCTTATTGTCAAGAAGTTTTTGGATTTGACTTTGAATTTCAGCATTCATTGCTGGAGGATGTCTGAAAGATTTGACGTAGGTGGGACGGTCGTTTGTTGTGCGGATAAAATGTTTAGTTTGACTGGTAAAAGAAAGGTCACAATTTTCGTTATACATAATGTCTTTGAATTCTTTACAAAAAGGCAAGATTTTAGATTTTTCGAGAGACGTGAGGTGATCCAGTCTTAATTGTGTGTCAGGGTCGAAACCTGTTTTGTATTGCTTAGGGCGGTCGATCATCTCAAATTGTTCTTGAGGTATGACCTTGAGTCGATCGTGAAAGTTAATGTTGACGTTTGGGCTTGGATTGGGGATTTTGCAAAAACCGTTTGCCAGTTTAAAACACGCATTTTAAAATTTTCATTTATTCCTAGTTCTTGTAATAAATTTAATTTTAAATTTTGATTTTCACTGTATGTATTTCTGCAGGCGGTTACTTCGAAAGGTTCAAAAAATATATTATTTGGGTACATTTTGGCTATTTTTGGGGAGATTATGGAGTCTGAGGCTCCTGAATCAATAAGGGATCGAGGCCGTTTCCTGAAAATTTTCGCCTGCGGCGTTTGTTTGTGAAATAAATTCATGAGAGGGGTTTTCTTACTGTCTAGTGGGCTCCTCGTTGTAAAAGTGAGGGTCGTAAAAATAGTCAGAATTTTCTTCGTTATGGCAATTATAAGGTTAGTTTTCATAGGTTTCCTCGTAGGTTTGTTCGTAAGTCTATTCGGGGTATGTTTCTACATTTGTTAAAAATCCCGAAGGTTTAAAAAATCTTTGTGGTCCAGTGTATGGGGGTCTTTGAGAGTGTTGTCTTGACGGACCAATTGTTGATGTCGACATAGGGGTTGGTTTGTCAAAAATAGGTTTATTTTGTGGGGCGAAGACATTTGTTGATCTTCCTAAATTTTGAGAATTTCGAAGTTGATTTTGAAAAGGTCTAGGTTGATTAAAGTTGAAATTAGGTTGTCCGAACTGAGAGTTAAAAGGTGGATTAAAATGAAATTGTCTGGTAAACTGAGGGTTTGAAAAAGGTTGCATGGATGGGCTAAAACGTTGTTGGGGTGGTTTTGGTCTCATTTGATTAGTTTGGGGGTTGCGATTAAAATTTTGAGTTTGTCTCTAATATATCTAAAATATTTGGGGTTGACCAAGTTTGCCGTTTTTTGCGTTTGCGTCTGGGAATGGCTAACCTAATTACACGAAATCCCTACTGAGGGCTTGTGGGGGAATATTATACCTTTCGAATGACATACAAATTTTGAAAATATATCTTCTGGGGGTAGGGGCAACCGTCTAGTTAATCCATCATATAAAAATGGCCACAGTTGCTTGTGAAAAGGTGTGCACAGGATTCAGTGCGTGTTAAATGTTGTGCAGATGAGCAAAACAAATTGGACAGAAAAAAAGTAATTTTATCGCATTATAGCACCCCCCCCCCCATTACACAACTTATAAAAATTTTCCAATTTTTATGTCAGAGAAAACCTGTTCCTAATCACGAAATTCCAATTTCCTTTTTTAATCCACCATACCAATATGGTATGGGAGACTATTAAAATCGTGAAATTTTGACTTTTGTTGACTGACTTTTGTTAATTTTACCAAGGTTCCAAAACACGTTAATCGGCGAAAAAAGAAAGTTGTCTGTCGGTCTGTTGTCTGTCTGTACACATGATTACTCAAGAACCCCTCAATTGATTTAAACGATATTTAACACAAAATTCTCTATCGGCTGACCATGAACTGATTATCTTTTAGATAGGGTAGTGGGGGGTTGAAGGGGGAAAAGGGGGGAAAAGGGGAAAAAGAGGAATAAAATATTTTTAAAAAATTGTTTTGGAACAAAAGCAAGTAGCAATATACGGTTTTTTTCGATGGATATGGACTAAAATGTTTTTTACAAAGTCCAAGCTTTTGAAAAAACGTTAAAATATATTTAAAAAAATCTTTAGAAGTAAAACAGCTATTGATATGCGGTTCTCAGATTTTGGTTCTCGTAAGTATTACCCAAAAATTTTGTTGTAAGTTTCAAATCTTTTAAAGCTACAGTTTTCGAGATATTTTCATTTCCTGTTTACATAAAATAATTAATTGTATAGTGGACTATCCGTGCTTTCTAGCACCAACTTATTTAACATTGAAGTTATTCAACCGAACTAATCAACAAACAAAAAACGGTAAAAATAACCAAACCAAAGTTTAGAGGTGAAGCCGTAGATTCTCTATCTTGGATTCCTAATAAAAAAAAATAAAAACAATTTTCCTCAAACAAACATCAATTTAGTTTTCGTTCACTGATGATTCTAATTTTTTGGTGGAAAAGAAGCTAAAGTTTCATTGAATTTTAAAAAGAGATTTTTTTAAAATCAAGTTTACAACAAAGATAATTTTTGAATGGTGGGTTTTTATTGTTTCCGTATTAGCTTTTAAAAGGGAGCCTAAAACTCGTATGTAATAAACCAATGAAGGAAATTCCCTGGAGGTTACCCTACGTTCTTTTCAGGTCTTGAGTACAAAAGCAATGCAAATATAAGGGCGTTCAATATGCTAATAAAATATGGCGATAAACCATATTTTTCCTTAAAAACCCCTTTCTGTTTCGGGAAAATATGGATTTAGAATATTTCTCTGGATATGCCAATAAAATTTAAAAGAAAAGGGTTGGGGGTTAATAATGACGAAATACAAATACAATACAAATAAAAAATGCCAGGAAATTAAAATTTGAAAACTGTTGGGTTGACTTGATTTAGGTCACCAGTGCCGGTGTCGCAAAATTTTTAGCGCGATCGACTTTCGCGCGATTAACTTTGCTGAGAACACTTTTAGCGCAAAAATGGCGCGAAGGGTATTTTAGAGCGAATATTTTCGGCGCAAAAATTTTTCCGCGCGTGTTTTTTTAGTGGAAGAAAATTTTTACGCAGATCACTTTCAGCACAAACATTTTCGACGCAAAGGTTTTGCACGCAGAGCCATTTTTGCCCGGTTTTTCTCAACGATTTAATTTTTTCGCGCAAGTTGCGTTCAGCGCGAATATTTTTTGCGTGATACAGGCGTTCTTTTTTAGCGGAAGACACTTTTTGCGTATATACTATCAGCGCGACTTATAAACTTAGCAGAGGGTGCCCTTTCTCCTCCCACCATGGCACACTAAACCTAACCCTTGCCACCAAACCCCCGCATCGCCCTTTTGTCAAAAAACATTTATCGCGCGAAAAAAGTTAGCAAATAAATTTGTATGCGCACAAAAATTTTGCGCTAAAATGCCTTTGCGCCGATTATACTTCGCGGTGAAATGTATGCTTTTCGCCGATTTCGACCGCACTGATTTCGAACTGCGTCAAAAATATTCGCGCTTTTATTGCTTGCGCTAAAATTTTTTGCCGCAAAATTGGTCGCGCGAAAATTAATCGCGCTAAAAACGACATGTTGGTGGCAAATCAAGACATTGATCCAAAGTTAGCCTACGTTTTTACCCATTTGCGCGATCTATCTAACGTACTTGATATGTTTGGTATATTGCTTACAGCAACAAGTTAGATCTAAATGTTCATTCACTTTAAATTTTCATCAATCATGGCCCAAATCAGTTCTTAGTTTTTTGTATATTTTTTTTTTTGGAAAATAGTAGATTGATTTCAATAACGAGCGCAGCAAGTGATTTAAAAACTGTTTTAAAAAAGCCAAAAATAAGACGCAAACATTACAAAAAACTCGAACTGATAGCTTTTTTTTGTACTATAATAATTATTATTATTAAGAATGGCTGAAAAATGCTTTGGACAAGTCTTTTGTACCCGACTGCCTACGGCACGAGAGTAATAAAGGGTGGGCCACAAAATTTGCACACTTTTTTGAATGTACTATAACTTTTGATCAAATCGTTCGATTTTAAAATATTTTGACTTTCTGAAAAACCAAGGCATGAGATTTTTCCGATCCGGTCCAAAATTTGATATTTCCTAAAAATCCAAGATGGCGGACCGTTTTAAGTAACGGGAAATTTTCACCCCCCCCCTGCAAAAAATATGTGCGGCACTGGAGAAGAGAGAAGTCCTTGTGACAAAAGCCTTATGTATTCTCTCTATACCAAGGCATTACTTAATAAAATCGGTTAAGAATTAAAAAAATACGAGCATTTATATTGAGTGGAGTTGTTGGCTGTAACTTTAGGTAGAATATTAATATTATAAATTTTGAGCTTTTTGGAAGAACAAGACTTAAGACTTTAATGTTGTGGTTCAAAATTTTACAATTCTCAAAAATCCATGATGGCGGATATTTTTAAATAATGGGTAATTTTCACCACCCCCCCTTTTCCCGAAAAAATATTATGTTTGGTACTTACACTGAACAAAATCTAAATTAATGCGACAAAAGTTCGCTCCCTGTCGCGTATATGAAGCTATCACTAAATTAAATCGGTTAAGAAATTAAAAATTGATAATCAAGTATGGTGACATAAACTAAATGCCCCTTTGCTTAAAATTTGTCTGTTTCTGCATGTTTGTACCAGTGATTCTAAGCCTGCCATGACATTGCAAAAATATTTTTTTTTGAATAACAATTTTTATTGAAAACGCTGTAAATGATGACACTAACTTGTTTACTTCTTAACTGATTTAAGCAAGTGATACCTCCATATACCTAGCGAAGATGGGAGGTAGAATGGCCTTGATTTTATTTTGTTACTTTTTTAGGGGAGCGAAATTACCCAATGGTTAAAGCATCTTAAAGCTGTCGGCTATCTTGGATATTCGAAAAATGTCAAAGCCGCAAGCTTTGTTCACCCAAAAATGCAAACACTGCGTTTTTTTTGCAAATGAAAATGTCGAGTCCAAAACCACTTATTTCAGAGATTTATAGTTTTCTTATCTCTTAACCGATTTAATTAGCTATGCCTTAGATTTTCTACAGTGCCGCACGAACTTTTTTTGCACGGGGGGGGGGGGGGAGGTGAAAATTACCCGACATTCAAAACGGTCCGCCATCTTGGATTTTTGCGAAATGTCAAAGTTAAAAACATTTGAAATCGAGCTATTCGATCAAAAGTTATAGCAAATTTAAAAGTGTGCAAGATTTTTTGGCCCACCTTATATTTTTTGAGTTGGATGAATTATTTACGTATATTTCTTTGTTTGTGTATATGTTCCACGGTTGAGACCAAACCACTGAACCCACTTCTTTCTCAAATATAAGGTAATTCTGATAATTTTTGTTTTGATTTATTGACAGTGATCTGCCTATTCAGCTTACCTCCTATCTTACCGACTGAAACTCATTTTCCTCCGCATCCCCCTCCACCCCCCCTCACCCAACACCGTTCTCAACTAAAAAGCCAGTTAACTCATTTTCGTTTTAGTATCCTTTGGCCTATGATCGGTGCCATATTGACACCAAACTGACAGAAAATTCATGTATTACTTATCAATTTGGTTATAAAAATGGCAGCCACAGTAGGCTAAAGGGAACTGAGCTTTAGGTGTTGCCGCACTCCCAAAGAGTACAGGGATGGGTTAAAACTTTATATCACGTAACAAACCAAAAAAATTTGTAAACAAAAAACTACCCGGCTACTAGTTCTAAATCGAGTTTAGGTTGGGTCGGGTTGGATGATTTTTTTTCACTACTACGCAAAATAATTTTTTTTTTGCATCGGTAACCCAACAAGCGATTGATTGGTTATTTGCAGACCCTTACTAAAACCATAAAGTTATATAAAAAGCTACTACCTATACTTGGAGGTAAAGCCAAGGTTAAACTGTAGGCACTATATATTTTGTTGTTAGGTAGTTTAGAGCTTTCTTAAAAATTAAAAAAATTGCCGTACTAAAATTTTTTTAATTTTATACGAGAATGCGATGCGTGTAATTCAAATATCAAAGCACTGCTGCCACGTACTGCCTGCCTGGGTTAATTTTGCAAAAAAGCAAACAAACAATATGCACTGTTGCATACAAAAATTTATCAAAGGTTTTTGTGCCAAAGATTTAGTTTTTAACTTATATGTTACGAAAACGGGCAGTTTATTTAAACAGATATTTGTTTTGCTTTTTCATTTAAATTTCTAGATAGTTAAGCTGATATTCTAGAGGTTTCGGTATCATCTCGCAGTCAAGAAAAATAATTTTCCCATTTGTTCTTTTGCTTCACGCTATCTACGACACAAATATATTTTTTATTTGCATGTGGTGCTAAAACATTCTTTTATTACAAAAAATAACCTAAATTGTAGTGGAAAATTCATCGAATATGACACTTTAAATTAAACGTGTAGGCAACATTAATTGAGAGAGAAATAAAATAAATTTAGGTGAAAAATATTTTTCAATAAAAAACTTCTACAGAAGGCACTAAAAATCAGAAAATAATTTCTGATCTATACTAATAAAAGAACGGTAGTCAAAATAATCAACATCGTTAACTATAGACATACACACACACAAAAATAAGCTGCAACATCATTACATTTAAAATTTTATCAAAATATGTGTTTATCGTCCCCAAACACCCCTACACATCAATTTTACACGAAAGCGGACATACTTAGATGGCACGACCTCCTTCACCTTCCATCGAAGAGGAGGTAGTCAACTTCATAATATATCACTCCCTTAACCAACTCCTCCTGCAACTCTCAAAACTGCATATTCGTAAGAGTTTCGGTTGAAAAGTTATAAATTTCTAAATACATTAGCGCCCTCTTATCCTCTTAACCACCCCCTATTAACGGAGCTTTTACCTCCGAAATTCGAAAATATTTAATGCTTGGAATATTTATATTAGAAAAACAAAAAACTGAAAACTGCATTTTCATAGCAGCTTGGGTTAAAAAGTTATGAATTGAATTTTCA
Organism: Oxystoma pomonae; assembly: GCA_963921995.1. NCBI lineage: Eukaryota > Metazoa > Arthropoda > Insecta > Coleoptera > Brentidae > Oxystoma > Oxystoma pomonae. Next base: position 72,493,615 of record OY998164.1, on the reverse strand, counting down.
AATATATTAACCTCCTCACATCGTGTTAATTACTCCAGCCCCCCCCCCCGCCGTCAACATTGTTTATACCTCCAGAATTAGAAAATCTTATCTGCATATTCGTAGCAGCTTTCGTTCAAAAGTTATGAATTTTAAAATTCTTTAATATATCATGCCGCTCTTATCCCACTTAGCGACCACCCACCAACGTCGTTTTGAATATTCTATTGTAACCGAAACCATAAACGCATACCAAATTTAAAGTTGATCAGATATGTAAAAGTTAGTCAAAATTGATTTGCAATATTTGTGTGTGTGCCAAACATGCTAACTAACCACATCATAATGAATAGCTGTAAATGTGTACCTATCATGTTTTACTACAATTGGTTTTCGAATTCGCCGAAGCGAACGGAAATAACCGCACTACTAATAAATTAAAAGGGCATAAAGAGTTTCCAAGTAGGCGGTGAAATGCCGATAGACCTTAATGGCTCAGGTTGGTTAGGACGTTGGAACTGGTACCTAATCCAAGGTTCCATGTTAAGATCGTGGTCACGAAAAAAAATTCGATGAATTCCCTTACTTCTCGCCGTCTACACCCCAAATCGCATTTCTGCTAAATAATTTTGATTCATTAATAACTTTAACGGATTTAGGTAAACATAAAAAGTCCGAAACCAACCTCTCTTGAATTTTTAACTGGGCTTTACTCTCAATATCGATATATCAGAAACTTTTAACCCACAGGCAATATCAAGCTTATATAACTTTATATTTGAAAAGTTTTCTCTATAACGACAAATATATCGATTTCTCCTACATTAAATATAATTTTTATTTTTATGGTTTGATTATGAGCAAATAATATTTTCTTCAAATCACCAATCACAAAAATAAATAAAGAATCACCTGGCTGCTATGTAGGCCTTTATGTGCTAAGTCAAGTCTGGTGCAAGTATTTGACCGTTGTCACCACACGTCACAGGCAGGACATTCGCAGTGAGAGTAGTTAAAATTATTGCTTTTTAACAACCATAAAACTTAGATCATAACTTAGAACTTGAAGATTAAAAGTGACTTTAAAATTTAAACAGTGGGATTTACTACCATCTTATATTGATCCTAAATATTTAGATCTGTTGTGGTTACTAAATTTTAAAACAACTTTTAAAAACACTTATATATAACGTTACGGAAGAAACATACATGTAATTGGGGGGATATTGACTTCCGTGGGCTTTTTAATGATGTTTTTACGAAACCTGATTTAATCAGTTAGTAATAGACCACTTAACATCACTCTGACTGTCAAAAAGTGAGGTTAGGACGACAAAATATTTTTTTAAATCTTAACGGTTTGACCTACGATGGTGAAATTTGATAATCATATTGGCTTTCGGGCCCGATTGTATTATAAAAATAAAAAAATAACATTTAGTGCCTCTAGGAGCCGGTAGGGGGCGAAATGTGCTTTTAGATTTTTCCCTGTATCTCCCGAACAACTTATCCTGACCACCTGAAACTATATGGTTTTGTAGTACATACTATTACCAATCAGCCCAGCCCAGATTTAGCCTGTGAGCAAAAGGCCCTGAACATATGCCATTTTTTTGACAATTTCAAAAAAAAAACATTTCGCCCTCTACCGACTCCTAGAAGCACTAACCGTTAAGATTTAAAAAAATATTTTGTCACCCTAACCTCACTTTTGGACTGCAACATTTTTGAGGCTATTCATAGGTGGAGAAATATTGAGTGGTCCATAAGTAACCGATTTATATAAATTTTCGATGCACGTGTTAAGTTTGCGTAAATATTTTTTTTTTCAAAATTGTCAAAAAAATAGCGTCTGTTCAGGGCTCTCCGCTCACAGTCTAAAAAATGTTTTTGTGATGTCAGGCTGATTGGTAATCGTATGTACTACAAAACCCCATAGCTTTTAGTGTGCAGGATAAGTCGTTCAGGAGATACAGGGAAAAATCTAAAATACATTTTGCCCTCTACCGGCCCTTAGATGCACTAAATGTTATTTTTTAAATTATATTTTTTTAATCTGGCCAGACGGCCAATATGTGCACCAAATTTCATCATGGTAGGTCGAACCATTAAGATTTAAAAAAATATTTTGTCGCCCTAACCTCACTTTTTAACTGCAGCACTTTTGAGGCTGTTCACTGGCAAGGTAATGTTAAGTGGTCTATTAGTAACCGATTAACACAGGTTTCGTAAAATCGTCATCAAAAGGCCCACGGAGGCCGAATTGCGACTCTATGCCCCTCGACTAATGGATTGTACGTATAATTTTGTAATCTCACCAACCACACAATGAAAACTCCCCTTGCCGTAAAGCCAATAAAATTCCCTAAAACCATTTATTTTTGACAGGTTTCAAAATGGCAAATGGTGAATTTTTGTTATTCTTTAAACCAGCAGTGGGGAGCCTCCGAAAAGTAGGATGTACTGTTTTGTGGCGATTCGAAGTCAGTTCGTTTATACTCCAGTTTTGCCCAGAAAAATTAAATTTATGAGGGCACTAAATCTAAAAGGTAAAATAAACATAACGAAAGGTCACTGATAGTGCATAAAAACTGTATTAAATAAAAAAATAATAAACTCTTCACAAACTGAAATTAAAACAATATTGGAGTTTCCTATCTAAATGCTTAATCAACACATAAAACTTCCCGAAGCCCTCTCTTAAAGCTGCAGCTTTGACTACTAGGTAGGTACTTCTAATAGCCACTTTCTTGTCATTCACCTAAGTCTTAGATCCGAATTACTTTTGATCTGCAAATATATTTTAAAAAGAGGCTGCCAAACAACTATTTGAAACCTGTGTGTAGGGGACAGATGGAGGATGAGAAAGTGTTTTTAAGCTCTTTCTAGGCCTAAGTAGCCATTAATAAATAGTAGATTGGTGCAACTGAAAGTTTAAGTATTAAGCCCAAGATCTTCACAATCTCAGTAGATTCTTCGCAATAGGCCCACTTGAGGCCTCAGTCCACGGAATCTCGGCGACAAAATCGCGCCGGCGCATTCAACGGGGTATTTTCCAGCGCGAAACCACATCAGCGCCGGTTGTATCATTTCAGCGCATGGCAAAGGCGTAGGGACAGTTAGCCATCAATAATATATAGGGTGAGCCACAAAATTCCGCACTTTTTGGATTGGCTATTGCTTTTGACATAAGTGCTAGATTTTTAAAGGTATTAGTATTTTAGATAGATGAAACATGATACTTTTTCGATTCAGTTGAAAATTTAAAATTTCTCAAAAATCCAAGATGGCGGAGAGTTTTAAAAAATGTGTAATTTTCACCCCCCCCCCCGGAAAAAATTTATGTGCGACAATGAACAAACTTTCACTACAAATGCTCGTTGTTTATGTGTATATTGACGTATCACTTACTTCAATCGATTAAGAAATGAAAAAGTTATAAGCTTCTAGATTATGAGTGTTTCGGTTTAACATTGGAAAAAATCACAAAATTACATATTTTTTTAATTTGCTGTAACTTTTGGCCTGATTAGTTAATTTAAAAAAAAATATTGTTTAAAGAGACAAAACATGAGAGTTGCGTCTGTTTGTTCAAAATTTGACATTAAAAAAAATCAGGATGTTGGATAGTTTTAAAAAATTTTAAAAAGGGTTAGCTTTTGTACTCCTTACGGACGAAATTAAAATTAGTATTTCCAAATCTTCCATTTTTCTTCATATATCGAGGTATCGCCTAATTAAATCGGATAAGAAATAAAAAAATAATGGGTATTTAGATTCTTAGTATTTTTCTTAATTAAATAATTAGGTCAAAAGATATAGCAAATGGAAAATGTTTGTAATTTTGTGATTTTTTTCAATGCGAAGCCAAAACACTCGTAATCAAAAAACTTATAACTTCAATATACACAGAAACAATGAGCGTTTGTAGTGAAAGCTTTAGAGTTTGTTCAGTGTCGCACATACATTTTTTTTAGGGGGGTGAAAATTACACACTTTATAAAACTGTCCGCCATCTTGAATTTTTTGAAAGTTGTAAATTTTTAACCGAATCGAAAAACTCTAACGTTTTATCTTTCCAAAAAGCCAATATATATTTCAAAATCGAGTAATCATGTCAAAAGTTATAGCCAATCCAAAAAGTGCGGAATTTTGTGGCCCACCCTATAATAGCATAGCTCGACGTTACAGCAGGTTGGTCAGGTTGGTCAGGTTGAGTTGGGTTGTTTTGGGTTGGGTCAGGTAAGATAGGTCAGGTTGGTCACGTTGGTCAGGTTATTCATGTTGGGTTCGATTAGGTCAGTCATATAAAGGATGCGCGGAAAATTTAATAGGCGCGGTTTTTATATGTAGCGCTAACAGAGACTAGGCAAGGAAATGTCTGGTTTGTTTCGTTTGATTTTTGACATAACGCTATAATTGACCTGCGCGGAAATCGTCATGTGCGGATTTTGTTTGGCGCTACTACTTTTGAAGTTCTAAACCGATTTTAGACAAACAAACTGCGTCGTAAGTATAGATAATCGATGGGGCTTTTATTTGCGCGTATTTTCTTGGTTAACATCTTGAAATACAAAATTCTCGTTGCCTTTAAGTTAATTTCTAAGATTACGAAATCAAATAAATACTGGTAGAAAGCCTTGATTTTGCTTAATAAAACATATTATTAATCACTGAAATCGGTGTAGTAGATTTAGATTTATTTTTTTTTGTTAGGTTTTACTGCAAAAAAGAATTCATTTTAGACATGGCGATTTAAAACATGTTAATAGTAATCTTCAAAACCTACTGATTACCAGCACAGTTTGTTTTATTAAAATTGGGAAAGTGGTATTCAAGTTATTATAGAATTATTTAGGTATGTTTTTTTTATATTTCTTAAAGTAAATATTGGTGAAACTGCTTTACCTGTTTTGTTAGTTGGCGGCAATATGGATTACATATGATAGCGGATTTAAATTTTTCCGCCACATTTAATTTCAAAATAAGTTCATAAAATATGTCAGGCTCAGTCATTTTTAAATTAAAAAAATGTGTATCAGCAATTGTTTGTATAGTGAAATCACGTGTCCGGCTCTGGCCAGATCAAGAGAGTCACACCTTGGGAACTATCTTTTGGTCCCAGGCGATGTAAGAAAGTTGCAGTCCAGAAAAATATGCTCTTTTGCGAAAGAGGCAGGCTCCCAACTACACATCGATTTTAGTTATCAATAACTTTTTTATTAAACAAAAACAAGATCTAAAAAAAAGTATATTTTTTTTCACAGCTGTCAAAAATTGACCCAGAATGCCCGATAAATAAAAAAAAATGTAAAAATGTAGAGGTTGTTTTATTTGAAAATTTAAAGTGAGCGCTATTTCCGTTGAAATTGGAAGCGTCCGGAATTCACGTATTCTTCAGAAAAAATCACATTTAAACTTTCAAATTTCTATCTTAATATTTATGGAAAAAAGATGTGAATCATCCAGTATCTATGTGATATTTAAGTAATTAAATTTTTAATGTATTTTTTTGACATTGAATCCATCATTTGTCCATTACAAAATGTTAACAGTAATTAAACAACTACCTATTAAAAAAAAGTTTAAAAAAAAGTATTTTATGTAATATACCGTTGGAAAGGTCTTTAAAGGACTAAAAATGTAAGAAATGGCTTTAAAATGAGCCATTTCTTACATTTTTAGTGTGAGTGGTTCTCAAGATATTGCTAATCTTGTACATCCTTGCAAAGGGCAAAATGCTGATTTTTTTTTAATTGATGAAAAAAAAACTACTGGTTAAGAAACTCTGAAATTTTGGATTTTTGAGATTTTTTGTAGGGAAAATAAGTATACTAAAAATCATCAAAATTGGAAATGTTAGCGTAAATTTTTTGTAATTTTTTGATAATATAACATGGATCAAATATGAAAACACATGCTATGCAGATGATACAAACGTAGTGGTTCCTGCACTTAAAGATAAAGACGTAAAAGAAAAATTTCTGGAAGTTCCTCCTAACAGAAAATGTTGACTACAAATTAATCAATTAATTCTTTATGAGAATAAAATAAAAATCGTTGTCGTAAGTAATATAAAAAAATATTCAATGATAAGAAATTTACCCTTGATAATAAGCAGATGGATTTTGTTATCAATTCAAGTTGCTAAAGGTCTAAATTATTATAAGCATATAGATTAAAACGGTGCATTAAGCTAAGTCGAGCTAACTATGCATTACGAATTATGACAAAAATTTTGAAAAACGGTGCTAGTATTAAAAAAAAACTATTCCATCAGACGGAAAATTCGGTAAGATTTCTAAATATTTGTTCCATTTTGGCAACATCGCTTGATTGCTCACTTTTTCTAAAGTATGTGTAGATGTGTTAATCTTTGTTGCCTGGATTAATTGAATTTTCAGGTCCTTTCGAAAAGAAAAATTTTTCCGAGTAGCATCAAAAAGTATAAATTCCGTTAATAATCCCCATAAAAAGTTTCAGTTAGCCGTAGGACGTACGTGTAGTCGTGGAATGTAGCACAATATTCTGTCTTTTTATCTGTAAAAAACAGACACTTCCGCTCCGCAAAAAATAACCTAACCATTTCAACAACAAACACAGAATTCATACATCCACAAGAGAAACCTCGCGTGTGGAAGTGTGGAATTAAAAAAGAAAATAGTAATTTTTAGTACATTTATGAATAAATAAAATAACAAGAGATAATAAACATAAAAGTAGTAATTAGTGTAAAAAATGTTATTCTTTTTAAGACAGACTTTTCAGAAAAGTAAAGAAAATACAGACGAGAATACAAAAAGAAAGATAGTTACCTATATTGTTTACTAATTATTTTTTATATCAAGTAAGCTACTTATTTCATGTCTGCTAATTTCATATTTCATAAAAGTTTTTAGTTTGTTTTAAAAGAAAACAATGTGGGCATGAGCCTAACAAAATCAGATATTTTTGGTACACAGCCGATGAAAGATACAAAAAGGTTGGCATTTCTTATTCTTGCTTTTACAGAATTTTTATTGCTTCTATTTCTAATATTATACGGATGCTCAATTATTTCGATGCCGATTTTGTTAAGAGAAATTTTTGTTGCTATTTTTTGAAAAAAAAATTGCCTTACATCTAGCATTTCCGATTCATCAAATAGTAAGGTTGATGGGTAAAGCCGGTCTGTCTTTAAAATGACTTTAAGAAGCCACTTTTGTGAGATGTTGAGAGTCACTAAATATGCGTTTGTCACCCCTCCCCAAGCTAGTATTCCGTAGTTAAGGTGCGATTGTGCAAGCGCATAGTAAAGAGTTCTTAGCTGTTTAAAATGAAAATGTTTTCTAAATATGTGAAACATTGGTGAGATGAGAGATCTAAGCATCTTTGTCATATATTGTGTGATGGTCCCACCTTAAATGGCTATCCATATTCACTCCAAGAAAATTTTATTGCGGTATTTCATTAGATGTTAAATAAGTATTGATATTTAAAGAAGTATATTGTGGTAAATTGTTACTGTAACAGCGAACTGGTAAAAAACATGTTTTCTGGAAGTTAATACTAACCAAATTATTAGTGAACCATTTTATATATTTTATGAAATTGCTTTCCACCTTATTTTTTAACTGTTCCCAAGTGTCTGCCCTAAATTAAAAGCCCGCATTATCAGCAAATGCTGCCTCGCCCACAACATCAAATAGATGACTTATATACAATATAAATAAGAGAGGTCCGAGAACTGTTCCTTGGGCAACGCCACAGATTAGCTCCAAGGGATCATTTATAACACCATTTATGTTTACGCTCTGGACTCTCCCAGTTACATAGCTTTTAAAAAGATCAAACTCTTTTCCCGTAAAACCAATATTGTCAAGTTTTTTTAACAATAAAGTATGTGAAACTGTATCAAATGCTTTGGCGAGATCAACGAACACGCAGAGATTGGTAATACGAACGGCCAAACTACAGAAAGATCCGGAAAATTCCACGTCTAGTGCTAGGCACCTCGTACGTTTATGACTTGATACTTTTATCGTTGTCTTCTATTAAACATAAGGAAAATCTAACTATTTTTACGATTTTTTAAAAATAATAAAAAAAGTCATTTTGAAAATACCAGACTATCAGAAATTAAAATAGTTAACATAGTAAGAATATCAACTAAAATGAGACGCGATAATACACAATCATTGTTATGTCATCCATCTAGCTGCTCTCGTTATTTAAACGAATGCTTGTTTTCTAATTTATTAGTTTATTTCTAGATCGCCCCCTATTTAAACTCAAATATTTTTTCTGTTAATAAAGCAATTCTATTTTTATTCCAAAAACTAGATTAATACAAATATTATTATTAATCCCGCATTTTTGACAAATGTCGTCACGGTGGATAATCCAGACAAGTAACATTGGTTGTAATAGGCCGATAGGGTTTTATTTTTATTAATCAAATAGATAAGGATGCACCTGTTTATTTCCGTGAACAAGCAAACATATCTTAATATCAGAATTTTCTATAAATCCAGCTTGTATACTAATAGCACAGATGGGTGTCCATCTTATTTTTACATGGAAGACCAAAAAAGTCATTGTTTTGTGCTTGCAGACAGTGACATAAAATTGCGTTTTTGACAAAAATTCTTTAAATTTTTTTAGGATAATATGACAAAATATCGAAACAATGAACTTAATAAAAAGGGTAAGTCGTCAGTAACTATGGGACTATTAAAATCGTGAAATTTTGACTTTTCTTAACTTTATCAAAAATGAGTTACGAAGGTTCCAAAAAAAAAAGTTGTCTGTCGGTCTGTTGTCTGTTGTCTGTCTGTATACACGATTATTCAAGAACGCCTTAATCGATTTTAACGAAATTTAGTACAAAAATCCTCTATTGGCTGACCATGAACTGATTAACTTTTCGGTAGGGAAGTGTGGTTTGAAAGGGGGAAAAGAGGGATAAAATATGTAAAAAAATTGTAATTTTGGAACAAAAGCGAGTAACAAAATACGGTTTTCATATTAAAGTTTCCATGAATATGGGCTACAATTTTTGTTATAAAATCCAAATTCGTGGGAGTTTTAGTTTTCGAGTTATTTAAAAAAACGTTAAAATATATACAAAAATTCAAAACTTTAGAATTAAAGCAGCTATTGATATAAAGTTTTCAGATTTTGGTTTTCGTAAATGTTACCCAAAAATTTTGTTATAAGGTTCAAATCTTTCAAAGCTACAGTTTTTGAGATATTGTCATTTCCTTTCAATATAAAATTATTGATTGTATGGTGGACTATCCGTGCTTTCTTAAAAATTCAAAAAAGTCTGTTGGTTTCGGCGGGTACAGTTAGGTGCGGGGTTTTGGATACAAAAATTGTTCAAGAAAAGTGCTTGATTTTACTTTTCTCGAGAGAGTATTTAGGAAAGGGTGTGAAAAAATATTGTATAACGAAAATTGATGTACTGAGACTTCTTAGTTAAAATAAATCGAGGATCACCGTGATTTCTATCGCAATTTATAGGCCAAAATGCGTCGCAACATTAATTTTGAGCCATTTAAAGTTTTTTCGACGACCACATGTGAAAATAGCGAAATTTGCATCCTTCCCATATATATTATTTTTTATTTTTGTTACTAGAAACGAAAATATTTTCTTCTCTACATTTTGCTTTACTTACTTATGAATAATCCCAGAGGTTATATCTTAAGTCCATTGTTTTGTCGAATATATTTTCCTTTCTAGAGAAGAAAATACTCTCTTCTTTTAAGAGGAAAACATTGTTGATTTTTAACAAAAATAACAAGGAAATTCCGGTTAATATCTTATGGTCGTAGGAAAAATAGTATACATATGTAACTCATTAGAAAGTGACTTCTTACACTCGTGTGATTTTTGCACTCGACTGACGCCTTGCATAGAAACTTCACCCTTGTGTGAAATATGTCACTTTCTTCACTCTTTATGTATCCACTCCTATGCGGTGCGAAAAAAAACTTAACGTTATGGCTTTTCCTCATAAAAGTTTTGAATTCTCCGTCGTCGAGCATCATGTTAAATGAACAGAAGAGGGTAGGGTCTTTACTCCACAAAATTAAAAAGTTACATTTTAGAGTGCTAAAATTTTGACTGTTTTTTTCCCTAATGTTTTTCGTTATACTGACATTGTCAAGAGAAGATAAAATGGCCATGTCCTTAAACAATGGAGAGATAGAATTTACCTTTTATTGGCCGCAGCTACCAGGGCTATTTGGTCAGAATTTGCCATTCGGCAATCATTTTTAGACTGATACTTAATGTATGACCTCCTTACCCCACTCACCAGACCGGTCTGAAGAGCACCCACTAGGAAGACAGTTTTCTTTTCCTAGAAGAATTTAATTTAGCCTAAACCCCTTTGTCGGGGCTAGGGATCTTTCACGTGCTCCACTATCAATATATTTATCACTCGGGACCGTCCTCTTAACGTCCTCTCTGAGGGACGGTATGGAATCGAATTAGCCTGCCTTCTAGCTAACACGGTCTACTAATCTTATACGAAAAAGTCCAGGGGCTTGAACCCGGCATCTCCTTACCATTAAAGAACGGAAAATAGAGATATTAACACAATTAAAAAAAATATAGTTTTGTTTAAAACCATTAGAGAAAAAACAAAATGAATTAATTAAAATGTGCGTAACAGCAAATTATTTTTTTTTGAAAAATTTGAGGCTTACAGGCAGACTCTTGTATCTTACACATGCGTAAAGTGCCTTCACCGCCCTTGCCGTCGCGTGCAGTAAAGTAACATTTCCACTGATCACTCCATTGTGGACAGTGATAATTCTTTCCATTAGCACCAATGCTTAATTAGTAATTAATGCTTAATTAAATTAAGGGTACAAAATTTTAGCGAATAATATACGCCTTTAACCAGCCACAACACGTCACCATTTTGAGTTCGTGAGTAAAGTAGGTACTAAAATTTCAGCAAGGGCTAATTTTTAATTATGCGGTAAATTTTGCGATTGAAGAAGAACGCACATGTGACTAATTTCAAAAGAGATCGAAACATGCGGCGGCATGACCGTTTAGTCTATCGGCAGGACATTATGACGTCCCAACTCAACTCAACCCACAGGTTTTTTAGGTAAAATATATTGGGTATTAAATGTAAATAAAATAATGACTTTTATAGCGTTGCAACACCCCTGAATTTTATAGGAGATTGGCTACAGTGGCAAAATATTTAAGATTGCGTATTGCCCGTGACTTTCTTCGCGTGATTAGAATTTTAGCTTTCCCTAACTGCCTTCTTTCACACCACGCCATAAACCCTTAAATCGAATCGAAAACCACTTTTTTCTGTGGTTTTTTCCTGTTATTTGCTTTTAAATAATCTCTCTTGTTTCCGTGAATCGATTTTGATGCCATAAAGCCTATGTCCCGCACAGGGCAGCTCGGAATGCAATAGTTCTATCAAAATCGGTCCACAAAAATTCTAAAAATTTAATTTCTGGTATCTATATGGTTGGGCTAGAAGCCGACACTAAAAATTAATAATTAATGTACATAAATAGTCTATTTAGAGACTTTCAAACTTTTAGAAAACTCGGACCTATCGTCCTCTATTACGGGCCACGAGTTTGTGGTAAGAAAATCAAAAAAATTAATTTACCAAAAAAGCATTTTGTTTGATTTCAGATTAAGTATTTAAGCAAATATTATGATTTTTAGTAGACGTATTAATTAATTATGGCCAATTACACAAAATTCCAAAAAAAATATTTTGTAGTACATCAAAAATGTATTAAGCAAGCACTTTAGACATAAAGGCCCGGTGAGCAGTGCAGAAAATCTGACGGTACCTACCACTTCATAAAAAACCAGGATACTTACGATATATCTCAAGATTTTTGGCATAAACTCTCTAGTCCAAGTGCCAGGCAGGTGAGCACAAAAAAATGGGCTAACACTTTGAAATTTAAGCTAAATCTGGCCCCTTTAAATGAAAAATAACAAAATTGTCGTGTCACCAAAAAACTCAAAGGACCATTTTTTTGTGATTTTTAGAGCGACTCCAAGGGAACAACGATTGCAATAAATTTTCTTTTTATTCTTTAAATTATTTAGGCAATTATTATGAACAAAAAGAAATGGGGGTGCCACCTGAGTCCACTTTGACAAGTAATTGACGACCATTTTAAACTCACCTTGTAAAAACATCTAAAACGCCACTATCTCCTATACTATAAACGCTAGGACAATAAATATTTTTTTGTGGTATTTTCTTTCTATATAAAAAATTTCTTTTACGTTTAGTTTAAAAAATTACGTTTGGCACTGAAATATATAAAAAACATATTTTTTAATGTAAAAAATATAAAACAAATTACTTTTAAAAAAAACCAATTGGTGTAAAAAAAAATCGTACCATTATGAAAAAATTAACGGGTTTAAAGTGATTTAAATAAGTTTAGTTATTTTTGATAAGTCACGGGGTTTCTAAAATATAACCCAAAAATTACCACATTGGCAGAAAGGATTCATCATATAATTTGTGCTGCGCCTTCGATATTGTGAGCACAAGTATCATAAGTAATCTTGAAAATGTCAGAAATACAGTGGCTTGTCCACAAGTTGTCTAGGGGGGGGGGTGAGTAAATACATAACCATTTTATTATTATTTTTTTAGGAAAGTTAAATCTTTAGGAGCACCTATATATTAGTATGTAATGCATTACAAAACGGCAACCTTGGAATTTTTTTTTCAAAACCATTTAAAGCAAATTTAAATATTTTTTTTGGATTAGCCAATCTCCAGCCATTACTAACGATTTTGTCACTGAGATTTCTACACAAAACCATTCGTAACTTCGACAATCACCAGAAATACCTAAAATAAGAAGAATAACCGTATTAAGACATTAGGGAAATTTTGGAACGCTTAAGATTTTGACATCTTTGAGAGCCGCTGTGGTATTGTTTAACAACCACTACTACTACCACTCATCGATTTTACCAGAGTTTTTGGAACACATTAAAAACTGTAATTACCACAACGGAATGACGCAGACGCAGTAATTACGACAACCACTACGAAGCAACAAATAAGCGTTCCAAAATATCCCTAATAAAAATATAAAAATATCTAAACGCCTAAATTATGGTACTTAAACATTACTTGAAGAGTATAATTAAAGCCATCGTAAAAACATAATCTTCGTTGGTTTGATAGGGGAATGCGTTGCCTTAACGGGACGGGGGTATTACTAGGCCCCACCACATCAGGAATGTCGTGAACCAGATCGTCTAGTAGGTTTGCCATGTTAGCGCAAAATGGATTGTTAGAATATTTTAACAAAAGCAGCCAGCCCCCGTTCAGTGTTTTAGTCCCGTGCTGAACGCAATTAAACTGTTATTTAAATTTAATGAATGAATATTGACTCAGTTTTGAAACTGCGAGCATAGTGCTTTAAAAAAGTTACAAAATAAAAATTACAACCGGGTAGCTACTTTCGGAGTCGGATTATATTAAATTTGAGAAAAGACGAGTCATTTGAATTAAATTTTACTTTAAGAAATGACAAATAGGTATGAACTCTTAAACTTGATAATAAAAGGGAAAAATGGTTCTCTGCACACAGAGAACTGTGACTACAACGGGGCCGATGTAGTGTTTTTAATTCAATACCTGTCGAGGCACTAGCCAGAGGTGTAGTTGTTTAACAGTCGTTTGTATGTACTAAAAGGATAGGGCCTAAATTTGTGTTACGAATTATAGTCTTCAGTGTTCTTTAGCACCCATGATGAGTCCTTTCTCTCGAAAACCACTTGAGCTATAAAAATGAAATTCGCCTTTTTTAAATTTACCTTAAAACCTGTTTTTCTTATGATCATATCTTTTTTCTTAAATTAATATGTAAATCATTTATTTTTACTTAAAACCAATTTTCAAAAAACACTTACCCATACAGAAAAGAATCAGAGATTATTTTGTATTGTTATTGCAAAATATCACTGAAAAATTGCTTTTTTTCTCAAAATACATCATAGTTTAGAAGAAAATGCCCTAAAACTATTTTTTTTGACAGGTTTCAAAATGGCAAATGGCGAATACGCCAAAAAATTGGCACATAATAGCTTCATTATTTGTGTTTGAGCTTATAAAGTTGATTTTTTAGACCACCTCAGGGGGGTGGTTTAAATTTATAGCCCCCAGAAAGGATTGCTTTGTGGCATTTGGTAATAAGTTCGTTTATAATTTCCCTGAGTAACCTTTTTTACAAGGATTAATTTACCTTATTTAATATCCCAAGTTCTTCATTACCCAATAAAATACCTCCTATTTTGTCCAGAAAAGCGCCATATTTTGAACCCGTTTTCAGCACACAAAATATATTTATTAGGGCACTACGAGTCAAAACAAACATAAGTGAAGGTCACTGATTATGCACGAAAAATATACCAAACAAAAAAACCAAAAACAACTATACTCATTTATTTACAAACTGAAAGTAAAACATTGAGATTATCTAAAAGCTCAGTCAAAAAAACTTTCCTTACTCAAAGACCACTCATTTTAAAGCTGTAGCTTTCATCAGTAGAGGTTAGTGCAAGCCAAGGTGCAAGCAGAGGTAAAAGATCCGAACTCGCTGTTTGTAATTGAACGCAGTGCTAATATTTTTAAACTGACATTTTGACAGTGAAAAAAATTTAAAAAAACTTGCATTTAAGTTAAATACATTTCATAGATAAAAACACCTTTTAAATAAATAAAAAATTAATCTACTCCTTATTTTATTATTACTACATCAAGTATCAATTGGAAAAATTAATTAACAAGGATAAGTTTTAATTAGAGTGACAGTGTTTATTATTTAAACTCCGATTGGATTTATATTTTTTAATTTTCTTTTCTTCTGAATTGAAAATGTCTTCTTAAATCCAACAAAAGATTGTGTTAAGATAATTATTCAATAAACAAATTTATTAAAATTCTTCTTATAAATCAAACTACGTCCAAAACTCAAGGAGGGTTTGTTTAAAATGCTGAAAACCAAAAATTTCACTTAAACTTAGGACCGTTTTAAAATAGACTAAACCGTTTTAGTAAATCCCACTGTTTATGTTTACAGTGCTGCCTTATTTTAATGCTTCACGTTATAGGTGGCAATTTTGGATTTTTGGTGTCCTTAAACATACCTCTACCTATGATGAAATGTTAGTCCATATTTGTGTGAGGTCCTATATTTTAAGGTATGGCACTTCGACTACTCCCGGTTATTTAAATCTTCTTACAATTAGGGGACGATATAATTGTGCACACAATTTTTGAACGCTTCGTAAAACATAAGGGTACTTCTTGAATTAAAGTTTTAAAAAAATAACATGTGAGTGACTTTTGCGCATGCGCTGGGCCCGTGACAGCTTTTAACGCTGCCTATTCAAATATTACCTGAAAAAGTATAATTCTCGCGCAATATAAAAATCTTTACAGAAGCGTCTGACCTTATGCCTGATCCACAGCTTTACTTCTTGCCGCTCACTACTATTGCCCTCTTTATCAAAAAAAGATAAAATGAAAACTATTTCGAATTTTACTGTCAAGTAGTAGAATCTCGACATTTAGTACAGTAAAATTGACTTCTAAGGTCGAGGTCTTGCGGGGGGTCTAAAAGCAAACCTCCCAAGTATTTTTTTAAATGAGAAAGTACCACTTGTTGCACCTTTTTGAAAAGCTTGTTAAAAAAAAATCTAACGCACTAGTTTTTTTTTACATCTTTCATCCAACGTGTCAAAAATTTAAAAAAACTTATTGTTTTTTTTCAATTGTTTTAGCTTCAAAATGAACTACATATTTCTTTATTTAATAAGCGGAATAAAGAAAATACCACACATTTGGGGGCCTCACTGAAGGCTCAGGGCCTACCTACATTTTTTTAATGAGGAGGTACCACTTGTGGCACCTTTTTGGAAGGCTCGTTCAAAAAGAAATTCGATTAAATACATTTTTTTGACATCTGTCAACCCATTTTTTTGCTAAGTGGAATAAGTAAACTACCAAACAAGGATATTATTGGCGTGAAATTTTTAACACATGGGCTGGCAGATGTCAAAAAAAAAATTTAATCGAATTTCTCTTTTAACAAGCTTTCCAAAAAAGTAACACAAATGAGGGCCCCCAAATGGGCCGCCAATAATGTTCTTATTGTGTCGTATTTTCTTAATTCCACTTAGTAAATAAGTAGTTTATTTTGGAGCTAAAACAATGGAAAAAAAATAAGTGTTTGTCAATTTTTGACACATTGGGTGACAGATGTCAAAAAAACTAGTGCGTTAGGTTTCTTTTTTAACAAGATTTTCAAAAAGGTGCTACAAGGTGTACCTTCTCCTTGAAAAAATACTTAGTAGGCCCTGAGCCTCCAGTTGAGAGTCCAAAAAAAAGTAGGAGCAGTACAAATGAGGTATTAAATTAAAGCTTGTGACGATACATAAATGTTCAGGTCTGTCGGCATAAAAATTGCCGAAAGTTTCTGACAGACTGACATTTAATCGGGTACCGATAGTCGAGTCCTTTTGGTAACGGGCCATCCATCGCTTACATCAACGCGACAAGAGGGGTTGGAGGGGTAGGTCGAAGTATTATTAAGTGCCGAAAGGGAAAGGAAAGGGTTTGCAAAAATCTTATAAAGTGTTGCAGGGGAGGAAGGGAACAAAATTTGAAAAATGGTTTTACATAATTGCTGGTAATACAGTAAAATTGTCATTTGAAGTCGAAAAAAAACTGTTCAAAATTATTTTTCTTAATTTCAACGCCCTCTATCTTTTTAAAAACTAACTACAGACATTTGAACCTGTAACAAAAAATATTGCAAATTTTATGCCAAAGATTTTTGTTTTTAATATTTTTTAGCTCCGACCAAGAGAAATGGAGAAAATCAGTTCCAAAGGTTTTTCATAATGACGGATAGTTCCCGAGGAGTGGGAAAAACACAAACTTAGCCTGTACGGTTCTTTTTGACTTCAAATGAGAACTTTACATTAATACCATCAATTATGCAAAACCCCTCCTCCCCCTGCAATACTTTATAACATTTTTACAATCCTTTCACCCCTCTTTTGAAACTTGAAAATACTTCTATCTACCCCTCCAACCCCTCTTGTCGCGTTGTGTCGGCGAGGGATGGTCCGTTACCCAAAAGGACTCAACTATCGGTACCCGACTAAATGTCACTCTCTCTGATACTTTTCACAATTTTCATGCCGACAGACCAGTTAATTTGTGTAGCAAGCTTTAATTTGATACCTCATTTGTACTGCTCTTATTATAAATAATAATATATTTTCCACAACACGGGATTTTATGCATATCCATAAAGCGATTCTCAAAGAATTTTACCGACTTTTAGTCGCTGTACCTTTGTACCTGACTTTTTCGAAATATACAACTTTTTAACTTATTTTTGTAACTTCGGCGTTATCTAACTTTTTGGAAACTAACTACAGATAGTTAAGCACTCATACAAGAATGTTGAATATTTTATGCTGAATATTTTTGTTCTCAGATGTTTTCGCCTCCGAGCAATAGAAACGTAGAAAAGTGGGTTACAAAGTTTTTTGAAAATAGCGGTTGGCTCCCGAGGAGTGGGGAAACACAGACTTGGTGATCTTACTTTTAGACCCCCCAAAAAATATTGTTAAAAATTTTAACCTCCCCGGATTTTTTTCGAGGTACCCCCTTTATTTATGACAATTTTAGTTTACTCATTAGGTAGTCGTATTTTTGTTGTCTTTTGACACTTGATAATATTTGTATCTACCCCTCAAACCTCCTCTTGTCGCGTTGTGTAGGCGATGGGTCCGTTACCCAAAAGGACTCTACTATCGGTACCCGACTAAATGTCATTCTGTCTGATACTTTCAGCAATTTTCATATCGACAGACCCGTTAATTTTTGTACTGTTTATACTATAAATAATAATACATATTCCAGAAAGCAGTTCTCAAAGAATTTTACCGAATTATAGTCACTGTAGCTTAGAGACTGTTTAATTAATTATAAACAATATACATGTTTCTAGACACCTTCTTAATCAAATTTTTTTTATTTTAATCTTTTTTGTTTGTCAAAATACGTTTAAACTGATTTTTGTAACTTCGGCGTCATCTAACTTTTTGGAAACTAACTACAGAAAGTTAAGCACTTGAATATTTTAAGCTGAATATTTTTGTGACTTTTTCGCCTCCGACCAATAGAAACGGGAAAAGTCGTTTATAAAATTTTTCCCTGGATTTTTTTCGAGGTACCCCTTGTATTTATGACAATTTTACTGTACTGATTAGGTAGTCGTATTTTTTGTCCCCTTCTCTACAATCGGAAGCTCTTTGATGCTTAGCTGTTTATTGCCGCATTTAATCTTGCCCCAGAAGTAAATTTCCTGTTAGTATAGGCCCTGGCTTTTGTCCGGAACCGGAAGCTAAAAATCGAACTTCCTCCGCTTACGGTTCGGGTTGCTTATTGCTGAAATGTAAATATATGTGCTATCGATAAATTTCAAGTCAATCTGATCACCTGCCTAATGTTTTTAGTAAAACTAAAATGTGTATATATCAAGAAAATTTCTTATTTATTTAGATGGCAAAATATATAATATTATAAAATTAAAGATTCGTGGCATATGGAACGGATGCCATACCAACATCCCGCTTTATTCGAACGACGAAAGTTGTTTAAATTCGTTTGGTGTGGTTGCTTATGTTATTCTTCATACGCCAGGTACTGTCCTATGTTACCCTAATGATTCCTAAAAAGAATGAAACGGGCCTGGAAGTTTCTGGATTATCCATTAGAACTTGGAGGCCTGGTCGTAATGAATTAAAAAGCAAAATGTGTGTACGATATGCCATGAACCTTTCTTTTTATTTGTTTTTCACGGACAACAAATCTACTTTTTTTTAAATTTTACTTGGCTTTGTTTTGCGCAACAAGCCTCCTCCGGAGTGATTGTTGATGAGCTTTAATATAAGGTCACGTAGTATAAACTCCAATTGGGGATGGAGTTGCTGCGAACGTTGTATTTTGAACGGTCTTCTTTCAGTAACCGGTACATTTTCGCAGGTTTCTACTTTTTTTGTCCTGCTCGCAAATTCATTCTTGTTGATATTTGCGTCCTTTAACATTTTGCTCTCAGTTTATTTCGACAGGCGTCGCGCTGCATATAGCCATACAAACATCCCGCGTTATTTGAACGACGAAAGTTGTTTAAATTCGCTGGGTGTGGTTGCGTATGTTATTCTTCATACGCCAGGTACATTCCATATTACGCATTAGATCTTGGAGGCCTGGTCGTAATAAATTGAAAAGCATAATGTGTATCCGATATGCCACGAACCTTTCTTTTTTATATAATATTATTTTGCGATAATGCCCTTAAATTTGATACTTATATTTCTATGAAGATTAGTTATTGTGTTCCAGATCGGCATACAGGCAGACACCATTCCAAAAATGATTGTTTAATTCTTTTTGACCTAAATTTTTGTACCACGTCTTTTTGGCTTTAAATGGCTTTAAACGTATTTTGAACACAAATAGCCTATAGCACGTAATTTTATTGAACCCCAAAATGTCACTACCTTGGACTATCCCTATCCCAGGATCTGATATTCAAAAATATTTTTTAGCCAGAGAATTACCGCAAATTTTCTACAGCACGATTTTTTACCGCGCTAACATACACAGCGCAAATCAGTTACCACGCTATCATCTACAGGACAAACTATTTACCGCGATTTTTTCTTCTTTTAATTATTTAGAATTAATTTTAAACTTATATGTAAAAGGCTTTTTTTATGATTTAAGAGGGCAGTGATCTCCCTGAATCACCTTAAAGTGAGATATCATACATTCATACACATTTGACTGACTGAAAGAACGGACAGGAATAACCAATTAAAGTTGAAAAAATCTGGAATTTGATCTTTTTTTTTAAATAAAATACTTTAAAATTCACTTTTTGAAAAAAACCTTTTACAAAATCGTAATTGTTTTAAAATTTAATTGGTGGTGGTCTACAGTATATACGATGATTTTAATCGAAATACACTTTGACAGAGTTTTATGATTTATTGTTTACCCGTTTTTATTAATTTTTACAGATTTTTTTGACTGTTTTAAGAAAAAATTGCCTTACGCATTTCATTTCAGTGCATTTTAACGTCCATCCAGGTAAAAATATCTTATCAATTGCGGTATGGTTCGGCTTAAAATCAATTTTTAGATACCATGTATATGTCAGCCTTCAAACTAAACATTACTTAAACTATAGTCCTAAGTATATGTACATTGCCCTGCTTTATTATAATAGTGGCTTTGGAGTTAAATCGTGTAAAATAAATAACTATAAAAAGTACAAATTTATGGTGGTCTATCAATTGCATGACTTGGTGGCTGATAAGGTGCGAATCCATTTGGGCATGCAGCAGAGTTAAATACATGGTTGGTTGAGCTTGACATACGATTTACCCGTTTATATTTTAACTTTAAATCGAGCTGGTATTCAAAAGAGAAGTGTCATTGCATCAATTTTTACATAAATCAGATAATTTCTATACAGTCTCCAACGAAAGATAATTTTTTGTGCCAGTTTCAAATCTACAAAACATAGAAGAAAAATGTCAAAATCAGTTGAGCGCAAAAAATAAGCAAAAGCAGAATATTTCATTACTATACCAGAAAAAGTTCTGATTAAATTTTTTAATTTCAAATGAAATTTTTTGTTTGGTTGAGACTAAATTAGTATCTTTTATTAAAGATTAATAATTAATTAATCTCTGGTTGCACGAAAGTTGCTTTTATTAACTTATGCCAGAGCTGTGGAAAAAAAGGAAAAGTAACGAGGTCCATCACTCTTAATTACTATTCCCTATCTCACCTCCATCAGCTAGGATAGATGGTCCGGTAACAGTAGTAGTAGTAGTAGTAGTAGTAGTAGTAGTAGTAGTAAAGAATGGGCGGCGCGAAGCCTGGCAAGTAGGCCTCCCTGGGCCCTTTCTGCCCTACCCCGAGCCTGCCCCTAATCCACCGCCTTCACCACTAGTCTGGCCATCTGCTCATTTGGTTTCACTGTTCTTTTTGCAAAGTCCAGTATTTTGTCCCATTTGAGCATGTGCAGGTCCTCCACATCCAGGGTCGGGAAACCGAATACCTGATATCTCGTCCTCTGGTATGCCTCGCAGTTCGCTATAACGTGTCGAGATGTCTCTTTTGCCCGCCCGCAGGCCCGGCAGGTCGAATCATTCTCCACCGCGATCCAGGTCATGTGCTTCCTTAGTCGGTTGTGACCTGTTAGAGGTCTGAGAATTTTTTTTTAGTTTTAATGATAAATCTTTTTTATTATGTAAATTTTCCAAAAAAAGTACAAAAATTTAATTATTTTATGTTCCAGTTATTATATTTGTACTCGAATTAATTTTAAAAAAAATTCTCGACATTAATAAATGGTATTCTATCGCTCCACCCTTTACACTTTTTAATGCTTGTTTAGTAAAATCCTAATAATTTGCTATCGTTTGGAAAACCGTTGTTGTTGAAAGATAAATAACTGATTTGAGTGTTTGCGAATAAAAACGGCGATAATTAAAAGGAAGGGCAAATTGTAGTAAAAATTATTGCTTTAACCGTTTGATATAGAATTGTTCTAAATTTAATTAAAAAAAATGTTCGTATAAAATTTTAAACCTATAATTTAAATGACTATGACGCATGATAAGTTATAATGGTGCTAAGGCGCAACTACTGGGCGTACAATTTCCTTTTTCATATATGTACTAACATGCTACCATTCCCATAAAGGGGTTTTCTTGATTCTGATAAATGAAAGGCTGGATGTAAGAAATCAAGTGGACAAGCTGCTGGCTGAAGGTCAGGATCATTCTGCTGTATGCAGTCCCGAAGCAAGTAAAGTGTATGAGGTGTTTGGGAGTAACAGTTAAAAAGTTAAAAACCATAATAGGAATGAACCCTATATTAACATGCTTTCTAGATAAATGGTCATCTATATACAGTGGGTTTCAACGAAATCAAAACAGGGGCTTTTTAAATAATTTCTATTCTGATTTTGAAAAAATCCGACCACATCGATTTTTTATTAGAGGGGGACAATTTTTGACTTATTTTTTTCTTGTGGTATCCACCCTCGGCGAGGGGTAAACTTTACTCCGACATTTTGAGTGGATCGAGTGATACCTTCTTTTGAAGGTCTTTCAAATGACCTCACAAAAGTGAAACAATGCAAAAATCGTGTTTTTTTTTTAAGAAAATAAAATTATATTTTTGAGAAAACCCGTGACTTGTCGAATTTATTTTCGTTACTAGTACATTTTATCATTTAATTTTTTGTTTTTGGAGACTTTACTACGAGTGGGGAAATTTACCTGTGAAATTTGATCTTATTTTTAAAGTGAATAATAACTCAAAAACAATTCCATAGATTTTCGAAATTTTTATGCAGTTGGGACATTTACCCTACTAAAAGTGACGCATAAAGAATAATAAAAAAAACTTATAGGCCTATTATACTTAAATACTTATAGTTCTATTGTCCTCTTCCCGGTTCCGGAAACCGTAATTACGTATAAACCAATGCTCCTCTATAAGAATGCAAAGCTATAGGAGTTGATTTGAGTAGTTTTAATATATTTTCTATGATATTCTATAATAAACTAAATAGGAAAAATCGCATGGCACTATGGTCCTCTATCCAGTTTCGGAAACAGTAATTACTCATAAATCGATAAACCATAATAGAAATATAAAACTATGAATTCCGATAATACTCAATGGGATTATATCGGTTTTATCTGAGTGGTTTCAATATGTTTTCTAAAATATACTATGATAAAATAAATAGAAAATTACGCATAGCGATATGGCTGTGTATGTTGTTTGAAAACAGTGATTACTTATTAACTAATAAGCCTCTATAGAAGTGTAAAATTTTGGGTGCCTATAGGACCCAATACGATAATATCGGGAGTGATTTTAGTATGTATTTTATAATATTCTACGGTAAACTAAAAAAAGAAATACGATTAACACTATGGCCCTTTAAGCTGTTTCCTAAATATTAATTAATCATGAATCAATTATCCTCTATAACAATGTATAACTGGGTTTCTGTACGATCCTATAGAATTATATCGGTTTTGTCTGAGTCGTTTGAATATGTTTTTTATAATATTCTATGATACACTAAATAGAAAAATATGCATAGCGCTATTGTCTTTTATGCGGTTTCGTAACCAGCAATTACTCATTAATGATAAGCATATAAAAGAATGATAAATTAATTAAGCTATGTAATAAATTCATAACTTGATATAATATAATACTGTAAAATAAATAAGAAAATGCAGGTATTCCTGTATACGGTTTAATAAAATTTATATAAATGTAAAGCTATGAGTTTCTGTAGGACTCTAGATTTAGTAGTATATTTTATCTGAGCTTTTATAATATGTTTCGTACAATATTGCATATAGTAAATTAAAAATGAAAACACAAAATCAAAAAAACTATTTTTGGTTGAAAAATATAAATTATTAAAAACTACACTTTTTAAAATATTAATATAGAAATTATAACACATATCACATTCAACATAATATATGAAAAGGCATATCACATAAAAAACTAGTGATTTCAATTTTAAATCCTGTTATGTGGCTTGATGGTAGCACAGAACAGGCAATCTTCCGTGATGGTAATAGGAAAGAATTTGCTTGACAAAAAATCAGACTCTAAATACTTGAAGACGCCGTTGGAACACACTGTACATATCTTGTAAATACGACACGATATCGTAAGTTTAATTTTGGCCTTAATTTGATAAATATTTAGCTTTGATTTATTTTTTTAAATCTATGTTAAAAACGTAAACGTAAGGTGTATCTAGCAATAGGCATTTACGTATACGAGTCGAAACCACTAATTTTCATAATTGAGTAATTGAGATGTTAAAAAGAGTTTTTAAACTACAAAGACAAATTACCGTAACCGTATTCTTTTGCCCACATACAAACTGTCAATTTAAATTGAATAAAAAAGAAAACAACAAGTCCTGGTTTTACAAATTCACTTTCACAAAAAAAAATTCACCTACCAACTGCAACTTTTGCACAGAAATTATTCTGGTTGGTTGCAAAAAATAACCGAGCAGGTCCCGTTAAGCCTCCGTAAGTAACGTATTTCGGTTCGGTTATTTTTGGATACGGGAGAAAAATAACCGATTTTGCCTACGTTATCACCAACTTTAATGGTCTATTAACGCCCTAAAAATAACTTATCCAGCGTTATCCTGTTCCAGCGCAGATAGTCACGTTTGCAATAGCTATCGTTTCGCTATATGATTACAAAGGCCCTGAAACTGGCACGTATAGAATGTCGTGCTTTTTTATTTTGTCTGTTTATTCCCTGGAACCACAGATGTCTTAAGTTAAAAATGTATTGCTAGCTATCCCGAAAACGCGAACGGAAAATCATTGAATGTGGGAGGCCATTTTATCCGCCATTTTATCACTTTTTTTTGGTGTCTGTTCAAGGCTCGAAAATTTTAAAAAAATTATTGGTTTCACTGAAATCTGATGTCATCTATAAATCCATCAAACGTCTTTTTGACAGTGCGCCATTTTATGTCAGATTTTTGGACTTTTTGGATATGTCATCATTTTCAAAGTGACTTTTTGGGTTTTTGAAAATATGAAATGCTTTGTTCTTTATGGGATGCAAGAACTTACCGGTATGAACTTAGCGGCCAGAATTTTATTAGCAGCCAAAATGCTCGAAATAGCCGAATGAACAGTGGCGACTCGTCACATATAAAATAGTTATCGATTATCATTATAAAACTGTGGATAAATTTACTTATTAGCCCTCCCCCCAGAAAGCGTTGCCTATTAGGAGAAGATATGATATATTCAAATAGATGTTGGTCCTATCTGCAAAAAGTTACCTCAACCTGAAATAAAATATGTTAGATACGACATTTGGACTTGCTATGGCGAAAAGGGCATGCCCATTATTGACATATAATAGTAGTAGTAGTAGTAGTAGTAGGAGGGAGGGGCTCTCAGCCGGGAGGCTGAGCTCTCTGTGAGCCCATATTACAGACACATAATAAAGATATTATATATTTATTTAGTGTATCGTGAACTGTTTCTGCATTCAGTGGCATGTTTTGGGTGTCTGTTCCAAATATATTGTATTAAAACTGGAATATAAAATGACACACGTATTTTATGACAAGTTTTTATTTTTTTCAGTATAAGAATACTGAGACAAAATTTCGTGTCACCAAAAGTTTTTTTAGCGAAAAATTATATATTATAGTATCTTGTATGTGTTTATTAAAATAAATTCTCCAATTGGGGGCTAAAAAAACCTAATCTGAAGTAAAAATGTGACCATAATTGATACAAGGAAAAAGGTACTTTCAAGTGCGGACCTCAGCTCAAATGTAAAGGGAGGGGTGTTATCCAAATTTAAAAATGTATATTTATCCAAAATTTACTGTAAAAATCGTGGTTTATTGCGCCGCACAAAAATTTTTTTGAGAAAATAACCCTTAAAATGCAATTTTTGACTTAAAATTAAACTAAAATCGTAAATATTGATGAGGATTTGAGAATTTGAGTTGTTTATTTACCCTTAATTTGTTTACAGAAATGCTAAAATGCATGGCAGGCAAAAATTTTTGCGAAAATGACATTTAAAATGCCATTTTGGACACCAAATCGTAGACAAAATGTTTTGATACAATTACATTAAAAAGACCATTTTGATGGTGATCCAAATTGAAAACAAATAAAAAAATCAAACATTTTTATATGTGAAATAAACGAACGAAATCGTTAACATGAAAGGTGTTATAGTGCCGCAGGCGAAAAATTTTGCAATTTATGATTTTTTAGATTTTTTTATTTTTTATCCAAAATTAAATGTCAAAATCGTGGTTTATTGCGCCGCACATAAAATTTTTTGAGAAAATAACCCTTCAAATGCAATTTTTGACTTAAAATTAAACTAAAGTCGTAAATATTGATGAGGAGTTGAGAACTTCAGTTGTTTATTTACCCTTAATTTGTTTATAGAAATGCTACAATGCATCACAGGCAAAAATTTTTGCGAAAATGACACTTAAAATGCCATTTTGGACACCAAATCGTAGGAAAAATGTTTTGATAAAATTACATTAAAAATACCATTTTGATGGTGATCCAAATTGAAAACAAATAAAAAAATAAAACATTTTTATATGTGAAATAAACGAACGAAATCGTTAACATGAAAGGTGTTATAGTGCCGCAGGCGAAAATTTTTGCAATTTATGATTTTTTAGATTTTTTTTTAAGTAAAGTTTAGGAGGCTCTTGTAATTTATTCCCTATATATTTTACTTCTGCTGTTATTTGATTATGCCAAATATATATAAGCAGGCTTCTCGGGGAGGAGAGAGGAGGTAACCCCAACCCCATCCTCGGTGCGCCACTGAATCAAATTACAAAATCAATTTTCCTCTTCTGTCCTCTCGCTAAACGATTAATTAGTTCCTACACTTCCATAGGAACGTTTTTATGAACATGAAGAAGCGCCAATCCTGTTAGTAGGAGATTATTATGGAGTCTAGAAGAAGGACGTAGACGCTCCTGCGAAAATAATATTACCGACAGCGTTCGTTTTGGTTTTGCATGACACCGTAAAAAAACAGTGTTTTCAATTTGCAGAAAAAATGTGCACTGGGTTATGAATGTTACCTCACTCTTTTTGACTCCACAATAGTTTTTACGTATGTTTTAAAAATTTCACATAAAATTTCGGGAAGTGACTAGATATGATGTCCAAGTTAAAGTATTTTTGTTATTTAAGTATTAAACAAAAGATGTGAACCGCCCAGGGTGAGAGTCATGACCCCCACTGGATCCGCCCTTGATTTTAAAATAGGTAACTTGATATTTATAAAAATTGTTTTGTTAATAAGAAATTTACATATATGCAAAGTACACCTAAAGGGCATTTTTTTATTAGCATAATTCTAAATAGTAGTTTTCACAACTAGTGGCTAAAAAAAACAGTTTAGCGGCGAGTTCTGATCACTATTTTTTTAAATACCTTTATCAATAAATCAAGGCAGTTAGTAAATAAAATAACAATGGTAACTTGCTGAAATCTGGCCGAAATGGCTTATTTCTTAGGCAAGAATAATTAGATTTTTCAATATTACTATTTGCCGCTATTTCTCTTTAATTTTGGGTACAAACCGAACAGAAATCTTTTTGTGCTACGTGATAAAAAAAAAAGTTTTTTTGCATCGGTAACCAAAAAAGCCATACTTTAGTTAACTGCAGACAGTTACTAAAATTATGTTTTCGATAAAGGTTATTATAATAACTATTTGAGATTAAAATTTTTTGGTTAACCTTTGACTGAGTTTAAACTACCCCCGTTAACGTTTGAACCGATGTTTGTTGGTAAACTAGATCTATAAAACGTGAAAAAAACATAAAATAAGTTTATAATTAACTTAACCTAATTATTTATTAGGGATTTATTGGAGACTTTGTCCGACACTTTTATGGCCAGCAGTATTTTAAGTTTGTTGACATAAGTTTGAACATCCATCAGGTTTAACGTCAGCCGAGTTTTACATTTTGAAAAATATAATTAAAACTCTACAAAAGTAAAAAATTTCCATTGATTACCATTATTTTTTTTTCCTAATTTCTTTTTAGAAACATTAGTTTTGTCCCAAAAAAAACCAAAAACAACAAAGAAAATTTTTTTAGGTTATAAATAAGGCTGATTCCAATAACACTCGTTTCTCAAAACACTTAGCCTGGATCCACATGCATACGTGATACATCTGTTGTGTACCACGTGATCAATATCAACCAATTGAAACGTCCGTCATTTTATTCCCTTCAAAGTTGATTGATTGAAATTGATTACGTGGAACAAAACGGATGGATATCACACATGCATATGGATCCAGCCTTAAAGTCAGTCACTATTAGGGTAAGGTCGCTACTGATAGTAGCAGGCCGTATTCCAATAACTCCCCTTAATCTTATTCTTGTAGCCTCATTAAATCTACTTTCTTTCAAATCAACTCGCAATGAGTGAAAAAGTGTAAGGTTTTCTACGATGTTTTTGATCTTTAAGTAAAGAACAGAAAAGTAACAACTGT
This sequence comes from Oxystoma pomonae, assembly GCA_963921995.1. Classification (NCBI taxonomy): domain Eukaryota; kingdom Metazoa; phylum Arthropoda; class Insecta; order Coleoptera; family Brentidae; genus Oxystoma; species Oxystoma pomonae. The sequence continues at coordinate 72,465,432 of OY998164.1, read as the reverse complement.
TGTAAGAGAAATCAAAGTAATATATTTTAAGTGTTTAAACTTACATAATTTCACTTAAAATGAACTTGACCTATCTGTTATCTAATATTTTATTCGGGCTGCCATTCAATGTTCTTTCTTCACATATTTTTTTTAAGTTTAATTATTTTTATCACTTTCATCACTGGAGACAGAATGACTTGCTTCACCATGTTTTTCATATTTGTACAATACATCCACAATTTGCAAAATAACTTTGTCCGCTTTTGCCTTGTCCATATTCATTAATCTTTGTTTCACAAAATTTGTAAACGCTTTAGTGCTATTGTCAGAATCTTTCAATGTTTCTTGTGACAGATCGCCATGGTCTTGAACAACCATTTTGTTAATAATTTCACTGGCAAGTTGCAGGTTGTTTTTAACTTCCAGCAATTCTCCAGAAAGGTTGTTGACGATTGATTGTAAACTTTCGACGGTATCTTCAAGTTTTTTGATGCGGATTTCGTTGGTAACTTCCATTTTTGTAAAAAAATTAACAGAAAAAAAGCACCTTATAATATTTTATTCTTTTCGCACTTTACTTGTAATGGTTCGGTGCCAAACTAAAGTATGGGAATGAAACTGCAACTTCTTAGGGGGTGCAATTTTGGGGCAGGTAAAGAATTTTTAGGTAGTAACACAGTATATCTTAAATTATATTACACGGTGGTAATAACGATTTATATTAATGCGTAAATTAGTACTCAAACATAATTTCCAGAATTTCATAGGATTAAGTGGGTATAATATAAAAGATATATTATTTTAAATAAAATTGGCTTGCAGAGTAAATTGTATGTATAGGGATGCTAAAGACTTATGAAGTGAGGTATTAATAGTATATTATCACAAAACAGGTCGGTAATGAAAGAAATTATAGGTGAGGATGAAGTTTGTCTTAATTTATAGGGCAATTACACACTAATTTTTTTTTAATTGAAAAAACGCTAGCAAAAATGATGCCAATTTGTACAATTTCTTGCTATTCGTTTTTAGTATTTTCATTAAGACCCTCAAATTTTAAAGATTTAGCTGTCATTTTTGCCAGCAAATTGACCTTCTCTGATCATATCGAATCAGTATCTGCAAAAGCTTCAAGAATGTATGGATTCTTGGTGAGGTGTACTCAAGAGTTGAACGGTGTTAAAGCCGTTAAATCTCCTTACTGTAGTTTAATTAGATCTCAATTAGAATATGCTGCGATTATTTGGTCTACCGAACATAGAGAAAATTTGGAAAAAATTCAGAGAAAAGTTGTAAAATATTTACATTTAAAATCGAAAAAAGTTTATCCCATTCAAGGCTTTCCCCAAACTAAACTTTTGAAAATGTTTTTTCGTTGGAAACAAGGAAAAGCAACTCATTTTTAATTTTACTGCACAAAATTACCCCACTTTACAAAATCTGTGATATGTGCAATTAATTCAATTTTCAATACTTCCAAATCTCGATGAATGAATTAAAAAGAATTTTGCCAAAAATATAAATGATATATAAATATAAAGTACCTGCTACATTACTTTCTCCTTTTTCTATCTTTATCACCTCGTTTGTCACTTTATTATGTTTTGAAACCTATAGTTTTGTTATTTTCAATTTTGCGGCCCTTATTTAAATAATACTCAGATTTAGTATCCACTAGAAGTAGAAGATATAAAAAGCTAGTGTAGTAGTAGTATTGTGATCAACCTACAAATATTAAACTTAGCAGGGTTGATCTAAGAGCAATGACCTAAATTATATCAGAAAATTAAATTTTTTTAGTGGGGCCTTCCGATTTTCTTAATTAGAAAATGGTATTCGTACTGACATATACAAAAAAGGCCCCGCTTTTCACTGGATCTTAGATAAAATGGCATTTTCAACGACACCTTCCGCTTGTATTTGCTGCTTCTGGTAACAACATAAGAATATTTTTTAATCATATTTTTTTTATATTTTTTTAGTAAATTTCTTAAATGAAAGAGCCAAACTCCCCTACTTTTACAATACCAATTATGATTTTAAAAAATTACAATTTTATTACTAGAAGCAGCAAATACAAGCGATGTCGTTGGAAATGCAATTTTATCTAATACAAGATTTAGCGAAAAGCGGGACCTTTTTTCGTATATGTCAGTAACAGTGACGTATCAAAAAGTTTTGGCACATTTTGAATTATTCTAATTAAGAAAATCGGACTACATGCCACTGAAAAAATTAATTTTTTTCCACTTGGTTGGTTTGTGACCCAATTAAAGTTTAACTGTTGAGGGATTGGTTGGATGAGGTCAAATAAAACCACAGAAATCTGTTGTTTTCAATGCCGACGTTTCGACTTTTATTAAGTCATCTTAAGGGCGCTACAATATGGAAATGGATACAGGTTAGTTTGATTAAAGTGTATTAGCTATTTGAGAAAGACAAAAAAAAATGTAGAGGGCAATAGAAAAAACTGGTGTTAAAATGTAAATTAAAGTACATGTAAAGGTGAAAAAAAAACCGAGTTTTTAGATTTCTGTTGTCATATTTACACAATGAGTCAAATTAGGTTTTTAGGATTTAATTCCAAACATTATAAACTATATTCTATTATTATTTTTTATGCAAGTATTATATAAAAGAAAAACCAACAAAATACTTCGTTACTTGTAATTTTGGGTTTCTTTTTGTTTCTGTTTTTGTTTTTTGTCTAAAACAATAATATTAATAAAAGGTACGTACGTGCTACCAACGAAGTTTACAAACTGAAATATTGAATTAATTTGTTTTTATCAGATTATTATTTTTCTTTTTGCCTTCTGCTTATCTTGTACAGGTTGGTAAATATATTTATGAAATTTTAAGACATATAGGTAGGTATAATACAAAACTGCCCAAATTTATAAAACAGAATACCAAAATTAGTAAAATCTTAAAAAGGTTTCTCTTTTTTCTCCCTCTCATACAATTATTTTTCTTTTTAAAATTAAATACTAATTTAAAATCAGTTTGATAGAAATAGAAATATCCAGAAAAAGAAAAAACAAAAACCAAAATGCACCTACATTACTTATTTTATTGCAATTTTTTGAAAGCTTGCTGATTAAACGATAATAAGCAGTGTTGAGTTTGACAGTATCTTTCTTTTTGTTAACATTATTTTTCTCAACCTGAATAAGAAGACATTTTTGTATCTTTAAAGTTGAACTTATGGGGTCGGTTAAAGCTATGTTCACTAAGAGCTGTTTTTTTAACCAGAGGATTAAACAGGGTGTGTGGTTTTATGCTATTTTCATGCTCAGTTATTTTTGTTTTAAGATATCTGCCTGTTTCGCCTACATAGACGCTACTGCAATATGCACAAGGTATTCTGTAAATTACTCTACTTTTTAATTCTTGAGGAGTTTTTGTTTTCAGCCTGGTATAGAACTGTCCTACTGTATTTTAATTTTTAAATACTACTTGTAGATTTTCCGTAGTTAAGGTTGTACTAAGTTTTTTCATATAGTTTTTCTATATAGGGAATTTTGGTGTATTTAGGAGGGTTATTAGAGTGACTTTTAGAGGAAAAAGTGGGCTTATGGTAGCAATTTGTTGTTATTTTATTGTCGCAATTTCTTTCAAATTGTGCATCCAAAAAGGGAACGCAGGTATTTTATTCACACTCATTGGTAAATTGGAGTTTGGTGTGACAGCTTTTAAAAGTGTCTTGTATGGTTTTGATTTGATCTTTTGGGACAGATGTAATTATGTCATCACAATATTTATTGATTTAAAAATGGGATGTTAAAGGCAAGTTTATTAATGCAGTGCTTTTGTAATTCTGACATTAATATGTCTGAGCTAACAGGTAAAAGACAGTTATCCATACCAAGACCGTAAATTTGTTTATAAAAGCATTCCTGAAAACTAAAGTAAATGTTGGTAAAAACAAAATATAAAAGTTCCAGAAAATCCTCAAGAGAAAGGCTGTGGGAATGTTTTTATTATATAACATCTAATGAAATTAATATGTAGTCTGATGGTATATGCAACAAATTGTTTAAATTGGCATCATTTTTGCTTGGGTTTCTTCAATTTTTCTGGTAGAAGGAGTGGTTTAAGCTACACTATCGCTAGTTATTTATTGATAGAGAATTAAATTTGCAACATTTTTCCTGTGTCACTTTCGACAGTCTGTCACAATTTAGGAGTTATCCAAGAAAAACAGTTTTTTGTAGTTTCTTGGAGGTTAGAAATGACAGTTCCCGAAGGGGTAGGAATGAGGACTTTTAGTATGGTAAACGGTGGACTTTCCTAAGCTTGTTAATTAAAAAAAATTGGGTTCTAATTTTTTCCTTAGCTTAGCCTAAATGTAACTAAGCAATACAATTAATGTCATCCTCACATCCGAATTTACTTTAATGCCTGCAAATTTTATATCTACTTTATTTTTTGGATGCCTCAGTCAGTCCGAATTACCGTTAAAAGACGTTCATAAAGTAACTGCGTCATCTTTTATGTGTAATTATTTTATGGAAAAATTATATGCTACATATCCCAAAAATTTGGCAGGCTTAGTAATTTCTGCCAAATTTAAATATTTTTCGCGGCTGAAACTCACGTATTATAATATAAATGTGACTTTAACTTACAAATCAACAACGGCAACGTAAGTATTCTCAGTTGTTCCACAAAAAATCGATTAAATTCATTACACATCTGAAGCTGCAAATGCTTTTCGTGTTATTGGTGGTTTTACACTTTTGGACCGTAGAATTACTAAATTGTCGTGGGTAATAGTTATTTACCTAACAAGTGCGGAAAATACTTTCCGCACGCGTTAGGTACAACATTTTTCCTACGAGCGTGCGGAATATCAAAATATTTTGTCATTATTTTAGTTAAATCTAGCAGAGTAAAAATTAAAAAATAGTAAAAACTACGAATTTTAAGTTTTATTCAGAGCTAAACTTTAACAAGTTTAAAAAATTAATTTTTATGGTAATTATTAATCACGGTAACATTGAAAGTACCACTGCTCATGTTGCTTAATGCCATCGTCGACTTCAAGTCTTCCTGATTCATCACTGAGCAACAGCGTGCTCAACAACAAACGTGCTCAACAGCGTGTGTGAAAAATTTTTTGCTCAACAGCATGCGTAAAAATTTTTTTTTGCCTAACGGCGTGCGTAAAAAATTTTTTTCGCGCACGGCGTGCGAAATTTTTTTTTTCACGCACGGCGTGGGGAAAAGTGGCACTTTCCGCACAAAAAATAATATAGAAATACACTTCCTAGTAGTTATAGTATAAAAAATTATATGGGAATGGCCAAAACTGATTTTTTTTTCGAGCAGGAGTTTAAAGAACGAGTGCAGCCTGTGCAGGGCTTTAAATTTACCCGGGTTATACCTACGCCTATCAAAAAGCCGGATAATATTGAAAAACTAGAAGAAAAATCATAACGTCAGTCAGGCCACCATTTTTATTTGTAGACAACTACAGTTGTAAGACAAAAGATATAACTTAAAAAAATGGAACAAGATATTTTGTAACGGTCTATTGTAAGATAGAGTTTTAAAACCTAGCCACCTTGCTAAACGCATATCCAAAATTTAAGAAAATTTGAATACCTACTGGAAATATCAAAAACTGTTGGGAGAAAAAGTAAAAATAAATAGGTTTTATTTTACGAGTTTCGAAACTAAATGGTTGATTTAAAAATAAAACATCTGCTTCGTAATTGGCTCAATTAAGTTTCCCCCCCCCCCAGATCAATTTTCTCAAAAATTTGTATGCCAAAATTTTGAACACATTTTGCACAATCTTGCACACCACAAATCAAATTTTGCACGCCTTCCTACGAGAAACTAGAGCCAATTTTCTGTGGGGGGGGGGCAAACTTGACGTTGCCCCCCCCCAATCAATATTTTTCAAAAATTATGATGTCATTTGGAAGGTCTTATTTTGCACAATTTTGCACACCCATTTTAAGATTTTGCACACCTTCCTGTAACCCACACGAGGGTTCTGAAAATATCAAGTTTGCCCCCGCCAGTCAATCTTTTTCAATAAATTTGGTGTCGTTAGAGAGGTCTTATTTTGCACAATTTTGCACACCCATTTTAAAATTTTGCACACCTCCCGGTAACCCACACGAGGGTTCTGAAAATATTAATTTTGCCCACCCCCCCAGTCAATATTTTTCAAAAAGTTTTTTGTCGTTAGAAAGGTCCTATTTTGCACAATTTTGCACACCCATTTTTTTTTGCCCCGCCCACTTAAAATTGTTTAAAAATTTTGGTGTCAATAGAAAGGTCTGATTTTGCACAACGATTTTAAAATTTTGCACACCTCCCTTTAACCCACCCGAGGGTTCTGAAAATATCAAGTTTGCCCTCCCCCCAGGTCAATATTTTTAAAAAATTTTGGTGTCATTAGGAAGGTCTAATTTTGCACAGCCATTTTAAAATTATGCACACTTCTCTTTAACCTACACGAGGGTTCTGAAAATATGAAGTTTGCCCCCTAGTCAATATTTTTCAAAAATTTTGGTGTCATTAGAAAGGTCTAATTTTGCACAATTTTGCACACCCATTTTCAAATTTTGCACACCTCTCTCTAATCCACACGAAGGTTCTGAAAATGTCAAGTTTGCCCCCCCCCCACCGTCAATATTTTTTTAAATATTTTGTGTCATTCGAAAGGTCTATTTTGCACACCCTTCAGTACCCCACAAGAGCGTTCTCAAAAAAAGTTTGGCCCCCCCAGATAATATTTTTCAAAAAACTTATTTCATTCGAGAAGCCTAATTTTGCACACCTATTATCAAATTTTGCACACCCCCAGTAACTAGTTCTCTGAATTCGTGACAGGTATCCGCGGGAGGCGGGAGGTTGTACGTGTCGTAAAGAGGAAAGCGTGCTTACCTACACCTACCACCCGCGAAGGCCTTTTATGTAATATATTGAAATGTCGCTTATCAATGCCTAGTTTTATTTGAGTATGATTCAGAATGACTTCGGGTGAAGCTTCCGAAGTTTGCAACGTGTATTTTAAATGGTGGCGTTGCATTTCGGCAGGAAAGTAAATGGTATTCTTAGTATATTTTTCTTAAAATTTTCATCTGCGTTTTACCACCGAAACCCACCCGTTCTTGTTATCCAAACCAATCTACATTTTAAAAAAAAATAATTTTATTTATTTTTAATTCGTACAATAAAAATAAAAACTAGTAAAAAAAAGAAATGAAAAAATTTTTAACAAATTATAAAATACAGTAAATAATACAATTAAAAAAAGTAAATCAAACATTAAACATAAAACATTTCATCCAAACCGGACTCGACGGGAAAGGTCCCAAGTATTGAGGCCGCGTTTCCTTTTTGGATTGCCAGACTTATCCTTTTTTTGGCTAATTTTTTTCACTAATTTCTTAGCTTCATTGCCCCAAGGCCCTAAAGTCTTTACTGCAAATGGGACAAAATGAAAACCTCGGTCTTGTAGGTTTTTCTGTTTCCCTCAACATTGCCGCTTCGCCAGCCTTTAGAGAAGTTTTGGAAATGTAGAACTGACACAAAGTAGACTTGACATGTCCCGTCCTACAATAACGATCTGCCACTTCTCCACGGTAATAAAGACATTTCATCCACTTGTTTACTATCATTCCTGCAAATACTAAGTGGCTCAAGAATGGATGGAATATGTGCCGATGCAAGCGCGCGTTTTATTATATTGGTGACCAATCTGTGACGCGCCACTCGACCTGCACTTTCATTGCAACTCAGAGTAGAGCATGAATCCCAAATTTAACAACTTGATTGTTGCAAGTGCAAATGTGTGGCACGCACACAGGCTGACCGATTCGAAGCGCAATTGATATTCTGGACCATTCATCATCCCATAAATTACCCAATGTGGAGGAGGACAAAGCACTCAGCCAGACGCTTTTTTCTTCTTCTTTAGGAGCGAGTAGTCTAGCTTTTTTCACATTAATAGAAAATTTACGTAATTCTAGATCAAAATCTTTTTGATATTTAAATTTAGACAAATCTGAAATGTTGGTAATATGAAAATTTATGAAAAAAATTTTGTCTGGAAGAACGGATATTTCGTAGCACGTCATACCCAAGTTTTAGAGATAAGTAAACATACTGCCCCTGCAGCCTGCCTGATGTCTGCTAGGTACTTAAGTATACTTCTTGCGCTGTCACGCGACAAGTGAAGACGGTATCGCGCGCGCGAATTGTGAAAATACGCTTTCAAAGAAAAAATCTAACAAAAGAAAACGTGAAAAGCAAATGGATTACCTAAAGAAGAAAATCAGTCGTGTTTCAAGTAAGAAAGATATAGGCAAACTGTCAGTTTTTAAACAAAGGAGTGAGACAAATATTATGCATCTGGCTAATATTTTTTGGCATAGGTTTGTTTATTCTGTAAACACATTTGTTTTTATTACTCCTAAAAACTTAAACACTGCATAGTTTTTGACTTATGCCCGCTAAATTAGTCTCAATAAAAAAACTCCATATGTTTACTTAAAGAATTATTATTAGCACATCGTTTTTCATATATGATATGTGACGACGAATCTGACAGTTAAACGAATAAAGAATCTAAATCCAAAAAAATCTAACAAAAGAAAACGTGAAAAGCAAATGGATTGCGTATACTGAAAAAAATATCGTACATAGTATTTATAACAGGCGTTTATTAATTTTTTATAGATATTTGTACATCAATAACACGTAACTGCTACAAAAATCGGAGAAAAGTTATAAAAATTGTCATCTACAGCAATGAAGTTAATAAACGGAAGTTACGAAATCAATGAATAATGTTTCTTGAAATTTTATAGAGAGTTGTTATTAATAGTATATTCAGGTTATGGAGATAATAAAAAATGACATAAAATAAATAAAATATGGTAACGATTTTAATCAATGCCCTGTCGTTTAAAAGTTGTTATGGAATGTATGGCCAAGTTTATGAAAATTATGAACCGGGCATACAAAATACTTAAACAAGCTTATAAAATTCATGTACGTAACAGTCTTTTACTAAATTGATTCTTAGGTGTAACTAAAAGCTATAAAAACATGTCTCTTAATCCTTGCTTTCATAACAGTCTTCACAAAAATCATTCTTAAAGACTCTTGATATTGTAACAACTTTTTTTTGAAACAGTGTCTTGCAGCAGTAAAATAAATAACTCGTTTTGGCTATAAAATTTATGTAAACTTGACTATGATATTAAAAAAACTTTACAACGGAGCAAAAATCATATACAAAATACATTGGCTCAATGTATTTTTTTATAGAAAACGGTGCCTTTTTTGGTTCAGTGTAAAGAAGAAAATGAGGAAACTGAAAAAGGAAAGGAAAAGGAAGTGTCGTGTTTCAAGTGAGTAAGGAGCATTGTCAGTTTTAAACAGTGGAGTCAGAAAAATATTAGGCTATTGGCAAATATTTTTTGGCATGGGTTTATTCTATAAACACATATTTGATTTTATGACTGATAAAAACTTAAACCCTGCATAGTTTTTGACTTATGCCCACCATATTAATCTCAATAAAAAACTCCATAATGTTAATAAAATCCCTTTAAAAAATATCACATTTTAATTCCCCGAATAATAATTATTATAACAAAAACCCTTCGTAATTTAACAACAACTCTCAACCGAATTTTTCATGTAGCCGGAACCTGACTCAGAATTTTTTTTTTCTAGCACGATATATCCTATAGGCTGCACGTAAAAAACAAATACTATCATATCTCACCCATGCTCCCGATGCATGGTTTACTCTACCGGGTGTCCAATTTTCTAAGTAGATTATAATATGTTTACTTAAAAAATTATTATTAGCACATCGTTTTTCATATTATTATATGTGACAACGAATCTGTCAGTTCCTCATCTCGTCAGACACTATTAGTTCTTCGAACTCTATTATAGATTAGCACCTCTAAGAAAGTATATTTGGGGGGACAGATGATAGTAAATTGGGTCCAGACATATCAGCAGAGCTAGCATGCAGATGGAAGAAGCACCTTTACATGGGAGCATATAAGGAAACCAAAAATAATCTTCTCGAAAAATACAAAATTCCCGGAAAAATTATCACATTCTTCAAGAACCCAAATTAAATCCAGGGTGCTAGCATCCACAGAGCAACAAAGAGATACGTAACTCTTGAAATTGTAAACCATTTTGGAAAAATAGGTTTGACAGCCTTAGACCGGGTTTTCTCCAATTAGGCCTAAACAAAAAAGGGAGAGACGAAGCACTTGATGTAGATCTTTTGGGTCTTGCCGAATCGGCGCAGTTGTTTTGCATTGGCCACAATATTGTTTCATGCAAAAATATAAAAAATTTCTACTGCGCAACATCTAGATCTTTTTTTGTTAGCGAAGATTTTGCCGAATATTGCAAAAATATAAAAAAGGCGCCAAAAGGAAATATTAGAGCTAAACATGAAAGACCATATTCCTGTCGAATAAATATTTTTTTTCAGAAGAGTGGAATCAAATGACTCAGAACAAATTAACTTTGAGTTGGACAAAAGGTTACAAAATTCCTTTTGTGGACAAACCTTTTCAAGTTTTCACCCCCAAAACCTCGAAATTTACCAAAAATGAGTTAAAAATTAACTAACTACGTTAGGTTCTTAGTTAAAAAATGAACTTGAGTGGTGGTTAAAGCACATAGACCAAGCCAAACATACTATTTTACAGCCTAATTATAACATTAAAATTTTCTCCGATGTACACAAATCGAGATGGGGGCGTGTGGCCACGGAAAGGAAGCAAAATGGGTTTTTTGGCGACAAGGTGAACAGGAAAAACACATAAACATTCTTGAAATGAAGGCAGCTTTTTATGGCTTTGCAAAAAATTTTCATATTTTACTAAGAATTGATTGCTATTGGGAGAATGATGTGGCAGTGAGCTTAGGTATATTTTTGTATTTTCCACGTACATAAATGCATTGGATAATCATATAGCGGACAAAAAATCTGGTATAAAAATTGTATATTTATTTGCAAGCTATCTGAACAAAAAATGCCACCGGTTTGTGTCGTGGCTTACAGTGGATGCATTCACAATGAATTAGAAAAACCTTAATTCTTGTGTCTGTCTCCAAAAATTACAAAAAAGAAATAAAAAAATTGAAAACGATAATGCGATATGTCTGGTGGTTTATTTTATCTGGAAAACTCAAGTTCAAGAAAATTAGAATCCATGATTCACTTAAAAGTTATCGTTTTAAATCCGAAAGGTGATTTACTCTTATCATCGTTTAGGGAACCCCACCCACTATGAAAAAATCTTTCCCTGGGGGGTAGCAATCTTATCAAGTTGGCCTATAGTAAAAGGAGCGTTTGGGAGGATGCAATTTATTTTTTCCAAATTATGGAAGTTTTGCGACAATAATATTGAGACTATCTTGCAGCCTAATATAAATCAAGTTGTATCCTTTTTAAAAACAGAATCTCAAAATACTGGGAAATATTCAACTCTTAACATACATAAGTCTGCCTTAAATTTAATTTGCGAGCAGAAAAATCAGAAATGGTAGATAGGTTTATGAGAGGCATTTTTAAGCTGCGCCCTCAGTTTCCGAGATATAAACTTGGTATCCGGAACCAGTGTTACCTTATATAGGTAACTTGAACCTTTGGTAAATTTAACATTCGGGTCATTAACTATAAAAATGGTACTTCTTTTGACTCTTTGTTCTTCTCAAAGAGTTCAGACATTTTCTATAAGTTAAGTAACATCAAAGCTAACGAAGAGGACATAGAAATAATTCTTAAAGATATTTTTAAAATATCTGGACCCAGAAGAATTCAGCCTTGGTTTAGGTTCCCTTTTTCAAGGAAAATTTAAAGTTGTATTTGTGTTTTACCATTATATATTGCATACAGAAAACAACACTATTTCGAGAAAGAGAGGATACACTTATTTTAACAATTAAAAAGCCTCATAAGCCCGCTACATCCCAAAGCATTAGCAGGTGGATTTAAAAAGGTCTAAAAATCGCAGGAATAGAATCAAATTTTAAAGAACATAGCACAGGACATGGGGTGTCTTCCGCAGCATTTAGGGTTGGGGAATCAATCAAAAGTATTAGAAGGGCTGCGGGATGTTCGGAAAAAAGAAAATCTTTCAATCGATTTTATAATAAACCTTTAATTTCAAAAGATTTCTTAGCTAATTATATTAAGAAATATATTTTAAACACATTTAAATTTTAAACCTTGTGATTTCCTTATTATTATTTAACTTTTTAACTAATATCGCCATATTTTCTAATCTGCCCAATCGAAGTATAATTAAGGATTAAACGACTTACCTGTAAGGAAGTTCAATCCAAATTATACGAGATTGATCACATCCTATTAGACACCCTCCCATTTATATATTCATGTATTTTTGATGCAATCTATTTAAGTACGAGTCCACCCGCCCTTGGCGATCTTAGTATTTCAGGAAAGTGTTAGAAGTATACTGAAGTACCTAGCAGAGATCAGGCAGGATGCAGGGGCGGTATGTTTTTCTTAGCTCTAAAACTTGCGTATGACGTACTACGAAATATCACTACCAGGTATATCTGACGTATAATTTGGATTGAACTTCCTTACAGGTAGGTCGTTTAATCCTTAATAAACATACATTCTTGACAACGAAAAAAGCTCAAAAACGTAAAGTAGAAGAATCTCGAATGCCTAGGGCTCCTAGTTTTAGTACTGGCAAACTTGAAAGCCTCAAAGCATTGATATTAAAAGTACCATTTGTGATATTTTCAATTGAATATTTTATAGCCAAAACAATTTTTTTTAGGGTATCAGGTACTCTCCAGAATGGAGCACGTCGTAAAAGGTAGATAATTCTAGGAAGAGAAAAAGAATGTTTTGAATAAGTAATGAAAATTTTGATCTTATTATTCAAAACTGTTTCAGTGTTGCAAATAGAAAAAGGACAGCTAAAAGATTTATGCCTTCAATATCTATTTGTTTTAATTTTTTACAAGTTGGTTCAAATTCAAAAGAGATTTGAAAATTGTTAAATTTTTGATAACTGAAAATTCCCATTTACTAAAATTTACTTCGAGACCAATTTTACAACAAGAACTTGTCAAATCTTTTAAATCAGAAAAAAAAACAGAATCTGGGTCATCGGCTAATGGGCAATTCAATGGCAACTGACGAGACAAATCTTAAGTAATTAATTTTTTGATCTCAGTTTCATCTCTTTTAAAGATATTCCGGAACAAGCACATCTTAATGTATTATGGAGAGGGTTTGTCAGAAAATTTAAAAGTAACGGCCAGTTAATTTTTTAAAAATGGGCAGAGAAAAAGCCTGAACTTTAAAAAGCTTTTCCTCTTAATATAAAAGTAGTTTTCAATTAGTTGGTTCAAAATATAGTTTTGTTCTCTAGATATAATAAAATGGTATGATATTATTTTTATTTGCTTGCCTTGATTTTACGTTAAATATAATTTTGTGATAACTGACGGGACATTTGTAATAAAACGCTAATATTTTGTTTGCCTATATTTGTTTGTTGTTTGATACCTCAGACACTTCTTTGGTGGTTGTAATTATTTAAATACAAAAATCGAAAAAATGCCAAAAACCTTTATCGCACGTAGAATTGGCCAAAAATCACGTCGTCCAAGTACCATAAGTTTAGTTCCGATTTAAGTTTGGTTACTATTTTATATAATCTTAAACAAAATAGGGGAGTACCTGAGAAATAAAGTTATAAAAACTTGAAATAATATCTGTCACGCTATTTAAAATTGATTCACGATTAAGCATATTAAACGCTTTATAAAATATATTTTTATAGCAATGATATGTACTGTCGAAATGCATTAGTAATTATTTCACAACCATTTTTCATTGCAAAACCTAGTTGCTGAGGTCGAAGGAAGTTTCCTAATGTATCATAAATTGTACAACAAATAATTTTTGCAGCTAGTCTCCGAGAAACTAAACCCGCAGCTATTGGTCTAACGCGACCATCTTTTATATTATTAATTTTTATTATTAAAGCAAGTGAAGAAGCTCAGAAGGAAACGAAAGAGATTATTGGTGAAATTGAGCCATTTTTCACTGAGGATAAAAAATATGATATAGACTGTAGAAGGTTGGAGGAGCAAGTACCGAGATTTTCTTCTGTCAAATCCTTGAGGTGATGAGGCCTAAAAAAGTGAGACCGCCCGTCGAGCTGGGCCTAAATGAAAAAACTTTTAAAGAGCAAGCTTTTATTAAATGCACTCAAAAGTAAAAAATATTTTTTTATCTTTCTTATACCATAATAAAAGCGATAGCCGCAAATTAAAAATTTTAACTTTAGGTATCGTATTCGGTCACATCGACGATTCACCTAAGAAACAGTTGTATTACTCGATAACCTAAGGACATTTTCAAAGGCTTGGCAAGCACGGCAATCTGACCCATTCTCAGCTTCTTTAGATGAAAGCATTATGTTTATCATTCGAATAGAAGAAGAATTTAGTTCTTCTTTTGTAGTTCTCTCTTTGTTGCCGTAAAGTTAAAATTCTTAATTTGCGCCCATCGCTTTTATTATGGTATAAGAAAGATAAAAAATTATTTTCTACTTTTGAGTGCATTTAATAAAGGCTTGTTATTTAAAGGTGTTTTTAATAAAAATTTATTTTTTAATTTTTATATTTGTACCTCTGTATGCCAATTTTGATTTAAATCGAACAAACTAAATCTTTTCCCCCTCCACTTTCCCCATTAGAGGGAAGTGTGTACCTAATAATACCATATTATTGTATTGCTGCCGGAACTATAAACGCATACCAAATATCAACACACACTCTTAAGTTTTATATTTGTACCCTTACTCGTCCATTTTGAATCCGCTATATAGAAATTTTCAAATCCGATGAAAAATTTATAATCCTCCTCCTTAAAATCCCCTGTATGCCAATTTTGATTTAAATCGAAAAAACTAAATCTTTTTCTCCCTCCACGTCCCTCGTTAGAGGGAGGTGGATACCTGAGAATAGCATATTATTGTATTTTTACCAGAACTATAAACGCATACCAAACATGAACACAATCGGATGTGGATAAGTCAGTTAAAATTGGTTAGAAAACCATGACCAAAATCGTCCATCTTGAATCCGCCATATTGAATTTTCAAAATCTGATCAAAAATTCGTATTCCTTATTCCCAAAAGCCCCCGTATACCAATTTTGGTTGAAATCGGACAAACTTAGATGTTTTCCTCTCTCCACTCCCCTCGTAGGAGAAAGGGGTGCCTAATAATGACATGTTATTGTATTGTCGCTGGAACTATAAATGCATGCCAAATTTGAAGGCAATCGGATGGGTATAAGTTAGTTAAAGTTGATTAGCAAAAGATGACCAAAAATCGTTGATTTGAATCCGCTATATTGAATTTTTAAAATCTGATTAGAAATTTGTCATCTCCATCTCCAAAGTCCTCCAACACACCAAATTTTAACGAAATCGGGCGTACTTCAACTGTACCCCCCTCCAGCCCTTCGAGTAGGGAGGAGCTATCAATTTCATAACACTATATTCATGTGTTGTCACCGTAACTATACAGGGTGATTCACAACGAATGGGACATAGTCAAACCATAGGCACTATGGACCAAGTCCATTCCATATCTGGCAATAAATTTTACCTGGTGGCGTTTTTAACGGATATATAGGGTGATTTATCAAAATATGCAAAAACTGTTCATTTTAATATCTCAAAAACTAAACAACCAAAAATTATGAAATTTTGCACCCTAATTACACTCCCGAAGATCAATAAACATGTTTTTAAAAATTAGTAGTTTTCAGTTCCGCACTTACTTTTTTTCTTATTTTTAAATCTCTCTTAAAAAAAACACCCTGTAACTCACAATAAATAAATTTTTTCATTTTCTCCAAAAATACTAGCATTGGTACTAATTACTAAAGAAAAAAAACTTTAAGTGCAACTTTTTGTTTTTTCTAATAAAAAAAATTGTTTTTTAAAATATGTATAAATTTGCCCGGTGCCTTTCTCTAACATAGATTTACCAAAATCATTTTAAATACAAACCATCAAATTTACACCAAAATTTAAAAAAGGGGTTATTTTAATAAAGTTTAAGTATCTTTTTTACAAACAGCAAAAGAACATTCAGGTCCGGATTTATGATTTTATTTATTTATTATGTTTCGATACCTACATAACTTTACAGCTTCATTTACACACACATCTCCATATTGTACCGAAAATTATAAAAAAGGATTAATCTTTGTAAACTTTAAGTAGCTTTTTGCACAAGAAAAAAAAATGTGAGCCGATTCCAAAAGAATACATTGATCTGATCATTCAATAGGATGCCTAAAGAAGGGTAAGGGCAATTTAAAAAGTAACAGCTTAAAAAAAATCAAATTTAAATTTTTTTGAAGACTAAAAAAAAATCAAAAATGATTTCTTGTCTTTTTACTTTACTAAAATATGTGATGTGTGTATATCTGAAGTGATGATGTAATATTATGTACCGAAAGATAATAATTAAATAAAATCATAAATCTGGACCTGTATCTTATTTGCTTTTGGTAAAAAAATACCTAAGCTTTGTTAAAATAACACCTTTTTATAATTTTTGTGTCAATTTAATGATTTGCATTTAAAATGATGCGGTTAAATCTATGTTATGTAAAGGCAACGGGAAAATTTACACATTTTTTAAAAGCAATTTTTTTATAGCAAAAACAAAAAGCTGCGCGTAATTTTTTTTTCTTTAGTAATGAGTATTAATCCTAGCCTACTTGGAGAAAATGAAAAAATTTATTAATTGTAAGTTACAGGGTGTTGTTTTGAAGTAAGATTTAAAAATGAGTGATCCAAATTTAATATTTTTTTATCTTTCTTATACCATAATAAAAGCGATGGGCGCAAATTAAAAATTTTAAATTTAGGTATCGTATATCGGTCACATCGACGATTCACCACCAACCTAAGGACATTTTGAAAAGCTTGGCAAGCACGGCAATCTCACCCGTTCTCAGCTTCTTTAGGTGAAAGCATTATGTTTATCATTCGAATAGGAGAAAAATTTAGTTCTTCTTTTGTAGTTCTCTCTTTGTCACCGTAAACGTAAAGCAAATTTTTAATTTGCGCCCATCGCTTTTATTTCGATGAATCAATCAATCAATCAATCATATCAAAAACATTTATTTTGACAACAACGGCTTGTACAGTTATTACAATAATTAATAAGTTTAATTTTGACAAAAAAAGAACTACTATTTCGCGATTACCAAACCGTTCCCGCCAAGCCCTTGTTGAACTTGCTTTTTTCTTTCCTTAACCTAACCTAAAAAGCCTATATCTGATAATATATTATAAGTATAAGTAATATATTTTGTTATAGTTATGTATTATTATTATATTATATTATATTATTATTATAAAATTTCACTTGTCATTGTTAAACTAAAATGTTCATGCAAAAAAAATAAAATTAAAAATTAAAATTAGCAGATCTCGATTAGGAAGTTAAAACCATGGCCTTGAAGAAAAGAGGGACAGGGACAGAGGGAATATTAGCAAATCTGCAAACAACAATTTTGGAAAGTAGCTGTTTAGTTAGTAACTTTTTTTTAATAAAATTCAGCAAACTTATTCAAAGAAGCACTTTTTATATCCACTGGCAGGTCATTCCACAACTTTTTTTTTTTGAGGTTAACCCCCCCCCCACCCCCGAGAAGCCTGGTTATGGTCATAATTTTACTTCAAATTAAGTTTTGTTTATTATTTATCCCTAACCCCCCCCCCCAAGTCAATTCCTGGGTGCGCTACTGACTAATCTGTGTATATTTCGGGTTCTTCAATTTCTTGAAAGACATATATAATTACGCACCAGATAAGTGTGCTCTCCTGTTCTTATATTCCTATGTACAAATGTTGGCATATGATGCTTTCTTCGATTTGCCATATTCAAAATTTTGCTACTATTGAGATATGGTGTCATATGGTGACGGTATTTTAAACGCTCCTACTGTTCCTACCTGTTTAACCCTGGATTTATAAACTGGACCATATCGGCGAACGGCGAGGTTGCTGTTATCGGTGGAAGATCAACTATTGAAATGCCATTTATAAACTTTTTAGGGCTAACGGCAAAAAGTTTATAAATGGTATGATGGCATTTGATTCCACCTTCCACCGATAACAGCAACCTCGCAGTTTATAAATCCAGGGTAACCTTTACAATTGTCATATCACGTGACAGAGTCCAGACAGTACCAACATGTTTTAAGTAGGTGTAAGAATGTATCGGTGCGATATTTATCTTTCTATATTCTATCGTTCTAACAGGGTGACTCCGACACCAACAGATCTGCATGGAAAAGGTATTAATTTTTCTTAATGTAATTTTGGGCCGCCGCCGTCTGTTTAATGTGTTTTTTGGTTGGTCTGGGTTGACTTGCGTTTGTTAAAAAATAAAAAAAAACATTGGCGAACGCGGATTTAAGATCTTAAGGTCGCTAGTAGGTGCTTCCTGAAGGATTTTTCATAAAAAATAAAAAATAGCAGAAAACCGTATAGTAAATAATTAAGGACTGAACAACTTACCTGTAAAGAACTTCAATCCAATACACCAGGTAGTGATACTTCGTAGCACGTCATATGCAAGTTTTAGAGATAAGAAAAACATACCGCCATGGCAGCCTGCCTGATCTCTGCCAGGTACTTCAGTATACTTCTAAAGCTTTTCTGAAATACTAAGATCACCAAGGGCGGGTTGACTATTACTTAAATAAATTGCATGAAAAATACATGAATATATAAATGGGAGGGCGTTTAATAGGATGTGATCAATCTCGTATAATTTGGATTGAACTTCCCTACAGGTAAGTCGTTTAATCCTTTATTATACTTCGATTGGGCACATCCTATTAGATACATCAGGTAGTTTTTTAGAGAATATGGCGCTATTAGTTAAAAAGTTAAATAATAATAAGGAAACCACAAGGTTTAAATGTGTTTAAAATATATTTCTTAATATAATTAGCTAAGAAATCTTTTGAAATTAAAGGTTTATTATAAAATCGATTAAACGTTTTTCTTTTTTCGGAACATCCCGCAGCCTTTCTAATACTTTTGATTGATGCACCAACCTTTAAAGCTGCGGAAGACACCCCATGTCCTGTGCTATGTCCTTCAAAATTTGATTCTATTTTTGCGTTTTTTAGACCTCTTTAAATCCACCTGCTAATGCTTTGGGATGTAGCGGGCTTATGAGACTTTTTAATTGTTAAAATAAGTGTATCCGCTGTTCATCGAAATAGATTTGTTTTCTGTATGCAATATATAATGGTAAAACACAAATAGAACTGTAAATTTTCTTTGAAACAGGGTACTTAAGACAAGGCTGAATTCTTCTGGGTCTAGATATTTTAAAAATTTCTTTAAGAAATATTTCTATGCCCTCTTCGTTAGCCTTGATGTTACTTAACTTATAGAAAATGTCTGAACTCTTTGAGCAGAAGAAAGAGTCAAAAAAAGTATCATTTTTATAGTTAATAAACCGAATGTTATATTTACCAAAGGGTACAAGTACCTATACAAGGTAACAACACTGGTTCCGGATACCAAGTTTATATTTCGGAAACTGAGGGCGTAGCTTAAAAATGCGTCTCATAAACGTATCTACCATTTCTGATTTTTCTGCTCGCAAATTAAATTTAAGTCAGACCTATGTGTGTTAAGAGTAAAATATTTCCCAGTATTGTGAGATTCTGTTTCTAAAAATGATACAACTTGATTTACATTAGGCTGCAAGATGGTCCCAATATTATTGTCGCAAAATAAATTGCATCCTCCCAAACGCCCATTTTACTATAGGCCACCTTGATAAGATTGCTACAACCAGGGAAAGATTCTTTCATAGTGGGTGGGGTTACCTAAATGAGAATAAGAGTAAATCACCTTTCGTATTTAAAACGATAACTTTTAAGCGAATCACGGACTCTAATTTTACTATACCAATACCATGCTTGAGTTCTCCAGATAGAATAAACCACCAGACATATCACATTATCGTTTTCAATTTTTTCTTGCAAATTGCAACACGCCTCCATCCCGATTTGTATGCATCGTAGAAAATTTTAATTTTATAATTAGGCTGTAAAATAGTATGTGCTTTAACCACCTCTCAAATTCATTTTTAACTAAGAACCTAACAAGCATCTTTTTGTTATAGTTATTCCTGTTAGCCTTTAAGGCACGATATTTTTCTCGCTCAAGGGTTTTTACGTACAACAAGCCTTACAAACCGAGGCTAGCCTTCCTATAATTTGTGAAACCTATTTAATTGTTGTTTTAGTTTTTTTTTCTTTGAATAATCTTAATGGCTGTTTTTATTTTTGTTATTCTTTTTTTTTGCGATATATATCCACATCTTTTTTGTAATAAGGATAAATGCTAAAAATTGTATCTCTTGAGTCGATTATGTATGGTGTTTTAATTGTTAATAAAAAATCTAATCTTTTAGATAAGAGAAACAGACCTGAAAGGGTGGAACAAAAAAGTGCAGTGGCTAGTCCGAATGGTAAACATTGGAATTCAACTTTTGTTTTGAAAAAAAAATCTTCAATATTTTAATATTAATCAAACATTGGAACTAAAAAATATACATCTTTAAAATCTAATGTCGCAAGGAAGCAGTTTTTAGTAATTAAGTTCTCTAATGTCTTCCAGTTGAAAATGAGGTGGGCGAAAGAACTTTATGTAGGTTTCTAGAATTAAAGATAAACCTAAAATCCCCTGTTATCGTTCTGTCTTAAAAAATAGCTTAACAAAAAATTATCTTGACAGTTATTAACAGTTTTAAATGCTCCTACTTATAAATGTTGTATGCTTTTCGAATAAATTTTTAACTAATTTTTGGTAAATTTTGAGAGTTTTGTGGTGAAAACTTGGAAAGGTTTGTCCACAAAGGGAATTTTGTAACCTTTTGTCCAACTCAAAGCTAATTTATTTTGAGTTATTTGATTCCACTCTTCTGAAAAAAAATGTTTTCGACAGGAATACGTTCTTTCACTGTTTATTTCTAATATTTCCTTTATTTTTGCAATTTTCAGTAAAACCTTCGCTAAAAAAGAAAAGATCTGGATTTTGCGCAGTAGCAATTTATTATATTTTTGCATGAAACAATATTGTGGCCAATGCAAAACAACTGCGCCGATACGGCAAGACCCAAAAGATCTTCATCAAGTGCTTCATCTCTCCCTTTTTTGTTTAGGCTAAATTAGAGAAAACCCGCTCTAAGGCTGTCAAACATTTTCCGAAAATGGTTTACAATTTCAAGAGTTACGTATCTCTTTTTTGCTCTGTGGATGCTAGCATCCTGGATTTAATTTGGGTCCTCTAAGAATTTGGCAATTTTTCCGGGAATTTTGTATTTTTCGCGGAGATTATTTTTAGTTTCCTTATCTATATATTCCCATAGAAAGATGCTTCTTCCATTTGCAAGCTAGCTCTGCTGATATATCTGGACTCAATGTACTATCATCTGTCCCCCCTAATATACTTTCTAAGGGGTGCCTCTCTATGCTAGAGTTCTAGGAACTACTAGTGTCTGACGAGTTGAGGAACTGTCGGATTCGTCGTCACATATAATAATATGGAAAAGGATGTCCTAATAATACTTTTTTAAGTAAACATATTAAAATTTTCTTACAAAATTGGACACCCGGTTGAGTAAACCATGCATCGGGAGCATGGCTGAGATATGATAGTATTTGTTTTTACGTGCAGTATATAGGATATATCGTGCTAGGCAAAAAAAAAAGTCCTGAGTCATGCTACGTCTACATGGAAAATTCGGTTGAGAATTTTTGTTAAATTACGACGGGTGAAGGGTTTTTGTTATAATAATTATTCTGGAAATTAAAATGTGATATTTTGGAAACGGATTTTATTAACATTATGGAGTTTTTTATTGAGACTAATATGGCGCGCATAAGTCAAAAACTATGCAGGGTTTAAGTTTCTATGAGTCACAAAAACAAATGTGTGTTTACAGATTAAACAAACCCATGCCAAAAAATATTAGCCATTCTCACTCCACTGTTTAAAACTGACAATGCGCCTTACTTACTTGAATCACGACGCTTCCTTTTCCCTTCCTTTCCCAGTTTCCTCATTTTCTTCTTTGGGTAATCCATTTGCTTTTCACATTTTCTTTTGTTAAATTTTTTCGGCATTTTATTCGTTCTGTCAGATTCGTCGTCACATATGATATATGAAAAACAACATGACAAATTTAGCGGGCATAAGTCGGAAACTATGCAGGGCTTAAGTTTTTATGCGTAAAAAAAAACAAATGTGTGTTTACAGAATAAACAAACCCATGCCAAAAAATATTAGCCAAAAGCGTAATATTTGTTTCAGTCCATTGTTTAAAAACTGACAGTTTGCTTATATCTTGAACACCCTATCTACCATTTCTGCTTTTCATTTCCTTTTTCAGATTCCTCATTTTCTTCTTTAGGTAATCCATTTGCTTTTCACGTTTTCTTTTGTATCATTTTTTCTTTAAACGCGCATTTTCAGAATTCGCGCGCTCGATAGCGTCTTCGCTTGTCGCATGAGCGTAAGAAGTATACTGAAGTACCTAGCAGAAATCAGGCAGGCTGCCATGGCGTTATGTTTTTCTTATCTCTAAAACTTGCGTATGACGTGCTACGTAGTATCACTACCTGGTTTATCTAATAGGATGTGCCCAATCGAAGTATAATTACCAAATATAATTATAATAAAATGTGTTAAGTGTATTTTTTATACAGGGTGTTTCAAATTCGATGCTCACCATGGGGATCTCCTAACTAAAAATGAAGATTTCGGTTTTTTCCGCCTATGTCCGGAACTATCCGGAATTTGTAAACTTTTTTTTTTGGTTTTGAGCAAAGCGTCAAATTGCGCAACTTTAAGGATTTTCGATTTAAGAATTGGTCCTGTTTCTGGTTGACATTATTTTGACATAAATTTTGACAGCGGTTTTAAAATAATGACGTCATTTAAAATATTATTAAGATATCTTTGATTTTACTCAAAAAAAGACTATCTATTATTTTGCAAAATTTTAGGGGTTATGTTTACAACCAAAGGGCCGAACCAACCTCCCAGGCTGGTTCTAAAATTTCATAACCGGGTTGCAACTGTGACGTCATTGTTTTAAAACGAAAGGACCGGTTGCGGTTCTGGTTCAACCAGAACCAGGACCAATTGTAAAACGAAAATCCTTTTTGCCCTAATTTAAACCTTTTCGTATCTTCTACCGATTAGGAGATCCCCATGGTGAGCATCGAATTTGGAACACCCTGTATACTGGGTCTTTTTAACCATGTACCTTGTGTAAACAAGTGGTTTGCAAAGTATCACAAATCACAAAATATATATGCACCTAGCCAAGATTCAAACCCGGAACCTACCCTGCTGCAGACAGATACGCTAACCACTGCGTACATTATGTATATTAGACACTTAAAGTAAATATTTCAACGCATCCGTATCGGTATACGTAACGCGTTCGAAACAAAGTCAAAATACGCTACATTTCTGACTTGCTCATGCCATGTTTCGAACGATGCCTGCTTTTTTGACGGACTTATGGAATTTCTATGGATACCAACGAAAGGTAATAGACACTTAAGGTAAATATTTCAACGTATCGGTATCGGTATACCTAACGCGTTCGAAACAAAGCCAAAATACACTAAATTTGGTTTCCAACGATACCCGCTTTTTTGACGGATGCGATGACACAGCAGTTCGTTGCGTACGGAGAAATGTACGTAACGTTACGGACCCACGAACGTACGCAACGATTTCAATCAGCAGTTCTGTCATCGCACCCTTCAAAAAAGCGGGCATCGTTCGAAACATCGCATAAACAAGTCAAAAATGTAGTGTATTTTGGCTTTATTTCGCGTTAGCTATACCGCGCTGAAATATTTACTTTAACAGTGGGATTTACTAAAACGGTCCTAAGTTTACGTGAAATTGTTGGTTATCAGCATTTTAAACGAACCCTCCTTGAGTTTTGAACGTAGTTTGATTTATAAGAAGAATTTTAATAAATTTGTTAAAATCTTTTCTTAGATTTAAGAGGAAATTTTCAATTTAGAAGAAAAGAAAATTAAAAAATTTAAACCCACAATACTTGATGTCACACAACGATTTAGATGAGTAATAATAAAATAAGAAGTAGATTAATTTTGTACTTATTTGAAAGGTGTTTTTATTTATGAAATCTATTAAAAAAATTAAATGCAAGTTTTTTTACATTTCTTTCACTGTCGAAATGTCAGTTTAAAAATATTAGCGCTGCGTTCAATCACAAACAGCGAGTTCGGATCTTTTACCTCTGCTTGCACCTTGGCTTGCATCAACCTCTACTGATGAAAGCTACAGCTTTAAAATGAGTAGGCTTTGAGTAAGGAAAGCTTTTTGACTGAGCTTTTAGATAACCTCTTTCAGTTTCTAAGTAAATTAATATAGTTGTTTTGGGTTTTTTTGTTTGGTATATTTTTCGGGCATAATCAGTGCCCTTCACTTATGTTTGTTTTGCCTCGTAGTGCCCTCATAAATATATTTTTTGTGCTGAAGACGGTTTCAAAATATGGCGTTTTTTGGACAAAATAGGAAGTGTTTTATTGGGTAATGAACAACTTGGGATATTTAATAAGGTAAATTAATCCTTATAAAAACGGTTATTTAGGGAAGTTATCAACGAACTTATTACCAAATGCCACAAAACAATCCTTTTTGGGGGCTATAAATTTAAACCACCCCCCTGAGGTGGTTTAAAAAATCACCAACTTTATAACCTCAAACACAAATAATGAAGCTATGCTAAAAAATTAGTTTTAGAGCATTTTCTTTTAAAACATGTATTTTGAGAAAAAAAAGCAGTTTTTCAGTGGTATTTTGCAATAACAATACAAAATAATCAATAACTTTGTGTCTTTTCTGTATGGGTAGGTGTTTTTTGAAAATTGGTTTTTAAATTTAGTACGCCCCACAGGTGTAAATATTTAGACCTCTGAGGGGTTTATTTTCAATCTTAGTTTTTAAAATTATAGTTTTTAACCAACCTTTTAACAGTGGAGATTCCTTTTTTTTCTGTCGAAGTGACTTTCAAAACAGGTCATGTGATATCCCTACGTTTTGGAGTAAAATAATATAGTCATCAGAATTGGCTGCACTGGCACATTTTGTAAAAACTAAGACACCCTTCGGAGCAGTTTTTTGATTTTTACCAAATAAGCTAAAATTTCTTTTTAAAGCCACCGACTTGAAATATTCAAACATTTGAATATCTTAAAATATACGTATGGCGTTTCCTAAAACCATAGCCTAAATATAGGGCTATGCTAAAACATAAGTGTTAAAATAAATAATAAAAACTATTTTCTGACTTTATTTTGTCGTTTATTTGGCAGGCAATTATCCATTTCATTTATAAATATTTTTCTACTAGTAATCTGAAGTATTTAATGTTTTTTGTAATTCTGTCAGAATTTTTACGTCCAAAAACAGCGCACTTTCTCATTATAAATAATTATAAATAAATTTTGACATTGAAATAATCATTATTGAACAACGAAGTGGTACAGTCTCTTAATCAAATGCTATTCATTTGGGAGGGCAAGCGCATCAAGAATATTTCTCTTCCTTTACGGCTTCAAATAAAACATGAGACAAATATATCAACGCAGTGAACTCATTGTCTCAATCGAGCATGCTAATAAAACTTCGAATGTTGACGGCAAGGTATGACTGCGCGGCAGGCGATGGAATTTGGCATAAATAGTAGCATAGGTATCGTGGGAAATTGCAGATGTTCGAAACAGTTATATAAACAGCCTGCCGTTTGTCGGAGGATCAGTACTACATACAGTTTTAAGCGAAGCGTTGCCTTTGCGATCCTGTGTGAACTATCCGAACAGGAAGAGCTCAATGACTTTCTTTCCAAAACAAAGACATAATACTGCTTGGATCTCGTTTTCAGCAGTGGAATCTTTTACAGTCTATACTGGCCGTAATTTCCTCAAAAGCAAATGACTTAGTTTACGGCCGGTGGTTTTTAAATATATTGTTGTTTTGTATACGAATGGGACATCAGAGCCCGAAACCAACATTATTTAGTTAAAGATGGTCCGTTTCGTGTAGCGGACAATCTTGTGCCCGGCCAGAAAAAGGTCCAAAGAATCTTTACATAAAACTAGGGCTTATAAAAAATTTTGTTAAAGCTTTAAATAGAGAAGCAAATGTGTTGCTTTATTTGAGTTGGAAATTCCTTCGTATAAGTGAGGCAAGGCTTAAAGGAGGCATGTTTGTTGGGTCCCAAATACGAGAACTTTTTAAGTAGGACAATTTTTTAAAACATCATCATCATTCAACACCATCATACGTTTGTTTGGGGAGGGTGACCAGTGGAACCACTGATGAGCCCACGCTGGTTGCCCAGGGCGAAACATCATTTGTTTCTTTTCGCCTTGGTCCTTTGTGCGTTCCCTGTGGGATTCTCATCCAAGTTAAAATTTTCGTTTTTTTTCTACCCAAGATCTTTTTGATCTTTTGTTTTTAGATTTTTTTCGGTTGAAGTAACTGATACGAAGGTTTTTTAACTTCTTTTTGTATTAATCGCCTTAGAAGCGTAACCCTATTGGAAAGATTAACACGCCAGGACGAACCCATATCAGGTGACTTAGATAAGTGCCAGTGCGGAACGATGCCTATTTGTGAGTGATTCAAGGTTAGAAATTAAAGTGTATGATGGTGTTGAATGATGTTTGGTGAGGGTGACCAGTGGGACCATTGATGAGACCATTGGTTGCCCAGGGAGTATTTGATCTTTTCGTTTAGGTTCTTTGTGTGTTCCTTTTGGGATACTCATCCACGTTTGAATTTTCGTTTTTTCCCACTCAAGATCTTTTTGATCTTTTGTTTCTAGATTCTTTTCGCTTGAAGTAACTGATACGGAGGTTTTTTAACTTCTTTTTGTTTTACAAAGATCTTGTTGAAGAACTTATTTATTCCTTAGGTTGCAATATATGACTTAGTCTGCATTTTCTTTATTCCCATTAGGAGTTCTTCCCTAACAATTTGGGTGAAGTTTCAGATGAGCATTGCTCAGAAGGAGAAGCGGTAAAGTGGAAAATAAACCCCAATTAGGCCAAGTATGGTAGGTAACAACTGTTGGGCCCTTGAACGTGAAACCGATTCGCCAATACAAGCGAAAAAGACTACCAAATAAAATATTTCATTGTATTTGTTCATCACAGTTGGGATTTTCATATTTTATATTCTCCATTCTCTAAAAATTGGGCGTGATAGGGAGGAACCGAGTGCATATTAATACACTAAACCCTAAAAAAGTTTCACAACGCAGAACAGTGTTTACTTTCCATGCGTACCTTTTAAGAAAAAGAATATATATTTCTCGGGTAACATATTTTTAAAATGTACATATTTATAGCTATTAATTTAGAAAACAAATTAAATCTTGAAAGTGGGGCTTTTTGTTTTGTTTTGGGCATTTTTCGAATTTTCTCTTAAAAGTCCAATGTTATATTAATATGCCCAAAAATTAAGAACGGTAGATTCCGTATTTTCCCACAATAAAGTTTTTGACTCAAAAGTTATCATATTATAGAAGCAACTCTTAGTTCGGCCTACTTTTTAAGACACGCGGTAGCATATTACCTTTTCGCAGATTTTACTGGATTTAACAGTCTGCCTCTCACAATCTAGAGGGAATAGAGGTCCTTGACAACTTTTGCTGAGTAAGTCGAGAACTTTATTTTGGGAACGTATAGAATCAAACAAACGAACTTAATTTTTGGGCAAAATTAAACTTATCATTGGCTTATGGGAGAAAATCGGAAAAATTCCCAAAACGCAAAAAGCACCGCATACAAGATTTAATTTGTTTGCTAAAAATTAAGAGTTATAAATATGTAGATTTCAAAAATATGTAACCCAAAAAATATTTATTTTGTTTCGTAAAAGATATGAAAAGTGAACTGTGAAATAGATTATATAATGATTTTTTTTGTCCTACCCAAAACTGTTAAAGGGCGTTTTCTAGTATATAGATATTTTTTTACGAAATCAAAATTTTGTTTCGAGAAATCCTGGGACACGTCGTCCGGCCGACTTTGTTTTTGTTAATAGTATATACATTCCAGTTTTTTTTGTAGGATTTAGACAACAAGTCAGAGCGATTTTTTTTTGATACTCGGTATTTCTAGAGGGATATCGTTCTCTTTTGCGAGGCTTTTTCTTGCTTATTTTAAATTAGGGAATTATGTGACTCAAATTTAAGGATTTATGAGTTAGTAAGTAGCGTTGTCCCGAAACTAATTACTAACTTTGCAAAATATGCCGTTTGTTGACTTTAGAGCTGTAATGTTTTTTTTACTACGCCACTGATACTATAATATTTTAATTTATAGTATTATATTTACCAAAAAAGGAGGAAAAGAGTATGCCTAATGCTGGTTTTTGTATTTGGCTATTGACTGCATTCCGAAATGTTAATATGTTGAAAACGTCAAATATTTTCGCAATTAGTTTTTTGCGTTATTTTTGTGTATTTTTGCAAATCAAATCAAGGTAGCTTTATAGGTAAAGAAACGGAGTTGTGTTGTGTAAAAAGTGAGAGAAGAGATCACCTAGAAAATATTGAAATTAAAAAATAATGTAAGTTTTCATGGGTCAAATATTCTACCTATTTTGGTTTTTGACTAAATTGTAAACGAAAAAGACAGGCAGCAAATATCGTCTGGTGCAGTGACCCTATTTATAAAACGAGTCATCATATCAAACCAACACCGTTCTCAGTTAAGCAGTTGTTGATCAAGCATGTACCGCCAGATACCAAGAAATCGGGTCGTTATATCAGTGGCGGTCCCAGCCATTTCAAAAGGGGGGGAAAAACTAGAATAAAAGCATATAGCTTTTATGAGGCACATATCAATATATGAAAACAAAACTTAGTAACTACAAGCTCGGATTTGGTCTTAAATCTTGGGGGGGGGGTACTCAAATTTTAAGTCGTTTGTTTCATACGTTTTTTATTTCAAAGAATGTTTAAATGTTTAAAAACGCCGAAAAAAAAATAAATGTTTAAAAACGCCGAAAGTCGAATTAACCTAAAATCGTAAAAATCAACGGTATTATAGCGCCGTAGGCGAAAATTTTAAGGAAAATTTCACTAAAAAATGCATATTTTTATTTAAAATTAAACTAAAATTGTAAATATATTAATGGTTTCACAGAGCAGCATGCAAAAATTTTTAAGAAAATCAATATACAAATGCCATTTTTCACACAAAATTAAAGTAATACGGTAAATATCAAAGCGCCGCAATTTATGTCCTACTTTTGATTTTTTAAATGTTTTCATCAAAAATTTAAAACCAGGGTATGGGAGGTTAACTAACCCACTATCCCCCTGAAATCCGCGCTTAAGTAACTGCGTATAATTTTTTCAATTATAGAAACATAGATAACAAACAAAGCACAAACAAAATCTAATAGCTAAGTACTTTTCTTTGAGGTCTAAAAAGCTTTTTAAGTTGAAACATTGCCTTTTATATTGCATATTGCATTTTTTATGCAAACCGGTCAATGACTCGCTCAATGTCAATTTCAATAAGCCCGTCAGACGAATTTCCCTCATAGTAGACACTTAAAGTTAATTTTCAGTTTTATCAGCAATCGTATCCTTGTCTCTATCGAGTAGATCCATCAGGTGCAATTTTAAAATCATGGCGAATGCGTGACAGCTCCAGCTGATCAAATGCACGAAAATCTCGTTAGGTACGATAAAAGAGTCGTAAGATTACGACTATCCCTACGTAAGAAACGATGTTTTCACGCATTTGATCAGCTGGAGCTGTCACGTATCCGCCGTTACTTTAAAAGTACACCTGCTCGATAGGTCGACTTGATGGAGATAAGGATACGAATGCTGATAAAACCGAAAATTAACTTTTACAGTGGGATTTACTAAAATCTAAAATAGTACCTCCCACAGATCTAAATATTTACACCTGGTGGTGTTTATTAAATTTTAAAACCCATTTTCAAAAAACACTTACCCATACAGAAAAGATATAAAGGTGTTGATTATTTTGTATTGGTATTGCAAAATACCACAGGAAAAACTGCTTTTTTCTCAAAATACTCCATATTTTAGGAGAAAATGCCCTTAAACTAATTTTTTTTCGTCATCTGTGTTTGAGGTTATAAAGTTGGGGGGTGGTTTAAATTTATAGCACCCAGAAAGGATTGTTTTGCGGCAATTGGTAATAAGTTCCTTTATAATTTCGCTAAGCAACCGTTTTTACAAGAATTAATTTACCTTATTTAATATCCCAATTTGTTCATTAATCAATAAAACAGCTCTAATTTTGTCCAGAAAAACGCAATATTTTGAACCCGTTTTCACCACAAAGAATATATTTATGAGGGCACTACGAGGCAAAACAAACATAATTGAAGATCACTGATTATGCACAAAAACTGTCTCTAATGAAAACAATCCAAAACAACTGTACCTATTCATTTATTTATAAACAGAACTGAAATTAAAACATTGAGTATATCTAAAAGCTTAATCATCAAACAAAGCTTTCCACTGAAAGATCACACTCAAAGGTCTCAACTCTGCAGTTTTTATCGGTACTTCGCTTATCATGTTCTACTAGAGAACCGGACCCCGACCAGATCGTTGAGCTGACATGACTCCTTTGTGAACGCATGAGTTGGATTCAGGTCTATTTTTAGCCGCATTTTTTTTTCATGACTAACTTTGATGAAATATTTTTATTTGTGGTTTGCGATTGCGATGGGTTTGTGTTTGTGTTTTTTCATACTTTCGATAGATAAAAACCCCTTTTAAATAAATACAAAGTTAATCTAATTCTTATGTTATGATTACATATCGAAATGGTTTTGTGACAGTGAGTATTAATCGCGAAAATCAGTAAACAAGGGTAAGTTTTGATAAGAGTAACATATACCGTCAATTTGTTTACCATTTAGATCCCCCCCCTAGAGTTAAAAAAAACTTCTTTCAAATAGAAATTTTCTTCTTAAATCCAACACAAGATTGTGTTAAGATGATTCTTCACTAAAAAAAAAAAAATAAAATTATTCTTATAAATCAAACTATGTCCAAAACTCAAAGAAGTTGGTATAAAATGCGTAAAACCAACTATTTCACTTAAACCTAGGACCTGTCTAAAATAGGCTAAACCCTTTTAGTAAATACCACTGTAAGTGTCTAGTGTTTTTAAGTACTTATGTTTTCAATCTTCTGAGGCATGAGAAGATTCTTTCTGACGAAGCATTACTTACTGGCAAACATCCAAGAATGTTTTTATCAACGGAAAAATATCGCCACACTTGTTCATTGCCTCGAAAACGTTATCAGGTATGTTTTCATTTAAGCTTTTGCCTACTTCTGACCAATATTGTTTTCAAATACTGACATATCCCAATAAAAGTTCAAGAATTTGTGTTTCGGATTGATCAAACGACGATTTTAGTTAATTCTGCCTTGATTTTGGCTTCACGTTGTATAAAACTTGGTATGAATATGTTTAGGTCAAAAATACTTTTTTATGTCCGAAATGATTTTGTCTAAAACTTGTTTATAAATAGAAGCTCTATAATACTGTCCTGTATTTTCAAACTGTCCCAAAATACTGGATTCTAGAATGTCTTTAAAGAAAGTTTCTGAAATTTATCGTTTTTTCTCCAAAGACTTCAGAGTTACCACCAGCATCTTTGTTGTCTACTTTTTTCTGGAGAAAAGGGGGGGGGGCGATAACATTGCTCACCTCAAGTATTAGGGTACCTATATTAAAAGGTCCAGACTAGCGGAGCATGTATATAACAGCAGAAAATTTTACATGCGTTGCTATAACATATTGATTGTTAGAACTTAGGCTTAATTTTAAGCAATTCTATCAGCGGAATTCACGTGTCAAAAACGACATTTTTAGTATTATATTTTTTTTTAAATCTTCGCGTTCGGCGCATTTATGCCATGGTTTTGGCAACCAATCTAGAATTAAGACCAGATCTCATCCCAACCCTCTTTGGCAAGTTAATCAATCCAGTTTTGTTAATATTTCATAAAATACGATTTTTAAAGAATGTTCTGCTTAAACTGCAAAAAAATTGTTACAACTTTAGTTTAGTTTTAGAGAAAAAAATTCAGTTTTAATATATTTATGACATAGTTTAGCAGAAAATCAAGAACTGAGATCATATCAGATTAAAAAAGATTAAAATTTTGCCTGCGGCGCTATGATATCACATATCATTGTCACAACTTCAATGTATTTTTGTCAATAACAGGTATTTAAAACGTGTAGAGAATGGCAATTTTGAAATCAGTTTCACAAAATTTTTGCCTACAATGCATTTTTTTAATAAGTTTTTTTCTGTATACAGTGATCGTAAATTGGCTATATCCGCCCCTGCTATTAATCTCTATCACTAATTGGGTTTAGTAAAAAATATTAATTTCCTGAATTCAAAATTGTTCGTAATTTCGCGAGTTCAATGTAAACAAAAACGAGAGGATTAAGTTTTATCACGAAATATAGAGACTTGCGAATTAAAAGAATTCCAATTTTCGATGTTAAATTGAATATTTTTCATGGTACGGTTTGTTAACCATTGCTCCAAACTGCATTAGAAATTATCAATTGCCGGACACATTGGAAATTTAATATGGATCTGTGAGAGAATCTGTAAACAGATTTGCAAACAAACAAGTATTTTAATTACATTTTCAATATTATTAATAATAATAATAAAGGTCATTTATTGGTAACAAAAAAAATACATGACAAAATTAGGCGAAGTTCAGTTCTACCGTTTGCAGGCAAATGAAAGACCTGTTCTTCCACCGAACCCACTAAATCTAACCAAGGCGAAAAATTTCCAGACAATTTAAGAGAAAGAAAAACCAGGGTTTCCTATCTCCGAGTATATCTCCTCCGAGTCATTTCTGAATTTAGGTAAAATTTTCACATTTTTGACACTGTCTGTTTTATTTAACTATTTCTAAGTAACTTTTAAAACAAAAAACTAAGTACACTTTTAAATTAGACATTTAAGACAAAAATGTCTCAGGGAAAAAAATACAAAATGTACTTGGCACATTAAAAAAAACAGTTAACAATTTTTCAAAACCCAAATCCTTAAAATCAGTCAATGACATTTCACTTTATGAAAATTTTATTTTAAAACCTAGCCAAAATTTGCTTAGGTAGTTAGTATATTTAAAGATCTTGACAGCGAAACGGGGAAGCCATTGTTTAATGGTTTAGTCGAGTTTAAACCACAGTAGGCACTGATAAAACTTCGATGAGGACCAATTAAAAGTTTCGACCGCCGATATTATACAAAGACTTGCCCGCTCATCCATTCAGCGCACGCCATGCGCCACACCGATTTTGGACGTTGTAAAAACCCAGTTTTGCATCAATTTGGGAAATACAAGTCGTAGCGACGTTGCAACCCTAACTACAGTCGGCCAGAGTCGTTGGTTTAACGTCATGGGTTTACCAGAAAACGACTGAAATTAAATCCATCTATGCTCACTGTTGCTGTCCGAAAATTAGTAGTGACAGTTTTTAAATAATACACACTCCATATTTACAAAATGAACACCTTAAAATCCAATTTTCTAACTATCTAATATAATATACTCCATTACGTTATCGGTTTTAGTCCGGGAAATGATACATTACATCACTAGTCTGGGAAAGTAATTTTCCCGGACTGAAATCGATATTTCAATCCACAAAATGATATATTACATCACTAGTCCGGTAAAGTAGCTAAAAAAAATAAGAATAAAATAATGGATTTCCCACTTACAGTATGAAAAAAAACGTTGTACGATACACGGCCGTGAAATATCATTATTGTACTCGTCTAGAAATTCCGGACTCGGCTCCTTTGTCGCCTTGTCCGTAAACATCTAGACTTCTACTTTAAGAGAGCATTTCCCGGTCTTGTAACGTAAATTACTATAGGTATTTGATTCTGAAGAAAAACGCGTTTGTTTTTAAGAAATTAATTAATTTTGAAAATAATAGATTTACTGTTAAATTATATATATTGTCGTGAATGCCCTTTAGGCATTCTATCTTGCCCTTGCTTGGTTTGTAAATGTTAACGACTCAGGCTATGAACCTAACAGTTAGCATTAGGAAGTATGTGATGTTTTAAGTTCAATGAATAGATGTTTTTGTAAACTCACGTTTTGTTATCACATACATCCTATAAAACCAATCGAGACCAGCAAGAAGGGGCCAGTAAGTTTAGTAAGTTCATTAAGTCAGAAAGTTGTGATGTATTGCTCAAGAATAAGATAAACTGCTGAACCACGACCTACCCCTAAGATAGAACTGTGACGCTGCTGTATTAAGACTGTTGGATGTTAATTAATTACAAGTAAGTAACGTTTTTATACTTTGTTATAATAAATTCATTAAAACCCGGTACGGTTGGTTTATTAAGTCAATTAATAAGAACAACCCCGTCACGAAAACCCCTACGTGTCATATGGTGGAGGCGCCGTTGTCTTTTTTGTAAGGCTATTTCTCAAATTAGAAAATCAATTTTTTTTTTCAAAAACGATTTATTTAATAAAGTTTTTTTTCAGTAATTCCATTTTTTAACAATTGTTTATTTTAATTTTTTTTTTCAAGTGTAATGTTGTTATAATTCTATTTTATATATACCATAGAAGGTATAAATATAAATAGTTAAGGATTGGCATTGATAGGTTACTGTCTAAGGGTTAAAATTGGTAGGTCGTTATTGAAAAAATCCACGGTAAATAATTTTTTGAAGGACAGTGCATATGTTTTTAAAAACATTTTCGTAGGTTCTTAATAGTTACAGTTTAATTTATATTTTTTATATACGTGGTGTAAATTACTTTTAATTTAAATTTAAATATGGATCAACTTAGCAACGCTTTTAAAATAACTCAAAACGCTATTACTCCTCAATTTACACAACCACCTACATTTGATCCAATTTGTGATTGTCCGGTTAAATTTATTCACAATTATGACAAAATATGTGACAAAAATTTTTGGTCAGATTGTCTGAAAATGCGGCACTTGAGCGTTTTTCTAAAAAGTCCAGCCAATTTTTGGTATTTAAGCTATGTGGAAAAGTCCGAAAATGTCAGTAAAACGTGGAAAGACATTAAAGAGGATTTTATTAAATATTTTGGAGGTGATTATACTTACAAGAAATTGAAATCTAATTTTAAAAATAGAAAACAGCTGGTTCATGAAAGCATAAAAAGTTACTATTTCAATCTCTTAACGTTGGCATATGAACTAGAAACAAAAATCTCCTTTTCTGATTTTCTCGAAGTTTTTGAAGATGGGTTACTCTCTGAGTATTACGAAAATTTTAGAATTTTATCTGATTCCAACATAACACAAGACAATTTAAAAGATATTGTTTTACGACTGAACCATATTTCCGAATGTAAAAATAAAAATTCATCTGAAAAATTGGATCAAAATTTCAGGTTTAAAGAGGAGGATTATCTTAATGGCGAATATGAGGACGATTTAAATTTGTCTTCTTTCACAACAGACTCCAATATCCTTCAAATAAAAGGGTCTATAAATGGGCATAATAATGTCAATATTCTGCTTGATACAGGGTGAAGTCAAAATATAATACATAAAGCATTCGCGGAAAAAATTAATAAAATTGAATACGACAAAAAATTGTCTACTGCTGGTGGTCATTTTGTTTATCCTATTGGAACAACAAACATTGAAATAAAATTTGGTTTTTTAAAATATAGAATAGCTGCTCTTGTTGTTGATAAACTACCCGTGTCGTTAATCCTAGGCACATCATTTCTGAGTGAAAAAAAAGTGGTTATTGACTATAGGAAAAATAAAGTATCATTTGAAGACGATTTTTCAACTTTTTTTAGTTGCCACGAAATTAATTATCTAGAATCATGTCTTTCTGTCTCACAAAATGATCGTTGCATTAAAAATGTATTTTTAAAGTCCCCAAAAATGTATTCTTTAGGGTCAAATCAAGTACTATCTATAAAATTAAAAAATAAAATTTCAAATTGAATTGGAAGATGTCATTTTAAACTCACTAAAGGCCTTAGAAGAAAAAATTTGGAGCTCGTCTCGGAGCCGCAAATCTCACAAGATTGTATTTCTATGCAAATTTTATCAAGAAATCATAAGCTTGTCAAAATTTATAAAGGTGCCAATTTAGGCTTTTTTGTAAAAGGTACTAATTTTAATTCTAATTTTCAAAACAAAAAATGTATTTTAAAGAATAAAAATAACAGCAAAAGTCAATCACATTCTACTAAAACTTTTAGTCATACGAAACCATATGACATTGGCCTTAAAAATAATCAAAAACAAAACCGAAAAGTAAACGTTCGACCTAGTAGTGTTACGATCTCGCAGCGGAATTAAAA
Source organism: Oxystoma pomonae (assembly GCA_963921995.1). NCBI lineage: Eukaryota > Metazoa > Arthropoda > Insecta > Coleoptera > Brentidae > Oxystoma > Oxystoma pomonae. The sequence continues at coordinate 72,428,880 of OY998164.1, read as the reverse complement.
TGTTTATCAACATAGTAAATTAAATTTCATAAATAAATACGGGAGCGAACAAAATTATTATGACCAACACTCTTCATTGCAATTTCTAAAGAATATAAAAGTAAAACATCATTAGGAACAACCACCGAAAGGAGATATCAATGACGGTCCCCAATATTTAACTCCCCGCCTTTACCTTAACTAATGTTTTAATTGCCATTTTATTGGTTGGTGTAGTGTTTCTATCACGCACTAAATATGTTGTATTATTTAAATAATGACATCTATTCTGAGTTTTAGGTAATTTTAGCACATGTCACAGAATTAAAAAGGCCTATCTATGAAAAATAGGACATGCCAAAAAGCATAATTTGGGCCTTATGATCAATCTAAGCAGGTGGTATATTTTCATTTTTAATTTAAATGTGACTTGTTTTTAATTATTGTTACATTTTAACAAAACTTGTAACTCCATGGCGGAATAGTATAATTCGCACGTTAAAAAAAAAAAAACAATTTAGGCAAAGAAATTTGGGCGTTAAACGCCTTTGCCATCGACGTCCTATAAAAACGGTAAATACAGGACAATTTACAAAAGGGAGCAATGCATTGCGTCAAAAAAAAAAATACTTGGGTTATCTAAATGTTCGTCATCCGCACGTGCTACCTAGAGAAATTGTTTTTATGAAGACTTGTGAAAACAAAAATATATAGTACTTTTGAATACTTTAGATTTGAGGAAATACTCTCCCTGTAAGCACCCTATGGTTTTATCTTTTTATTTACGCCAGTGTCTGGGCCCACTAAAAGACATTTGGATAAATATTAAGGTATATCCGTCTGCTATAAAGTGAACAGGGCATGATCATGCAAGGTGCTAGGTTCACTTAAGAAAAATAGTGTTAAATGTTAAGTAATTGTGAAGCCTGATAAATGTAAGGAACAATAAACAGTATATATAGATACATATGGTTTTAGTTATAACTTTGAGCTAAGTATAGTAAAGAGGGTAAAAGTAAAGAAAAATAATAAGTATAGTTTTGATTATTGAGATATAGTGAGAGAATGTAAGTGCAAATCAAATAAACAATAATAAGTATTTTGAGAATATGGTTACGATCTAGTGGCATATAAGTAGTAGAAATTAGTATTAATATTATATTTTGCCAGTATTAAAAAGAGGTGTTTTTGAAATCTTTCCACTTTAGTATTATCATAGTTACCTTATTAGCTCATCTAGGTAGCGTAAAATTGCAATATTTAAACAGATTTCAAAACATTGAGTATTTTTAACATTTTTTGGGTGGGCAGACAAAAACAGTAAATAGTGATATAAGTATGCTCTACCTAAGCATATAAGTTTTAATAGCTACAGCATAATTTAGAAAAAAAAAAAATGTATTCCACAAAATCACTATTTTCTTGCGAATTTAAGTCAAAAATTAATTAATAATAATATAGTATTTTGGTATTTACGTTAAAATCTTCACATACCGTAAAACCTTATTAAATGAGGGTTAATCATTTTAATAAAAATCAGAGCATCAAAATAAATATTCACTTAGTTTTTTTTTTCTTTCGGTTACCAGAAATTCAGATTTAAAATCCTTTTGGGGTTAAATATGCGCAAGTAAATATTACTATAATGTTAGATTTTTTAAGGAGTATGTTTGTTTAATTTTTTTAGAGTCGCCGGCACCGCTTGCTTCCCAAGAAGATAATACAGGAAGAGACCAATGATGACCAACAACTCCAAGGTCTTGCATAGTCAGAGGCATAGCGCAGGAAAACTCAAAACATGATAATAAAAATTATAGTGGTAAAATCCAGTACCACGTATGGAGATCCAAAGGAAATTCTTTAGAAACACAAGGGTTACCATTCAGGCTGTATCAGCGAGAGATGTCTCATATAGATCCACACATCTTTGAAGAAAAGGGACAAGTATTATTGATCACACTCCATTTGGAAAATATAAATTTATTACTACATGGTAATGGGAATGATGTATTCAAAATGACTATATTGGAAGTACCTGTTGAATGAAATTATGAGCAAGTACCGCAAATCCACTGACAAAGCAAGACCTAAGTTAAAGGCACAAATCACGTACTATGCTTTCCGGTGAAGAGAAGGTCATCAGTGAAGAAAGAAGAACAGGGAGCAAGTGGGTCGAGCGAATTATGTTTTTGATTTGATGTTGTGTATTTTTTTTTAAATTGTAATTCAGCTACAATTCCTTTATTTTGTAAAACTTTAATTTTATATAACTGTGGGTCCAGTTTTATTTAAAACGCGGGGATATGTCGTGAATGCCCTTTAGGCATTCTATCTTGCCCTTGCTTGGTTTGTAAATGTTAACGACTCAGGCTATGAACCTAACAGTTAGCATTAGGAAGTATGTGATGTTTTAAGTTCAATGAATAGATGTTTTTGTAAACTCACGTTTTGTTATCACATACATCCTATAAAACCAATCGAGACCAGCAAGAAGGGGCCAGTAAGTTTAGTAAGTTCATTAAGTCAGAAAGTTGTGATGTATTGCTCAAGAATAAGATAAACTGCTGAACCACGACCTACCCCTAAGATAGAACTGTGACGCTGCTGTATTAAGACTGTTGGATGTTAATTAATTACAAGTAAGTAACGTTTTTATACTTTGTTATAATAAATTCATTAAAACCCGGTACGGTTGGTTTATTAAGTCAATTAATAAGAACAACCCCGTCACGAAAACCCCTACGTGACAATATATATTATATAAAGCGAATTTCAGCAATATTTTTTTATTTTTTCGTTGTTTACAACTGACAAGAATCATGGCGGGCCAAGCCGTAAATCAGGTCAGTCAAGTCACACCCCCCTCCCCCCCCCCCGAGTTCCTGTTTTTTTTAAAATATTCAAAATAAGAGGTGCAGCCGGACGTCAAGCTAAAAAAAAACCAGGAAGGAAGGAGTTCAAAATTTTTAAAAGTGTTTCAAAATTAGTTCGAAATCAGTTCAAAATTATAAGCATATCAAAACTCGAATATCTTTTGGAAAAGGTGTGACTTGACGTCAACCTGCACCTCCCACCATTTTTTTTTTAACTAACAAGGTTACTAGTGGATTTTTTGAAATTCTTTTTGGTGATATTAGGAGTTCGAAATTAGTTCTTAATTTTGGGATAGTTCCTTTTTATTTTTCTCTACGCTTTAAATGAGGGGGTGTAGCTTGACTTCCTGCTGCATCCTCTATTTTGAATATTAAAAAAACCAGGAAGGAGCCTGGTTCAAAATTAGTTCAAAGTTGGTTCGAAATTATAAGCATATCCAAACTAAAATATCTTTGGGGAGGGGGGGGGGGTTGTGACTCGACTGAGCTCGTATATCTCCAAAGAGACTGACCGCTTGACCATCGGCGCATTGACGCCAGCATTTTGTTTCTTGTTTTTAGATAAAACCGCAAATATCAGACATATTCTGAGAGTAAACTAGAGTTTCAAACTTTCATTGTCTTTATTTTTATTTTTCACAACGTTTCGAATGCTTATATATCTGCAATCGTCATCACCCTAACAAAAACCTAAGACTACCTAATCTTATACACTAGCACGTGTTCAGTGTCTTAGGATGAATACCGTTTCTTTTTAAGTTCAACATTGCCTACCACCTTCAAACAATGAGATATATTCTGGTGCTGCACCTCTTTTCCAATAAAGCCGTTTCTGACAATATTGGCCAGGTTCACTTCTTGCCGCTCACTTCTATTTCGCTCTTTGTCATATTTTTTTCCATCTCAGAGAGATATAAAAATTAGCGACAAGAAGTAAAACTGTGGACCCAGCATTAGTGACATATCAGCACGTGTCAAAGTTGTTTTTTTTAACTTAAATCTATTTGTATTTGTATTAGTATTTGTATAGATGTATCCAAGTTAATTAGATGACGTTTCCTTAACGCAGTGGCGGCTCGTGACTTTACAAATGGGTGACGCCTCATCTCCAACCCCCCCCCCCCACCTTTTCTTTCGGTTTTCTGCTTTTTCGATTTGTATTGTGTATGTGTACGTTTAATAAGAAGGACGGCTTTTCAGAGTTTAAAAAGTCTTTTTTGTCATCTTTATTCCACCCCGAAAACGATTTTTGCAGTAAAACACAAACTCCATCAAACACAGGAAACATTGTCAAAAAAATCTCCGCGATTTTCACTTAAAAGTGACAGAAAATCCATTAGTTTTTTGTCAATATGGCGGCGAAAGTCGAGAAAAGGACACTAAAATGGTAGGACTTGATTGGCCTATGTGGAGGAGGTATTGACTGAACGCAGCCTGAAAGACACGAGGAAGCTGCTTCACAGAGAGCCTTGCCATTTGCTGGGCTCGTGGAGAGTTTTCGTATCTCGGACTCGCGGTCGTTCCGCTCGATCCTGATGATCGAATAAAAGATACTTACAATATTTGAAAACGTTATTTTATGGAAGCGGAAGGTTTAATTTTTTCAGAAATATTTAAATGAAAATTATTTTGTCAGACTGCAAATAAGAGGGGAAGCAGCGCTTCACCTGCGTCATCGTGCGAGCCACCACTGCTTTATCGTCACTGACAATCAATAGTTAATACGCCGTTGTTAAAACGTCTAAAATTCGTCGTTGTCAAAACGATTAACACGACCACCAAATCGAATGGTAATCTTGGTCAAAATGTGGTTAAAAGCGAAAAAATGTTACTTAAGATAACGTTCAGACCAGACGCAACGTTACCTTCTATAACAGCTGCTCTATGTTGCTAATTTAGAGATGTAGGACAGAACTGATAAAGAAAGGAAGACAGAAATATATGGTAATAAAATTTAAAAAACACAAACGTCCGATCCGGCAAATTCCAGGTCTACTCAAATTTAGGATACAATAAAAATTAGCAGGATGCCGCTAATATCAGAATCTTGTGGAGCTCACCTAAGTCCACCAACATGCCTCGCTCGTGTAAATATATGTTCATATACTATTCTCTAAGCAAAAAGTATTGTTCCTAACACATGCGCAAAGCCGTTTTCCTCACTTAAAGCTTATTCGAGCTTCGCGTCGTTCGACTAACTGCTTTCCTGTGTGAGAAAATGCAACTTTACGCACTGTTATTAAAACTCTTATTACTTCCCTCGCTAACGGAAATAATGTAATCATCCAAAAATCGCACTTCAAAATTTTCATGATCCTCCACGAATTTTGAGGTTTCGAATAGTAGTAAGCACGAATCCAAACGCGGTCTCTCTGTCTGTGGGTCGGTCTTTCGGTCTGTCGCCTACTTTGTAGCTACTCTAAATCAAAAACTCCTGCACCAATCATAACAAAATTTTACATAGTGATTACTTGTGTTGACGCACAGACACCTGTTGTTTTCGAGCATTCCTCTATTTCACCCTTCGGAGCTACCCCGTAAAAACTTCATCTCTAAAAAATGCTTTGATTTGATTGAAAGATATGTCATACATATTATAATACAGAGTATCTACCTAGAAGAAGCATACAAATTATTGTGTAGAAATTATTGGGAATAAGGACACCTTGTTATTGTTGTATACGGTTAATTCATAAGCGACGTTTCGACAATAAAAAGGTGTCCTTATTCCCAATAATCTCTACAAAGTCTGACTAATAGGACGTTAACTACCTTAAAAGAAAACATGCAAAACATGTTCAGCTTAAGGACGGTTTATCTTTGTCCCTTGTCCTGGGGAAACGCTGGGCTGTCTCCTTTTGGATTAATGAACATAGGAGATTGTTCTTAAAAATCGCCTCCAAAATTATCTTAAAACAATCTCCCAGAGAATTAGCATAGATGCGGGTACTATCCAGAAGGTCGCAAGATTTTTGGAAACTATGAAAACTTTCAAGACTTCCAAGAAGTTTAGTGTTTTAGTTTTTGTTTACTTAAATTTTTACTTATTTTATTTTGCTTCAAATTCCGTCAGAATATCATCAGACTTTAGGGAGTTGTAACAAGTCACATGCCAACCAACCAAATTGTAGGTGTTTTCATTGGTAAAATTAGTGCGCCACTCGTAGTGAACTAACACTGGCTTGGTGCTGTCAAAAAATTGCGTCAGTGCAGTCTTAAATCAATGTATATAAAAGTAGCTTAGGACTATTGAAAAACTCCTTTTGAGGTTTATTAGAGGGTTTTGACTTAAAATAAAAAAAAAAGTTTTCGGTGCGCCACGCTCTCAGAGCCGATACGAAAATAGTTGTACTTACGTCAAGACCGAAATTATCCGTTTTCCAATGGAACATGAAAACTGAAAAAGTACACCCCAACGGAACAGCAGTACCGACTCAGTCGTGCACTGGTGGCCCACTAATTTTACCAATGGAAACCGCTATTAATTAAATCGCGATTTGACACCCTGGTGCAATTGGATATAGAGTAAAATTTCTGCCATATTGCTTTTTAGAATATCCAACCAAGGTTGGGTGCTTCACTCTCTGATTAGCTTGTTTTTCCACCCATCTTAGCAATACAATTTTAGACCGAGAATTTAGGACTTAAGGTAGTAGTAGTAGAGGCAAGTGAACCGCTTTTCTGCCATACCCCACGGACTGAGACTCTCTCTCTCCGGGCCATCCTGTCTTCTTTACAAAGTTCTGTATGTCGGCCCATTGAATCAAGTGTAGCTCTTTCTCCTCTATCGTGTACCCAACCCGCAAGCTTGATTAACTGCTACTCTGATGCGCAACATGTGTTCGTTCAGCTGATTGTGTCTAGTCAGCATTCCTATCAGCAGTCCAATGTCAATTGGAGTTTTTCTCAGAAGCCATTTAGTTCTTGCTGCATCTGGGCCATTCACTAATATTTTGGACTGTGTGCACCAAACTCTTACTTTCAGGAAGATCTGAGTTAATTGTTCGCCCATTTATTGGACTCACTTTGGACGTGTTTCCTTCTCATTTCCAGAAGAGGTTCACGTCTGACATATTGGGTTTCGGCACCTACTCTGACAACTCATCTGCCCTCGCGTTCTGGTATTCCCTCATGGCCGGGACCCACATCGGTGTCAACCCCTTATCTTGAGTCAATATCTTCAGTGTATCAGCGCACTCCTCCAAAAGACTGTTGAGTATCTTGGTTGCACTTAGTGCCTTGAGAACAGCCTGGCTGTCGTGACATATGCGTATGTCCTTTCTGCCATTTTCGGCTTTCTGTGTGACGACATAACCCATGAATAAAGACCCAAGTTTAAAAACGGAAATAATTTGGAAACAATTTACGATTTAAAATCTGATATAAAATTAATCTGAAATTAATTATTACGTATTTCTTCAACGCTCAGAGGCCAAAATATATAAGACCTTAGAGACCCCTAGAAATTCTGTTACTTACGGAACAATAAAAATGAGTCGTTGCAGCTACTGCAGATTTCATATTTGTTATTTCTTAAAATGTGGCAAAATAATTTAAGTTTGCGTGTTTTGATTGTAAATAAAACTTATGTATTCTGAGCACAATATTCGCGTTATGTATCCATCCATTCAATCCCAGATATCTTCAGCATTCTATGATAGCACCCAATCTCAAATGCCTTGAACTGTTTTCATGACTCTACGCCACCCGCCTAATATAAAACGCTTAATACATATCAACCATTAAAGGACATGAATTCAGAAAGTGGATTTTAAATCGCTACCAGATGCTCTGGCCTGTTCGATTCTCGCAGTTCTCATTGAGCTATTAACCCAGGTATTTGTACAAATTGACAGCTTCTATTTCTTGGCCGTTTACTTCTTACATGCCTTTAATGCTTTTTTCTTTGACTAATAACCGTATAGTAGTAGGACAGTTCGTAAATTTGACCACACAATACAAGGAGCCTATTTATGTTTCATATTCAAAAGCAATCTATTATGCAAAAAAAATCAGAAGTATTTTTGTATTTAGTGAACTATCTGAAAAGTTCCATCGTTACGTATCTTGTATCAACGTCATCTATATTCTTTATTGATACTTCCACACTACTTGGTTTTAAAACATTCAGTTTAAAGTACGAATGGGTTAAAAGGGTGATAGGATAAAATTTGTTAGTTTCAATCTAATAAATCTCAAACAAAAGTTACAAAATCAAATCAAATCAACAAAATCTATTTAAAACGTTATTTACAATGCCTACCAGCTAAGCTTTTTGTTTTTTCCCTATCAATCTTTATGCTATAATCGAACAATTTTGGTTTTTTAATCTTAAGATACTTAAAACTACTTAATTAAATTAATTAAATTAATATGATATGTGGGGTATAATATTATATAGGAAAATACATGTGAAAAAAACTATTTACAATAATTATGGTTGTTCCCTGATGAGGGGTAAGGGGGGAAATACGTACAAGGGTGGGGATACATAAATTTGTTGGGATGATGATACTTATGTTTATGTTTATTTTTATGTATAATTTATGGTAAATAATATAGTTTGCGGCGTTCTCTACCAGACCAGTTCCCTACCGATTGTGTAGGGAGGGGGGGCTGGTATCCGAAATATATCTAAATGTTGATATATGTATTTATCTCTTCTATTATGGGCAATATTGTTTATCCTGGTTTTTCTAATATAGGATACATGCTCATAATTCAGCAGTATGGTGACCCGGACCGTTCTGGCGTAAGCCCGCAGATAAGACATAGATATTTGTTCTGCAGGATTTCGAGTTTTTTTAATCTGGTTTTGCCTACATAGGACCACACTGGAGCCGCGTAAAAAAGTGACGGTCTAATTATAGTGAGGTATTTCTGTCTTTTGTTATCAAAATTTAGATAATCTTTTAAATAAGGATAAAGCTTTTAGATGAATTGAATATCGTAGCAACCTTATTAAGTACGTGTGTCTTGAATGTTAGTTTTTTGTCCAGTGTGAGCCCTAAATATTTTACTTGTTTTTTGGTCTAATTCTAGTATTTTTAATTTATAATAAGTTTTGTATTTCATTGTCCGTGCGTTTCCTATTAAATATTATTATTTGTTCACATTTCGTTGATTGTAATTTTCCATCTCTCGTAATATATGAGTAGACGGTCAATGTATTTTTGAGTTTTGCGGTTTTCAATTTCGGCGCTATTATGCGGAACCAAAATTTCATAATCATCGACGTAGACGAATCGTAAGATACCCGGTTGGACCGGTATATGTCGTGTGTAAAAGTTAAACAGAGTCGGCTCCAGAACGGAACCCTGCACGCCTGAGGACCCCGCCCTAGGGTTATTAAGAGATCAATTTGGATCTTGTGAAGTAGCCCGTCTATTCACACTTTGTCAAAGGCCTTCTCTAGATCTATGAACATCGCCACAACGTTGCGGCGTTTTGTTGTTGACGAGATTGATGTTAAAAATTCTTTCTTACTTCTCCACCTTACTAAGGGCCGGAAGCAGGCTAATTGGTCTATAGTTAGTAGGCAAGAGTTTGTCCTTGCCGAGGTTCGGTATAGGCACGACCAACGCCTGCTTCCAACTATCAGGTCAGTGCTGCAGTCTGAATATACTGTTTATTATATAATGAAATTGAACGACTGTTTTATTTGGCAATTTTTTTTTGATCTTGCAATCAATGGAATCTTGTCCAAGCGCTTTATTGTTGCCGGAGTGGTAAATAAATTTTGGGGTGTAACGTACTCATTTTGCAAGAAACGCCTTACTTCGTATTCTATCGTTTCGTCCCTGATATCATCGCGCCTGGTTTTTACTTTTTCCAACATGTAAAATTTTTGAAAAATCTCCAAGAAAAGCTCGGACCTATCCTTATCATACAAAGGATTTTATCCTAGTTATTGAAAATCAAGGATAGATAATCTTTGCTTTCTTAGCATTTCTATTTCATTGAATTTGATAAAGAAATGCATAGTAACTATGGCCGTAGTTTTATCTACGTTCTGAGCTATTGAATTATCTTACATTTATTTTTCGCATCTTAAGAATTATAACGGGTACTATGGGATACTGAATTTCTTAAAATCGATATACTACCATTTTCACAATTACCTCATATATTAACTGTCAAAAATTGCCAAAGAGTTTCTAAATTGGAAATCTTTGACTGCGATCTGGTAAGTATCGATCTAATCTATATTTCATTCCAAATTCAATTGGACCGATTATTACAATTTCATTTAGTTTCTTCGGAGAATTTCAAATAACTACTGTTCTGTTCATTTCAAATTGTCTGGATCAACTCCAATATAACTGCTGACATTTGAATACAGACACCCCAATTTATTTTACAATGTTATTCTACATATGTTAAAAATGTAACAATGCCGAAAAACTTTGTTATAAGATAATATGCTTTGTTGTGATGAAATTTAATCCCAGTTTACACGCTACAATGCAATGTAAACATACTACTTACAGAAATAGTTGTTGTGCTGATCGTTTAAGCAGATTGCTCGAAAAGCAATTAAAATCTAAAACTCTATTTACACGCGATTTCATCGCTTATGAAAGATTCTTGTACTTTTCGTTAATTTTATCGGACTTAATTACGCTTATACTGACAAGTAAATTAATTACCATTCTTGTCTGGAACGTGCGTTTTTTTGCTAAAACTGGTGTTCACAAAAGATAAACCATTTTAATTGAAAACATATATTTACTTATTAGGTTTTCGTAGGATGTAATAGATCAATTAAGAGAAGAGAACCATGTATCGTTAATTTGTTTCAAAAACATGCTCTGTAAGTGTCCCGAGATATCTGTCACTCGAGGCTCAACATCATACAACACGGGAGCTTCTACTGGTTATGCGCAAGCAAAGAGTCTCTCCCAAAAAGCACTGTCCGAGTCAGTTTTGCACGTGCTTTACTTGGACACATTCCGGTCGTCTCATGAATGCTTTTAGCGTGTTTATTGGTTAAAACCACTTCACTTCTCTGAATCGATCGATCAAACACTACAAAATCCAGAATCGAGCCTAGGCGTTTTCACTCTTCTGGCATATTTTAATGTCAAGAGAAACATGGATTAAAGGCAAAATTGATGAAATGTAAAACAATATCATTAATATTAAAACAAAGGACTTTCCCAGTTACATATAGAAGTTGTGTGTGCGTGTGTTCAATACCTACAGCACTTACCGATCGTCTTGTTAAAAATCCAATAAAACCATTGCAAAATATACTCATTCAATGGAAGTCCGAGAAAGACATATTGGTATTTGAAAAATGGGCACAGAGTTACATGTTGAGTAATTAAGAATTACAGTGCGTAATCCCAAATTACATGTTTGTGCACTTTTTCATATATATATTATATTATATACATATTACCAAGACTGTGGCGGTCTTTTAAATGTGAGCTAGTCGATACCACTTTTTTGATGTAACATATCCCTATATTCAGTTTTTATTATGTAAGAGCACTATTTATAACAGACTATTGTATGTGGCGGTTGTTTATATACAGCATATTTTCGTTGAAAACTTACATCATTTCTAGAAGAGCTGGAACAAACAGAGCTAAACCACATAATTAATGACAATTCAGACACAAAAACTTTAAGGTTAAATTTACTTTTGGAATTTCTAAATTTAAAGCAGTTCAACAATATTCTTAATGGTGGGCAAAGACTGTTTGATCTTGTTTTACGTAATGAAAGCTGTTTGTTGGAGCGAGATAATTTGCTTTTTGCTACCGAAATCATCCGGCACTTAAAATATCTTGTAGTAACTTTATTAAAAAAAAACTTACAAACAAAATATTATAACTTAAAAAATGCAAATTTTCCTGCTCTTTACCACGATGTAACTACGTGAAACGAATCACTGATGTTAATGAGGTTGTTTATTCTTTTAATTCGAAACTTTTCAGGATATTCGATGCTCACGTGCCTTTGTACAATCAGTATAGTTACAAATACTCTAGATCGTACACAGGTAAAATAATTTTAAATTTAAAAAACTTCTGAACAATCAGTATAGTTACAAATACTCTAGATCGTACACAGGTAAAATAATTTTAAATTTAAAAAACTTCTGAACTTCATGAAAATTTAAAAAAAAACTAAAAATGACCTCATTTTTCAAGAATTTAGCTAGTTGAGATCCACTACACGATCACAAAAAAAGCAGCTTACAAAACGTATACAGTAAATGTTCAAGACGTTCAAGAGACTCAAAGTCTTTTTGGTCATATGTTCACGAAAAAAACAAATGTTCAAGAATTCCCGGCATTATGCAATATAATAACGATCCCTTCAATAACCACAAACAAATTGTTAATGATTTTTCTCACTTCCTTAACCCTGTTTTTTAGTCCACCATACCGATGTGGTATGAGGGACTATTAAAATCGTGAAATTTTGACTTTTTTTAATTTTAGCCTAAATGAGTTACTATGGTTTCAAAAAACCTTAATCGACGAAAAGTAAAAGTTGTCTGTCGGTCTGTTGTCGGTTGTCTGCCTGTATACACGATAACTCAAGAACGCCGTAATCGATTTTAACGAAATTTGGTACAAAAATTCTCTATCGGTTATCCATGAACTGATTAACTTTTAGGTAGGGTGGTGGGGGGTTGAAGGGGGATAAAAAATATTAAAAAAAATTGTAACTTTGGAACAAAAGCAAGTAGCGATATAAGGTTTTTAGATTTACGTTTCCATGAACATGGACTACAAATTTTGTTATGAAGTCCAAATTCGTGGGAGCTTTAGTTTCCGAGTTATTTAAAAAAAACGTTAAAATATATTAAAAAAATCATAACTTTAGAAGTATTACCCAAAAATTTTGTTATTAGGTTCAAATCTTTCAAAACTATAGTTTTCGCGTTATTTTATCCATGCTTTCAATACCAATTTTTCACCCTTAGATGGACCTAATCAACAGAATGATTACCAATCTATGTTTTCAGGATTCAGTACCATTTCATTTAATAATATAACAAAAGACAAAATTTTTAAAGCTGTAAAATAGATTAAAAAATCTGAACCATATCCATATATATTTTTTTTGTAAAGGATTGTATCTTAGTGTTGATTGGCCTTTGGGATATTCTGTTTAATCTATTTTTAGACTCTGGCGAGTTCCCTCAGTTATGGAAAGAGACAGAGAACAAGAATGTTTGAAATTAACTCTGTGTCTCGGAATTCCATTGTCTATAGGGGCTTCCAAATATTTGGAATTTCAACACTTGCTTTACTGAAAATACCCTGATTCTGCCCAATAAAGGCAGCTCAAGGACAGACTTAGCAAGCGAAGCACCAGAGGAAACTAGCCCATCAACAGCCACAAAGCTAATCGACCACCCACACTGTAAGAACCATCATTAATGCATCAAAGTAGACATTGACACCCATAGAAGAAAACTTACTTACCAAAGGACATGACTTTTCCATCGCTCCTAAGAAGATACCCACTATTGATATCATCACCGCCATAGAAAGTCATCTTCTTCGACAATAAGCCGATGAGTTCAGATATCAAGTAAGGACCATTATTGACAAACCTAATAAGCATACCTCTAATATAAGCAAGACAGAGGAAATCGCGTTGAAGAATCTTCAAAAGGACAAATTAGTTAAAATCTGACCAGCAGACAACGGCAATGCAACAGTGATTTTGGACACGGAAAACAATGATCAGAGAGTTGAATAGGTACTTGCCAAAGGAAACTATAAACTTCTTCCAAAAGACCCGACGCAATCAATCGAAAATAAGGTTTATAGAACTTTAAAAAAGTATTCCAGATATATTCCGGACAACCCAACTTACACCATATTATAGCAAGCCTCCCAATCTATACGGACTTACCAAAATTCACAAAGATGCATTGTCCTTATGCCCAATCACAATTTCCAGAAGTTCTCCAACAAGCAATCTGTCTAAATTCCTTTTGAATATTATTCAACCTCTTGCAGGCAAGATCGTTTCATTTGTGGAAAATTCCAACCATTTTGTTAATATTCTTAAATCTTTTGTTTTAGGACCCGAGCATAGATTTGTCCGTTTTGATGTCGAAAGTCTATACACCAATGTCCCGATAAAGGAATCGCTAGATATTATTAGACAGAGACTTCATGAACGTACCCGCCTGCCGCTGGAGGCAAATGCATTCCTTACAATTTCTACACATTAAAGGAGTATCAGAGAAAATTCGAAGAGTAGCGAAAAACTTTAATATTAAAACAGCTTTTACATCTAATAATACAATTCGAAGCCTTCTTAGTAAAACAAAACAGGACAACAAAGAAAATAAGGAATGCATTTTCCAAGTTCTTTGTGAGTGTCGTGAATCATATATAGGCGAAACAAAAAGGCCACTATCTGTTAGGCTTAAAGAACATCAGACGAATACCCAAAGAAGCGAAACAACGAAATCAGGAATCGCCGAACATGCTTGGTCAAAAAAACACCGAATGAAGTGGACAGAAGCAAAGGTTTTGCACAAGGAGTCACACTGGAAGAAACGAAAATTCCTTGAAGCTGCCTTTATTGGGCAGAATCAGGGTATTTTCAGTAAACCAAGTGTTGAAATTCCAAATATTTGGAAGCCCCTCCTTGGGCGGAGCGGAACTTCACGGTTGACTGATTTTACATAGTATATAAGTACGTAGCTTTAGAAATAGATTGTAGTTTGCACCTGAAGACGATCAGAGATTGTACTGACCAAAACGTCGTGTATAAATAAAAATATAGACAATGGAAGTCCGAAACACAGAGTTAATTTCAAACACATCATTGACTCAAACTTTTAAATAAACAAGAATTTTTTCACAAATTATCGACCAATTTTATTGCTTTGCAACTTTTCTAAGGTCTTCCAGATGATACTGTATGATCGCATCTGGAGATCCGTCATTTTTTAATAAACGTTCGACAGTTACTAAATTAGCAAATTTAAATATATTCATGAAAAGAGAACTTGATAAGTGCGGACAAGTGAATGTGGTCTACACAGATTTCTCGAAGGCCTTTGATAAAATACCGCACAACATTCTTTTAATCAAATTGGCTCTGGTTGGTCTGAATGCAAGAAACGTAAAACTATTTAAATCTTATTTAACACATAGACAACTAAGCGTGTTTTACAATCGTTTTCAGTCTCAAAAGTTTGTATCTACATTAGGCGTGCTTCAAGTTTCTAATTCTGGGCCATTATTTTTTCAAATTTTATAGACTAATTCCTAAAACTTCTTGATGAGCTTAAATTGGCCTTCACCGATGGTTTCAAACTTTATTCTTCAATTAGCAGTATCGAAGACTGTGCAGAACTCCAAAGTCAACTTCAAAATATGAATGACTGGTGTGCGGATAATAAACTTAAACTTAACTTTTGCCCTGGGTAACCAGCGTGGGCTCATCAGTAGTTTCACTGGTCACCCTCCACTATATCATTAAACACCATCATACACTTTGATTTCCAACCTTGAAACACTCACAAATAGGCATCGTTCCGCACTGGTACTTACCCAAGTTACCTGATACGAATTCGTCCTGGCGTGTTAATATTTCCAGTAGGATTATGCTCCTAAGGCAATTAAAACAAAAAATAAGTTCAAAAAACCTCAAAATCAGTTACTTCAACCGAAAAGAAACTAAAAAACAAAAGATCAAACGATCTTGGGTGGAAATAACGAAAATTTAAACTTGGATGAGCATCCCACAAGGAATACACAAAATTAAACGATGTTTTACCCTGGGTAATCAGCGTGGGCTCATCAATAGTTTCACACACAGCTTGCTTGACAAAAGGCAGGCTATCAAAAATGACTCCGAGATCCCTTATTTTCTCAGATCGAAACAGTGCATTGCCATTTATGTTGTACTGAAATTGAATGTTTTGTATATTTCTAGTGTATGTAACTACTTTGCATTTTTCTATATTTAAGTGAAGTTTAAAAAAAAGAAGTTAAAAAACCTCCAAATCAGTTACTTCAACCAAAAAGAAACTAAAAAACAAAAGATCAAAAGATCTTGGGTGGAAATTACGAAAATTCAAACTTGGATGAGCATCCCACAAGGAACATACAAAAGATCAAAGCGTTTCGCCCTGGGTAACCAGCGTGGGCTCATCAGTAGTTTCACTGGTCTCCCTACACTACACATCATTAAACACCATCATACACTTTGATTTCCAACCTTGAACCATTCACAAATAGGCATCGTTCCGCACTGGTACTTATCCAAGTTACCTGATACGAATTCGTCCTGGCGTGTTAATATTTTCAGTACGATTATGCTCCTAAGGCAATTAAAACAAAAAAGAAGTTAAAAAAAAACCTCCAAATCAGTTACTTCAACCAAAAAAAAACTAAAAAACAAAAGATTAAAAGATCTTGGGTGGAAATAACGAAAATTCAAACTTGGATGAGCGTCCCACAAGGAACACACAAAAGATCAAAGCGAAAAGTGAAATGATTAAATTGCCTTAGGAGCATAATCCTACTGGAAATATTAGCACGCCAGGACGAATTTAGGAAAAAACTGCATTTGTGGATAAAAAAAATTAATGAAGATGGCGGTCAAGATTGTTTTCCAGAATTGCATAAATGCTCAGCCACTAATGAGCTCGTTATCTCTCAAGACTTGCTGTCTCTTTTCACCGAACACTCTCGGAATGGTTTGCAAAATACTTTACAGAAGAAAATTTGCTTGGATTCAAGATCCTTTCCCATGCACAATCTCCACCAGAATTCACTTCACTAGAAGAAGAGAGTCTTATTGAACTCTCTTGCGACAATAGCCTTATAAAAGCTTGAATTTGAAAAAAAAATGTTTATATAAAATTATTTATTTAGTACCTACGTCAAATTATTTTATTTATAAAATGCATTTCGTAAAGTTATAAAATGACCTAAAATGTAATATTATTTTAGTTTAGAGTTAGAGTTTAGAGTTTTATTGCTTATTGAACTTTTTGTAACGTATGAAAAATATTTTTTTTAAACAAATAAATATTTATATATTGTCGTTTGGCACCGAGATATATGGAAGTCATAAATCACTTAGCCTAAGTAGGGACGGGCAAACAATTAGGCGGGGTCAACACAGGTAAAATATTCATGACCATGCAGGTTTGTGCACATTTCGGTACCAACTATTATTTTGTTCAGTACAACATTACACACTTAGTTTTTTAACATTTACTGCACCCTGGGGTCTGGAAAACCCCAAAATATTTTCTAGTTTTAAAATAATAATTAATGCATAGATTTACAATTTTTTAATTTAGTAAATAACCTTATGAATAAATAATCTTCAAGAAACAATTAAAATATAAATAAAAATTTTAAAAAAGCTCTTAAACCCTTAACACTTAACTACTAGATGAATGCATTTACAAAATAGTGTCTAGTTTTTCTTAGCCAGGTACTTTATTTCTGATAGGTCTATGTCTATGTTAAGCCTTAAGCTTGGTGACACAATGAAGAAGCGACATTTGGTTTTCGACATTTTTGGTCAAATTAAGCCCATTGTAATGACTTTGAAGTAGGTATTGCTGCTTCTCAAATTTTAATAATCATTAACTGCACACTGGGGACTGAAGTACACAAATAACAAAATAGGTCAAAACCATGAAGCTACAGAGCTACCAATAAAGCGAAGCAAACTGCCTTTGAACATGGTCGACTACTGGCAGATGGCCGTCTTACATTAACCCAAAGGGGCGCCGGGATTTTTTAGACCCCACTGTCTAGCTCCAGAGTTAAGTCGGTATTTTTGAAACAACACTCTCATAGTCTTTTAGTCAAAAGGTCTGCCATTTCCATAGTGGCTAATAATTGCAAAAATCACCTCTGGGAATAAATTATTGTTATTACATTATATTTGCATTATGGTCACTGGTCACCGTCATGCAAGTGTTTTCAAGCAATTATATGGGACTAGCAATAATCTAGATAAACACGATCTAACTAATTCAAGGTCTTTCTGGAAAACAGTTATTTGTTGTTAACACACATAATAAAAATCCCTGAGCGGCGAGAAATTAATAGAAGTGCACAGTAATCAAACCTATATTTTACCCGAAATTTCGTATAAAATATTCCTTAAAACACGATAACTTTATATTTACCGGATCTACGGTTACCATTCCTTTTTTTGAGGAAAATTTCGCGATTCATTGATTTTGTTATTTATTCATTCTCGCTAAATCCCTTTTTAGATTTACCAACTCCAGAGCTTAGGATATCTGTAAAGATAATTATATCTGTCTCCGTAGAGCCGCTTAATTTTCCTTCAAATTGATGGTACATCTGCCAATTCTGCAATTTGACAGATGTTTGTCTTTTACATGAATCCTGTGTCACATGTTTTCATCATCATTTCATCTCCTAATTCCTAGCACCGTACTGATGAGCATCACAAGTGCGAAATCCGGATCTACGGTTACCATTACCTTTCTTGAGGGAAAGCTCGCTAATCATTGATTTTTTTAAATGTATCTTTTCAAATCGGTAATCAAAAGTATATTTTCACCCTAAAAATTTACTGATTTTTGTATCCTAAATAAACTTCTTGACCCCTAAATCCCGCATCCCCAAAAAAGATGTCGGGATAGGCAAATGTCCCGTTTTTTGTTGAAGTCCCGTTTTTGTTCCGTTTTTAAATTAAAATACTACCTTTTTTGAACTTTTTCAATTATAGATAGAAACGTACGTAGAAAATTTGGCTTCCGTAATCTATTACTAATGGACCCACCACGACAGCCTAACCTGTTAACAGCCCCAAAAATGCTGCAGTCAAAAAATAGGGTTGGGGTGTCAATTTTTTTTCTTAAATTCAGTCGGTTTGAGCTACAGCAATTAGATTTGGCCTCCCGGCAACGTACCCTCGTGTGTCATAAAAAATTACATATGTGGTGCTTAGAGGGCAACCGGGGCCAAAATGTGTTTTTATCCTATGCCTCATACCTTCTATTCTAATGCACCTACACATCTGAACCTCAGTCAGTTGGTTACCTACAAGTTTACTGTAACGAAAAAATTTTCATAGCTGATAACAAGGCATGGTAAAAATTAGATCCCGCTCCCTAACAGCACCTAGGGACAGGGACAAAGCAGCGGTATTTCAAATTAAGAAATAATCTACTGCGCCGCTAGTGGTGCATTTTTGTTGACATAGAGTGAAAGATAAGTGAAATATAATTTTTTAATTGGAATCGACAAAATTTTTTTAGGTAATAGTATGAACTACCAACTGACTGACAGTTAGATATGCAGGTCTATCAGTATGGAAGGTATGAGGGATAGTTTAAAAACATATTTTGGCCATTGTTGCCCCCTGGGGGCCACATATGTAATTTTTTTTTACACACGAGGGTACGTTGGCAAAAGGCCATCATATGTGCAAAATTTGATGCTCTAGGTAATACCGTTTTTATTTAAGAAAAAAAATTTGTGCCCTAATTCTACTACTGCATCATTTTTGGGGCTGTTAACAGGTTAGGCAGTGTTGGTGGGTCCATTAGTAAACGATTAAAACCGGTTTCGTAAAATCTTCATCAAAAGTCCCACGGAATACGCTAAGCCCTTAAGTATTAGGTAAAACTATGAATAATTTTAATTTGTCAAATATTTATTCTATGCAGCTGGGTATAGTCGTGAAATTATCTCAAGTCCTTTTTGCATCCTTTTTATTTTATGATCTTGAAAACAGACATAATATAGCAGCAAAAAGTTATTGTATTATACATAGTAATTTCAAAATAATTAATTTGTGGTAATATTTACATTAAAAATTCAATTTTTAATACATAAACAAAAATTATATAATAAACCCAAAGCGGAGGACTAGAGACAGAACATATTGTCTAAAGACTGTAAGTCTGGCAGTGTCCCCAAAACAGATGCCGCGTTGCCTCTCTGAATTGCGAGGCTAATTATCTGCATCAAAAAATAGGTGGATCTAGGTTAAGCGGATTTTAGCACCAAGTTCTCTTACGAAAATTTTTGCTTTTTTCCCCAAGAAACCAAATGTTTCGACGCAAAAAGGAATAAATAAATAATTTTGAGATATTTTAGAATACTTTTTAATTTTTATTTTTTAGAAAATTGCTCCTCTTTTTTAGATGTCTCATTTAAATAGGATCAGAGCATGTTGCATCCCGCACCAATGGTCTTCCTCTAGTCCATGGGATCAGTGTTAAACCATCCACAAGTTTTCCATCAGATCTACAGATATTAGAGGGTTCTCGAATGGCAGGAATTTCTGCAGAAACAAGGGCACGTTTTATTATGTCATTTAGACAACTGTGCGGGACCATCTACCTGCACTCCTTCGGCAAGAAAGGCCATGAAGATCATCTGGAAGAACGATTTTGCCGCAAGGGCAAGTATGGGACTCACACACAGGTTGTCCAGTGCGAAGAGCAATTGAAATTCTAAAGGAAATATCATCAACCTAGGGAAAAAAAGGCAGTGTGTCAAGCCAAACATTACTCTCCTTTTCTTAAAGGGCAAGAATTCTGGCCGTATCTGTCGGATTTTCAGTTTTGATCAACAATTTTTTTTAAAGAAAGCAATAAAAATGATTGTTGTCCCCAGATTTTAGTTGTTCGTCTGTTTATCCACCTGACACGTTAAAAACTGCATTTATTTAAAGGAATTTTTAATGAAAGCAAAAATATTTATTTTAAAGGCTAAAGTTTCAAACAAAGATCTTTTTAGCCTAAGAAGAACTCGAAAGAATTAAGCTGCAGAAAGATGGAATGTCAAGAAAACCGTACCTATCTGAAACAATAAAAAGGAAAATATTTTTTAACACTAAATTCAAAAAAACTGTTCTCATTTTCGTATCCGTAAAGACGATCCTTTTGGACGATGAATAGGAGAATTTTTTTTTTGCATTATTTTTAGTAGTGTTTTAAGTTTATATTTTAATAAATAATATTTTATTTTGCTAGTTTATTAGGATTGGGTTTCTATTAATATGGTCTCTTCTGAAAGCTTTGCTTTGATTTCAGTAAGTATCAAAAAGAGTATTCTTGTTATTTTCTTTAAGGGAGGTAAACACATGTTTAACCAATTACTCAAATTTACAGACCGAAAAGTAATGCTTTGTTAAAAAAATAAAAGATACCATGTTCTTAAGGCGATTTATCGCAATAAAACAACGGCGCACACAAGAATTGATTTCCAAGCTTCTCGGGGGCGGGGGAGGGGTTAACCTCAAACCCCAAAGCCTTCCCTCAGTGCGCCACTGTGAAACAATTACTTTTTTTATACGGGCCTCTTAAAGCGCTTTTGTGTAAGGACCCTTTGAAAATGTTATCGTATAAACAACGCTGTTTTAAGCACTAAATCGATTTTATATTAAATCGATTTAAGAAAGCGGTTTATCTTTTTTAAAATGATTTTGGAGTCGGTATAAACACTGTAAAAACGCCTGATTGCATTGTTTCCAAACTAAAAAAGTACTCAACTCTGATTTTACCGAAAAATCTGTTAACTTAAATGTTTTATTTGTTTTCTTTTAAAACTGACATCTAATGAAGGACTTGCAAACCCTCGGATTTGCTTTTTATTTAAAACCATCCTTATAGAAAACCAGTTTTAGTTGCATATAAACGTAGAGGAGATCATAGCCTTAGTGGTCATATTTAATTGGCCGAATCTTAAAAAATATTTAGCATAGCATAGGTATGTAATATATTTTTGATATAAAAAAATGGAATTTAAAAATACAATAAAACTCTGGGTCTAAAAACAAAAGATCAAAAGATCTTGGGTGGGAACAACGAAAATTGAAACTTGGATGGACCAAAGCCAAAAAAGAAATTATGAAACGATGTTTCGCCCTGGGCAAGCAGCGTGGGCTCATCAGTACACTGGTCACTCTCCCCAAAAATCATTAAAAACCATCACACACTTTCATTTTCAAATCTGAATCACTCACAAATAGGCATTGTTCCGAACTGGCACTTATCTAAGTCACCTGATGCTGGTTGATTCTGGCGTATTAATATTTCCAATAGGATTATGCTGCTAGGGTAATTAAAACAAAAAATAAGTTAAAAAACCTCCAAATTACTTACTTCAACCGAAAAGAAGCTAAATATAAAAGATCATTAACACGCCAGGACGAACCCGCATCAGGTGACTTAGATAACTGCCAGTGCGGAACGATGCCTATTTGTGAGTGATTCAAAGTTTGAAATCAAAGTGTGTGATCGTGTTTAATGATGTTTGGGGAAGGTGACCAGTGAAACCACTGATGAGCCCACGCTGGTTGCCCAGGGCAAAACATCGTTTTTTTTCGTTTTCGTTTTTTCCGCCCAAGATCTCTTGATCTTTTATTTATAGCTATATAGCTTTTGACCAGGAATATTTCATTTGACTCCTTTGTGTAGCGGTAATTTCCTGCCCTCCCCCAACATATACAAAAAAAGGAAGAAAATGTCAAAAATGATATTTTTAGTGTTATTTCCCAAAACTAGAATCGAGACTAGGTCTTGCACCAATCCAACCCACTTCTTTTTAAATATTTTTAAAAATCTTACAAACTCAAGTTTGAATTTTTTTTAAGTTTTCGTCTGAAACTGCAACATTTTTTGCCTGCCGTGCTAAAACAATACCGATTTTTACCATTTTAATTTACTATTGAGCAATTTTTATCATCAACATTTAAAACATGTACGCAATGGCATTTTCAGTGTATTTTTCTGAACATTTCGGCCTGCGGAGCATTTAAGGTCAAATTTTGCTTTAATACTTACTACTTTTACTTTTAAATATAAACAATTGTTTTTACTATTCTAACCCAACACCTATTAAAAACCCCCACCCCCTTCAAAAATAGCTGAGACTGTCTCCAAAGTGTGCATTACCTGCCCCCCCCCATAATTTTGCTACGTGATTGGACCACTTTTATGACAATATCAGCCTCCATATAGAAATTGATCTGCTAAATTTGAATATGCTTATACTGACTGCTTAAACTTAAAAATTTGTAGTGCATACCTTACACCCATATAGCGATAAGAAAATATGCATAAAAAATGAACATTAAAAGTCTTATGTTACATATGTCACTTACCTCTGCTTTTCCGATAATAGTTATAGAGAGCTTTCCACTTTTTTGACCACTCACCAATTGAGAGACTGGTTTATAAAATATCTTTTATTTCCCTTCAGAGTTTCTCTCTAATGGACCTATATTGCAGTGGCAATTTCTATTCAAAGAGTGATGGCCTTTGTTGCACAAGGCTAATGAATAGTTCTTCATCCAAGGCTTCTGTTTCACCACCAACTACTTTTGTTGGTGGTTTATTACCATTATATTTATTAGGAATTTGGCCAACACTTTGTTCTGTTCCTAATAAATTTTCATCTACCAAAAAAAAACTTTGCTCTTCAGAATTTTCCTCAGAATTTATTGATAGTAATTTTGCTTTTTCTGTTTGGCTTGCATATCGTTCATTCACATCAAAGAGATTTTTTACCTAGATTGTTTTTTTTTTAGTTTTTTCATAGATGTAACAGCAATGAAAAGCAAGCTTTTGTTTTATTTTTTCAATTTTTATACAATAAACAAATTACATAATTATAGGTACAAATAAATCCAACTTAAAATTAAAGATGCAGTTTGAAAAATTCATAATGTCGACGTTGTTGTTAAAACTAATAGTGGTCTTCAGCATACTGTAATAGCTCCAAAGGGAAGACGGCTTGTTTTATTTCGCCTTTTCGCTAAAGTACGTTTTAGGTTTAGGCATCCACTTTCAGCAATATTATTTTCTGAACACCACAAAAAATAGTCCTTACATACCTTTTCGTAAACTTTTCTGTATTTCGCGGGCAAAAGGTCTTTCTTTGCCTCTTCGGCGGCATTCAGGATTTCCCTGGCGAGACTTGGTGAACTCTGTTCCTCGATATCCATTGAAATCGCGAAAACAATGCAGTTTGTATGAAAATTTAGTCGAAAGTTCTCAAGTGACGCTCAGTTTGTTGATTTGGTTACGTGTTGAGGGGACCATTATTCAATATTTTTGTCAGATTGCCTGATTAAAAAGTGACATGAATAGACTGGCCGCCCGGTTACTGACAGTGATTCGTGTGTGATCAAAATATTAGGGAGCTTTAGATCAAAAACTGTTTTTTGTGGAACAATTCATGAAATCTTTTTCTCCTAAAAAACATGGTTGTGCATAAAACATTGTATGTATATCGTTCTTAAATTGCGTTTAACGACATCAGCGTGTAAAAACCCTCGCCTATCGGTTCGGGTCTTTATTTTAAGACCTAGTCACATAAATAACTATTATCTCGACTTTTATTAGTTAATAGCCATGGTCATTTTCCTCATTTTTATATCATTTAAAATTACTGGCTTTTACAATTCTTCAACTTAAGACATTAGGTGTAACTTAGAGTCAAAGTTTTCTGTGTCTTAACTTTGACTACTTCTCTGTGGAGCATTACTTGTACTTGACCCCTGCATATATGTTTAGGTGAAAGCCCTATTTGGTACTAATAAAATAATAGGTACTTACTTATTTAACTTACCACTGTACAGATTGAGTAAACACAATTAATCGACGTCCAGACTTAAATATGTATTCTCTACGTAAACTTGGAATTGTACCAGTTTGTAAAAAGACTCAAAAACAATAAAACAAAGAAATTAAGACATTGGGCAGAAAAACTTGGGTTACGTTAATATTCTTCTCCTTTTTTTATTATACGGATACGCCGAAAAAAAACCACTGAACTTTTGGCGCCAAGCTGTAGACTGCTAAAATCAGGCCGCTGGCTTCTTTTTCTTAATTTTTTAAAGCTAGCGGCAAGAAGTAAAACTGTGGTTCAACCATAAGAATATCCAGTAGCAAGTGTGCATCAAATCGGCTTTATGGTTTGCATTGATAAAAAGAATGTCTGAAATCAATCTTGTTACATAAATTCGACCTTTTTTTTAGTGCAATTATATTTGTTTAGAAATGCGCCTATGTCCCAAAATCACTTTGCAATATTCGAATGAATATTTTATTGGCATTTTGTGTATATAAACTTTATTGGCTATAAATCTATTCGATTATAAAAGAATAACCTAACTAAAAAACTTTCACTACCATGTAAAAACCTTTAATAATTCTTTTCATTGACGTATTATCATATTAGTGAAGGGGCATGTGTAAGTCCGTGAGATTTTGAATGAAGGAGTTTTGGGACTATGTGGGATTGATAGCTCTTTAGTCACATAATCGAGCTGGTGTTTTGTTCACATCCGTGTAGAAAGGGTTGATATGACGTCATCTTTCAAGGTGGCGGCCAAAAATCTTAAAAAATACAACTTTCGCAACAGGGGCATGATTATACTCGATCCCATATAAATCAAGAATAAGGATTTCAAAAAATTCACCTTCAAGGTTGTCGGACCTTAAATGACCTTGAAAATCTCAAAAAAACAAGATTTTTGTCATTTTTTATTCAAAAAATCTTAATAATTAGAGGTTTTGTCAGTCCAACTTTAAATTTACCTCAAACTATTAGGCATCTATGCCAAATTTCATCCTTAGAGTTTGATGCAGTTTGAAGCTTCATGACCTTGAAAAATACCCCAGTAAAATTAACATATTGCAAAAATAACATACTAAAGGGCCCTGTTCATCAACTACTAAAGAAGCTAAAAGGACAAAATTTGGTCAAAAACATAACAAGGTTAACTCCAACAATATTGTTAAACAAATTTGGTTCAGGTTTAATGCATTTCAACATAGCGGCTGATATTTCAAAATGGCGACCTATAACCACATTTTATTTTATCCAATTTCGTAAAAAGCAAAAACGACAAAGTAGTCATTAACTCTTGTTGACTTATCGCAGCCTACTATGAAAAAAAAAGTTTAGTTGATGCATGACCTTGATTGATTTTGAAAATAACATGTACAAATGAAAACCAGCTTTTTCCGATCTTTTTTCCAATTTACCACTACGCAAAAACTTTAAGTGCCGGTGATGAAATTAACATCTTAACTATAAATAAGCACTTCACTTTAAACCTCCCTATCAATTTTTTGGCGTCCCAGACATTTATACTATACCCCGGTAAAAATGACCTATACCCATGTCGTTTTTATTAAGTTTCGGAACTATGAATTTTATGTTCTACTCATTTGTCTAGCCAACAAAGTCATTTAAATAACCTACAAGAGAGTTAGCAGAAGTTAGGTATATATAACCATTTACTGGACCAGCGGTTTTAGATGCCATTTTTCAAAATGGCGGTCGAAAAAGCATAAAAATTCTAATTATATCAGTAGGGCATGACTACACTTTTTTATTAACATTCATAACAAAATTCAAAGATAAGGATTTAACAGCTATTTAGTCACACATTCATGTGCCACCACATTCCTGTAGAAGTTCCGAAACTTAATAAAAATTACAAGCATATAGGTCATTTTTACCGGGGTATAGCATAAACATCTGGGACGTCATATCAAAAAAAATGGTAGGGAGGTTTAAAACAAAGTGTTTGTTTATGGCTAAGGTGATAATTTCATCTCCGACGCTTACAGTTTTTGCGTAGTGGTAAATTGGAAAAAACATCACAAAAAGTTGGTTTTTGACTTGTACATGGTATTTTCAAAGTCAATCAAGGTCATGCATAAACTACACTTTTTTCATAGTAAGCGACGGCAATTCAACGAAATTGGACAAAACAAAATGTGATTATATAGGTAGTCATTTTGATATATCAGCCGCCATATTGAAATGCGTCATAGCTGAACCAAATTTTTTTAAACAATATTGTTGGACTTGCCCTTCTTTTCTGTTTTACCATATTTGTTCCTCTTCGCTTTAATAGTTGACAGGGTATTTTTCAAGGTGATGCAGCTTAAAACTGCACCAAACTCTAAGGATCGAATTTTGCATATATGTTAATTAGTTTGCGGTACATTTGAAGTTGGACTGACAAAACCTCGAATTATGAAGATTTTTTTAAGAGAAAATGGCAAAAATCTTGTTTTTTTGCGTTTTTCAAGGTCATTTAAGGTCAGATGACCTTGAAAGTATTTTTTTGAAATCCTCGTTTTTAAGTCATATGGAATCGAGTAGTATAATCATGGCCCGGTTGCGAAAGTTGTATCTTTTATGATTTTTTGCCGTCATCTTAAAAGATGACGTCATATCAACTTCTGCTACACGGATGCGAACAAAACACCCGGTAACACGTGATTGTGTGACTAAAGAGCTATCAATCCCACATAGTCACAAAACTTCTTCATTTAGAATCCCACAGGATAGAATTTATCGACATATGCCCCTACACTATATTTATCGACCTCCAATCAACAACCTAACTGGTCGCGGTTTTCATCAACTCTTCTCATCTAGGACCTTACGACTTCTTGGCAGCTCCACAGTATGCATAATTAAAGATGTTTAGTTTTACTTTTAAAAGTTGATTCGCTAGATGATATAACTATAGAAGTTCTTTTAAATGTAAATTTAGTAGCCAAACAGTTTTAGCAGCCAAAATGACAGATTAAATAAGGCTAGCTATTTTAAAGCAAAAAGAAAGCTGTACTAACCTTTTTGCAGCATTGACTTGGCTTTAAAATCTATATTTTCAAAGCTGTGTTACTTGGGTACGTTTTCGCGTGGAGCTGATTACGTTTTCAATATGATTTGAGTTTTCAATGCCCTATTATGTATTTTGAGGTTAGTTTTTGCCAATATTACTTCTTTTTTGATTTTTTAAAGCCAATAAGTTTGCAGCATAATAATAAAATTAAAATAAAAGTATATACCTACTTTTTGCAGGAATATTGGAGGTCCTAATAGTTTATTATTGGTGACATCAGTCAGTTCGATACGATATCCGTTTCTATTTAGTTGGATCCCGATACGATCTCAAAAAAAGCGGTATTGAACTCGGACAAAGCCACATAAAACAAAGTTCGATTCGCCGCGTTTTCATGGAAGGTTTGAAAGCGAATCATATTGAAAACCTATTGAGTTCCATGTGAAAACGTAGTAATTATTTACCTAGCGAATATTTATAGATATACACTAAACTTAAAAAAAAAACAGTATGAAAATATCAGACCGATGGTTATCGAAGAGCGATTATTAGATTTAACAAGGTAAGTTATCAGTTTTTAGGGGGTGAAATTCACCCTTTTAAGGGGGAGATTTTCGCCTATTAATAAGGTTTAAGTCAAGCCGCTTTTGCAATCGATGCGGTAAATAAAATGAGAATGATTAGAAAATAAAAGATCTGGACATATTGAAAGTAACTAAAATAAAAGACGGTATTTTTTCTTTATTCGTTTTGTTGTTGAGTTTTTTTCCTTGTGATAGTAATGCTAAAAATTATGTCCATGAGGGAACTAGGAAAAAAATCCCCGAGAAAAAACCCCCAGGGAATAATTATTATAACTAATCCAACCCCAACCCAATAGCACACCCAAAAAATTATTTTTTGATTTTTACATAGTTTTTATTTTTTAATATGTAACAATCAATTTTTCCCAAAAGTTTTTCTTTCGGGGTATTTTTCCGTGGGCTTTTTTTCGGATTTTTTTCCAGGGTCTTTTTCTTGGGGTTTTTTCCTTTTACCATTTAGAGAATCAGTTTTTGTACACATATACAGGGTGTCTAAAACATTCAAGTCAGCTCTAGTATACTACATATACTTAAATGATTTACAAAATGTTTTTAAGATGCTGCATATAGAGCTCCCAGTAGGGGGCGGAGATATGGCGATGAATCTAAAAATACCCACTACTCTAACGGTTTTTGAATAAAATACAATAGAAATAAATGCTGCATTCAAATTTGCCAAAATATACAGGATACGAGATTTTAAAAAATTACGTCGTTGTCTTTTAGTGACTGGCTGATCAGCATCCAAAGAAATACTTTTTTGTAAATTAGATTATTATATATTTTCGTTTTGCATAATTATATTAGTGCGACTCAAACCTTTGAGACATCCTTAATTTAAATTATTATTAATATTTCTACATAATTTTATTTATTTGTTCTTAACAAATACCAAATTTATTTTTATTACATTTAACTATTGGCAACAAATAACAATTAAAATATTTTATGCATTGGATAAGTTTTTTAGTTTCGCCACCCCAAGGTTCAGACAACTTATCACTAAACGAGACGGTCTAAAGTGCTACCAAAAGGCCGTAGGACTTTAAAATTTATCTAAAAAAAAGTCCTTGAATTATCTTAAACTTCATCAAGATTATTATGTGTCGCAGAATTTCCAGTATTATCATTACTCGAACCTTCATTTTCCAAAAAATGGTCAATTTCATCGTCATAATTTTTATTTATTTTAAAGAATTTGTGAATGGCTACTTTAAAATTTTTGTTACATATATATAAAATAATTAGGTTAAGAAAGGGATTTAGTAAAGTCAAACCTTCAGGAATAAATTCTGTGTCTAACAGTATGGAGTATAAAATTACGTCATCCGCATAGGTAAATAACAAATCATATAACACTTGCGGGAACCAACATAATACGTTTAAATTTACAATAACCAAAATATGCTTGTTGCAGTCTTTAACCGTATTGCTTGATTTTCGCCAAATCACAAAGTCAAGTACCAAAACTATTAAAGTACATATGTAGTAAATAAAATTTGTTAGTTCTATAAATACGTGTGTCAATATATTACCTTCTGCTTTAAAACAAAAACCACTTGAAAATATGGTTTGCATAAGAGCTATTGCGAAAAAAGTTAATTTAGTACGAGACATACAAGTTTTTATGTTCCAGTCACATTTTTGCACACAATATTCAAGACCTAAAAGAAGGTTTGCTGAGAAACTCAAATAAAATGAAGCAAAATATAGTCCATGTAAAACACATACGATTGCTTCATACGGATGTCCTCCGGATAGTAACCTTGATAAAAGATATAGAGGATACCATATGTGCTCAATAGCATTAAATATGACATAATACATAATACAATTATTCATCCTAGATTTAAGTCTTTTATATTTTATGATAACGTAAGCTATTATAAAGTCAGCCATTAGGAGTCCAAGGTATATCAATCCCCGAATTACTACAAATATGTCAAAAATTTGGCCTTCCGTATCAACATCGTCATATTTTGCTGTTGAAGCTAAAGTTGCAATCTCTATAAAAGGATCTTCTGCAAAGCCCTCGTACACCATGGTGTTAACCTAAAAATCAATAACCGTTTAAAATACTTCCTTTTTTATATTGCTATATTATTCTATGCATATTAGTTCAGACAAACCAATGAACACTAATCCGAAACTATTAACTGAGGAAGCCCAAAAAATGGTTCAAAAAGAAAATGGCACCGTAGTTTCTTAGATATTAAAAAGCCAAAATTGATTGATGCATGGTTCATTCTTGAAGGCATATCCAGCAAATTTTAAAATTTACACGCACCACCAACCTCTCCTAGGTGTATATACAGGGTGGATTCTTTAAACGGAACGGTTCTTCTAGCGGGTTAGAATTTGGTTGAATAAAAAAATCCAAACACACGTCAACTGAAATTTTTAATTTCCTTTAATCGTGCTATCTTGGATTTTGTCTATGTCATTTAGTTTACGAGGTATAGCAATTTTTTTTTTTTTAAATAGGACACCCTGTGTGTTTTGCAATTTTTGAAATCTGCAAGTAATTCTCTCTTCAACAATACCACACAGTAGGACCTGTCTTTTACGTTAATCAAAATATTTTTATCTAAATCTGTATGGAAAACTTCGATATTCATTCAAATATCCCCCGTAAAACAGGACATAGACAATAATTCCATGCAAGTTTAAATGCCTCTATCTTGAAAACCATAAGAGATAGAGTATTAGTGTGTGGTATTGTCAAAAATATATTTTTTTTAGAATTCAAAAATGTTAAATAATACAGGATGTCCTATTTAAAAAAAAAATATTTTTTTGCCATACCTCGTAAACAAAACGACAAAAAAAATCCAAGATAGCACGATTAAAGAAAATTAAAAATCTCAGTTGACGTGTTTTTGGATTTTTTTATTAAACCAAATTCTAACCCGCTAGAAGCACCGTTCCGTTTAAAGAATCCACCCTGTATATATTCCCTAGTTTGGAAGAGCAAGCTACTAGGTGGTGGATACGAAGGCCAGGTTCCGCTGATAAAGGTCACATACACTTATTTTGAACTTTTTTTTAACTTGTCAAATATTTCGGTACATATAGCCAATTATCCTTACTTATGCCGCACTATTGAGACTCAAGAAGTTTAAAACCGTTTAAAACACGTGTCTATGGCTAGCCTTGAGTTTTTTCGAAGAATGCTGTGAGGTTTTTTCTTGATTATGTTATGTTGGGAATTTGGAGCCTTTGGTTGCACTATAACAAAGTTATGATTGTTTTCCACAAACCAAAACTACACATTGTTTATCGTCTCCTGATGATCCTAACGTTGTTAGCGAAACGTGCGTCGAGTGCAAAAAAGTGTAGTTTTGTTTTGTGGAAAACAATCATAACTTTGTTCTTGATTATGTTGTTTAATTTCCAAGATTTCAAAATGGCGCATTTTTGTTTCAAACCATAAGTTATCAAGTCCTAAAAGCTACTACATATATTTTAATTTTAATATTATTGTAAAGCTAGGGATACCTACAATTAAAAAATGTATGGTTTAAAGTTTACATTTAATAACCGTGTTTAATAAATATCTAACGCGACATAAGAACTTATTGGAATAGAGCTTGCCCACCTAACACTAATAGCAACTGACTTTAAATCGCTTGCGAAATAAGTTTTATTGGAATAACGGCGTTGCGATCGGCGTTATTTATAACCACAACAAAAAATTACCAAGAAAAAAAGATTATAAAATAAAACAATATAAGATTTCGTGATCTATTATTATTAGTATTACATAGCATTTATTGCAAAAAAAATACAATGCTCAGATCAATATAATATAAAACTATAACAATAAATACACTCACCCAAAAGAGTAATCTCGCGCGTGGGTCTAAGTACCAAACGTACATAATTTATAACTACTAATGGAAGAAAATAAAAACCTAGGTATGAATACTTTTAAATTTATACCACAGCCCTACTTTTTTCTATAATAATAAATCTACTAATTAGAAGATTGAAGAATGGTTGAATATAAATTAAATAATAAATAAAAACGGTTAGCGAAAAATGAAGGAAAAATACTAAGTATCGTAGACATTTTTTTCGTCAAGAATTTGATAAATTGTATTCCAATTATCAGTCGATAATAAAAAATTTTTAATTCCTTTTTTGAAAATTAAAAACGATGAACAGGTTCTTAAATAAAAGGCGATTTTTCGTACACATTTGTGCTTAAATAAAGAAAACACCGTTGACCAATGGTTTTTTTAGTTTGTGGTTTAATCGCCGAGTTTTGTTTGTGTCTTGTTTTATAGTTGTACTATGGTTACATAAATTTATGATATTTTATAGTTTTTTACTATTGAAAGTGAAGCACAAATCTCGCATAAAATTTTATCATGTTTCACCAGCCAGTTAGTTTTTATAGAAGTTTACAATATTTTATGATTTTTAATTTGACAGTTCGTCAGTGTTAGTAGTATTAACAGTAGTAGAAGAATATTATGGATTAATACAGACAAACTAGACACCTAACCTACTATAATAAAATAACACACCTTGGATTTGCACAAGCTCTACATTTTATCTAATAGAATACTGTTCTCGTATACGTACTTATTTGGGAGTAAACTAAAGTTTCGTACTTCTACTGTCTTTATTTTTTACGTTTTAACAACGTTTCGATTGCTTATGTATCTGCAATCATCATCAGGTGAATACTAACAAAACTAAGACTACCTAATCTTATATACTAGCACGTGTTCACTGAAGCATGCATACACTTGGTTGGCTCCGCCTTTTCACAGTTGAAATCTGTTACCTCCGAAAAGTATGGATTTCCAAACATCCTTGATGGTGACGCTCTGTTGAGAAAATATATTCTGGTTCCTCTGTATGAATGCTGTTTCTTTGAATTTCGGCTTGAATAGATTTTCTTCCATGGAGACGATCTTTGCCTCTTTCCATTCCATATGATGTTGATTTTCCCAGCAATGTTGAGCTATTTTTGATCCAGTTGTGCCCCTTTGTCGAGCTTTGCGTTCGTGTTCTGTAAGGCGAACTTCCATGGGTCGGCTAGTTTCTTGCATGGTACTTGGTAGATGCAGTTCTTGGTGTTGCAGCGATATGGTTTAGTTTTTGTTAACTGACTTCTTATTGTTGTGGTTGTTTTGAAGACAGTCCGAAGATGGTATTGGTTGCCTATTCTTCTTATCTTTTCCGAGATTGCTTTGATGTATGGATTATAAGTGTCGCCTTCCTTTCAGTATTTACCTCTGCCGTCCTTTGTGTTGGTGTGGTCTGAAGAGTTTTATTGATCGTGTAGTTGGAGAAACCGTTTCTTCGCAGATCAGATCGAATTTTTGACTTTTGTTTATTTAGAGCTTCTTCTGTATTGCAGATATAGGTGGCTCGATCTATAAGAGATTTTGCAAT
Organism: Oxystoma pomonae; assembly: GCA_963921995.1. NCBI lineage: Eukaryota > Metazoa > Arthropoda > Insecta > Coleoptera > Brentidae > Oxystoma > Oxystoma pomonae. Next base: position 72,395,435 of record OY998164.1, on the reverse strand, counting down.
TCCCAGTTTGGATTGATTTGAATTTTAGATATTGTCCATTTTGAGTAGGTTTGCGATATACAGAAGTGGTTATGGTTGAATTCTTTTTGTTAACTAGAACGTCTAAAAAAGGGAGCTGAAAATGTTTTTCTTTTTCCAGAGTTAGTGTGATGCAGTTTCACACACATTCATTCACATCTTCGGACTGTCTTCAAAACGGCCACAACAATAAGAAATCAGTTAACAAAAACTAAACCATATCGCCGCAACACTAAGAAATGCATCTACCAAGTACCATAAGAGTGTGGGGATATCTACATCGGAAAAACCAGCCGACCCATGGAAGTTCGCCTTACAGAACACAAACGCAAAACTTGACAAGACGACACAACTGGATCAAAAATAGCTCGACATTGCTGGGATAATCAACATCATATGGAATGGAAAGAGGCAAAGATCGTCGCCAGGGAAGAAAATCTATTCAAGCGGAAGTTCAAAGAAACAGCATTCATACAGAGGAACCAGAATGTTTTTTCTTGTTTGCAAACCCATACTTTTCGGACATAACAGATTTCAACTGTGAAAGGGCGGAGTGAACCACATGGTAGTATATAAGGTAGTCTTAGTTTTTGTTAGTATTCACCTGATGACGATTGCAGATACATAAGCAATCGAAACATTGTGAAAAAGTAAACAATAAAGAGAATGGAAGTTCGAAATTTTAGTTTACTCTCAAGTTCAACATGGTCTACCAACTTTAAACAACTTTAGTTAGTTTTATAAGTTTCTATGAGATTGTTGGAGGCATTGAGGCAGATTTGATAAACCAAAAATTTTTTTTTTGTAAAAGTATTTACGGAGGCGAAATTAAGTGGTTAACACTTAATATTTGTTTCAAAGGGCATATAGGTTAGAGCAGGTAAGATCTTAAGTATTTACGTCATTATATATAACTAAGTAAACTAATTATAGCTTTTTAAATTCTTTTCAAGACCTAGAAAAAAACGAGTTTTCAGGAGATTGGTCTGTTTCGAAGGCCTTAGCCATATTATAAAAGAAAAGTAAATTTATTATAGAGACCTATAAAATATTATGAGTCTATTAGGTTATAAAATACCCTAAAAACTGATCAAGTTTCTGGATATATTCCAGCTCATAATATATAGTTTTTTAAAGGTGTAAAGTATATAAAATTTTGTGAGTTTTTCTGACTATAGAATCTATAGAAACTTGTGTCCTTACCAACCTATAAAATAAAAAATATGCTTATAGAAACCCATATTACATTATAAAAACAAGAGTGTAATGATAGAAACTTATTGAATTTAATGAGTCTGTTTGATTATAAAATCTTTTAGAAAACGTTTCGTTCATAAACCAATGAAATATTTGTAAATAAAACGTTTGTACTCTAAATATTAATACATTTTTGTAAGTCTGTCAGATTATAGGTTCAAGTAAAAACAGATATATGAAACCGCACAAAAACTTACCAAAATTAAAGACATAACTCATAAATTATTACAAACCTTAGTAAGCCTAAAATTTTACCTTACTAAACCTTATAAACCTTATAAAAAGTGATAAAAAATCAGATGTTTTTTAGAAGACTTAATGAGATTTTTTGGTAGGGTTACGTAATATTTTACAAAATTTCAAAATAAGCACGTACTTAGGGCGCAAACATAGAAAATGTGGCTTCCGTAGGCCTTTTGATGAAGATTTTACGAAACTTATTGTAATCGATTACTAATGGACCCACCAACACGCCTAATCTGTTAAAAGCCCCAACTCAGAAGAGCATATTCATTGTTTCATTGGAATATAAAAATAGTAAAAATTGGATATTGTCCTCGTACAGCCCCTAGGGGCTGGGGCAAAGTTGGAAGTAAAAAAATAAGCTCTTAAAATGTAGGTCTTTTGACTCGAACTTGTGACTGCCCAAAATTTTGCACTTTTTGAATTTAATATAGTAAATGTTAAACAAGTTGTTCGAAATTTAAAATTTTTAACCCCTATTTAGAATTTGCCTCTGGTGATGAAGATTTTTATATTTCATAATACCTATTTGTTACACCAAATTCATGAGTTTTAAATTTGTATATGGAGTGTTTTCTGGAATATGAAAGTGTTTTTAGGTCCCGCCCCCTTACAGCCACCAGGGGCTGGGACAAAGTTGGGGATAGTCAAGATTAATAAAGTGTCCACTGCGTCATTTTTGTTGACATACAGTGAAAGATAAGTGAAATATAAATTTTTTATTGAAATCTACAAAGTTTTTGGCCTCTGACCTAGAGTCCTTGTTACAAGTAGAATTTTAGGTAATAATATGAACTACCAACTGACAGAGATTCAGATGTGCAGGTAATAATAGAAGGTATGAAGGATAGTTTAAAAAGACATTATGGCTCCTGTTGCCCCTAGGGATTACATATGTAACTTTTAATCACAAAGGAGGGTACCTTGCCGGAAGTTCAACATATGTGTCAAATTTCATTCCTCTAGCTTAAACCGTCTTAATTTAAGAAAAAAATTGCACTCTAACAGGTTAGACAGTGTTGGTGGGTCCATTAGTAATCGATTAAAATTTTTTTCATAAAATCTTCATCAAAAGTCTCACGGAATACGCTATGCGCCCTAAATAATGGGCTGTAATATAATAGACAATAGACACTTAAAGTAAATATTTCAACGCATCGGTATACGTATCGCGTTCGAAATAAAGCCAAATTACACTACATTTTTGAATTTTTATGCGATGTTTCGAACGATGCCCGCTTTTTTGAAAGGTGCGATGACAGAACTGCTAACAGCAATCAATGCGTGCGTTGGGATGGACGTGACGATACGTTCATCACTCCGTACGGATCGATTGCTATCAGCTTTTGTGTCAAAGTATGTAGTCAATTTTGGCTTTATTTCGAACGCGATACGTATACCGATACCGATGCGTTGAAATATTTACTTTAAGTATCTATTTTAAGTAAATATTTCAACGCATCGGTATCGGTATACCTAACGCGTTCGAAACAAAGTCAAAATACGCTACGTTTTTGACTTGCTCATGCCATGGTTCTAATGATGCCTGCTTCTTTGTCGGGTGTAAAGACATAATCTCGTTGCGTACGGAAGGATTTACGTATCGTAAAGGACCCACGAACGTACGCAACGATTTCAATGAGCAGTTCTGTCACCCTTCAAAAAAGCGGGCATCGTTCAAAACATCGCATAAACAAGTCAAAAATATGTGTATTTTGGCTTTATTTCGAACGCGTTACGTATACGGCTACTGATGAGTTGAAATATTTACTTTAAGTGTCTATTACATTTACATGATGGCTGCTGCTCACGCGTATCTGTCAATAGTGTGAAAATACTGCCCGTTCGTAAATATGTGCCTGGCTAAAAAAAATTCCAATAAGTTCTTATTAATTAATACCTTAATTATACTTACTCCTAAAATTATAAAAGAAATGCGAAAAGGAACTTTATTTTAACTTTTTGTCCATAATAATACAAGTATTCCCTGGTCACTGTAATTGAACATTTTTCACATTTTTGTCATAAAGTCCGGTTACCAATTAAAGGTGCACACTCGCGACTTTTTTCGTATGCCTTCAGTTGGGAAGTTCTTATTTTCGAACCTGTTGAGAATAAATTTAAATTATAACCTTTGTCCTTTTTTGGAAAAAGTGGGACCCGAAAACCTCATAAATGGGCTGATAAATGGGAACCAGACTTAACAAAGTGACATATTATTTAATAGCAGCTAACTATGTGACTAAGGGACTGGTGCAAATTGTTACAGTTAAAATAATATCAAAACTAAAAAACTTTTTGGCTTTTGGTCGCTTTCAGTTCGATTTGTTGTTGTTTTTACTATAAGAAATTAAATACAAATCTCTAAAACGCCCCCATCACATAATTATTTATAATATTGTTTATCGTTAATGGTTTTTGATAATTGATAATTAAAATTTTAGAAAGACTCTAATATGTTACTGGGAAATAAAATTTAATATTTTTAAATATATATCAAAATGAAAAGAAAATAATTTTAAACAATGTAAAAACCATGTACTACATTTCTTAATATTTTTAATCATCACTGGCGTACTGACGGGGGGGGGGCGATCTGCCCCGGGCCTCGGGTTATGGGGGGTCTCCTTGGGATCCCACATGTATTAATTATCCAAAAATCTATTCTAAGTTATCTCAAGTACGAAAACCGCATAGATTCTTATGAAAGTTGGTGAGTTTTTATGCTGTTTTTTAGGGTTTTATAAAACTTTTCAAACCAAGCTGTCTTTTGCATCAAAATTGATAGAAAAAATTCGCACTTCCTCAGATTTTATTAGATTTTTAAGTTTGTTTCACATACCGCAGAGAAAACATATAAAACCCGGTAAAACATTATAAAAAATCTCGTGAAGCTTTTCTAAGAGATTGAACGCGGTTTTTTTAGCAGGGATAAGATAAAAGTAACAAATATACATGCAGGGGTGGCCGCTTTTTGGAAAACCGGTAAAAGTCAGAACTCATCATAATTCATGCATAAATACGCAATACCTCAAATGATAGAAAAATAAATCCGGTATTCCGGTACGCACAATCTTTCTCTCAGTTATAGTTTAATTTTTGTTTAATAACTTGAAATAGTATGTGTAGTAAAAAACTGACTAAATCGTCAAAAACATAAAAATCTTACATTTGCTTATTTCATTCGAAGAAAGTTATTGTTCCCAATGGTAAAAGTCTAAAAAATATATACATGATTTTATTAGTTTCACCATCCCTTTGTTTAAATCAACCATATTTCTGAATATATTAAATTGATTCTTTGGTAATAAAAATTATTGTCTTGGAGTTGTTTGGATTTTCTTAAATTTATTGTTAAATATGAATATTGCGATTCAGTTTCAATTCTTTTTTAAAATCTGAAACTATTTATTAACTTCTTGCAAGACACCATCTTTACACAATAAATCAAGGCGGCTGGTAATTGAAATAACAATGGTTTCCATAGCGATGTGCCTTTTTACTCGGTGACTTTCATTGCTGTGACATTTTAATCTTTGACAGTTTGATACTTTGCCGATATTTTTAAATAATTTTTATCGTAAATGGTTTAACTTTTAGGCAAGAATAATTATAATGTTTTAATATTACTATTTTCCACTATTTCTCTCTAATTTTGGGTAAAGAACGGACAGAAATATTTTTTTGCATCGGTAACCAAAAAAGCCATGCTTTAATTATCTGTCGACAGTTAACTAAAGTCTAAAATCATATTTTTGCTGAAGGTTTAAAAAAAAAAGATTTAAATTAATTTTTTCAGCTTTTTTAGTTGGCTTAAATTTCTTTTTTGTAAATAGTTACCTGTAAATACCATATTTATAAAAATTTTAGGATTTAATATTGTGTTTTTGTCAAATAAAACTAATATAAGTATATAGAAAAATGAGAGGGGGGGGCCCAATCTGAAGATACCGCCCCGGGCCCCACTTTTTCTCAGTACGCCGCTGTTGATCATTAAGGGTGAATTTAAATTAAAATATGCGCTTTTTCCAATTACTTAATCTAAAAAACTGTTAATCAATTTGTATTGTAACAAATTTTGTACGGTGAAAGTTTAAAGCATTATAACGGAACCATTTCACGAATTTTGCATAATTTTAAATTTTTACATAATTTTACGTTCCTAAGAATGTTTAATTCACGATAAAATTATCGATTATTTTAAGAAACTAAATAAAAACAAGATGTATATATTTTTTTGAAAAAGCACGCGAATGGTCTGTGGGGGATACCAGAAGCCTCCGATGTACAAAATTTTGTTAATTTTTGGAGTACGGTTTATCTGTTTAAGTAAACGACTTCTTTTAGGATTCAAATTCACTCTTAATACAGAATTTCAATCACACCTACCTTAGCTAAACAAGTTAAAACTTCCATGCATGCCTTAAACTAAGTAAGGTTTATAAAGGTTGAGTTTAAACTAATACAAATTTACCGTATTTCTGTCTACTAGATAGTGCACTGCTAGAATTTCGTTAAGCTGACCAGACTTTTTGTTGGTTTTGAGAGGGGTAATGCCTAGGGCCGTAAGGATATCAATGACAATTAGAGGCATTATATTCTTAACAAAATTTTAGGAAATTCAAGTTTATTCTATGACTTCATTAAGCAGCAAGTAGTAAACATAGAAAAGAGCTTTTTCGCTATTAAAAATATTCTACCTAAGTAGGGAAGAAAACGTACGTAAATGCGTCCTCCAAACTAGGTCACAGCAGTTAATTTTTCTGGCACGTCAATAAACCACTATTGAACATTGCACCAAGAACTGATAAAATAGTAAAAGAAAAGCAGAATATGACCTATGTTACTTCAAAAAACTTTATCTGGGCCTTGTTTAGGCAAATAAAATAAAGTTACCTAAAAACCAACCACACATACTAATTATATGATTTTAAAAGGAAGTTGTTTACAGAGTTAAACCAAAATTCTCCTTCCAAACAAATTTCTCTCAGAAAGTTCAATATTTTAACTTTTAAGAGCCCAAATACCTTTAAAACATGTAAGTGAGTTTCATAGAAATATTTAAAAAAAAAATCTAAATTTATTCAATCACAAATAACTACGCCTTTTTTGCACTTGAACGTTTTTTAATACTTTGGGACACGTTTTAACGGTAAACGGTAAACTTATTAGGGCGTTAATCAAAAATGGTCGTACGAAAAATCGGTTATTATTCTCCCGTATCCAAAAATAACCGAGCGGGAGTCCGTTACTTACAGAGGCTTACCGCTACTCGCTCGGATTTTTTTTGCAACCAATCAACAGTGGCGGTCCAGCCATTTGAAAAGGGGGAGGGCGGTTTCAATACGAAAAAAAACTAGAATAAATAAATAAAAAATATATGCAAACCAAACTTGATAACTACAAGCGCGGATTTGGTTTCAAATCTAGGGGGAGTAATCAGATCTTAAGTCGTTTATTTCGTACATTTTTTATTTTAAAAAATGTTTAAAGCGCTGAAAATGTTTGAGAAATTTACAATTAGAAATGCAATTTATAAGTGGAATTATACTAAAATCGTAAAAATCAATGCTATCATGGCGCACTAAAATTGCACTAAAAAATGCATTTTTTGATTTAAAATTAAACTAAAATTGAAAATTGAGTAATTACGTATCATTTTTTCAGTTATAAAAAATATAGATAACAAAAAAACATAGATAACAAACAAACTACAAACAAAACCTAATAGCTAAATACTTTTTTTTTAAGTCCAAAAAGCTTTTAAGTTTAAACATTATCTTTTATATTGCATATCTCAAATAAAATGTCTATCTCAAAAAAAAGTTAGTTTCCGTCCTTTTTGGGCAAACTGATTAATGACTCGCTCAAAGTCAATAGACGCTAGAGACATAAAGCTATTTGTAACTCATCGCGGTATACGTCTACACATCTAGCGAGAACCAAGCACATTGATTGGTCAGAAACTTGTAGCACGTTCGAAAAGAGCAGATATATGCTAATTTAAGGTGTTTCTGAACGCAATAGGTGCTGAGATACGACACGTGTGTCGTAACGATACGTGATACCTAACGGATCTCAACACCTATCGCGTTCAAGAACACCTTAGATTAGCATATATCTGCTCTTTTCGGACGTGGTACAAGTTTCTGACCAATTAATGTGCTTGGTTCTCGCTAGATGCGGATACGTATACGGCGATGAGTTAAAGTAAATATTTCAACGCATCAGTATCGCTATACCTAACGCGTTCGAAACGCAGGCAAAAGTCACTATATTTCTCACTTGTCTATGCCATGTTTTGAACGTGACCCGTTGTTATCGTGGACGCGAGGCTTGAACAGCTGTAACGGTACGTACATCCCTCCGTACGGAACGAGTGAAGTCGACTGTTCTCCCACCGCATTCACCATAAAAGCAGGCCTCGTTCGAAACATGCTGTAAACAAGTTAAAAATGTAGTGTCTTTTGACTTTGTTTTGAACGTGTTACACAATCGCCCCCCCCCCTGGAACCGCCACTGCAATCAGATTTATTTTTGTGCAAAAGCTGCAGCTGGTAGATGATAATTCGTTTTTTTGTTTAGTTAGGTTTTTAATTTTTTGTGAAAGTTAATTTGCAAAAACAGGAATTGTTGTTTTCTTCTCTATTCTATTTACATTGGCAGTTTGTATGTGGGCAAAGGAATACGGTTATGGTATTTGTGTTTGTGGTTTAAAAACTCTTTTTAGCACCTCAATTACAGTAATACGATACGGAAATAAGAGAACGTTAAATTAGTGGTCTATTAACGCCCTAATAATTAAAAAAAAAATACGGTTAAAAATTTGGGTTAAAAAATTTAAAAAAAATTTTTTTAATAATTTGATCTTAATTCAAAATAATTAAAAAAGGATTAAAAGTTAAAAAAGTAAAAATATGTTCTCCGGACGTCAATAAAATTAAACTTTTTTTTCAAGGGTTTCGAGGGAAAATCTTGCATAAGACGCATAAGATGTTGGCAGGGAGCACCATGAGAAGGTGAGGTTGGCATTTGGATATGATAGGGTAGATTTATTCGCATCATATTCATCGAAAACCTTTGGTCCCACGCTTAATGCGAGAACAGTCTCCAACTGCTCCGAGCAGATATGAAGGTTCCCTTACTCCCCAAAATAAAGCTTAATAATATAAAATAAAATAAAACTTAAAAGGACAAATTAAAAAATTTACAGAATAGGTTAAAACAGTTGCCCATTATAGGCTATATTAGTTTATTATATTGTGATAGGTGGAACTTAAGTTGTTTGCAGCTTTGTTGATATTGATATTAAATTTTGTGGTTGAAATATGGTACATTTCTTTTCTTCTTTTTGAAAATTCGGGTTTTTTTCTATAATTTTATAATTTCTATAATATGTTTGATAATAACACTTTTCGGACTGTTTTTATTGGTAATATTGAATTCGCTTTTGTGCTCTGCTATGCGGTTTTTTAGGTATTGTTTTGTTTTTCCTACATAGGAAGAATCACAGTCAGAGCAGGGCACCTTGTATGTAATACTACTTTGATTAATGTTTGGGTTCGGGTCTTTTATTTTTGTAAAAAGTCTTTGAATTATTTTTGTGTTGTACATGTCTATTTCTTCTGTATTTTGGGACCCTAGTTTTTCCGGAGTGGCTCTGATAGTCCTGAATGTACGGGATTTTAAAATTTTTCTGCGATGTTGGTAGATTATTATTACTGTTGGAAAGTTTTGTGATAATAAAGTTAACGCTAGGTGATCGAGGTTTTTGATTTAATATTCGGTTAATAAAGCTCTTTGGATAAAGGTTAGATGTAAGATTTCTAGTTTGTGTATATTAAAATTGTTTAGTTATATTAATTTTTTTTGTTATCAGATATCAGTAGAAGATCCAAAAAAGGTAATATGCATTATCCCCTATGCGTAAACACTAAATTTTAATTTATTAAAATCAATATGGCCAATACTTCTTCTATTTTGTTTGTTGGGCCTGCAGAAGTTGAGTTGCCCATATAAGGAAAAAGTCCTATCCTACGTTATAAAATAAAACTCTTAGGCTTCGGTTCATTAATATATTTTTTTTTTAATTGTCTAAACGACGGCACTTCAACTTGCACCATCATCAGGCGAATAATAATAAATATTTTACTAAACAACAACAAATAAAGCAATAAAATTAAAAGAGTGTGGCCATAGATCTATGAAGAAATTATAAATTGTTTTTTTTTTCTTCTATTTTATAGTAGTCTAGTTAATTTTGTTTTGAGATAGTAAAGATGAAAAGAATTTGCATTAAAGTTACATAATTATGTTCTACAATACATTATTGGAATACATTTTAAATAAATTGTTAATAAGCATCTGTTTTAAATTTCACAAAATTTTTATTTTTTTTAATATTATGTTAGAGACATATTATCCAAGTTCTGACCAAAAATGCTACTTGGATGGATATATACGGCCCTGATTTTGTGGCATATAACTGACACACATAACATATTTTTTGCATATTTTGACATGAAAATCCGCCGCAAAAATCATTTAAAACAAAAATATCACAATAATATAAATCAATATGGCGACACATTACATCGTCAAGATCGTGGCTTTTCCAAATCGGGCAGATATTCCTAATAGTAAGGGCTTTCCATATTGATTGTAATTTTTCTACATTTTTATAGTAGTTCCTTTTTTAAATCAGGTAAATATAATTTTACACGACCCCAATGCATTTAAAAATCCATAAAAGGGAAATTATGTTGTAGTTAAAGTATCTTGGTATTTTTTAATAACGTATGAACAGTTTTGGCATTTGCCCTCGCCAAGGCCAGTTTTTAATTTTTTCTGTGTTTTTCGAAGTTACTAGGTAGTGTTACATATTTTGCAATCCTTGGATCATTAAAGTATCTCATAGTTGTATGGCTGAAAGCGGTGCTGCCTTTTATATCTGAAAAATATACAATTTTTCTCTATAACCCTAATTTTTTTTTTATCATTTCCTTATTATTTGAGATTTTGTGAACATGAAAGAATTAAAAATTTTTGGCCTTAATTTATTGAATATTAAGCAATTTTTGTCAACAGCACTCAAAATGTGTAAAACATAATATTTTGGGTATAATTTTTTACAAATTTTGGCACACAGCGCATTTTTATGACCCTGTTTTAGCAACTAATCTAAAACCAAGACTAGATACCACCCAATAAATAAAAAAAATTTAAAAACTTTCTACTTAAATCTAGGCGCTATAAAAAATGAAGCATTGAAGTATTGAAGACGTGGTTTTGGCAACAATTTTAAATTAAATACCACCTATTCGGTGTCATGCTTTCTTAAAAAAAAACTGCGACCGTTACTGGTTTTTCGTGCCGAATCCAAAACCACCAAAAAACCTCTTAAAATTTGTTTCACGTTTTAATCTGCGTCACTAAGTAAAACAATAATTACTACGTTTTCATAGGGTCGGATTGAGTTTAAATCGAAGTTATTCAAAAGAAAAATATTTTTTAATAATCTTGCTGGATATATAACGAAAACGCAATTATCTATTAAATACAAAGTTTGCTTTAATTAAAAACGTCCATTTCGCTCTTTTTAACAATATTTATTGAAACTTGACCATTAGCTACTTCGGCCTCAACACTTCTATCTTCATTTTCTGAATCTTCATTAAGAAAATCATTTTGATAGTTCCTAAGAGAACTTTTAAACAAAGCATCATATGCCATTTTAAAATTATTATTGTGTTTTTTTAGCAAAAAATGCAATAGTAAAGGTGCACTTAATAGTATTATATCTGGTACACATTTTAGAAAATAGCTAAACAGAATTACCCTGTAGGGTGTTGATTTTACATAATAAAAAACTAATAACATTGCTTCGTAAACAAATTTAGGCATCCATAATAAGATTATAAAGGACGCTATAGTAAATGCATATTGAACTCTATTATATGCAGTTCGGTCTAAATTTTGCTTTATCTTGCTTATAATAAAAACTATTAGTAATACTAACAAAGTAAAAAAATAAAATGTGTGTACCAGTAAATGTCCAACTTCAAAATACTCAAAAGGTTCATCTACACAATAACAACCGCTTATAGAAACCGATATTTTTGCTAGACCCAGCAAGTATATGGCTACATTTAAAAATTTTGAGTTCGTTTTATGCCACGAAAACCATTTTGATTCTGCATAAAATGTAGCCAGCATCCAATCAAATAGAAGTGCAGTTAAAAACATTAAACAACAAATTAAAATAACACGTTCTAAAAACAAAGAAATGCATAATAATAATTTGCTTAAAACGAAAATATATGTAAATGTAAATAAAATTTCAAAAAAACAGTGAATGTTGTAACATATACAAAAATGTAATATAAAAAAGTTTGTTCGATTTTGTAATTTTTTAAATTTTACTACTACGTAAATAAGACAACTGCTAATAGCCAACATGCATAGAATAAACAACACTTTAATAAATTCTGTAATAACGGTAGCATATCTTAGCCAACCGAAACGTTTGTGATCCAGATAGTCGTCGCTATAATCAGGAAGAATTTTTTCTCCAGAATTTGGAAATTCAGTGAAGTTATCCATGTTTTCTGAGGCAGAAACACTGAAAACATAAAAATCGTTATTTAAGGGGATACCTATGGTTGAGTATGTAGACTACGTTCAACATCAATTTAATTTATTAATTTACATCACTTTATTTTTAATATTGCTTTCCCATTATCAATTAACAACAGGTTATTTTTAAAACTTAGTTTCGATATTGCTTCTCTTTGATGAGTTATGGATGTTTAAGTAGTTTATTAATATTCGTTTCCCTCCTGCATCATTTATGTTAATTTCGTGGGTTATGGGATTTTGGCAATTGAAAAAAGACAAATTTTTTTTTTGGGACGTTTCGCCTCTATATTGAAGCTTTTTCAACCCTAAAGGCAGGACACAAGCAATTAATTAACCTAACAACAATAAGCAAAAACTCTTTTGTTCTTTGTTTCATTAACAAGGTTGTAACGGAGAAGTAATTTTGCCAATTGCTTTTAAAATTGAATAATAAAATGGTGTTCAACCAAGGACAAAGTGATGGTGATCCCATACGCACTACCAACAGCTTTTCTGAAATAAGTTTTAAAAAAAAGTTTTCTCTAGTACTTTATTTCACACTTCTTCGTTACAACCTTGTTAATGAAACAAAGAACAAAAGAGTTTTTGCTTATTGTTGTTAGGTTAATTAATTGCTTGTGTTCTGTCTTTAGGGTTGAAAAAGCTTCAATATGAGGCGAAACGTCCCAAAGAAAAAAATTGTCTTTTTTCAATTGCCCATAACCCACGAAATTAACATAAATTTAAGTAGTTTACTAAAGGAAATTTATATAACCACTCCAAATCATCTACATGTATAATCCAATTTTTTGATGAGCGTACTGACGTCATTTTTTTGGATCTCTATTTGATACATTGTTTTAGACAGCGTCAATAAATATCTAAAAAAAGACATATCGTTTATTGTTTCAACAGTTACTTTAAATTAACAACAACAAATTATTTGACATGCGAACTGTTGACAGCAAAGAAATACGTTTTCAGAGGCAAAAATGACGTCAGTCCGCTCATCAAAAAATTGGACTATACTATCAAAATGTTATGTTTACAAAATAATCTTAAAAGTCTTAAATTATTTTTATGATGGTAGAGTTCGTAGGTTAGAGAACTGGACAAAAAAGAAACTACCAGATTTGTGGCAACGTTTCTCTTTACATTGGTTACCACAAATCTGGTAGTTTCTTTTTTGTCCAGTCCTCTAACCCACAAACTCCACCCTCCTCTAAACTAAGGACACGAAAGGACTATGGTCAAGTTATTTTTAGCAATCTCGAGTGTTGTCACTTTTACGGTAAATTAATGAGATAACGTCCTTAATATTATTACTTACCAAAAATATGTTTTTAATGCAATCAATACTTATTTCTTTGTTTTAATACTATTTATTTATTAAGGATGTGTTTCTTTACTTTAACTAACTATTTGCATTTTTCACTGTTTTCTTTTGTAACTATTATAATATTAAAGTGATGATGTTTTTTTACGCATCAGTAATATTTTAAATCTAATTTGCAGCACTGCAGTTTTAGAAATTGCAAAACCGAAATAAAAATAATTGACTTGCACTTGCTTAAATAAATAAGAACTTCCTCTATTTAGGAGATTATGGCGAATCGTGTTAAAATAGTAATTACGATATAGTACATTTTACAGTGAGAGTGAGAAATCCTTACTCAGTTAATGTTACGGGATTAAAGAGGTACCAAATTTCCATTTCTCAATTTATTACGGTTTTTTGACATCTTAGCGGGACTCTATATAAATCCCGAATATTTGTTTCTTTATTGTAAGCCACTATGTGAACTATTCACTATTTCCTCTTTTTTTAATTTCCAACACTGAACCAAAAAAGGCATCGTTTCCTAAAACAAAATACATTAAGCCAATGTATTTTGTATATGATTTTTGCTCCGATGTAAAATTTTATCAATATCATAATCAAGTTTACATACATTTTATAGCCAAAGCGAGTTATTGATTTTAATGCTGCAAGACACAGTTTAAAAAAAAAAGTTGTTACAATATGAAGAATCTTTAAGAAATGAAGGATTAAGAGACATGTTTTCATAGCTTTTAGTCACAACTAAGAATGAATTTAGTAAAAGACTGTTACGTACATAAATTTCATAACCATGTTTATGTATTTAGTATGCCCGGTTTATAATTTTCATAAACTTTTACATACATTCCATAACAACTTTTAAACGACAGTCAATGATCGCCATTTATTAAATTTATTTAAGGCATTGATTAAAATCATATGCTCTTTTATTATCTTCATAACCTGTACGTACTATTAATAACAACTCTCTATAAAATGTCAAGAAACATTTTTCATTGATTTCGTAGCTTCTGTTTATTAATTTCATTACTTTATATGACAATTTTTATAACTCTCCGATTTTTGTAACAGTTACGTATTCTTGATACTATGTACGATATTTTTTTCAGTGAACTGATTTTGCATTTATGCTCGTATCCACCAACACAAAAAATCTCCGACTAAGCTTTAATTGTGATTAGGTACTAATAGGTTTTTAGAATGTGATTTTTTACATTCAAACTTTGTTTGCCAATTCTCATTCCAAACTCTGATTAGTGTTAATCATGATTAAAAGCTTAATCGCAAAATTTTCACGTTAGTGAATATGGATATTAAAGTTATTTTGTACGCATAAGTAATATATTGAAAAACCAAAATAAAAATAATTGACTTGCAGTTGCTTAAATAAATAAGAACTTCCTGTATTTCAGATATTATGGTGAATCGTGGTAAAAGAGTAATTACGATATAAGAAATAAAATCTATATGTTTGTGGTGGATTCATAAAGTCTTTTTTGGGTTTTTCGCCACTAAGTTAAGGACTAATAAAAAATATGTTAAAACCACTGCATAAATTTAAAAAAAAAATTGTTTGCGTTTGTCAGTGGTTTTTAAGGGTAAATTTGAATAAAAAAGGCGCTTCTTCTTACTACTTAATCTAAAAAACTGTTAATCAAATTTGTATCAAATTTTGTTCGGTGAAAGTTTGAAGCATTACTCCGGAAATTTATCACGGATTTTGCATAATTTCTCGTATCCTAAAAATGTTTAACTCACGTTAAAAATTATCGATTATTTGAAAAAACAACATATATATATATTTTTCAAAAACCACGCGAATGTGTGGGGAATACCAGAAGCCTCCGCTGTGCCAAATTTTGTTAAATTTTGATGTGGGGTTTATCTGTAGTAAGTAAACAAACTGGTCTTAGGATTCAAATTCACTTTTCTGATGTTTCGGTAGAAACTCTACTGCCGTTATTAAAGAAACTGTTCTTTTAAAAATTTTTTTAGATTTAGAATTCCAAATTGACCAACTCTGAATATTGCCGATAATAAAATGTCCTAATCTAATATGCTCGAAAATAAAACGGCCGAAACTAGAAACTAAAAATTTATGAAAAAAAAGACATTAAACGAAACGTAATTATCTCGATCCCTAATTTAGCCGACCGAACAAATCCCCATAGCTAAAATGGTGAATGCTAACCCGGCTAAAAAAGCTGAATACAGAACAAACAAAAAAAGGCAATATTATAAGTTTACTATGAAAAAAAAATTGTTAATAAACCTTGACAAAATGATGATGCTTTGTCTAACTTGCAGAAAATAATATTAAACCTTTTCAAAATTTTAATTTTAAGAAAAAATAACACAGATATTGATGGACAGCAACAAATAAGTAAAACTAAATCTCCATTTTACTCAACAGACAGTTCATACCGGCCGCCATAGCGCAGTGGGCAGCATATCTGCCTGCCGCAAGCAATGTCCCCGGATCGAATCCCGGCTTGGTGCATGGATATTTTGTGTTTGTCCCAAAAAACTAGAATGGGTGGAAAAAGTTCCAGTATAAAATAAAATTAAAAAAACAGATAATTCACTTGCACGTCTGCTTACTATAATAACCGTACAGCTAATTTTACATCTGTTAATGCTCAAAACTTTAAAAATGATGTAATGAAATGTTTCGAAGTAAGTAAAGCATCTTCTAACTTAAATAAATAAGTTCGAAAAATGCGTAATAAAGTTGTAAATAGATACTTGTTTCAGATGTTTGTGAGTACGTTTTTTATATTTTTTCCATTAGAACATTTATTAACCCTCTCTTTTTTCGATAAAGACTGTATATTTTCTTGTTTATGCTACGGTAAATAAATATTTTAATATGATTTGATTAATAGAATTTTTTGATGACATTATTTGTGAATGAAATATTTTTTTTAATTCTTCCTAAGTTGTCAAAAATATACGGAAGTTTGGGTAAACTGCTTTTTTCTCCAAATCCGTTGCATATTGTGTTTCAATTGTATTGTCTTGATTTTAGGCTCAAAATTTTAACTCCGAGACTGCAACCAACACTGTTTGTTATGTGTTTTACAATGTAAAATACATATAAACCAAACACATAACAGTGGTATTGTGGTATAAAAAAGTCGATATGGCAGATGATATAGTTGCAATATTGTCACTTTTGCTATGATTTTGAAACATAGGTTTCTCAAAAATTTTTGTATTTTTTTTTTGCTTTATTCACAATGACCTCTCGATCATCCAGTACGGGGAGCGGTTAACACTTTATGTTATGAGACACATCAAAAAAAATTAAATAAAATGACTTTCTGACTGCCAGTTCTAAATAAGTTTTAGGATAGAGAAATTTTTTGCAGTCTCATGCCTTTAGTCACAGTAGTGAACTAAATTGGAACCATGCGCTTGCTACATATTTTCCTTTTCTGTACCAAATCTTGTTCAGAACTGACGGTCATTAGTTTTTTTATTTAGATTTTTTACGACGATTAAAAACAAATCTCTATTTTTTTTAAATTATAGTCCAATACCTTCTCTACATAGGTCAATCAACCCCTACTGTTTTAGTGTCCTTTTCTCGACCTTCGCCGCCATATTGACAGAAAACTAATGGATTTTCTGTCACTTTTGAGTGAAAATGGCAGCGAAGGTGGATTAAAGGATACTTGCTTCCACTTTTTCATAATTTAAGTGGGCCTTATTTTGTAGTAGAATCGATGCCAAGTCTAGAAGTGAACTTCAGTTTTTGACATCACTTCTAGTAATCTAGATAGTCAATTTTGAAAGTCAAATCCTTGTATTTTTGATGGAGAAGCCCTTTTAGTCGTCCGGCTTAGGTCTCTAATTGTTCATTTTGTGCAGAAAGCATGAAATTTGGCACACTTATTCTTTAGACAATTCTTTAAAATTTTGGTCGAGGAAATCGATGATCGTATGTATAGGAGCCAAGATGGCGGCGATTTTTTCAAAATGAACGTCTATATTCTTAAGAGTTGTAGGTTCACCATCAAAACAAAATTATTCTCGAATCCATATAATTCGAGAGAGAGGAATTGAAAAAAAAATGGTTACATAGACGTATGACCTTTATCGTCCGTGCAAAGTGACATTTTATTTTAAAAAAATACATTTTGAGAATTTTTTTTTGATAATTTTTCATAATTTAGTAAGCCGCGACAGCTCTTTTAATGTAATTTTATAATTTAGAAAGAACATCAAGATACCTTTTCTAATTGACTTTTTGCTTACAGGGTGATTGGTTTAGTTAGACCAGGCCAGTCAAAGTAAGATTTAAAAAAAAAAGTACATTATCATCCGTATCTTTTTTAATTTTTGAAGGAAAAATGTCAAATTTAGTACGATTATTACAATTATCAAGATAAACTGATTATCTAAAATATTAGCACGTAGCACGACGTAGCACCCAAATTTCTGATTTCAAATTGCATAAAAGTTCATATTTTTTTAAAAGCTTAAATAAGACATGCATATTTAATAAAATAATCGATTATATATAGCTGAACTATGTAGATTTTTATAAAAATAATTTTAGTTTGATATGGTCATTGGTTGCCTAATTTTTTTTTGGAGTATGAATAGGAAGGGCCCAACAAATCGATTAAGATATAAAATTTCAAATTCTATCTGGCCGTTTTTAAGCTATAGGCTAGTAGTAAAGTTGACCTTAGATGTGGTTAGTCGCCCCGACTAGTACTCTAATATTGCCTGTTGTTCATTTTCTGCGGAAAGCATCAAATTTGGTAAGCTTACTTTTTTAACAATTTTTTAAGATCGTCGTCAAGAAAATTTATGATCGGATGTGCAGAAACCAAGTTGGCGGCGAATTCTTTAAAAATGACGGTCTTAAATCGAAAGTTACTTATCAAAAAAAAAAATATATATTCGAATATATAGAACTTAATGAAAAGAAATTTGACAATACTATTTAAATTAACGTGCAACGGGTTTTTCAACGTTTTCTTCAATTCTTCATAGCGACCAAAAATTTGGCTCGATATACACGTTAATGACTTCTCATGAATTAGAAGACCCCAGTTGACCTAACATGTGTATTAACAATAAGGTACATTAGAGTACTATTCGGGGCGACTAAACACATGTTAAGTCATTTTTACTGGCCTATAGCGTAAAAACGGCCCGATAGAATTTGGAATTTCATATCTGAGTTGATTTGTTGGGGCCTTCTAAATAATTACAAGTCATTAACGTGTATATCCAGCCAAATTTTTGGTCGCTAGGAAGAATTGAAGAAAACGTTGAAAAACACGTTTTTTTACATACTCAAAGAAAAATTAGGCGAGCACTAAAATAATTTTTATAAAAATATAAAAATCTACATACTTCAGCTATACATAATCAATTATTTTATTAATTATGCATGTCTTATCTAAGCTATTATAAAAATATGAACTTTTATCAAATTCAAAATCAGAAATTTGGGTGCCACGTCGTCCGCAGCGTCACCTATCCAAAAACTTTTTAGAATATCAGTTGACCTTGATAATTGTAATAATCTTACTAAATTTGACATTTTTTTCTCAAAAACTAAAGAAGATACGGATGTTAATGTACTTTTTTTTAAAAAATCTTACTTTGGCTGGCCTGGTATAACTAAACCCTGTAAGCAAAAGGTCAATTAGAAAAGGTATTTTGATGTCCTCTCTAAATTACAAAATTACAACAAAAGACCGGTCGCGGCTGACTAAATTATGAAAAATTATCAAAGAAAAAATCTCAAAATGCATTTAAAAAAAATAAAATGTCACTTTTCAAAAACGATAAATTCCTCTCTATCCAATTATATATATTCGGGTATAATCTTGTTTTGACGGCGAACCTACAATTATAAAAAAAAAACAGACGTCCATTTTGAGAAAATCGCCGCCATCTTGGCTCCTATACATACGATCATCGATTTCCTCGATCAAAATTTTAAAGAATTGTCTAGAGAATAAGTGTGCCAAATTTCATGCTTTCTGCACAAAATGAACAATTAATTGCTATTTGGGACTTAAGCCAGCTAGACGACTATTTATAGTGAAGGGGAATGTGTAAGTCAGTGGGATTTTTAATGAAGGAGTCTTGTGACTATGTGGGATTGATAGGCTCTTAGTCACACAATCAAGTATTTACAAAAAATACAACTTTTGGAACCGAGGCATGATCATACTCGATTACATATAATTTGAGGACGAGGATTCCACAAAATTTACTTTTTATGGTTATCCGACTTTAAATGACCTTAAAAAACGCAAAAAACGAGATTTTTGCCATTTTCTCTTTAAAAGATCTTAATAATTCGACGTTTTGTCAGATCAACTTTAAATGTACTTCAAACTATTAGGCATGTATGCCAAATTTGATCCTCAGAGTTTGATGCAGTTTGAAGTTTTATGACTTTGAAAAATAACCTAGTAAATTCAACAAATTGCAAAAAAAACCATACTAAAGGGATTTCTTCATCAACTATTAAAGCAAAGAGGACCAAATTTGGTAACAAAGATAAGAAGGCCATGTCCAACAATTTTGTTAAAAAACCTGGTTCTGCTATGACGCGTTTCAATATGGCGGCTTATATATCAAAAGCAAAAATGACAAGGTGGCCATCAATTCTTGTTTACTTATCTCCGCTTACTATTACTATGAAAAAAAAACTTTAGTTGATGCATGACTTTGGTTGACCTTGAAAATACCATGTACAAATGAAAACCCAGCTTTTTGGTGAGTTTTTTCAATTTACCACTAGGCAAAAACTTTAAGTGCGGGAGATGAAATTAACATCTTAGCCATAAATAAATACTTCATTTTAAACCCTCTATTATTTTTTTTTATTCTGGCGTCCCAGATATTTATCTTATACCTCGGTAAAAATAACCTATATGTCTGTGGTTTTTATTATATTTCGGAACTGTAAATTTTATGTTCTACTCATTTGCCTAACCAACAAAGTCATTTAAATTACCTATAAGAGAGTTAGTAGAAGTTAGATATACATTACCATATTCTGAACCAAGTGTTTTAAATTACATTTTCCAAATTGCAGTCGAAAAACCATAAAAAATTATATTTATGCCAGTAGGGAATGACTATACCTGTTTATCAATATTTATAATAAAATTCAAGGATGAGGATTTAACAGCTATTTCGTCACACATTCACTACTAAGTGTTTTGTTCGCATCCGGGTAGAAGAGGTTGATATGACGTCATCTTTCAAGATGGAGGCCAAAAATCATAACAACGCAACCGGGGCACGATTATACTCGATTCCATATAATTTGAGAACGATGATTCCACAAAATTTACTTTTAAGGTTACCCGACCTTAAATGACTTTTGAAAATCGCATAAAAGAAGATTTGTCAGACCATCTTCAAATGTACCTCAAACTATTAGGCATGTATACCAACTTCGATTCTTAGAGATAGATGCAGTTTGAATTTTCATGACCTTGAAAAATACCCTAGTAAAATTAACAAATTGCAAAAATAACATATTAAAGGGTGTTATACATCAACTATTATGGTGAAGAGGACCAAATTTGGTAAGAAGGCAAGAAGGTCAAGTCGAACAATTTTTTAAAAATAATTTTGTTCAGATATGATGCCTTTCAATGTGGCGGCTGTTATATCAAAATGACGACACAACCACTATACGGATTAAAAAACAGGTATAGTCATGCCCTACTGGCTTAATTAGATTTTTTTTTTTATTTTTCGACCACCATTTTGGAAAATGGCATCTAAAACACCTGGTCCAGAATAGGGTAATGTATATACAACTTCTGCTAACTCTCTTATAAGTAATTTAAATGACTTTGTTGGCTACACAAGTGAGTAGAAGATGAAATTCACAGTTCCGAAACTTAACAAAAACAACAGGCATATAGTTCATTTTTACCGGGCATAGCAGAAACATCTGCGACGCCAGAATAAAGAAAATGCTAGGGAGGTTTAAGAAGAAGTGTTTATTTATGGCTAAGATGTTGATTTTATTACTTTACGTTTTTGCGTAGTGGTAAATTGGTATTGGTGGTATTTTCAAGGTCAATCAAGTTCATGCAGAAAGTATTTTTTTTTGCATAGTAAGCGGAGATAGGTCAAAAAAAATTGTTGGCTTCCTTGTAATTTTTGTTTTTTTTACGAAGTTGGATCAAATAAAATGTGCATGTTAGTCGCCGTTTTAATATATCAGCCGCCATATTGAAACGCATCACAGCTGAACTAATTTTTTTTTAACAAAATTTTTGGACTTGACTTTCTTATCATTGTTACCAAAGTTGGTTCTCTTGGCTTTAATAAATTATGAATAAGGGATATTTTACTAAAAAATCCTAAACCTTAGATTATTAAAAAGGTTATATATAAATAAAGTATGTTATTTTTGCAATTTGTTAATTTTGCTCAAACTACATCAGACTCTAAGGATCGAATTTGGCATACATGCCTAATACCTTAAGGTACATTTGGAGTGGGTATGACACAACGTCGAATTATTAATATTTTTTTGAAGGAAAAATGGCAAAAATTTAGTTTTTTGCGATTTTCATCATTTAAGGTCAGATGACCTTAACAGTGATTTTTTTTTAAATCCTCGTCCTTAAGTTATATGCAATCGAGAATAACCGTTCCCGGTTGCGTTGTTGAAATTTTTGGCCGCCATCTTGCAAGATGGCGTCATATCAACTTCTTCTACACGGATGCGAACAAAACACACGGTGAGACATAAATAGCTGACTAAATAGCGGTTAAATCCTCATCCTTGAATTTTATTATGAATGCTAATAAACAAGAATAGTTATGCCCTACTGGCTTAATTAGAATTTTT
Source organism: Oxystoma pomonae (assembly GCA_963921995.1). NCBI lineage: Eukaryota > Metazoa > Arthropoda > Insecta > Coleoptera > Brentidae > Oxystoma > Oxystoma pomonae. The sequence continues at coordinate 72,373,101 of OY998164.1, read as the reverse complement.
TATGGTTTTTCGACCATCATTTTGGAAAATGGCATCTAAAACACTTAGTTCAGAATATGTTAATTTATATTTCTCTGACTTATGCTAACTCTCTTATAGGTAATTTAAACGATTTTGTTGGCTAGACAAGTGAGTGAAACATAAAATTCACAGTTCCGAAACTTAAAAAACAAACAACAGGCATATAGGTCATTTTTACCGGGGTGTAGCGTAAACATCTGGGACGCCAGATCAAAAAAAAATGGTGAGGAGGTTTAAAACAAAGTGTTTGTTTATGGCTAAGATGTTAATTTCATCTCCGGCACTTAAAGTTATTGCGTAGTGGTAAATTGCAAAAATTAATCAAGGTCATGAATGAACTAAACTTTTTTTCTCATAGTAAGCGGAGATAAGTCAACAAGAATTGATGGCCACCTTGTCATTTTTGCTTTTTTACGAAACTCGATAAAATAAAATGTGGTTATATGTAGAAAATTTGGTATATCAGCCGCCACATTGAAATGCGTCATAGCTGAACAAATGTTTTGTAACAAAATTGTTGGACTTGACCTTGTTATTTTTGTAATCAAATTTGATCTTTTTCGCTTTAATAGTTGAGGAATAACGTTGTGCTTTGGTATGTTATTTTTTCAATTTGTTAAATTTACTGGGGTATTTTGCAAGGTCATGAAGCTTCAAACTGCTTCAAACTCTAAGGATCCAATTTGGCATATATTCCTAATAGTTTGAGGTACATTTAAAGTTAGTCTGACAAAGCGTCGAATTAATAAAAATTATTGAAGAGAAAATGGTAAAAATCTTGTTTTTTGCGTTTGCGTATGGAATCGAGTATAATTATGCCCCGGTTGCGAAAGTTGTATTTTTTATAATTTTTTGCCGCCATCTTGAAAGATGTCGTCAAACAACTATCTACTTACCTTTCTGTTTGACTTGTAAAAACCTTCCTCAAACTAACCTAACGATTAACCTGCCTTTCAGAAAGCAAACACTATGGAAAATCCTCGCTGCGAGACAAGCTAAGTATATGGAAGTCACAATAGATGCTCATTTAAAATGAAAACCACATACAGACTCTTTAACAAAAAAAAATAAGGTCTCTAATGTACATCTTCAAAAATGTCTAAAAAATCCTAAACTTTAGACTATTAAAAAAGTTATATTTTTCTCTTGCACAATCAATTGTAAGTACGGAATAGTAGGATGGGTTGGTACCTATCCAGATCGCATTAATTAGTTCAGTAGAAATAGCTAAAAAAAGCACCAAAATAATATTTAATCTGGACCAACGGTTCCCATCACCCGAACTGTTTCAACTCTCCCAGCTCTTGACCGTTAGACAACTTTTTTACAAATCTACAGTGTTACAAGTATTAAACAACAACTTTAACATTCCCATCTTCGCGTCCCATTCATACCCTACTCGAAACCACAACTCACATAACGTAAACGCAACAAAACAAAAAAAGTAATTGGACAACAAAATTACGTTTACTGCGGCCAACCAGTTTACAATAAACTACCACGCAACTTAAAAAACAAAACCAATAGAAAATAATTTAAAAAAATATTAAACAAGTTTTTTATTTCAAATAACTTTCGGCTTTTATTATAATTCAGAAGAAATACTCATTTATCTTCTTTTTTCTACATCAATTCACCTTTGTCTTCCATTATCACTTATACAAATAACCACTTTCTTTCTTTTTATAGTAAAAATTTGCTAGCTCTATATATTTAGAATTTCTTTTGAAATCTTTAAGATTATTATAAATTAACTATAGGTAGGTATTTAAAAATAATTCAAAACTATTATATTGCTAGTTATATACATTTACACTATTTTTACTACCCTATTTAAATATTATGTAGGTACTTAATTTTGGGTTCATTTATTAAATTATTTATTATTGCATTATTTTTTCTAGTAATTCGTGTAAAGTCTGACCATCGATCAGCGGGTGTTCGTATGCAAGCAGGGACGCACTTAGTGTTGTAATAGATCAGTGAATTTCTACCACGGATCACCTTAAAGGTGAAGAAGATAATATGTTTTATTGACGGTTCATCTAACAATTTTTGTTTTAATGAAAAAATTATTTTAATCTAATAGAGACATCCTACACCTACAAAACATATTTGCTAATAGAATAAAAAACACATCAGTTAAATTTATAAAATTGAGTTTAGCAGGTACATACATATATAGTACAAAAAAATACGGGATAGTAAAAAATTAACAAATTTTAACTTAAGTCAGTTTCACTGTCGTCATTAAAGTCTATGATAATTTTTTCTCTGGGTAGCAGATCTATATTTACATACGATTTTTCTATTCTATGGACATTAGCTACGCAAGCTTCCCAGCCTTTACTTAAAATATTCTGTTCCGCCGACCTAATTGAAGCTACCACAGAATAACTTAAAGTTGGCGAAATATTATTTCTTTTAACCGCTGCTTTTAGCTCATGACATTCAAACGATACACAAATACAGCGAAGATACTGGAATGGAATTTGGCTTGGATAAATGTAAGATTAGTGTTATGAAGAGAGGGATATGGGAAAATCACACTGGATTTAATCTAACGCAAGATGAAATCGTGGACAACATGGCCAAAGACGAGAATTATCGGTACCTGGGACTGGACCAAGCGAGAGGAATTAAACACTCAATTATGAAAGACGCACTAAAAAGCAAAATGACTGAAGGAGTAAAAGAAGTATTAAAAACTCAACTCTCAGCGAAAAATATAGTCAAGGCGATTAACACGTACGCCATACCGGTGATAACCTACAGCTTACTCAAATGGTCCAACACATAAACACATACATAAAGCACAACATCCAAAGATTGCACTTGAAAGGTTCTACCTGCCACGTTCATAGGGAGGAAGGGGTGTTGTAGATCTACACGAAGCTCTGATGAAACAAATTGAAGGCCTTAGAAAATTCTTCTTTAATAAAAGTTTAACATCAACTTATCATGAGAAAATTCTAAGTACTGACAAAGGGTATACCCCACTAAACCTGGCTGACAATGACAACAAATAGTCGTCCGGCTTAAGTCGCAAATAGCAATCACTTGTTCATTTTGTGCAGAAAGCATGAAATTTGGCACACTTATTCTTTAGACAATTCTTTAAAATTTTGGTCGAGGAAATCGATGATCGGATGTATAGGAGCAAAGATGGCGGCAATTTTTTCAAATTGGACGTCTATTTTTAAAAAAAATTGTAGGTTTGCCATAAAAACAAGATTATACTCGAATCCATATAATTCGATAAAGAGGAATTGAAAAAAAATGGTTACATTGACGTATGACGTTTATCGTCCTTAAAAAGTGACATTTTATTTTAAAAAAATGCATTTTGAGATTTTTTTTATATAATTTTTCATAATTTAATAAGCCGCGACAGCTCTTTTGTTGTAATTTTCTGATTTAGAAAGAACATCAAACTAACTTTTTTAATTGACTTTTTGCTTACAGGGTGATTGGTTTAGTTATGTCAGGCCAGTCATACCAGACATTATCATCCGTATCTTTTTTAGTTTTTAAGGAAAAAATGTCAAATTTGGTACGATTATTACAATTGTAAAGATCAACTGATAATCTTAAAAATTTTTGGATAGGTGACGCTGCGGACGACGTGGCACCTAAATTTCCAATTTTAAATTTAATAAAAGTTCATATTTTTTAATAGCTTAAGAAAGACATACATATTTAATAATATAATCGATTATGTATAGCTGAGGTATGTAAATTATTATAAAAATATGGTCATTGGTCGCCAAAATTTTTTTTTTGAGTACGTAAAAAATCGGATTTCTCAACGTTTTCCTCAATTCTTCCTAGCGACCAAAAGTTCGGCTGGATATACAGGTTGATGACTTCTGATGAATTAGAGGACCTCAAAAAACGATTCAGATACGAAATTCCAAATTCTATCGGGCACTTTTTACGCTATAGGCCAGTAAAGTTGACCTAAGATGTGTTTGGTACTATTATGTACCCTATTGTTCATTTCATGCGGAAAGCACCAAATTTGGTACTCTTACTTTTTTAACAATTTTTTAACAAAGTGGTCAAGAAAATTTATGATCGGATGTACAGAAACCAGGTTGGCGGCGAATTCTTCAAAATGGCGCTCTTAAATCGAAAGTTACTTATCAAAAAAAAAATTATATTTGAATCTATAGAACTTAATGAAGAGAAATTTGATAATACTAGTTAAATTGACGCGCACCTTCGATGATTTTGAAAAATGTCATTTTATCTTAAAAAAATACTTTTCCAGAGCAAGTTCCAGAGCCTTTTTTTAAAATGTTTTATATTCTGAAAACGGCGACAGGTCTTCTTTTATAATTTTAACATGACATCAACACATCTCTCCTAAGTGACTTTTTGCTTACAGGGTGACTGGTTTAGTAAGATTTTTTAAAAAAGCCACATTATCGTCTGTTTTTTTTTTAAAGTAGAATTTTCAAATTTGTTACGAATTGTTAATGATTCCTTATCAACTAAACTTTTTTTTGGATAGGTGGCGCTGCGGACCACGTGCCATAGAAACATCCGATATTAAATCTGATAAAATACTTTTTAATTAAATTTATTAGGATTATGTTAGGCAACCACTGGATGTTTTGTTACGTTTCCATAAATAATAAAAAATTTATAGTGCCTTTATAAAAATATAGAGACTCTAATACATGTAAGTTGAAGAATTTGTTGCCCGAACTATATAGATATAAAAACTATCTAGTAATCGTAACAAATTTGAAAAAAAACAGATGATAATGTGGCTTTTTTAAAAATCTTACTAAACCAATCACCCTGTAAGCAAAAAGTCACTTAGGAGAGATGTGTTGATGTCATGTTAAAATTAAATCAAATAATAAGACCTGTCGCTATTTTCAGAATCATAAAACATTTTAAAAAAAGGCTCTGGAAAAGTATTTTTTTAACGTAAAATGACATTTTTCAAGGTCATCAAAGATGCACGTCAATTTAACTAGTATTGTCAAATTTCTCTCCATTAAGTACTATAGATTCAAGCATAATTTCTTTTTGATAAGTAACTTTCGATTTAAGACAGCCATTTTAAGAATTCGCCGCCAACTTGGTTTCTGTACATCATAAATTTTCTTGACCACGATCCTAAAAAATTGTTAAAAAAGTAAGCGCACCAAATTTGTTGCTTCCCGCAAAAAATGAACAATAGGATACATTAGAGTACTATTCGGGGCGTAAAAACGGCCCGATAGAATTTGGAATTTGGAATTTCGTATCTGAATGGATTTGTTGGGGCCTTCTAATTTATCAGAAAGCATCAACGTGCATAACCAGCCAAATTTTTGGTCTCTAGGAAGAAATAAAGAAAACGTTGAAAAACCCGTTTTTTTTCATATTCAAAAAAAATTTTGGCGACCAAGAACCATATCAAACTAAGTTTATTTTTATAAAAAATTACATACTTGCTTATCTAAGCTTTTAAAAAAATATGAACTTTTATCAAATTTAAAATCGGAAATTTGGGTGCCACGTTATTGGGGAGGCCGTGGAATCTTAAGTTTGGAGTGTTTACATAGACGGTTGGTCCTAAGTACCGCGTGCGAGGTAATCAGAGACGAGGATCCCCTGCTATGCATGGTGCGTAACCATGAAACGGTTGGGGTGGGGGCATTTCTTTTTAAAGCAGCACAAAGGGCGTCGGATGAGCTCCAAATAGCTTTTGACAAAAGTCGGCGTCAGGAAAACAACATTACAGAGTTGACCAGCCCAAGGACTTAAAACCACCTTAAAGAGTGCAGAGGTAGACTACTTAATGCGTCTACATATGGATAAGCCATTGCAGTGTTTTCTTTAAAACCATTGAAAACACTGGCTCATACACAAAGTTAAGCTTTGCATTCTTAAGGTCTGGTGCATTAAAGTCGGAAACTGAGGGGTTCATCGTTTCTTGCCAAGATGGAGTCATCAACACTTTGGAACACCAAGTCGCGTGATGGGTATACAGGTTCCTGACACAAGTTGTAAGGCCTGTCATAGGGCGCCGGAGACCCTATATCATTTGCTGTCTGCTTGCGGGCGGTTTGCAGTCTCCGCGTATATCCATCGACACAATGCGGCGTTACGGGTGCTGTATTACCACCTAAGGCACTCGTACGGTGTTGATGATACTCCCCTATGATATTCCGTCCGTTGTCAAGGAGGAAGAAAAACGAACGAAAAATATCAGGATGCTCTCCGAGTGTACCGGGGCTATACAGTCAAGCTAGTGGTTTTGGTAATCTCGAAGGTGCACGGCAAACACTGCTCTCAGCTCTCAAAACCTTGCCCGCCTGCCGTGACAAGGCAGAACACCTTGCTGGTGCAATGCAGAAAGCGGTCATCCTCGGACCATTGCGTCTGCTCAGAGCACACGATGCGGAACACCGTTTCTACTAACCTCGCGGTTGGTGAGGAGTAGAACGGTGAATGGAACACCTGGCCTATCTGCACCCATGTAAGCCGGAGCCGCGGGACCGCAGATAAGGCCATGGGGAGGCCCGAAGTCCTCGGGGCGCCACCCCGCAGACCCCAGCAAACCACTCACTGGGCTAGCAACCCGATGAGTGTGAATCCCTCTTGCTGTAACACAAGAAATAAGAGATACTCGAGCGGGCCGGGGCAGCTGAATCCGGGTCGGAACTGCCTTCGTCCTACCGCAAACGACCAAGGCAACGGACAAGGACAACGAGCATCAAACGCGCAGATGTTGCCGAGGCGAGGATTCAGCCCACTACATTACTGGGCAGACCAAGGCAGCGGACAAAATGGACAGACGCCATGAACGAATTTCTATACCAACCTTGTTCTCTCATACTCATAAACACAGGATACAGCCGGGAACTCCACGCACAAATGATACAGCAGTTCCCCCAGCTAGCGCAAAAAAACAATACAAAATATCTTAAATCAAAAACGAGCACTATTAGCATCAAGAAAGATAACACCCGAAACCGCAAACCGGATAAGAAGAAAAGCGGAAATAGAACTAGGCGTACGAATCGATAACGAAGAGCAACCTCAAGAAATGCAAGCAGATAACGCACGAACAATAAACGAAGAAGAAATGCAAATACGAGAAAAGTTTGAAGAAATTTATCTAAAGTATGATGGAATCACTCCTCACAGACGGCCGCGAATACCTAAGCTAAAAACAAATAAGACATCAAACAGAATAGTAGCCAAAGTAAACGACATCATGGCAGAGAGACTAAACCAGGAGCTCAACTTGCTAAAACTGCACACAGTCATTTACGTTGGAGCAATGACTACGATTGCATGTAATCAAACCACGAATGAAAAAGCAAATAAAAACATTCTAACCACAAATGAACCCCAACCACCTTGGGAAAGAAAACTGACGAAACGGATCGAAGAGCTCAGAAAACACATAGGACAGTTACATCAGGCCATGACAGATACCGCAAGGCCCAAAATTAAAACCAATACAAAAACCAAAATAACAATACCGAACAAGAGATCCTCGATCTACTTAAACAACAGCTGGCTGCGAAGGCAAAAAGATTACGCAGATTTAAGGAGAGTCGTAAGAGAAGACAGGACAACACCCAGTTTCAAGACAACGAGAGCAGGTTTTACAGGCAGCTGAAATGAACAATAATGAAGATGAACAGCCAGATAAAGAAAACACCAAAAACTACTGGAAATACATATGGGACGACCCAAAACAACACAAATCAAATGCAAATTGGATCAGTAGTGAGAAAGAAAAAATGGCGACTAGAAGAAGAATGATGAACCACACGGTGACGGTGGAAGAAGTGGAAAAGGTGATTAAAAGAAGTTAAAACAGGAAAGCGCCAGGAATGGACAAAATACAAAACTTCTGGTTAAAAAAGTTCACGAGTGCACACAATAAAATCGCAGAAGTCTTCTCACACATATTGGAAAAGAAACTCGAAGTACCAACATTTATGACTCAAGGAATAACGTACCTTCTTCCAAAAACGTCACCAACTAGCAAAAACCCTAGTAAATACCGCCCGATCACATGTCTCCCAACCCTGTACAAGCTGCTGACAGGAGTCATATAAAATGTATATGCATGTATAAGCAAGTATAAGCATGTAACTCAAAATGAACTACTAGCAATGGAACAAAAAAGGATGCACGAAATCAGCAAAAGGATGCAAAGACCAATTGGTAATCGACGCCATAATCACAGGCAGTGCCAAAAAACATAAAAAGAATCTTTTTACGGCATACATCGACTACCAGAAAGCCTTTGACAGCGTCCCTTATACTTGGCTCCTTGAAGTTCTTGAAATATACAAAATTGATCAACAAATAATTGATTTAATGAGGAGTTTGATGAAAACATGGAAAACAACACTGACAATCACAGTCAATAACACACAGCACACAATAGGAGACATACCAATACAATGTGGAATTTTTCAAGGAGACGCTCTGAGCCTTCTGTGATTTTGTCTAGCTAAAACAACAAAATAAAGGTATTGCAGGTTGACAGAGTAAGGAGTTAAATTAAGCTTATATTTTCTTGGTTTCATAACTTTTAATCCATAAAATATAAAAATAAAGTAATTGCTTACATGGAGGGCTTGGGAGCCATGATGGAAAGAGGAAGATCCCATCAGCTGACCAATGACATTCAGGCAAAATCGATATATTGATTGGCGGAAAATTTAAATTATTTAAAAACACACTACAGCTTCGGCCTTCCTGACACATTGATCACCTGATCAATTAGAAAAAAACAAATAAGAATATTTTTTTACAATTTAGAATACACATAAATACATAAGTATAATGTAACAATAAGCAAGTCATAAGCTATTTTATTATCTATAAACATAACATAAGCATATCACCATAAGCTATTAAACATAAGTCGTAAATATTTTACATAAGCTTATTTACTTAAGTAAGTTTTTCACAAAAAATATGTATTTTTTTTTAAATTAACATTTGTAACAAAAAAAATGTCAAATCTAATAAACCTCAACTACATACCAACTGAAAAACAAAATTAGTTAAAAAAAAAAACAAGTTTATTTAAAATAATACTCTACTGTTCACAAGCTTTTAATCTTGAAGCTTCGAGGATTCCATCATAAGGCATTTGGGTATTTTGGAATCCAATTATGTCATCTACGATATACCTGTCATTTGAAAGTACCTTTTTAATGACATATGGACCTCGATACTTCGGGATCAACTTTTTACTTACACCAACCGTGGTGTCAACATTAGCAACCATAACATAATCACCTTCTTTGTATACACGAGGGTGTTTATGCCTTTTGTCATATTGTTGTTTGTTTTCATTCTGTGTCTTAAAAATATGCTTTGCAGCTTTTTCCCGTATTTCTTATAAATTTCTTTCATGGTCATTTAAGTAATATTGATTTAAAATTTGTCGTAAATTATCTTTAACTTTACCAATTTGATTTCTTTCAAAAAGTAATTTAGAAAGAGTTTCTCCTGTTGAACGACTGACAGTATTGTTAAAACAATATTCAACATGTGATAAGATTTTTTTCCATGAAACTTGCTCTTCACTCGAGATCTTTGCAACATAGGAGTAAGTGTTTTATTGACTACTTCAATTTGACCATTCGCCTGCGGAGCTCCGGTAGCTACAGAGATGTGTTGTATATCATTCTCACTCAGATATTTGTTAAACTCAGCAGATGTGAAACCAGAACCACGGTCTGACACTAGAACTTTGGGGAAACTGTAAGATTCAAAATAATTCTGAACATTTTTGATGATTTCTTGAGCTGATGTACTTTTACATGGATAAAACTTGACAAATTTTGTGAAGCCATCAATTATCTCACAAATATACTTATACTGCTGTCTACCTACTGACTCCAATGGGCCATAATGATCCACATGAACACATTCAAATGGCATTTTCCCTTTGGTTATACTATGCAAACTACCTTCTTCTTTACCGTACTTTGGATTAAACTCTATACATTTCAAACAATTTTGAATAAGTTTCTTGATCTTATCTTTAATAGTTGGAAACCAATATGTTCTTAAAATCAACTTTAATGTTTTATCAACGCCTACATGACCTGTCTGATTATGGTAAGTATGTAAAACTGTATATTCCATCTCTTTAGGTGCATAAACCAAGATTTGATCACGCATCTTACGGTAGACTAAACAATTACATAGTTCAAATAAGGGTAACTCACGGGATTCTAATGTGTTTCTAATCTTTACAATATCATCATCAGTAGACTGCTTTAAAGCTAGTGTTTGGTCAACAGTATTTCCCTCTAAAACTAGAATATTCTGCACACGACTCAAGCAATCTACATGTTGCATCCTTTTATTTGTTCGATGCTCAATAGAATAATTATAATCTTGTAAGAACAAACACCCTCTAATAATACGAGGGACAACATCTTTCTTTGCCAAAGTCAATCTAAAGCTATCGCAGTCAGTCACAATTTTGAACTCTTTGCCTTGCAAGTAAGGATGAAATCTTTTCAAAGCATAAACTGCAGCTAAACATTCCAGCTCATAGCTGTGGTATTTTGATTCAGCATCTGTCGTTCTCTTGCTAAAATAGAATACAGGATGAAACTTTTGATGTTGTTGCTTTTGGAGCAAAATTACACCAAAACCTAGGGAAGATGCATCGCAATGAAGCTCTGTCTCAAGATGAGGTGAATAAATAGCTAACACAGGCTGAGAAATCAATTTTGATCTTAAAGTTTAAAAAGCTTCAAGTTGCTCTGGACCAAATTCAAACTTAGTAATTTTTTTAATCAAATCGTACAAAGGTTTAGCAAGTTTTGAAAAGTTCTGGATGTAACGTCTAAAAAAAGAAGTCAAACCTAAAAATGCATGAACTTGTCTGGCATTCTGAAGAATAGGAAAGTTTTTAATTGATTGGATGTTCTCGTCATTTGGACTGATTCCGTTAACATCAACTTTATAGCCCAGGTAGTCTATCTCAGTATTTAAGAAAAAGCATTTATTTTATCGTAATTCTAACAAATTTTCTGTCATTCGATCCAAGACTTCTTCCAAAAAAAAAAATTCTAAATTTTCCTCAATTGTGCTTGTGGCAATCAAAGCATCATCCAAATAAATAAAAAGCTTATTATCTTTAATCATATGTCGGAAAATAAGATTTATGAAGCGACAAAAATTTGATGGACTTTTACTTAGACCAAACGGAGCCTTAAGAAATTCGTATTGATCAGAATAGGTAAAAAAAGATGTATACTTTACAGACTCTTCATGTATTGATACATGATAAAAAGCATTTTTCAGATCTAACTTAGTGAAATATTGTTTGCCCTTAAGCTGATCAAGATGATCGTCCACTAAACTCATAGTGAGTAAGAGTGAGTACATACTGATTGAGAATCCGATAATCGACACACATTTTATACTCACCTGATTTTTTAAAGACCAGAACCACAGGGGAACTGTACGGAGAGGAGCTTTCTCTTATTACACCCTTGGTCAACAGATCTTGAACAACGTCATCAATGAATTTCTTCTCAGAAAATGAAAATCTTCTCGGCCTTACGCTAAAAGGTTAGTGTTCTTTTAGCTGTAAATGCATTTGAAAGTAGGTTTTAGGTTTATCTGGTTTAGAAGCATTAAAATAGTGGTCATCAAGTAAATTTTTAAGTTTAAAAGCATTTTCTTTGGAAATAACCGGGTTTATATTAACTATACTTTCTTCTAAAATCAAATCTTGAATTAAAAAAATTTCATTATTTAAAAACTCTGAATGAAAATCATTTTCTGGCAAAATTTGTATGTTTGAATGTTCAAAAATAATTTTATCAATTTTAGGATGACAAATAAAATTCCTACCAAACAAGCATTGAAAAGGCATTGTTGACTTATCTACTACATAAAACTTTATATCATAAATAACATTTTCAATTTTCAGTGATTCGTTAAACAGACCTTTAACCTTCAAAGTTGAGTTATTGATACCTGAGAATGATTCTGTTACTTCTAACTTCTGGCCATATTCGGCAGGGACTAACTCTTCATTCACCAATGACACTGGACTTCCAGAATCAAGCATACAATGGACACTCTTGGCCAATAACTGCATTTCAACATTGACACTGTAAGCTGCTTGCAGAGGAACGGTTTGTTGTAACAACATAGTTTTGTTTGATGATTGGTTCCGCATAGACTGAGTTGACTTATTAGGGCAATCCCCGATAATATGGTCCTTGGAACCACAGGCAGGTTTCCTACAGTCTCTACTGATATGGCCTGTCAATGAACACTTGTAACATTTTAATGGTGTCGGGCTTGTACCACTACTTTGACCAGTAGCACCAACATGTCCTGGTTGTGACGTAAAACCTCTATAACTTCTATCCTTTCCTGTAACAGTTCCAAATTGCTGTTGATTTCTTTCGGCAAATGTTATAGAAGACCTTACCTTTAAAAGTTGTTCTAACGTAGCAAATTCTTTAATGTTTGCCTGCATTTGTAAAGCTGAATTGTTAAAGCCTTCTATAAGGTACTGTATTAGCTCTTTTTCTGACAAATTTAGCCTGTTGCCCAATAAAACTTTGTCATTGTAATAATCCGAAAATCTCGTTTTACCAAGTTTCCTTGCTTCAAACTTTCTAAACAAGGACAGTGTATATTCTACAGATGCAAACATGGACTTGATTTGGCTATTAAAGTGATCCAGACCCATGGTTACATGGTCTGGCTTGCCCTGGAACCATTCCAACGCTTTACTGCCCAACTTTTTAATAATACTACTTAATACTACTTAATAATAATATTTCGTATACATTTTGGATTTTTTCGAGTGTTTTTACCCATAAGTCGACATTTTCACCAGGGGATCCAGAAAACTGGGGTATCAAAATGGAGACGTCGTTGAGGGTTAGCTCGTGTCTTCTGGTTTCGGCGTTGGCATTTATTGCGGCAGCAATAATTTCCTCAATGTTGATAACCATAAACGGGTTGATATTTCCCTGAGGCGTCGATGGATTATCCATAATTAGCAAAAATTATTGACCCTTAAAAATTTTCCAATGGCCAATTTATATCGTAAATTATCTCGTCAATCCTGCTATTTTTTGGGTACGCCACACTTGACGCTGCAGCTTGGCAGGGTAAGGAGTTAAATTAAGCTTATATTTTCTTAGTTTCATAACTTTTAATCCATAAAATATAAAAATAAAGTAATTGCTTACATGGACGGCTTGGGAGCCATGATGGAAAGAGGAAGATCCCATCAGCTGACCAATGACATTCAGGCAAAATCGATATATTGATTGGCGGCAAATTTAAATTATTTTAAAAAATACTACAGTATAAAGCTGGAGAATAATACAGTACTTACCCATCTCCTCTACATGGATGACCTCAAAACATATGCAATCAAGAGATTTAGTGAATGTCGCATTAACGTAATGGAAAAAGGACAATGGAGCAGACATGAAGGAATAGAAATGGGCGAGAATGCAGGAGCGATAACAGCAATGGAACAGGAAGAACTTTACAAATATCTAGGATACCAACAAGCACGCGGGATAAATCAAAAACAAACGAAAGAACAATTATCAGACAGCCTTCAACAGAGACTCCGAATGATTATGAAGACAAAGCTGTACAGGAAGAACATGGTTAAAGCGATCAACACTTACGCAATTCCAGTTCTGACATACATATGTGTGCTCTTATGGGTGCTAAAGACTTCGGAATCATATCATGGACTCAAACGGACCTATCTCAACTAAACCGCATAATTCGAACAGCAGCTACCAAACACCGTCTCCATCCCCCGAGAAGTTAGTTCGAAAGATTTCACCTACCAAGAGATCAAGGTGGATGGGGAGTCCTGAACATTGATGAACTTCACCAGAAACAAATAAAAAACTTAAGAAGTTATTTTCATAAAAATGCGGAAGAGAAAGGACTGCACGCTGCAATAGTCAACAAAGACAATAAAATTACTCCTCTTAATTTGCAGAATAGACAAAACCTCGCGGACAATACAGTTAATCACATAGAGAATTGGCTCAACAAAGAACTACATGGACGGTACCCATCATTAATTAAACAGAACCATATCAATGAGAAAGCTTCGTTTGATTGGCTCAAGAAGGAAGAATTGTTTCTGGAAACGGAAGGATTTGCTATGGCCATTCAAGATCAAGTAATACCCATACGCAACTACAAAAAACACATCATGAAACAAGAAATAGAGACAGATAGATGCCGTATTTGTGGAGACCAAACAGAAACAATAGATCATATAGTAAGCGGCTGCAAAGTATTGGCTCCCAATGAATATACTAAAAGACATGACAATGTAGGGAAAATTGTTTACCAAGAACTCCTAAAGAAACTAAGACCAGAAGTACCGCACACACCATACTACAAACTTAAACCTGAGGCAGTAAATGAGAACGACAGCTACAAGTTATATTGGAATAGAGAAATAATCACGGATGTACATATTCCACACAACAGAACAGACATGGTATTCGTAGTTAAAAAAGAAAAACTAACCTACATTATAGACATAGCAATTCCTCTTCCGACAAATCTGCAGAGAAAGCAACAAGAAAAAATTAATAAATACATACCCTTATCAAACGAGATCAAGGATATGTGGAACCAAGAACGTGTCATCATTTTCCCAATAGTAATCAGGGCCACTGGAGAAGTACGGTCAGCGACATTGGATAGCATTAATAACCTAGAGCTAAGAGAAAACCTATTTAGTGAAATGCAAAAAATAACCCTCATAGAAACTATCGGAATTGTACGCAAAGTTCTAAACTTACCTTAGAATACTCACCGTCTACCTACCGTCGAATCCTTGTACACAAGTACCGGAGGGAAGGACATAACCAGGAACGCCTGTAGAAACCCAAAATAATAATAATAATAATAATAATAATAATAATAATAATAATAATAATAATAATAAACTTCAGACCTAGCTAGAGCGGACGCAGAATTGTTAAATGCTTTAACAGAAGAAGCTGACATCTGGCGTATTAATTGCGCCGTCTACGAGGCAGCTCGGTCCGAGTCGCCCAGGGTGCCCAACAGGGACCCCTGCGTCGACAGGGCGCAACGCCGAGTGAAGAAGATGGAAGCAAAAATCCTCTCAGCAAGGCAGCAAGTATCCCATATACAGTGTGTGTTGGAATACAGAGTAGCAGGCAGGCCATTTACGCCAAAAGTGCGCCGCACCAGCCCTGGCACAGTTCGAAACCTTCATGAGGGGGTTTCTACCACCAGAGCAACTTTGCCCACCAATAACTGTGGAGGAAGTTCGAGGTGCTCTTATGGG
The DNA here is from genome assembly GCA_963921995.1 of Oxystoma pomonae. Taxonomy (NCBI): domain Eukaryota; kingdom Metazoa; phylum Arthropoda; class Insecta; order Coleoptera; family Brentidae; genus Oxystoma; species Oxystoma pomonae. The sequence continues at coordinate 72,357,746 of OY998164.1, read as the reverse complement.
TGCTAAGAACTTTGCTGCCCCTGGGTCTGATGGAATTAACGCCTACTGGTGGAAGAAATTTCCGTCAACCCATGAGGCCCTAGCCCGAATTTTTAACTCCTGGGTTAATGAGGGGCAGCCAATCCCTTCCTAGTTTATTGAGGGGCGAACCGTCCTACTCCCCAAGAACGGAGACTTGTCCGACTCAAAGAACTACCGCCCGATAACATGTTTAAGCGCTTGTTACAAGATTTTTACGCTACTCTTGTACCAGCGGATACTCCAAGCCATGGGTCCCGTGTTTAGTGAAGTGTACGAGCAGCGAGGGTCAAAGAAAGGCGTAGCCGGCTGCAAGGATAATCTACGAATAGACCGGTGTTTCACACAAGACTCCTTCCAGTACAAGCGAAACCGTTTGATGACCTGGACAGATTATCGCAAGGCCTTTGACACAACTTCTCATGAACTTATTATTCACCTTTTGAGAGACCTTGCGATACCGGATCCTATAGCAAGATGCATTTCAGAAATCATGCCACTTTGGAAGACCCGATTTACCATAATCACGGGTAACACAAGGGTGTCGACTGAATTGGTATCGTTCCGCCGGGGAGTGTTTCAGGGGGGTTCTCTAAGCCCACTCCTCTTTTGCGTCTCGCTACTTCTGTTGTCCGTTGCTTTGCGGAACACAAAGGGATACATGTGCGGTGCTCCTGGCCGTAGAACACATGGGGTTACCCACCTTTTTTATATGGATGGAGTTCTACGCGTCGACGAAGAGAGATCTTGACCAAGCTCTTCGGGTAGTGCAGGAGTATACTCATACGATTGGAATGGAGTTCATGTGGGATAAGTGTGCGACGATTCAGCTTAAGACAGGACGCCATGCGGATCACGCCGAAGACGCGCAACTTGTAGATGGGAGCATCCTACGCCATCTGGATGCCGGAGAGACCTATACCTATCTGGGTGTTCCCCAGGGACACATCCGTGATAGTGTCGCAGTAAAAGGGTCTCTCCGCGACAAATATCAGCAGCGACTAAGACAAATCTGGAGTTCAGAGCTGTCTGGAAAGAACAAAGTTGCTGCTACAAATATGCTTGCCGTCCCACTACTCACTTACTCTTTTGGGGTAATAAAGTGGAACGTGAACGAGTTGCGCGAAATCGACGTGAAAACCCGCAAGATGATGACGCAATATCGCAGCCATCACCCTAAGGCGTCTGTCCAACGGCTTTACTTCCCACGATATCGGGGAGGAAGTGGACTCTTAAGTTTGGAGTGTTTACATAGACGGTTGGTCCTAAGTACCGCGTGCGAGGTAATCAGAAATGAGGATCCCCTGCTATGCATGGTGCGTAACCATGAAACGGTTGGGGTGGGGGCATTTCTTTTTAAAGCAGCACAAAGGGCATCGGATGAGCTCCAAATAGTTTTTGACAAGAGTCGGCGGCAGGAAAACTCCATTACAGATTTGACCAGCCAAAGACTTAAAACCACCTTAAAGAGTGCAGAGGTAGACTACTTAATGCGTCTACATATGGATAAGCCATTGCACAGTGCTTTCTTTAAAACCATTGAAACACTGGCTTATCCACAAAGTTAAGCTTTGAATTCCTAAGGTCTGGTGCATTAAAGTCGGAAACTGAGGGGTTCATCGTTGCTTGCCAAGATGGAGTCATCATCAACACTTTGGAACATCGAAGTCGCGTGATGGGTATACAAGTTCCTGACACAACTCTCCGCTTGCGGGCGGTATGCGGTCTCGGCTTATATCCATCGACACGGCGTTACGGATGCTGTATTACCACCTAAGGCACACTTACGGTGTTGATGATACTCCAGTGTTGCCATATGTCCCCTCTGATATTCCATCCGTAGTGAAGAATGATAGAACCAGAATTTACTGGAATTTCGCATTCCCCACTCTCCGGCTTGTAAACGCTAACAAGCCGGATACAGTACTTCTTGACAAGAATGATAAAATTATGTATGTCATTGAGTTCTCGGCACCCGCCGCGACAAACATCATTGTCCAGGAGGAAGAAAAGCGGACGAAATATCAGGATCTTCTCTTTGACCTTCGCCGAGTGTACCGGGGCTAGACAGTCAAGCTAGTGGTTTTGGTAATTGGAGCTCTCGGAGGTGCACGGCAAACACTGCTCTCAGCTCTCAAAACCTTGCCAGCCTGCCGTGACAAGGCAGAACACCTTGCTGGTGCAATACAGAAAGCGGTCATCCTCGGATCATTGCGTCTGCTCAGAGCACACTATGCGGAACACCGTTTCTACTAACCTCGCGGTTGGTGGGGAGTGTAGAACGGTGAATGGAACACCTGGCCTATCTGCACCCGTGTAAGTCGGAGCCGCGGGACCGCAGATAAGGTTAAACATAAAAAAAAAATTATAATAATAATAATAATAATAAAAATATTAATAATAATAATAATAAACGAAAAGCAAAGAATCTAACAAACAAATACAAAAATGAAAATAATAACACCAGCCAAGAAATACTCGATCTACTTAAGCAGCAACTAGCGGCTAAAGCAAAAAGACTTCGAAGTTTCAAAGAAAGTCACCAGCGAAGACAGGATAACAATCAATTTGAGGATAACGAGGGAAGATTTTACAGGCAACTGAATTCAACAAAAAATAACAACAAAGATGAAAAACCAGAAAAAGAAGACACAAAAAGCTATTGGAAAAATATATGGGCCGTTCCAAAACAACACAGGAAGAAAGCCAAGTGGATAACAAAAGAAAAAGAGAGGATGAAAAATAAAAGGAGAATGATTAACCATATGGTAACACTGGAAGAAGTCGAGAAGGTGATCAAAAGAAGCAAAAACTGGAAAGCTCCAGGCATTGATAACATACAAAACTTCTGGATTAAAAAATTTAAAAGCACACACAAGAAAATCATTGACGTCTTCACAGAGATACTGGAAAATAGAACTGAACTACCAGCGTTTATGACAAAAGGGATCACCTATCTTCTCACAAAAACTTCACCTACGAGCAAAAATACTAGTAAATACCGTCCCATTACATGTCTCCCAACATTGTACAAGCTACTGACAGGAGTAATAGCTGAAAAAATATATAAACACCTTACCGAAAACGAAATCCTAGCAACAGAACAAAAGGGATGTACAAAATCAGCAAAAGGATGCAAAGATCAACTAATAATCGATGCCATAATAACAGGTAACGCAAAGAAAGATACATAGATTACCAGAAAGCCTTTGACAGCGTACCACACACCTGGCTCCTGGAAGTACTTGAACTTTATAATTGACCCGCACATAGTAAAACTCCTAGAAAAAACAATGAGAATATGGAAAACAACATTAACAATCCCAATCAAAAACAAGCAACAAGTAATCGGAGACATACCTATATAATGCGGAATTTTCCAGGGCGACGCGCTGAGTCCTCTGTGGTTTTGTCTGTCTCTTAACCCACTCTCATCCACCCTAAAAGAACAAAATAAAGGTGTAAAGTTAGAAAATAACAGAACACTCACCCATCTCCTGTACATGGACGACCTCAAAACATATGCATCATCCGACCAAGACCTGGAAAAAAACATTCAGTTAATAAAAAGGTTCAGTGAAGACATTGGTATGACATTTGGCCTAGACAAATAACGCATCAATATCATGGAGAAAGGGAAATTGAGGAAGCATCAAGGAGTGGAAATGGGAGAGGAAGCTGGAGTTATAGAAGGAATGGAAAAAGACGAGTTGTATAAATATCTGGGATATCAGCAAGCACGTGGGATAGATCAGAAGCAAGCCAAAGAACACTTTAGAGGCAATCTCAGGCAAAGGCTCAAAATGATTATGAGGACGAAGCTGCGTGGAGGGAATATGGTGAAGGCGATTAACACATATGCAATTCCAATCCTAACCTATAGCTTCGGCATCATATCATGGACGCAAACAGAGCTAACCGAACTCAATCGCACAATACGAACAGTAGCCACCAAGCACAGGTTTCACCATCCAAGACGCTTTATGGAGAGATTTTACCTTCCCAGGGAGCAAAGAGGATGGGGAGTGTTAAACATTGAAGAACTACATCAGAAACAGATACAAAACTTAAGAAGCTACTTCCATAGAAAAGCGGAAGAGTCCGGACTATACAAAGTAGTAGTAAACAAAGATATCAAAATCACGCCCCTGAATCTACAAAGCAGACAGCTACCGGCAGAAGAACCCATAAATCATGTTGAAAAATGGTTTAGCAAAGAATTACATGGACGATACCCTGCATTAATCAAACAACAACACTTTAATGGGAAAGCGTCATTGGATTGGCTTAAGAAGGGACAACTTTTTCCAGAAACAGAAGGATTTGTCATGGCTATTCAGGATCAGGTAAACCCCACACGTAACTACCAAAAATACATAATGAAACAACGCATAGAAACAGACAAATGCCGAATGTGTGGAGAACAAACAGAGTCGATAGATCACATAGTGAGTGATTGCACAATACTAGCTCCTAATGAATACACAAAAAGACACGACAACGTAGGAAAAATCATATACCAAGAATTTCTCAAAAAAATGAAACCTGATTTGCCTCACACTCCATATTATAAACTAAAACCTGACCCTGTGAATGAAAATGAGAACTTCAAGCTATATTGGAACAGAAAAATAATTACAGATGTACACATACCACATAACAAACCAGATATGGTGCTTGTTAACAAACAAACAAAACAAACGTATATCATAGACATAGCAATCCCGCTCCCAACAAATGCCCCACGAAAACATCAAGAAAAAATAAACAAATACTTACCATTAGCAAATGAGATCAAAGACATGTGGAACCAAGATCGCGTCATCATTGTGCCAATAATCTTCGGAGCTACTGGGGAAGTACCGTCAGCAACAATTGAGGGCCTCAAAACCCTGGAACTAAAAGAAAATCTTTTTAGTCTAATGCAAAAAATCACTGTGATAGAAACTACTGGAATCGTACGTAAAGGTCTGAACTTACCTTAGAATACTTACCTAACCGTAGACCAAACTTCGAATCCTTTTACGCAAGTACCGGAGAGAAGTTGTAACCAGGAAACCCTGTTGAACCTGAAAATAATAATAATAATAATAATAATAATAATAATAATAATAATAATAATAATAATAATAATAATAATAATAATAATAATAATAATAATAATAATAATAATAATAATAATAATAATAATAATAATAATAATAATAATAATAATAATAATAATTATAATAATAATAATAATAATAATAAGAGTACGTACAGTCCTTAAATCAAAACTAAATAGTAAAAATCTTTTTAAAGCATTAAACACGTATGCATGCGCTGTTCTTACTTATTCGTTTGGAATTATTAACTGGACAAAGACAGAATTAGATGCTTTACAACGTAAAATGAGAACTATGCTGACAAAATCACGTATGCACCACCCTAGAAGCGCCCTGGAGAGAACCACTCTACATAGATCGAAAGGTGGAAGAGCTTTGGCAGACATAGGAGAAAGATTAGACCAGAAAATAGGAAACCTTAGAAAGTACTTTTTAACGAAAGCAACCCAGTCTGAAATTTATCGAGTCGTCTGTCAAATAGATAATGCAACCCCACTAAAGCTATCACAACACCAGCTACCAACAAATCACCAAACAAAGGATGAAGAAATTCAACACTGGAGAGAAAAACCGCTGCATGGAAGACACCTGAATGAGGTTACCCAAGAAAATGTCGACAAAAGTGCGTCGAACTACTGGCTAACTTCAGGACATATGTTTCTAGAAACAGAAGGATTTTTAATGGCAATACAAGATCAAGTTATTCCAACTCGAAAGTATTTAAAATTTATAGTGAAAGACTCTTCAATAACTGATGGAAAATGCAGGTATGGATGCCAATCACAAGAAACGATACAACATATTACGAGTGGTTGTCAAGTGTTTGCAGCGTCTGAATATAAAAACCGCCATGATTCGGCTGCAAAAATTCTGCATCAAGAGCTAGCACTTAAATACAACTTAATATCGAATGAAAAACAGCCGTATTACAACTACACGCCAGAAACTATCTTAGAAAATGACAGCCATAAGTTATCATGGGATCGCAGTGTGCTAACGGATCAGACTACTCCTCATAATCGACCGGATATTATTATGGTAGATAAGATAGCACGAAAAGTTACACTTATTGACATTGCCATCCCGAACTCTCACAACTTAAGCGAGAAGCATGCTGAGAAAATTGCAAAATACCGGGACTTAGAAATTCAAATAAAAAGACAATGGAACATGCAGAATGCCGAAACAATTCCAATTATTCTGTCAACCACCGGAATCATACCCAAAATACTGCTTACTAACCTGAAGGCACTTGAACTAAATAAAAACCTCTATATCCCCATACAGAAGTCGGTGCTGCTTGGAACTTCAAGAGTTGTTAGAAAATTTATGGGAGAACAACCAAAAATAGGACCCGAAAGGGCGCCCACCGAGCTCAATCCCTCTGATATCTAGATATCTGGGATGAGTAAATGTTCCCCTCAGAGGGAGTGCGAAATGACCAAGAGAGGTCAAAATCAAATAATAATAATAATAATAATAATAATAATAATAATAATAATAATAATAATAATAATAATAATAATAATAATAATAATAATAATAATAATAATAATAATAATAGTCCAGCTGCTGGAAGGAACGTAGAGCATAAAGAGAGAAAACTGTCCAAAGGAGACGATTCAAGTTATAAATGGGAGAAGGTAGTTAATCCGTCCGTCAGGAGATCATCGTTGGCAAGGACCCCACCACAAATGACAAGTGATAAAAAGTCCACACAGAGAGATATTGAGATCGATGATGAGTCAGATGGCGATCAACCAAGCCCGATACAGCAGCTGTATGAAGCGAAACAAGCAGTAGAAGATGAAAGCTCAGCTCTAAAGAAAAGGAAAAGAGAACTGGAAAAGGAAAAAAAATCCACTATGGAGATAACAGAATTAAGCGCTGATATAAAAGTAGTGGACAGACTCAACAAAAAAATGACGAAACTAAAAGATGAGATCAAGATTAGTACAAAGACTAAAACTGAAATTAAGTCAATTGCACGGGAACTTGCTAACGAAGTGGGGAACTTAAAGAGAGAAATAGACATTATGAAGACAAAGTATACTGATCTAAAAAGTGAAGTTAATAGACATAGAGAAACCGAAAAGGAAAAAACCGCAGTGACAAAAGTATCTGTGAGCGTACAAGCTGATGAAAGCGAAATTAGAGAAGAAGCTAAAAAATTAAAGGAAGATACCACACAGGAAATCGAGAACAGCATAACAGGGGATAAAAGCTGGGATAATCTAAGCAAGATAGTGGACTATAAGTGGCCAGAAAAGTGCTTCAAGACGGCTGAGATACAGGTTTGCGACATGATAAGGGAACCGTGCAATGATGTGGCATTACTGATTAGACCCAAAACCAATCTTGGGGACGGACCATTTGAAAATGACATAACGAAAATGTTCCCAGACAGTAAGGCACTTATCGGAGAAGGCCTTGAGGAGGGAAAAGTTGAATATATCAAAAGTTCTATGGAGACGTTCTTAAGTAATGGTAAAAAAGGAGGAGGTACAAGAGTTTTGTACATCCTTCCCTACGACTATGCTGATGGGATAGGTGAGCTCAAGGAGCTCTTTGAGGTCATCAGTAAGCTAAAAAGAGAAACAACAAATCAAAACACCAAAGAAATAAAAATTGTAGCCAAAGAGAACTTAGAAAAAGATTATCTAAGGAAATGTGTGGAGTTTGTATTCAGAGGGACTGGTACCAAAGTGTACCTACTTATAATAATAATAATAATAATAATATCTGCCAATAATAAACCAATACATGCAAAAAACCTGAAAACAACCATTTAAATGATAACAACAAATGAAAGTAAGGCTACGTGCGTCAATGGGCAAAAGCAAATCCGTTTTTAGATAAAAATAAAAGTTAAGTTAAGTTCCTATCTTTTCATTTTAATTTATTATTTTTATTTTTAATGTATATACGCCTAGATTCTGAGCTTAACATTTATTTTTATTTTTATTGTTATTTCAATGTTTAGTTTTATTTGCCTGCATAAACCCAACTTAAGTTTTTCCTTGCTAATTTTACAAAAAAGTTCTGATTTTTTTAAAATTCAATTGGACCTACTGGCCCTTAAATTGGCGAATCACTATTAGTGGGATTTAATTCTTTTTATTTCAAAATTTACACACCTGTCATAGTCGGAAATAAGTTTTACAATTTCCCTTTAATTCCTCTGCTTAAAACACTGCTTTCTGGCCAAACTAAAATTTTCTCTCCATTAAACAGTACACAGGTAACAGGTAATTAATTTTCTCAGTTTCAATGGTCGATTTTGATATTGAAAATTAACTTCTAGAACCACACTATGTTCATGTTCATAAATTTTAATGAAAATTAAGAATCAAGTATTTAATAACTTACAAAAAAATCAAATTATGTCTGAAATGCAGTTTGGCTTTGGATAAAATATCGACAGAGGACGTTGTTACAAAACACATTCACAAAGCGATCCAAAAAGGTGTCACAAATGGTATAAGAAAATGAAAAATTATTTTCTACTTTTGATTGGATTTAATAAAAGCTAGTTCTTTAAAAGTTTTTTTAATAAAAATTATTTTTTTAGAATTGTGACGTAAATAGCCCATTTTTAACCTGCCATATTGAAATTTTCAAATCTGATCAAAAATTCATATCCCCTTCCCAAAATAACCCTGTATGCCAATTTTGATTTAAATCGAACAAACTAAATCTTTCCCCTTCTCCACTTCCCTCGTTAGAGGAAAGTGTGCACCTAATAATACCATATTATTTTTTTATTTTATTTTATTTATTTTTCCCCCTCCACTGCCCTCGCTAGAGGACCAAATTTGAACACAATCGAATGTGGATAAGTCAGTTAAAATTGGTTAGCAAAACCACCTTAAATCTTAAATCTGCCATATTGAATTTTAAAAATCTGAGCAAAAATTCGTATTCCTTATCCCGATTTCAACCAAAATACCAATTTTGGTTGAAATCGGACAAACTTAGGTATTTTCCCCCCTCCCCTCCTCGAAGGGGGGAGGGGTGCCTAATAATGACATATTATTGTATTGTCACCAGAACTATAAATGAATGCCAAATTTGAAAGCAATCGGATATGTATAAGTTAGTTAAAATTGATTAGCAAAAGATGACCTAAAATTGTTCATCTTGAATCCGCCATATTGAATTTTCAAAATCTGATTAAAAATTTGTTATCTCCATCCTCAAGTACTGTACCCCCCTTCCATCCCCTTCGAGTAGGGGGAAGCTGTCAATTTCGTCACACTATATTCTTGTGTTTTCAAAGCAACTGTATAAGCATGCCAAATTTAAAGCCGAGCGGATGTCGGAAAGTTGATCAAAATTAAGTTGCAAGATTCCACCCGAACAAACATATCTAGTTCGTTACATACATATACCTATACATAGATACATCAGGCGATTTTGGCAAGCTTTCCTTGGTATACCATTTGGTTAACCAATTGGTACCTGTGGAAATCATTTATTGCAAGTTAAATAAAAGCTTGTATAAAGAAATCAGCTTGGGGCACTCGACCATCCCGCAGTAGCGCGTAAATATGCAGTACCTAATTCTTTGACATTTTCTTACGTATGTAGAGCAGCTTGGTGTTGGTATGATGTTGACCCTTAAAAATTTCAAAACCGGACCACGAGTTAACCACGCCACAGCATAGCATTCTAGACAGCAGCAATCTAATTTAAACTTGAGATTTTGGTACTAATTTTAGTGGCGTAGACAGCAATCGACTCTGGGGGGGGGTTTGATCATTTAATGAAAGTCAACTACCTACCTTTGGAACATTTTTAAAAATTAGGTAGATGCCGATTGCTTGATCTCTTGAACTGAAGGGTGGGGAGGGGGGCGGTTTAATTAGTGTTGAGTTAGTTTATACTAAACAAAAATACTTATTTTTAAAAGCAAGTCTCATCTAGTCTCATTTGCAAATTTTTTGCTAAAATTAACAAAAATTAAAAATTCTTTAAAAATTTTTATCTTTTAGGTTATTTGTAAAATATTTTTGAAAAAATAGATTGCCTTACACACCAACAAGGGGTGGGTTGCAATGGTACATATATATTTTTTGCCAAGTCATAAATGTGCCGCAGATGAAAATTTTAATATAAACTAAACTGAGGATGCCAATTATTACACGTTTTGAATGCTGGTGATGAAGACTCCGTGCACTGCAAGCAAAATTTTTAAAATTTAAGACATCACTCCAAACACACGTCACACACCGGAGTAAAAGGTCAAAAAATTGGTGGAGCTATAGCTCTCACTGAGGCAATTGATCCTCCTGGGAAGGGTTTTAACCCCCACCCCCCCCTCTCCTGGCTACGCCACTGGTAATTTGGTTGTTTTAACCTAACCTAGGACAGGAACTTTTTCTCTACCTACAAATTTCTTAAAGTAGTTCGCAAGATACAATGCTATAAAAAGAGATAGATAGAGCAGTGACTTACGCAGAAATTGTTCCTGGGGAGGGGGCGGCTTGAATACCCGAATAATCTTAGGTACCACTGTATGATATTTATAATTAATGCCTTCCCCTCGCCTACGTCAGTGAATAAGGGAAATTAAAATAGCTTCTATGAGCAACGCGGCAATATGTTTATACAAATATACATGCTGTTCAATTTTTTAGAAATCCTCAAAAATGTCGCTTTTTTATTCGAGTGGGACACATTTTCGCTATCTTGAAATTTTTTTAATACGCACTCCCTTCGAGAAGTAAACTTTACCCCTATATTTTGGATAAGGAAAGTGGGTAGAGTGATACCTGGTTTTCATGGTCTTTTAAATGTCTATATAACCATTTTTAAAGTTATTGATTTGTTTTTCAGATATTCACTTTCAAAATAAGCTCAAATATTACAGATAAATTTCACCCCTCGATGTAATGTAACCTAGTGTGCGGAAAAATGATCATTCAAGGGCGTCACGGCGGAGGCGCCAAGGGAAGCTATAGCGCTATCACTTTTTTGACCTTTTACTCCGGTTTGTACTTACCTGCGGCGCTATGACGTTTTTATTTGTTACAATTTTAGTTTCATTTTAAGCAATGTTATCAACATGTGTACTAAATGGCATTTTTTATTTTTCTTAAAATTTTCGGCTGCGGCGCATTTATGATATAATTTTGGCCAACACAACCCACTCCCTCTTGGCATCTTACAGAAGTTTTTGTTTTTTTTTCTAAATTTAGAGAGAGTATATAAATCTAAATAGAGAGGATACCTAACGGTAAATTTGCGACCCCGTTCAACTGACTTGAAAACCAAGTGGCGAAGCTATCGTTTTTTTTAGTTCTTGGCTTGGAAACTTGGTGCGCCACTTTCACTATCGATCTTGCTTATTTTTGTAGATCCAAAGCAGTGGCGGTGCACAGGAAAATCGTATTCTTGTAGACGAGTTCCGCGTTGGGAACTATCCATAATATCGATCGCTCGCGTTGCGCTGCAGACCACAGACCCGTGCCGGTACAGTCGCAGGTGGCGAATACAGAGGGAAGCGATCGACCTCCTTTCCGACGAAATTACGCACCAACTTCCTCAAAAATGTTGCCCTGCGCCGCCACTTTTTTTTTCTTTTATTTTAAATTTAACATTACTCTTTTGCAAGGTTTCGTCTTCGGCGGTCAAATTTAAAAAAGAATCATAATCAGCTGTTAGGTTTCTAAAAAAAATTTCTTTGTCTCTTCCGTTTGGAGAAGACTTCCCATGATGGGAATTGACACGATTACATCACAACCCGATTAGGAGAATAGAACCAGTTTCACATACCTTCTCACTCATTCTCTTAATCATTTAATTTTTAAACATTCAGAAATGACAGGGTTATTAATTGGTAAAGAAGCATTTTGGGTGGTTTGCTGCAAATGTTTGTTTTTTTTATAGCAAAATTGCTCTTTTACGCGCCGTTTTAATTTAAAATAAATATTACCCCTGTTCATCCTGGCGCATTCACTTAATAATAAAAAACTCGCTGTGAATCGCATTGGCTTGCTGGTCGGATATTACCATTACGTGTCCTCTCTATTTTGATTTACATACTCTCTGCTATAACATTATTAATTGTCGCAATTTTGTTCATTTTAAGCAATTTTTTTGTCAAACATATTTCAAACGCGTAAACATGTTTTTATACCTTCATCAGAAACATGATTTTAGTAACTGTCTACAGACAATTTAAGTTTTCTGCCCAAAATTAAAGAGACATAGCGGAAAATAGTAATATTGAAAAAATCTAATTATTCTTGCCTAAAAATTAAGCCATTTCGGCCAGTTTTCAACAAGTATTTAAGAAAAAATCATTTAAAAACATCGTCAAAATATCAAACTGTCAAAGATTAAAATGTCGCAACAATGAACGTCACCGAGTAAAAAGGCACATAGCTATAGAAACCATTGTTATTTCATTTACCAGCCGCCTTAATTTATAGTCTAAAGATGGTGTTTTGCGAGAAGTGCTCTTCGTCCGATATTTTTAAAAGTATTTTCCTGTTTTTCTTGAATTTTTTGAAAAGGTATTTAAAAAATAGTGTTCGTTTTTTTTATCGCGTTTTTAAATACCTCGCTGCGCTCGTTATTTAAGCCAAAGCTTGTAAAAAAAGCACTATTTTAGCCACTACTTGTGAAAACTAATATTTTTAGTGTAATTTTCTCAAATTTTTTGCCTTTGACGTATTTAAAGATTAATTTTGAAAAAATCTGTAAGTGAGACTAGATCTGGCAAATAATTCTACCTTGCTTTTCTAAACAAGTATTTTTTTTCGTTCTCACAGCCCAACACATTTTTAACCGCCTGCTTTTCCTCAATAACTTAGGTAGCTTGGTTTAAAAATTTGCTGATTTTTATTAAATGACAAAAATCCCAGAGCTGATTTCTGAATACGCCACTGCTTGACCCACTTTTCCTATTTAAATACAACATAGATTGTATTGGGATTTTTTCAAAATTTTAATCAGTTTTTAAGATAGTCCTTGTGCATCCATTTAAATGGAAAGCCGCCCCTTTATTAAAGGACTGACATAATTGCAATTCTTTAGACGTTTACTAAGTTAAAGACATAAACCGATAAACATATCAAACTTTTCTTAACCCCCTCCCGACGTGTTCAGATGTGTGACGGAAACGGCACACTATCGAATTTTGATTATTAGTCTTAATCAATCCTATATTTTTTCCGATATAAATAAAGATTGACTTTTTAAATCCAATCATAAAAGATTTTTGGATTGACGTCAACTTTCCATCGCGAGGTTATATGAAATAAACGCCTTAAGAGTAGAGATTCTTTTTTTTCTGTAAGTGACCTTAGCTAAGGAAGTGACGTTCAAAATGAGGTTTGGAGTCAAATAAACATCAGAATTGGCTGAACTTTGAATGCAAGGCATAGCACATTTTGTAAAAACTAAGACACGGTTCTGAGAATTTTTTTGATTTTTTGCCGAGTAAGCTAAAATTTCTTTCTAAGACCACCAATTCGAAGTATCCAAATATTTGAATCCGTGGCCTTATAAAGAAATTTTAGCAAAAAAGTACCCACTGAGTTTACAAAATGTGCCTTCCATTCAAAGTTTAGCCATTTCAGCCAAAAAGTATGGATATTACTAAATTCGACACTGACAGAGAAAAGAGAATCTCTTAAGCCACTTGAAACACTAAAAAAAAATTGTTAACTTTTTCTTTCGTTTTGTCAAGAATAGTAAAGTCATTTTGTATGAAAATAAAACTCAGTAATGTAGTTTTGTCTCCTCTCTATTTTATTAGTATTGGAAACATTATTATTTGGGAGCAGCGCATTCTCCAAGCCCTAATAAATGATTCAGATATACACTCCAGATTTACAAATCACCCTGAAATAACTCCGCTCGAATTTTTGATCCGGATTTAGCGGCCGATAAAACGCAATAATTATTTAGTTTGACATTTTCTAGTATTATCATGAATCGAAATACAAGACACGGTCACCATAGACTTTTATAGCGGTTTCCATTGGTAAAACTAGCCAGTGCCCAACTGAGGCGGTGCTGCTGTTCCATTGGAATGCACTTTTTCAGTTCTCGTGTTCCATTGAAAAACTGATAATTTTAGTTTTGCACTAAGTGCAACGTTTTCCCCCTTTATATTTTAAGTCAAAACCCACTAATCAACCTCAAAAAGAGGTTTTCAATTGTCCTAAGCTACTTTTATATGCATTGAGTTAAGTGTTTGAATTAAATGAGGGTTCTGGTTTGGGTGCAGTTTTTTTTATGATCCATTCAATCTGCCCGCAGACTGCACTGACGCAATTTTTTGACAGCACCAAACGAGTGTTAGTGCACTACGAGTAGAAACCCCTATAAATTATCACCATTTTGTCTCGCATCTTTTCCTTTCCAGTAGGCTGCTTATATATTAGTTGCCCTAAAGGTCATATTCATAGTCATTCCTTCGAGGAACAAGGCATCCTTAAGATGTTCTATGACCAAAACAGTATTCAATGTCGCCCAAAGTCGCTTTGAAGGAGCCTTAATGTCTCCTTCTGCCAAGGAATACGAATTCGAAGGACACCTTGAAGGTCGCCTTACCCTGCCAAAAATCCCGCATAAAATCTGGTAAATTATATGCACAAATGGTACAAGTTTTTTAGGCTTTTAAGGTTTTGTCAGGGATATTTCTTACCTTTTAAAAATCCATATAATTTTATGGTATATAATTGGAATCGGACTGGATATATTCTTTACTTTATAAAACTTGACATAAAGTTTATGAGGCCAATTTTCATAAGGATTTGCGGTACAAAATTTTACAGTATTTTATAATCGCAAAGTTTTTAAAGTACGACCCGCATAAGAAGGCATCCTCGTAGGGATACGAGGGGTATATTCAGGTTAATATAAAAGGAGATGGAGATCACCCAGTAAGGCAACATTCGCCTAATCCTTTCCGTGCGCCTTCCTAGGCTGGTCAAACTTTAATTATCTTTTTTAACAAGATTTTATGAATATGATTTTTAAAAGATTTTAGAAGGAAAGGGCAATAATGTTCCCATAAGTTTTTTTTCGTCTTAAATATTATGTTATATTATTTTTATGAAATTTTATCCAAAATTTATATGGAGAATTATAAATAATTTTTTATCAGGATTTGACACAAAAGTTTTCTCTGTATTTTATAATTTAGTAGTTTTTTGTTTTCCCTCTTTAAGAAAGTTATTGGGTTTTGATAAGCATGAATAAGAGATTTTATAAGAAAGCATCAATAATTTTTCCATGTAATTTTAAAAGTTTTTATTGTGACAAATATAAAAATTAAATAATTAAACAGAATTTTATAAATGATTAATAGGCAAATAAATATATGGAAAGTTTTATTTTACTATAAAGGAAAAGCTTTATTGTACCATAAAAAATTAACATGTAAGATTAGGACAAAGGATTCCTGTAACCACTGAAATTTCTTATCGAAGATCTTAAATTATTATAAAAATTCATAAAAAGTAACCAAATTAGACCTTAAAAAATTACAAAATATAATAATTTCCTTTATTATTAACGTGCATTAAAATTAAATCTATAAATGCTAAAATCTTATATTAACCCATTAATTTTAGCATCAAATTCCTCGTTCATCCCCATGAAGAAATATAGAAACTCGTAAAGTTATCATATATCATATATCCTTTAAAAAACTATAAACTGCCTTATAGAGAATCATAAACTGTTACAGCAATAAAAAACCATTTAATAGAGTTTTTTTTGTTTTCTTTTTATAAGTTTTTATAAGGAATTTTTGGCAGGGTATGCAAAGAAACCTCATTCAAGACGAGACTTTATTCTCTTTATAGATTTTTATTCTGTGGTTTTACTTTAAACTGGTTATTTGCAAAAGAATAACCTTTATATGCAACCAAGACGATAAAACAGAATAATTTGGGCAGTTTTAAGCGTGTTTTGGGTGCAATTTGTTCTTTAAATTTTACACATTGTGGTAATAAAAATTAGTAAACATGTGCCCAATTGCCAATAAAAAGAAGAAAATGTAGGTGTAATTAAAATACGGCCTATGCTATTTTTGTTTACTTTAAAAAAAATGTATAATCTTTAATATTATTACAGTATAAAGTTACAATTGGTTACTTGCAAAGATATTCAAGTTGTAAGTATCGGTTGTTTGTCTGAGCTCTCTGTATAATAATATCCTTAAGTTAAAAGGAAAATTTTCTGTCGGAATTCATTAAAAAGTTTTAAGAAAAATGTAATAAACGTAGAATGCAATGCAAGATGTGTAGGATTTAAGCTCACTTAAATAAGAAAATTATTTTTTTAAACATTTTAATGTTTAGACAACTTTGTCTGTGTTTAAGTGCGATATATTGTATAGTCCAATTTTTTGATGACCGCACTGACGTCATTTTTTGGGATCTCTATTTGATAAATATGTAAAAAAGAGTCATATCGTTGATTTTTTTCAACTGTTACTTCAAATTGACAATAACAAATTATTTGACATGCGAACTGTTGACAACAAAGAAATGACGTCAGTCCGGTCATCAAAAAATTGGACTATACTTAGGCGCCGGTGCCGTGGTCCAAAATTGCAAAAGAATATTAATGTTCTTGTCATTAAACATCGTAGAAATGTCCTTTGAAGTGACAGGAAACGTTTAGGCGAGGGCGCACCCAGTAATTTGTTCTGGGGCGGAGAAATAACAGTTAAAACATTTTTTCTTGCTACAATTTTTTTTAAATAATATATAATAAAAAAATTAGATAGATGGATAGATAGAAAAGTACGAAACGAAAAAAAAGAGAAAGAAATTAAACTTAAATTAACCTATTCATTAAATATAAATGAACTTAGTCGGAGCACATTTAGGGTAAATTGGCAAATTCTTTTAGCGTCTATTAGATAATTAATGTTATGCAGTGCGATTACAAATTGATTGAAAGATGAATTGAAAGTATTTCTGTATTACGTTGGAAAATTAAATGATATGGAGTAAAAGTAAAGTAAAATGACTGGGTGATATTTACGGTACATTTCTCGGTAAGTTTCTCTAAGATCGATGGAATAAGTAATAACTTTGTGACAAATTCTAAAAAAGCACTAGTTTATAATCCGAAGCTAACATATTATAGATAAATATGCATGTGGCAGGTTGCTTGGAAGATATTTTTTGTATCGTGTTTGATTTCAAAAACGCGGTAAAAGAGGCAAAATATTGATGTTGATAGAAACTCTTCATCTTTTCTTACGCAGTATTGCTTATAATTTTCGAGTAGGTAGTCTAGATTTGTTTTTGACTAAAAAAGTTCTGTTTAACTTTTTTAATTGGAACAACCAATTTCGTCAAACGCGCGTTTGACCTGTGAAACCCAGTTATATCGGTTATCACAATTTGCCCCCACAAAGCTAACAGCCTTTTATAGCAAATGGTTGGGTATCTGGATGCGTCCGTCGAAGAAATCTTTACTAAACAGTTCAGTGTTAGCTTGAACACAAGATAGAAAAGTTGCACGACCCCAAAGTCCATGATATCAAGATACCTTAGACTCTAAATTTACGCATTTACTAGCAGAATGCTTAGAAAAAGGGATTCATATATAATTTGAGTGTAGAAGAGCAGCTTGTTATTTTTGCATTAGCCATGATAGATCTAACCGAGCACGTTACTTCTCAACCGACTTTAAATACTTGTGTGTCGCTCATATCTCGAAAAAAAGTTAAACTTGAGAAAATAGTTCCTTAGTTTAGGTATTTTTTTACAATTTTAACTGGGTGACCGTTAAACGAGTAGATTTCCACAGCATAACTGTTTCTCTCAAAAAAATCATAATTTTAGTTTTACTTGTGTTTACCGTCGAACCTTTCATTCCTGTATACTCTTCCAGCAGGGTCATTTTGCAAGAAAGGTCTATCTCTCCACCAGTATTATGCAATCGTCTGCGAAAAGCAGAAGTAAAATGTCAATTATGCCACTTATGTTTATACCGACGCGATGCTCCTTTTTTGCGAAGAATTGATCGAAAACAAGACTCCCCCTGCAAGACGCCAAAGCTTTTTAAAAAATTAATTTTCAGATTTAATTTTGAATATAGCACAGTCATAGATCTTTTTGACTATTTTTATAAGTTGTAAAGAAAAGCCACTGCTAAATAATTTTTGCCATAAGATGTTATGTTGTATGCTGTCAAACGCGCATCGAAAATCTATGAATAGCGCAAAAGCCTTTCGACCTTTTAGCCTAAGTTGCAAATTTACAGCGGAGTGTAAAACTAAAATGTTGTTAAAAAAGCCATTTTGACACTCACGGTTATCTCCAGCGATATCAGACCACTTATTTAATCTATTAAGCAATAATAGAGTGAATAGTTTGACAACACAGTTCACTAGGGCAATAGCACGATAGTTGTTAGGATCGTGCAGGTTCCCAGAAAATTATCTATAATTCAGGGCCTACCACAACCCTTTTAAAAAAAAGAAAGGGGAGTGGGGCAGAAGAAGATTTTTTGTCAAAATCAAATGTGCTTTTTGTGTTTGAATTATATACTAATTCGGCATTATTTTTGAGACTAATGACTGGTACGCAAGCACAGTTGCCGCTGTGTATAAAAATGTTCTAAATTATGTTTATTAGAAACATATCAGTCTGGCCTTCTAGGCAGGTGGCATACACAAGCGCAGTATATGTAAAAATAACTTTGGAATTAATAGAGACCTTTTGCATCTGTAATTTTGATGCCTTTTTACTTTATCGCTTATTTCGGGCCTGCGCAGTTACGAGGTAATAACGGAATCCCTTACTAACCGATAAAGTTTGACGTTACCTGCGGGAAAATACCGTATCTCTTATAATTGACATGGTTGCCGATAGTAAAACGTTAAGTAGAAAGACATAAAATTTAAATTGATTTTTGAATGCAAATATATTATGTATTCTTTTTAATTAGAAAGATAAGTGACCATTTTTATTTAATCATTTTCTTTGGCCAGAATTTCGTAAAAAATGTAAAAAATTGATTTACACTGGCAACTATGACAAGTGATTCCTATTTGTTTATCGTAACCTCCCTTTTCTCTGTTGTGTTTTTCAGTTTTTAAAGATTAATAAAGGGGAGTTAACCCAACTTTTCATATTGATAATTTATAACCTAAGCACAATTTTATTCATAGTCATAATATTAAATACATTTATTAATAGAAGTGTTTACCCAAGTTTTCATAGTTATATTTTACAATTCATAAACACAGTGCATAATTTAAATTTGGTTAATTTTAACTTTATGCAGTATCAATATTTTTTATTTTAGGTGATATTAGAAAACAGAAATTTAGCAAGAAGGAAGAACACCTAACCTGTTCAGGTTAGGTAAAGAAAAACATTTTATTTGTTCTTCTTTTTTGTTAATTTAGTATGTCAATTTTCAAAATTTATCCTAATGCACTATGCTTATATACTCTTGGATAAACAGGTGCTGTTAAATTATGTATTACCACTAAAATTGTGCTTATACACTATGAATTAAACTTACGAATTATCAATATAAAAAGTTGGGTAAACTCACCTTAATAATAAAAATTCACCGTAAAAAAACAAAAGAATAAGATATTCTAAATAAAAAATATTATTGGACAAATTCTTTTTGTAATCTTTGTAATAATAAATACTGTATAATGTCGGCCATAAACAAATCAAAGGCGGCGTGCAAAAACTAAAAATGCTGTCTTAAAAATAACGTGACGTTAGGTACGTCACAATACGTTATTAGGGACTTATCGGTATATAGAATGGCATATCCTGACTTAAATTTAATTTGGCACTATTTTTGACAGTTCTGCACAAAGGTTAAACGTCAAAATAATGTTACCTTTCACAATTTTTGGCATTAACTTTAGTTATGTCAACTTTATATTTGGCACAATATGAGTATGTCTAGATGAAAACAAGATGTCAATAGTACTTGTTTATCTTCATGCAGAACTGTCAAAAATAGTGCTGAATTGATGAAAGTTAGGACTTGGACCGATAAGTCCCTATCAAGCGATAAAGTCACCTAATGGGGATTTTTTATACGAGGTGCAAAAGGTCTATTATAAAAGCAGCGTTATCCTATAATAGAGACTTATCGGTACATAAAGTCGGCATAGCCTGACTCGGTACTATTTCTGACAGTTCTACACGAAGGTTGAAAGGTTTCTGAAATTTTTGTCATAGAAACATGTCATCTAAACATGCTCATATTATGCCATTCTTAAAGTTGACAAATTAAAGTTAATGCCATCATTTATTAAAGGCAGGCACAAACATTATGAAAGTCGACATTATTTTGAAAGCAAAGATGGCATATTTAGACAGCAACAATGTCAGAATCTTTTTAAACTTCGTGCGGAATTGTCAAAATTAGCGCCGTCTTTACTAAAGTCAGGCTATGCCGACTTTATGTACCGATAAGTCCCCAATAAAGGCAATGGCACAAACTTTATTTCTAATCTTGTATTTTGGCATTTAGTTACGATTTTGTAATGTAAAGAACGAAAAATTTTTTTGTCCTTCATTCTGTTTCGTGTTTAATTATAACAAGATTACTGATCCAACTTTTGGGGTAAAAATAAAAAAATTTGAAATTCTCCTAAAAATAAAATATAAAATTCCTATAATAAATTAAATGCTTGGTATTAACCAAGTTCAATATAAAATTATATATGGCCAAATTGTTCGTGATCTGTACTCCCCAAGGAAATAATTTGATAAAAGTTTAACTATATTTTTATAATTTCTACTTCTACTTTGGTGTCAACACACTGTAGAGTTGTTAAAAATAAAATCATATTATTTCTATTTTTATGTTTCGGTATATAATCAGTGTCCTTAGTTACAATGTTGCAAATTTTAACGTCAAAATAGTGTCGACTAAGCCCATTCCAATTCGGCTTAAGCGTTCTGATAATTCCCCAATATTACGTTTTCTTAAAATTTTCAGTTAAAAATCGCCGCAGATATATATTTAAAAAATGATAGTTTTTTAAGCAATTTCTTTTTCTCCAAAGCTACGGATGTCAATATTCAGTTTGCGGAGATATTTTCGTTCACGGCGCCGGCGGCGCGGGTCGGATTTCGTCTCGAAGGCTAAGGCTTAAGATAACCTGCGGCACTATTTTAAGATAAGGTAGGGATCCGAATCCTGCTAATTGAAAGTTAACAACATATAACTATGAAATACTATAAGGGCCCAAAGATCGCAAAATCTGTAACCATTTCTCTGTTTATACGGACGTCTTAAAGCGATTTTATATAAGGACGGTTTGAAAATTTTGTCGTACAAACACCACTAAAACCGTTTTAATCACTAAATCGATTTCATTTTAAAGCGATTTACGAAAGTGGTTCATCGCTTAAAACTGATTTTTGGGGTCGATATAAACACTTTCAAAACTTTTAACCGAGCTTTCAAACTAAAAAAATTCTCACCCTGGTTTTACTGAAAATTTCTTTAAACTGAAATATTTAATGAAGCGATTTTCTTTAAAAATGTCCTTAAGAAAATCGGTTTTAGGTTGCGTATAAACGTAGCAGAAACGCTTATTTGACACTTAGTGTGTGTGGTAATTACTGCGTCTGCGCAATAGCTACACGTCATTCCGTTGTGGTAGTTAACCACTACCACTGCCGTAAGCTACGAATCCATTTCGTTGGGGTTGTGGTTATTTTTCTGGTTAATTTTAGAGTATTTTGGTGCAATTAATTTTTAAAATAATAAAATGTTACCATGTTCCAACATATAAAACATATTTTGTAAAATTAAGCCATTTTTTTTTTATTTTTTCGCATCTCTAAATTTTTTTAACAGTTTTTAATGTGTTCCAAAAACTCTGGTAAAATCGATGCGTGGTAGTGGTAGTTAAACACTACCACAGCGGCTGTCAAAGTTGCAAAATTTTAATCGTTCTAATATTTTCCTAATAACTTTGACAAACTAAGAAAAAAAAATAAAAAAATCAGAGTTGGCCTTGGACAAGGTCAAAGGCGAAAAATCTAATGCGCATGCCTGACGCAGCTTGCTCGCGCCAAGAAGAGCTTTTGGCTCTGCATTTTTTTAGCGTAACTCGATTAGGGGAGTTATGCGTTCAAAACAAAGCCAATAGGAACTTCGTTTTTGCCTTATTTATGCCATTTTTCGAATGAGGCCCGATTTTATGGTAGAAGCGATAATTATAACCAATCAGCTGTCTGCAATGGATTCGTGCGTTGCTGTGGTCGCAAGTTACGTTCATCTAAACGTACACAACCAGTCAAACATAGCATAAACAAGTCAAGAACGACTTTTGGCTTTATTTTGAACGCCTAAGGTATACCACAAAAAATTGGACTGTTTTCTTTTAACTGCCAATTTTTTATTTATTCTCGGATTTTAACGCAAAAAAAAGTTTTGCAAAGATAATCCCATGTAGCACAATCGCAAGTTTTTTGCGTAAAAACTGCGTGAGAAAAAAAACGTTAATTTTGAAAGTTGCGAGAAAGAAACGTTTATTTCATATATGAAAACAAGCTTAATAGGCCGCGGCGTTAATAACAACATTTTTACGTTATTTCTAGCAGTGAATTCTAAGCAGATTTTATCAACATCAAAATCGCATTAATTTTGCGCCTTTTCTACATGAATCTGACCTTTTTAAAACTTGAATTTCACAGTTTTTTTACTTAATTTCTACATTGTATATATGTGTAATTATCAAGGAACACAAATTGTATATTTAAAATAAAAATACCTAATTAAAATTTTGTAAAAAGTAAAAACTATACAAATTAACTTCACATAAACTTATACAATTTTATAGAATATAAGTATACCTACCTGGGAAATATTAAGAGATAATGTTTGACAGCAGATCACATTTAAAGGTTAAAAAAAATAAGTTAATAAATAAATTTAAAAAATTATAATTAAAAAGCAGGAAACAATTTTAATATATCTGTTACATGGTTACCATTTTTTTACTTAGTTGCATTTTTGGATTGTTTGTACCCTGGAAGAAGCATAGCAGGAAAAATCCAACGCAGCCTTGTCAAACTCCTAGTAACTGATTGTGAATGTCTCTAAGACATTCCGCAAAAAAAAACGTTTATTTCATATATTTTTCCACTTAATTCCTAAGTAGTTATGTATTTTAAACTGTTCAACAAAAAAAAAACAAACACAAAAAAATCGGCGCATAAACATATTTTAAATTTCCTTTTTTTTGATACTCAGTCTAATAATTTTACCTACTTACAGTTTTTAAGAAATTCTAAGATTTTTTTTTTGGAGGAGTCTCCTACCCCTCAAAAAATTATATAAAGTCCTGTCTCCATGCTCAGCTATGTCGAAGAATTTTAAATTGAAACAAATAAATTTAACAGACCACATGACATAGTACAAGTTTAATACTATACATACCTGTAATACTTCTAAGCTCTGAGCCAAATATGCAACTTTATTTTACCATCTATCATTTTTCTAATAGCTCTCTGGGAGGTTTGTCCTCTATCGGCTTAATGTTTGTTACTGTAAAAAAATTATATGTCAAAATTTTAAGAAGCCTATTATCTAGGTACACAAAGAAGCCAACGATCTAGGTACACAAAGCCAAAATGGCTTTTGCCAAACACAAATGTCTCGATTTTAGGACAATTATTTTTTAGCATATTTTACGTTGAACAGCCATTCATATAATCTATCTAATCTAAGTATAAACTAATAAATCACATATTGTCAAAACCGTATCTAAAAAAGGATCAAGGACCGCACTAATAAGATTACGAGTTTCCTCTTAAAATTTTGTAAAGATGAGGCTATCAAGTATGCAATAGCTACAATGGGCGATATCAAAAATGGCGATCGAAAAATAGGGACGCCATAAAGTTTTTCGGTATAAAAGAAATGGCAGTAAAGTAACCTTAGACTATAAACCATACTTTTATTTAGCACATTCACATACTATCACAAAAATCTCAACTCGACACGAAAGATCTCGTCAATAAGCAAAGTGGGCGACCGCATGTCAGAAAAAGTAGTGAGTTTTTATAATTTGTTTGCGCGTCTTTTTTGAATAAAAAAAAATAAGTGAAAGAAACGCGACAACAAAAAAAGTTAATAGATCTGAGAAATCTTTATCTAGTGTGGTTTTGGAACTTGTTTTCGACAACTTTTTAAGTGACAATTAGTAACGTGAAATTAATGAGACTAAAGAATATGTTAAATACACAGTACCTAAAAGCTTCCGCAAATATGATATTTTAATAGTTTAATGCCTCCTCGATGTTAACTTAATTTTAATGATGTAGTTATAAACAAATAAATATAACATGGTATGAGGTTATTTTCTAGTGAAAAAAAAACTTTATTGTTTTTGTTAACGTTAATTTTACTTTGATGTGATTTTTGTGCTATGTGGGATGAAATAGACCTTTTGCCAATATGTCAAAAAATTACTTTTAATTATCAAAAATTCAAAATGGCGGATGCCCAAAAATATTATGCATCCTAAAAAACCGTTGGTTTTTTTTTTTGAGACATTTTGTATATTTCTTTTTTCAATTACAAAAAAAGTCTATTTATTGTAATAAATAAAATAAACTTTAGATTTTTTTGTATACCAACTTCCTAAATAAAATAAAAACTGCTAATAATTTAAGCTAACCGAATTTCGTTATCTTTCCGCTAATTGTTTTCGCAAGAACACTACAGATCCTAAAAATAAGGCTTCTTTTTCTGAATGTCTAAAAATTACATTTTGTGACAATCCAAGATGGCGTATGTCTCACAATTTTGTGCATTATAACCACTTTGTATATTTTGTTAAAATCTATTAATAAATAAGAAAAATATTGGGATTCTAACGTAAGACTTTTTTGCATATTATAAAAGTTTTACGTTAATTTTTTATTTTATGCATAAAAGTTGTTATATTAAAATCCCAATGTTTTTCTTATTTCTTAATAGATTTTGGGTACTTTTTTGTCATAGAAAAAAAATATACAAAGTGTTTAAAAAAAAAGCCAAAATTGGAAAATGCAAGGGCACCCAGATAATAAACATGTTGTTTCATAGTGTTTTATAAGATTCCACGAGCCAAGCTGTCTTCCTTGTAAAATCTGATCAAAAAAATCTGTACTTGACCAGATTTGTCTAGGTTTTGTCAAGTTTATTTGACATGCCGTATAGAAAACATATAAAACCTGATAAAACATTATAAAATCTCGTCAAACTTTTCTAAAAGATTTGACGCGTTTTTTTGGCAGGGCAGGGTCATTATAGTATCTCATAGTTACGGAGTCGAAAGATTCCGGAAGCAAAAGCAACACTGCTTTACGAAGCTATTCTCTATCATTTGCACTTTGTAATCAGTCAGGTTTAATTCGAGTGTATGGTATATCAAGGGATACAAGCGCAAATTGCTGGGGGGAGAGCGAATAACGCCTGGATTATTCTTTTTACAAATAACAGAAAAGAGAAACAAAAACCTTAAAGACTCGACTGTGGCGACCGTCGCGACACTGTTTAATTTTAGACAATTTTTTATAAGAAGCATTGAAAACGTGTTAAAAATTTTCGCCTGCGGCGCATCTATATTTTTTAGAAAGAGCTTCCTCCATAAATTTTAAAAATTTTCGCTAGCAGCGCTATATAACAGCTATACCGATAATCCAAAACAATTTTCTATTAGCAGAGTTTAAAAGGTATCAAAAACGGTATTGTTACTTTTATAAGAAACCCTTGTTTTGTCTTCCACACACTGGGAAAAATATGTGGATTTTTTTACAATTGTATCCAATTTTCAAACAAATTGTTCTTGGATTTTCACTAAGAAAAATATATGTAAAAATTTTACACATCGTGCTTTGAATTTATTTGTTGTTAAATTTCAAACAAAATGTTTAGGTTAATTTTGAAACGATTTTTACACAATATTGTGTATTGATTTTTTATACAATTTTTAACTGGTTTGTGGATATTTTTACTACAATACAATTTAAAATACGAGATTTTTTTTATAATGTTTGATATTAATATACAAGTTGTAAAAATATTTTGCAATTTTTGTTGTAATTTTTTGTGAGTAAAAAATACACAATATTTTCTAACTTTCAACATTTTTGTTTTATTTAATCTAAAAATTTGTATATTAATATCATACGCGGTGTCATAATATTTTGCACAGTTTTTTGTAATATTTATCACAATATTTGCTTATATTGTATACTATAAACTTAAGGTTTTCTTCCAGTTGTGTAAAATTTTTACAGTTGCCTTGCTTTGCTTTGCTTTGGCCAAAAAGAGATTACATTGGTGCGAAGTTGATCCATGCGAATAATTTTTATTTTCGTCATTTTAGAGCTCTTTTAATATCCTTTGCTACCTAAAAAAATATAATGATATTAACCAAACACTAACTTTTGAAGCAAATGTTATATTAGTCTGAGATTCTTAGAAAACATACTTACTTTAACTCGCAAAATAAATCTATCCTCATTCTATGTTACTTGGGTTCCATCTAGCGTGTCCTTTGCTTACTTTATAGTGTAGGGGCATATGTCGATAATTTCTATCCCGTGTGATTTTTAATGACAGAGTTTTGTGACTATGTGGGATTGATCGCCCTTTAGTCATTCAATCAAGTGTTACTGGGTGTTTTGTTCGCATCCGTGTAGAAGAAGTTGATATGACGTCATCTTTCAAGATGGCAGCCAAAAGTCATAAAAGATACAACTTTTGCAACTGGAGCAGGATAATACGCGTTTCCATATAATTCGAGAGGGGGGATTCCAAAAAACTCACTTTCAAGTTTATCCGACTTTAAATGACCTTGAGAATCGCAAAAAACAAGATTTTTTCCATTTTCTCTTCGAAAAATCTTAATAATTCGAGATTTTGTCAGACCAACTTCAGATATACCTCAAACCATTAGGCATATATGCGAAATTTGATCCTTAGAGTTTGATGCAGTTTGAAGCTTCATAACTTTGAAAAATACCCCAGTAAAATTAACACATTGCAGAAATAACATACTAAAGGGCGCTATTTATCAACCATTAAAGCAAAAAGGACGAAATTTGGCTAGACAAAAAAGAAAAGTAAGTCTAACAATATTGTTAAAAAAAAGTTGGTTCAGCTATGACGCGTTTCAATATGGCGGCTGATATATCAAAATGGCGACCTATAACACTATTTTATTTTATCTAATTTCGTCAAAAAGAAAAAATGACAAGGTGGCAATCAATTATTGTTGAATTATCACCGCTTACTATGAAAAAAAAAGTTTAGTTGTTACAGGACCGTGATTGACTTTAAAAATACCATGTACAAGTGAAAAACCAGCTTTTTGTGATGTTTTTCCAATTTACCATTACGCAAATCTTTAAACGCCGGAGATAAAATTAACATCTTAGCCATAAAAAAACACTTCATTTTGATGACCTAAATGCCTGTCGTTTTTATTAAGTTTCGGAACTTCTACAGGGATGCGGTGACATATGAATGTGTGACTAATAAATAAACTAATAATAAACAAGTGTAGTCATGCCCTACGGGCATAATTATAATTTTTTGTGCTTTTTCGACCGCCATTTTAGAAGATGGCATCTAAAACCACTGGTCCAGTATATGGTAATATATATCTAATCTGTTTTAGGTTATTTAAATGACTTCGTTGGCTAGACAAGTGAGCAGAACAAACAAGGAGTTTTGTCGCTGCATTCGCCGCGTGTACATCGCTGTTATTGTCTGTACACTATTTAAGCCAAATCTCTTTCAGTTAAAGTATATTTTTAAAGTTTTAAAGTTAACAAACGTATTCACCATCAAAGTGGCTTGCTTTTGGTAGTTTACAATACACAAAAACTAGCAAAAATAGTGTAAATTTTGTATTGCAAAACATTGTGTTTTTCGTTTGTAAATATCATGGCCGGCGTTTGTTCTACATGCACCCGAGAGATCGGCGTTCGGATGGTTTCGGAAATATGCAGTGATTGTTCTAAACGTTCCCATCTCGCTTGCGGCAAAGCAGTTCGGGACCGGTATTCTCGTAACTAAATACGCTCGGCGTTTCGTACTCGCTGACCGTATGATAACGTAATATTCGCATACCACGTGACCAAAGTAACAAAAATGGTATTCACGTATATTGAACGCAAGGCGTCGACGAAGTGCGCTCAGCGCGTGGCGACCATTTGAGAAACACCTACCATTTGCCAGCTGTTTTGCCCTCCGCGCGTACGATTTTCCTACCCTACAACACTTTGTAGAGTGCTGCAGAAAATATAGTAGTTTTTTCAGTTTGCGTTTTTATTAATAATTAGAAAAATAAAAATATCTTATTAGTAGGTTGGGGACGGGTGACAAACATGTATACATCAACCTTACTATTTGATGCTCGATGTAAGAGAACTTTTTTTCTAAAAAATTGCAACAAAAACTTTTCTTATCAAAATCGACATCGAAATAATTGAGCATCCGTATAATACTAGAAATAGAAGCAATCAAAATTATGTAAAACCAAGGGTAAAAAAAGCCATTGGTCAGCGGTGCTTTTTGTATCTTTCATCGGATGTGTACCAAAAAATATCTGGTTTTGTTAGGCTCCTGCCCACATTAATTGTTTTCTTTCAAAAATAAACTAAAAGCTTTCATGAAATATGAAATTAGCAAACATGAAATAAATAGCTTAATATATAAAAAATAATTAGTAAACAATATAGGTAACTACCTTTACTTTTGTTTTCGTCTGTATTTTCTTTACTTTTTTGAAATATCACATTTTTCACATTAATTATCATTTTTATGTTTTTTTTTATCTTTTGTCATTTTATTTATTCATAAATATACTAAAAATTACTATTTTCTTTTCTTAATTCAACAGTTCCATGAAAACATATATTTTTCCACGCGCGAGGTTTCTCTTGTGGATGTATGAATTTTGTGTTTGTTGTTGAATTGGTTAGGTTATTTTTTGGTTAAAAAGTTTTATTTTCTGTTTCTTAAAATGTAGAATACGAATGTTCACTATAATTAAAAGGTATAACTTACTAGATATATAAGTAACTATCGTGAAACCATTTTAACCATAAATACTATATAATAAAGTATCAATATCAATATACGACCGTGCCGGAAACACCACTTTCCCTGACTGAGTGCCGGAATAAATTTAATTTTTTTGTAGGTATGCGGTTAAGTCTCAAGGTAAACATTTTTCCGCACACTGTGCGGGAACGTGCTACTAGTTTATATCACAGGGTCAAAGAGCTGGTTTAACTGAGCTAAACCAAACCATCAAGTAATTTTTTAAAGGATCAACATGCACTTGTGCAAGTCACCATTTGATTTACCCTTTCTAAACTACGGATCGAAATCGATCACGTAATGGCCTATTTCTTATACATAGAAAAAGAAAAGGAGCGACAAGACTAACAAGAAATTAAAATGCAAAATTCGATGATGCCAAGATGTGCTAAGCGAATTTTATTCTGTCTGCTCGCAGGGAGCGTTCGGCAGAGCGAATACGAAAAGTCGTCGGACAGCGTGCCGCTGAGCGCGCTGTTCGCTATTCGTTTCGCTTAGCGACTTCAAAACGTTACGTATTACGAGAATACCGGTCCTGCTGAACACTGCTGATAGCGAGCCGGTACAGCGCTTTACATGCGACTCATGTTTGAAAATTGTAGATTCGCGCGCTGTTCCCGTTTTAAACAGTCAAACCTTACTTTATGGTCAAACGAATGGATCTATGAACGATTTACAATTTCGTTCTATAATGGAACAATTTGCCATTTTAAACTCAAAGATTAAAACATATGCGAAAATGCAATTTCTACCCTTGAAACGAATTTTTCGAACCTCAACGTCAGAGCGAATAAAATTGAAAGCTCTAGCGACTCCAAAGACACACTAGTGAATGGCCTAATAGCCGAGGCCACCGATAGAACTAGGAAGCAGAGAAACCTAATTATTAGAGGTATTCCAGAAACCAAGGATGTTACTGAAGAAAGAATGGTTGCTAATAACTTCTTGTCAACTTTAGTTCCTAGCAGCAACCCTCAAACAATTCAGTTAAAACGTATTGGATAAAAAAAATGGATTTCCACTAGAGTAGAACATAAAATTCACAGTTCCGAAACTTAATAAAAACGACAGGAATATAGGTCATTTTTACCGAGGTATAGCATTAAGAGAGATTTAAAAAAAAGTTTTTATATATGGCTAAGATGGTAATTTCATCTCCGGCACTTAAAGTTTTTGGGTAGTGGTAAATTGGACAAAAACAACACAAAAAGCTGACTTTTGACTTGTACATGTTATTTTCAAGATCAATCAAGGTCATGCATCAACTAAACTTTTTTTCATGGTAAGCGGCGACAAATCAACAAGAATTGATGGCCACCTTGTCGTTTATGCGTTTTTACGAAATTGGATAAAATAAAATGTGGTTATAAGTCGCCAATTTGATATATCAGCCGCCGTATTAAAGCGTCATAGCTGAACCAATTTTTTTAACAATATTGTTAGACTTGACATTCTTATCTTTCTTACCAAATTTGGTCCTCTTCGCTTTAATAGTTGATGAATAGTAACATATGTTAATTTTACTGGGGTATTTTTCAAGGTCATGAAGCTTCAAACTGCATTAAACTCTAAGGATCGAATTTGGCATACATGCCTAATAGTTAAGAGTAGATTTGAAGTTAGACAAAACCTCGAATTATTAAGATTTTCTGAACAGAAAAAAGCAAAAAAAAGGAATCCTCGTTCTCGAATTATATGGAATCGAGTATAATCATGTCTCGGTTGCGAAAGTTGTATTTTTTATTATTTTTGGCCGCTATCTTGAAAGATGACGTCATATCAACCCGTTCTACACGGATGCGAACAAAACACCCGGTAACACTCGATTGTGCGACTAAAGAGCTATCAATTCCACATACTCATAAAACTCCTTTATTAAAAATCCCACGGACTTACACATGCCCCTTCACATTATGTTTGGTGCCTTAATGAGCAGAGGCAGGTAGGTATTTTGAAGAGAACATGTCCGAGAATATCGTCTAAAACTTAACAAAGTTAATAGTAAAATAATATTCAATCATCATTAAAAAAAAAACAATTAGTTAATTTTACAATTACTTTAAAAAAAAATTTAGTGGGAAAAATAAATCAATATTTTATTTGTTAAAGCAAACTTTACATTACCCTGAGATAATAAATAAATGAATCCATTTATTATTGGTCTAAGTTGCTCGGATTTCATCTCTCTTGTTACTTTGTTTGGTACCTTATGGGACAGAGGCAGGTATTTTTGAACTAAACATGTCCATAGGTGTTATCCGGTATTATCTAAAATTTAACAAATGCAATATGAAATCACCGGTATTAAACTTGAATTAGTTACCACTGATAAAAAGTATTTAATTAGGTACTATTAAAAATACTTACAATTGCTTTAAAAAAAAAACAAGAATATTTGGAGGGAAATGTAAAATCACAAAAATAAGTAAAAAAATGGATGGACAATGGACCAAATAGATTTTTTCTTGTTTTTACGCAATTAAGTACATACAATTGCCATTCAAAAATCTTCCCAAAAAGTGTAAAAAGATGTTGCTGTCGTACCTATACTTATCCAGAACTTTTAACATAAAAATTTCTAGAGAAGGCATTTTTCTTCCTTTGTATACCGAATGCGATATCTCGTTAAGTTGTACAACCTTTTCCCAAATTTCGGTCGGTCGTCGTTCGTTTGGTGCTCATTTTGCTTCATTGGTATACCGAATGCGATATCTCCTGGCGCTGCGCGGCAAGATTCCGTGCTTTTAAGAGGTTTTAACCTCATCATGAAACTGAAATATATTTTTTTGTTTCAGGATAAACCATTTACGCTAATGTAGCAGATTGGGACAAATGCTCAAAATGGATGAAACTAACGTGACAAACAGTGATTTTTTAAGCAACTTGACCGGCGGGGTTTACGATGACGAGAGTGCTCCAATATTTCCGGCAATAGTCCAGATCGTGCAAACAATCCTGTTTACAGTGGTCTGCCTGGTGGGTCTGGTGGGAAACACTTTGGTCATCTACGTGGTCGTCAGATTTTCCAAAATGCAAACCGTTACCAACATGTATATAGTCAATCTGGCCATAGCCGACGAATTCTTTTTGGTCGGCATCCCTTTTCTGATAACGACCATATTAAAACGACAGTGGATATTTGGATTTTGGGCTTGTAAATCGTACATGATAACGACGAGCATGAATCAGTTTACTAGCTCGATATTGCTATGTATTATGAGCGCAGATAGGTGAGTAACCTTTGCATGTAAAACGACCGACACACTATGCAGTGGTGTGGCCAGGGAGGAGCATTTTGGGGTTAAATCCCCCCAGATTATACAACCCAATCTACAATAAATTATCCGTTGCAGAGGCGTCACATCCGGGGCGCCCTTCCCCCACTTTTTGACCCTTTACTCCGGTTTGTGACGTGTGATTTGGTGTGGTGTGTTAAATTTCAAAAACTTTGCCTATGTTGCTATCACGTCATTTTAGTTTAATTTTAAGCAATTTTTATCATCAGCATAGCATTTAAAACGTGTAAGAAATGGAATTTTTAGTATAATTTTCTTCAAATTTTCATCTGCGGCGCATTTATGATAAAATTTTGGTAACCCACCCCTTCTTGACATCTAACCCAACAAAAAATTAAAATTTTTAAAGAATTTTTTGTTTTTTTTGCCAAATTTTACATTACACTAACTAATAATTATTACAATTTTGTTCAATTTCAAGCAATTTTTGTGTGAACAATATTTTTAAAAGCGTCAAAAATAGCATTTTCTCCAAATTTTTGCTTGCGGCGCATTTAAGGCTTAATTGAGACTACGCCAGAGAATCTGCTCTTGCCTTTCAAAATAATTATTTTTGTTTTGTACACACTAACCAAACAACTATTAAACCGCCCCCTCCCTTCAGTTCAAAAGCTTCCTCTGCCCACTTTTAGGGGACACGTGACGCCGCTACCTTTAAAAATTTGGTTGGTTAGATAGTTCATTTTTCTTCCCGCAACACGACTGCAGTATGAACATAAAGTAATATACCTACGGAACGCTTTTCGCAAGAATTCGCGCAGGAGCCTGCGATCCACTTTGCGCCTCTATTCTGTAGGTATATTATTTATGATGCTATTGCTTTGCACGGAATCGACTCTGGTTAAAAAAAGAACTTGAAAAAGCAGATAGTTAAATATTTGAATACCAAAATGTATATTGACAAAGAAATCGATTCATGCATTGCTAACGTGCTTCATAGCTTTTGGGCTCCTTAACAAAAATTTTTTGAATAATATATTGACCGCAAAAAGCAAATTCAAAAAAAATATTTAAAAATTTTAGGTCTCTTTGTATATCTATACAGAATTCATTCTTAAGTATTTTCTACGAGTGACCGCAAAAAGCTACTTTGCGCATCCCTTTGCTTAGGTAAAATAGCACGTTCTCATAAGTATGTGGAAAAAATTTACCCCAAGACTTTTCCGCACACTTTTTAGGTTTTCTAAAAATAAACACATAATATAGATAAAGTAAATTTTGCTTGTGGTTTCAAATAAAATTTTTAGGAGTTTGCACTCGAAGAAGAAATATTTTTTCCAAGTAGTACGCAAAGCTGTTTTTCGTAAATTAAGCAATTAAAGTTTATACGAACTCCGATGCACGTCGTTCATCTAAGTGCTTTCGGGCGCGGGAAAACGCAACTTTGCTTGGGAAACAACTATATCGGTATCTGACTGCTTTCGCATGTGAGAAAACGCAACTTTAGTCACCGTTAGCAGCAGCTATGACCAAAACCGAAAAGACCTGACTGCAAAAAAATTTTAACAAGAAATTGTTAAAGGTTTATTTTTTGATTACACTAAGCAACATGATTTTTTTTGGATTTTATTTAACCAAAAGTATCAGGGCACGTCTCCTACTTCGTAATACGCATTTGTTATATGTATATATATCTCATTCACACGAAATGATAGGATAATCAAATTTTGGTCCAAATCTTTAACAAGCCCCTTAACATTAAGCGATATATACGGATTTGTGTAAAGGACCCCTACTACCAAACTTAATTAACAAAACCGCACTTTTAACTAAGAAAACATTAACCTTGGTGACCGTGCTTAAGTATAACAATAAATATTATTTGTTAAAGAATCTAAAAAATTTCAAAAATGTCCTAGGTCCTAGTAAATTTTGATAAAATATATTCCAAATACAAGGTCGCTCATTGAGGGCCTCAATTCCCGATGTTGATACAAAAGGTTCCGATGAAAATTTGTACTAAATTTAATTCTTCTATCATTTCGCGTTTATTAGATCTTTAGTGTTGATTTTTTCTGTATAAGTTTGATGAAAATATATCTAAAATATTACTTTATAGGGAAAGGCATATTTGTATTAAAACGGTTAGCTCCATCGCTTTTTGGAGCTTGTTACTGATATATTTTGGGTGTGTTTCCAATTTTTTTGTTTGTCGAGAGTTTTGACACTATCTGCGAGAGACCTTGATTAACTACCAGATGTTAAAATGTTTCTGGGACTCCACCATAATTTCTTAAAATCTCATGAATTTTGTGTTTTACTTTCGGGTATAGGAGTTTCCTGCAGAAGTGGTTACATATCCCAAAAATTACTTAATGGTCCACTTAGTCTATGTGCCAAAGTTTTATTGCTTAATTATTTTTTGGAAGGCTGGACTTCTTATCCCCCGCACTATAAGAACATATCTCGGTATTTTTCCAAATGGTAATGTTTTTTCTATGGAAATCAAACTAATAAAAATGAGATTTTTTTTATCCATTCCAGAGATTTTTTGATAGCTTGTATCTCCTTAACCTGTTATTTTTTTGTTCAAAAATAAATGAAAAACCCCCTTTGATTCACTTTTAACCGAAATCGGGCTAAAATGGTACTTTAAAAAATAACTTGAAAACCAAAACAGGAAAGAGTTTCTATTAGTTGAAAGTATAAACAATAAAAATTTTACAAACTGTGAAGTCATTTTTATATTTTTTTTTTAGTTTTGGTGCAGTATAGAAGTAAACTTTAATTCCTGTGTTAAGGTCCACAGGAAAAAATACCGCTGGCGGGCTAAAATTTAATTTTTTAGAAAAATACAAAAAAACGCCATTTTTTCATTATCTTTAATCCTTCTGTCTCAAATTTTTTCTGTGTTATTTAGATTTTGGGGAATTGTAAAAACATTATATATATATTTATTCTCTTGAACTAATCGCATTTGAATTTGTATGAGAATGCTAATCTTGCTCTAACAAAGAGAAGAAGTTAAAAGAATAATTTTTGATTTTTTTCAAAAAAACTACATTTTTCCACTACCCTGTCAGAAAATGACATTTTCGACCCGCTAACGAGGAAGGAAAATGACACACCTGCCTGGAAAGTTGCTACTTTACCTCTCTATGAGGTTTTGTTTAGTTTAACTTCCTCTAACAGGCTGATCTAATGATTTGTGTAAAAATACTGCTTACAAAGTTTTTTATCAAAAAACTCAAGAGCACTGACAAAAGAAAAAATAAGATGCATTCCTCTGAACTAAAGTGCTACCTTCCTTGGATTTTTAATGCCCTCCTTCGCTGAACAATAAACAATCCGCGGGGGAAGGGGAAATGGCACTTTCCTCCCTTTCCATTTAAGATACCCACCCTGTAGTTTAATTTTTCTTTTTATAGATATATTGCCGTTTGCCATCCGATATCGTCACCAAGGTGGCGGACGCCCTTCATATCAAAAATCGTAGCTATGTTGGCCTGGTGTTGTAGCATCATCCTTATGATACCCATTATTGAACACGCCAAAGAAGTTCCAACCTTAGAGGATAACAGCACAAAATCTTGCGTACTAACATGGAACGACGATGCGACTTATGTCAATTCGACATTAGAGGCGAGAGAAGGGCCAATAGACGCAACGGTTTTTACTTTGTATACGTTTATATTTAGCTTCGCCATGCCCCTTAGTCTTATCCTATTTTTCTATTGCGAAGTGATCAAAAAATTGAAAACCGTTGGACCTAAGCACAAATCGAAAGAGAAAAAAAGATCGCATCGAAAAGTAACAAATTTAGTGCTTACAGTTATAACTGTGTACGTAATTTGCTGGCTACCTTATTGGATAACGCAATTAGCGATTATTAGTAATCCGACTATGGATAGCACGTAAGTAATATTTTTTTTGTATCTTCATCAGAAACACGAGTTTACTCAGTTTCCTCCAGAAAACCAAAATAGAGCTTTTTGGTTATCGATGCAAAACATTTTTATGTTGTTAAGGGGCGCAAAATATTATGTTTTGGCACACAAATAATGACAAGAAGTTAAATGTGCTATAGTGTTTTTGTATGTTTTGTCCGTTTCTTGAATTCTTTGATGAATGCATTAAAAAAAATAGTGTTGCCAACTCGCAGCTAAGTGATTTTTTTAGTCGCGTTTTTAAATCACTCTCTGCGCTGGTCTTTAAAAACACGCTCTATTTAAGCCACTATCTATAGCATTTGTTACTATTGTTCTCTTTTTCTAAATACATTCGGCTGAGAGAGATCCAGAAAATTGCCTGCCAGACCCGCCTGTACACCGTTCGACCCCGTATATCTGTCAACAATAACTATATCAAGGAGATAGTTACATTTTCATGGGGGTTCGCCGTAGATCAGTGAACAGTGTCTTAGCCTGCAGAACAGAGATCGCAGGATCAGATCTAGGCAAGTACACATTGCTTCACACAACACCGAATGCGACTCCAGAGGACGACGGCGGCGGGCAGACCCACTTCTCAGCAGCTTCGCAGTTGACGTTGTGCATAGAATAACAACAAACGAGGTAGAAGTAGGCGGCACGGTTGACACTGCAGCAAAATATTTTGCGGGACTCAAAGGTGGATGACCGAGGACCCCACCAAATTGGGTATAGGAGACTAGCCAGTGACCCAAAAAGAACGACCTGAACTTCTCCGAGATCGGGACTCAAGGGACACGGCTGGACTCCGACAAATTTGGTAGCGGGAGTCGACAGAGGGTTACTTGGAAAGGGGCGGTAGCACCTTCGTGTAGCAGGACCACTCCAAGGAATGCATCTTGAAGACTCCGACGACGGCGGGCGACCTCCACCAGCGAAACCGGGACCTCTATTTTCGGGTCAACCTATATGACGGCGGGCTGCTGGGGAGAAAAGTCTACCGTCAACCAAGTTCTGTTGGGACGGTAGCGATGCTAGATAGATGCAAGTCTAACATGTAGCAGGACCACCCTTTGGACGGCTGTAAAGCCGTCGATCCACTGTCTAAAGATCCCTGCCCTCCACAAAGAGGTGTCAGGCAAAAATTAAGTCCTCCTTAAAAGGGTCCATTATGCACCTAATTGCCAGGCTACAGCCGCCCATCTACTACTACAACTACTAATACTACATTCATGGGCAGAGGGGTGCAGGGGGAGCATATCTTGGTAAGCCTGATCTCTCTCAGACCGTTGCAATTAAAAGAAGAAAACAATAGTAACTATAGTAAGCTCACAAAAAATTGCTATTTGTTGTAGAAACTACTATTTTTTTACGTTTATACTGGAAACAAAATGTTAAATTTTAATAGAGTAGGATTTCCATAAATCCAAATGCCCACGGTGCAGGAAGTCGCGTTTTTTTGACGCAAAACCTGACATCGTGTGACTTTAAGTATTTTCTGTTTAGAATTGGTCCTATATGAGATTATTTTGATAAATATTTTGACAGCATTTCTAAAACAATGGCAATATAAATAATCTTGTAAAGTTATCTTTGATTTTAGTCAAAAGAAGAATCCCTATAATTTTACAAAATTTTAGGGGTTAATTATGTTCACAACTAAAGTGCCAAACCAACATCCCAGGCAGTGAACAGGCAAACATTCGGTGTCCTAGGCTAGTTCTAAAATTTCATAACATAACTGGGTTGCAGTACGGTACCTACTGGTTCAACCAGAATCAGGACCATTTGTAAATCGAAAAATCCTTCACACGGTGCAACTTGATAATCGATCGAGCGGTGATGCACGAGTAACCTGTTTTATTTTCATACGATTATTTCACTAGATTATTTACCTCATACATGATAAAAGCAGCTCGATTTTCACCTGATTATTGAGTGAAAATTTGCCGCTCAAGTGAGAGTCTCCCTTGTCAAAACTGAAAATTTCCCTTGTCAAAACTGAAAATCTCCCTTGTCAAAACTGATAATTGCCCTTTTCCAAACTCAAAATCACACGTCTGAACCAACAGGTTTTTATTGTCGATGTGTCGTTTGATCATATAAAAATACTGAACATTGACATTTTGATTCTTTGTTGTGTTGTTCGTTTTTTAATTTGGTAAATAATCTTCAAAATTTATTTCCGAATGGTGAAATAATTAGAAAATCATTCTTAGATTTTTTTACCATACGGAAACCGCTCACGGGCTCGGGTTTCCACCGAAAAAAATCTTTCGCGTGATTTTCGATAATTTCCCCATGCCTTAATAAATTACTACTGAGTATTTTTAACTGTAAAACGTCATAGCAATGGCCTGATTATCACTACTGACAAAACTCGTCGACAAAACTATGATAGACCCTTCACAAAGGTCATTAAGGGTGAATTTGAATAAAAAATGCGCTTTTTTCAATTACTTAATCTAAAAAACTGTTAATCAAATTTGTATCAAATTTTGTACGGTGAAAATTTAAAGCATTATGCCGGAACCCTTTCACATATTTTGCATAATTTTAAGTATTTTACATAATTTTTCATATCATAAAAATGTTTAATTCATGGTATAAATTATCGATTATTTTAAAAAACTAAATAAAAACAAGATATATATATATATATATATATATATTTGAAAAACCAGGCGAATGGTCTGTGGGGGATACCCGAAGCCCCCGCTGTGCAAAATTTTATCTGTTTAATTAAACGAACTGTTTTTAGGATTCAAATTGGAAATTTTCGCTAATGAAATTTTGACAAAGTCACTCCACTGATGTCTCGTGATTTTACTGTCAAAATTTAATTCGCAAAAAGCATCCAACTTTCATACCAGACCAAAATTTTTCCTCCAGAGTTTTCTTTCTTTTCACATTATTGAAATGAAAAAGGTTTCAGCTTTTTTGAACAATTATTTTTATTTAAACTTTTACATCAAGTGCCGACGTTTCAATCCTAATCCAAATCATCTTCAGGGCAAGATGCTTCGGATTAGGATCAAAACGCCAGCACTTCATGTAAAAGTTTAAATAAAAATAATTGTCCAAAAGAGCTGAAACCTTTTTCATTTCAATTGAATCCAGTGGACGAAACCATAACAGCATTTTCATATTATCGTCGCGATTCTTCAAAAACCCTTAGAAAATCTCGCCCTTCGCTCTAACGATTATTAAACACAAGTTTACACTAACTGCTTTTTTGTCAAGACTTACCTATTTGCTAATATTCCTTAAAATTTAGTTTCGTAGTACTATTTCAGTATATAAAAAATATGTCAATTTTAATTTTTGTATAGGAGGTTTTTGTGAGAATCCCTTTCTTTTATTTAAAAATGTATTTTATTAAGCTTATTTTTTTGTGTAAACAAACCCTTAAAACTTTAAAACCATAGATAGTCATGGAATATTTCGCTGACATTGTTCAAAAAAGTCACACAAATTCTGTCTTTCCTTTTACATTTTCAACAGTTTTTGACGTTTATTGAAAAGCGTAGTAGCAACTTAGCTCCGCAGTTAAACTAGTCCTGCAGAATATCTTTAAAATATTTAATTTACAATATGTTCTTTAAAAAAATGACGCAGACCAATATACGAGAATTCGTCACGACTTGGGAATGGGAATCCCGTCTTTTTCTGCTGCCAACATAAAAATTTAGTTTTCAACACATTATCTGTCCAAAATTTCCCACCCCCATCAAAAACTAATCAACTAATTCACGGATGCCATAGAAATTTTCTACCAAATTTGCTTACTTTGTGGTGTTATAGACAAACAGACAGGCGCAGGCGTATGCCATAAAACAAATTATTTAGGTTTTTTTTTTAGTTTAAATCCTTTTGAAAATAACTTCCCTAGCCTACTAGTAATTCCAAGTTAAAAGTGACTTTTTAACAGAAGCTTCTGCGAGATTTTCTGTTATAACATGAATTATTGATAGAAATTTGTATTACTGTAACTCGAAAACCACACATCAAGCAGAAGTCATAACTTGTGTCTGATATTTTCAATACATCTAAGATACTTGCACATGTTGCAAGATTTTTTTGGAACAACCTATATATTTCTTTTCTCGTTTATAAAGATACTTATGAAGAACAATGCTACGAACTTAAACTGCATTATTTTAATCGCTTTTTAAAATTGGTGGCTTCCTTTCTTTACACCAACGCTCTTAGTTTATATTTTATCCACTGGCTTAAAAAAAAACTACTGCTTTGACTTGCAACAGGTAGGGTAATCATACGTTTCAATTTTTAGGTTTTACATCACTCTCCATCTTTTAGTATCATGCCTCAGTTACTCC
Source organism: Oxystoma pomonae (assembly GCA_963921995.1). Classification (NCBI taxonomy): domain Eukaryota; kingdom Metazoa; phylum Arthropoda; class Insecta; order Coleoptera; family Brentidae; genus Oxystoma; species Oxystoma pomonae. The sequence goes on along the minus strand of OY998164.1, from coordinate 72,317,037 downwards.
AACTCGGCGGTAAATCCGATACTGTACGCTTTCCTCAGTGACAATTTCAAAAAGAGCTTTCTCAAGGCATGTACGTGCGCCGCCAATAAAGATGTCAATGCCACTTTGCACTTGGAAAACAGCGTATTTCCTAAAAAAACAAAACAATCTGATAAAGGTGGGTATAATGGTATGGTCATGATAAAGCCTAAAATATTTTTATTAAACGCCTCTTTAAATACTTTTATGGTACTGCTATGATGAAGCCTTAAATATTTTTGGTCAATAACTCTTAAAATATTTTTAGGTGTGCTAAAATACTTTACCTACTCGCGTGCGTGAAAGTGCACTATCCAAGCCTATTTTTGGTGTGGAAAGTTGTACTTTACCGATTAATGTGTGGTAAATTTACTTTACCGCATAATGTGCGTTTGCCGTAAAGTAAAACTACGCAAAAAACTAATTTAATTTTTTTTAAGTGTTGTAGCAGATAGGTACTCTAGTGAGATGGTAGTTACTCTAGTGGATAATTGTCAAATTTTAAGAGTTGGTGGGTTGGTGACCTGCTTTTTATTGTTTTGATTGTTTCCTTGGGAACATAGTAAATAAGGCTACCGCCGTATGACAATTTTTCACAGTTTGAAACATTTTCCTGCCGAGATGGATTTGTCATTATCAGACGAGGAAATTCCTTCTCGATGCAGCCAACGATACAAGTGACCAACTGATCCCTTCCAAATCAAAATCGCGGTATGAAAAGGAATATTCTGTATTTGAAGAAAAGTGTAAAGCCAGTTTCAAGGAAGAGGTATTTATGGCGTACTTAAACCAATTGTCCAAGAGATTTTCACCATCCTCCCTTTGGTCTAAATATTCGATGATAAAGGCAATTTTCAAAATTCGAAAGAACATCGATTTGGCAAAATTTTATAAACTAACTTTTTATTTAAAAAGAATAAACGACGGCTACAAACCAAAAAAATCCAAAACCTTAGAAAAACCTGACATTGACAAATTTATTTTGGAAGCGCCAGACCATATTTATTTAATGACGAAAGTAGCCACGGTATTTGGAATTGCGGGTGCTTGACGACGGGAAGAACTTACAAATATTCTTCTCAAAGACATTGAAGAAAAGGATGATGTACTTATAATAACGATTCCCGATACAAATCCGAAAGTTTCCAGGGAATTTGTTGTTGTAGATGCTAACAAAGAAACCAGATACATTAACCTCTACAGAAAATATAAGACACTGCGCCCTTTTTGTGCTTTACAAGAATGAAAAGTGCACGAAGCAATGTGTGGGTATCAACACCATTGGAAAGATGCCCGCGAATATTGCGACCTATCTAAGACTTCCAAATCCTGAGCTGTTTACAGAGCATTGCTTTAGGAAGTCTTCAGAAACCTTGTTGGCTAACTCCGGCACCAACATTACCAATATTTAACGGCACGGTGGGTGGAAATCCTCTAAAGTAGCTGAATCCTACATAGAGGATTCCCTCGAAAACAAAAGAAAGATAGCCAATAATATCTTTCAAAATTCTTCAACGCCCACGAATGTACCATCAACTGCGCAAAAATTGGAGGATTTTGCTTCCTTCGAACCATTCACTGTTCCTGATGCTGGTATTAGTGGTATCAGTACGCAAATGAAGTCAAGGACAGAAACAGCTGTAATATCTAAAACTACTAACCGCACACTATGCGGTAAAGTAAAATTATACACAATTACTAAATTTTATCACTCTTTTAAACCCATAAAAACAGGCATGTGATATATATGATATTTTTTTTATGTAGGAAAATCGGTGCACGTTAGAACGAAGTAGGTGATGGATAGAAATTCATTTACTAAATATATCAGAATGAAAATTTTTAGAAAACATTTCCATTCACACCGCAAATTTGTAAAATTATTCAAAATTTGCTATAGTTTTGGTTTTAAAAATTTACGATGATTGTTTTGAAAATTTTGGTGCTCATAGGTAAAATTATGTTCATAACGCTGCGTAAAGTGACTTTACCACCCTTGACGGCTTGCCCGAACTCCGCTCCGCGTCGTTTGGTCAACTGCCGTCGCGTGCGGTAAAGTACCACTTTCCGCACTTGTTAGGTAAATAACTATTATAGTGAGACACGTTTTCTGGTAATTTTAAAAAATGTAAAAAACTTTGACTATAATAAATTCATAGTACCTTATGTCCTACACACTATACGCTTTAAACAATTACAGTTTTTGCCTTTTTTAGACAAACATGGTAAAACAAAAATTATATGCCCGACACCACTCAAGATAACAGGTACATGATAAAACAGGAAATTCAAAATTTTTATCAAAAAATGGCGAATTATCTTAATCTTTCTCTAAAATTCTTCTAAACATCTTTAAAATTTTTTTATTTTACAGAGAAAAAATACTTTTTGGCAGTACCTTCTTTAAACGCTAAAAAATTAGTGAAAACCTATAGAAAGTGAGTTTTTTATTCTACGAGTCCACACTTTGGAACGAAAATATTTGGAATAATATGTGATTAAAATTATGGCATGAAAATTTAAAACTTTACAAAAAACTCCCATAAACCAAAACGTTATTAACTAGTGCAGAGAGTGCCACTTTTTCGCACGCGATTGCAGATGGCCGAAAGACGCGTTAATGGAGTTCGACCAGCAATTAAGTGCGGAAAAGTCACTTTACGGGCAAGTAAGGTACAATATTTTTTCTACTCGCTTGACTTAAGCATTCATTTAACTCAACAAAAGGAATTTTAAAAATGTTACTCTTTATTTATAGTGAATAAAATGTTTACCTTACACAAAAAAGAACATTTTTAAATATAGCAATATATAATAATAATAATAATAATACATTTATTTGCATTTCGTAAATGTAGTTCACATAGACTTTTGGTTATACAGGATTCCCAAGATTTTCCTTAGGGATAGGATTTCAATAAATCAAACAGAAATGGCATAGAAAGTTCTGCGCGCACAAAAGAAACAGGTATATTGAGCAATGGTGCCAGTTTGTTATTATCTCCGGACTGCTTTCATGAGAAAAAATTGTCGCCACTCTTTCATTGTGAGCATAAATCATAGTTGCAATAATAACCGTTGACAAGATGTCTTCAAATTACGCTAAATGGCGGCCACGCCATGAGATAATCGAGGAAAAACTGGGATTCACAGGCATTGCATTTTTATTTCCTTTCGAGTCGCCTCAGTTTCGTAAATTATGTGTTTTTAAAATGCCGTACACTCGAGAAGAAAAGATTTTTATTATTAAAAACTACATAAAAAGTGACAGTGCGGACGAGGTCATTGGGCTTTTTGTTTTTGCGTTTCCAGATCGACCGGTTCCTGTGGCTCAAACTGTGTACAATATTTATCATCGTTTTGAAAGGTACGGGTGCATAAATGGTTGTAGAAAGTGTTATCACGACGGCGAAATACCAGAGCATCCCGTTCTTCCACACAGGGTGGAACGAGATGAAATGGTATGCGCTTACGTTGAGGCACATGAGCCATGTTCGACGAAACCGATTGCGGAGGCACTGGATATTCCCACCAGTACTTGCCAATGGATCCTAAAAAAATACGGCTACAAGTCGTTTAAGATTGGGAAGTCGCAGGAATTGCAACCAGGTAATTATTTTCGCCGGTTAGAATATTGTGAGGTTATGAGGGATAAATGTGACAGGAACGAAAATTTCCTATCAAATGTTTTCTTTAGTGACGAGAAGACATTTGAACTTCAGAGCTCTCAGAATCCACAAAATAGCCGCTATTGGTCCCGCGAAAATAAACATCTGCACGCAAGTGTTAGAACGCAACATCCTCAAAAATTAAATGTTTGGAGCGGTATTGTCGGGGATCACATTATTGGACCCTTTTTCATTGAAGGGAATTTGAATAGCCAAAAATATGTTGACGTTCTCCAACACCAGGTTTTACTACGGTTGAGGGAACTCAACATAAATTTGGACGAATTTTGGTTTCAGCAAGATGGCTGTTCATCCCACAATTCACGCCAGGCTACAAATTACCTTCGTCAGGTATTTGGTGATAGAATTATTTCTACGTATGGAAATATCCGATGGCCTCCGCGATCACCAGATCTTGCGCCAAATGACTTTTGCCTATGGGGTTGTTGGCACGACAAAATTTTCCAACACCCTCACTTACGGCCTACGACTTGGCTGCTACGCGCCAAGAGTTTTACAATAGATTGGGATATTGTGAGGCTTAAGAAGTGGACAGATTTGAACATATAATCTAATTAAAAATAAGATGTTTTCAGGTCCAAATCACAGCTTTTTCTTGCTTAAAGGAGGCGGCAGGGTCCATTATTTACGATACTGAGCGATAAACTCGTGAAGTTGTTAACATTAGAAAGAAATATCTTCGCTTTTAATTAAATTTCTTTCCATTCTGTTCTACTAGTGACATCTATCCGGAAACATACAGCTAGCACTAGCAGCCAAAGAAATCAATAAATGGCGCTGTTTTTCCTGCAGAGCTTTTTGCTTGCGATATTATTGATTTTAAATAAAGCTGGCCCTACACTACATTTGATATTTTCGAGGTGTTTTATGACATGATCTCGAAACATGTAGCAAACCAATTCTTCAAAACTAGCGGGAGGGTAAAAGTAAAAAATAAGGGGCTGCCAATATTTGTAACAGCCAAAAAGGGGTGAAAAGAACGTTTTTTTACGAAAAACTTGAGCTCTGCCACTTTTTGGTTTCGAGTGAAAAGATAAGGGGCGCCGCAGGCAAAAATTTTTCAATTAAATTAGCCGGCAAAAACAAAGCACGAAATAAAAATGGCGCCGCTTTTTTTTCAAAAATTACGTAATTTCGGGAACGTAAAGAAATAGGTTTAAAGAGTATAATTTTTAAGAAAAAAATATCAATTTTCTCGCCCTCCTTCACTGGGACTACAGGGGCCGTGAACAAATTACGTAATGGTCATAGGGGGGAGGGGGGTTACAAAACCTTACGTAGGGGGGAGGGGGGTTTTCGACAGCGTTTGCATTTGTGTGAAACTAAGAAAATTTGGAATGAAAATAAGTGAAAAGTTTTTTTTGGGAGGGGGTAGTGGTCTACCACTACCCCCTCCCAAAAAATCGTTACGTAATATTAGGAGAGTGGCGTGCCAAACCGTTACAAAACATTACATAGGGAGGGGGTCAAAAATTAGTAAAATCACCGTTACGTAATTTGTGCACGGCCCCACATCTGACTGTTCCTCCTTTTTGATTTCGAATCAAAGTGCAAAACCCGGGTTGGACGTTCAAAGGCGTGAACCCGTCCTATTTGCTTGATAAAGTTTCTACGGAAATATCTCAGTCGATTTCTCCGGCTGTGTATGAACGCTTTAGGTATGAAAATGGAAAACATTAGAAAACAACAACCTGGAATGGATTTACTACGTGTAAGATGTAGTGACAACATCGCCCCATGCCCATCCTTTTCTGCCTAATGTGCTTTTCCGTTTGTCTGCGTCTTATACACGGCTGGTTTGCCCCCTAAGGATTTGCTTAGGAACCCTGTATATCTAATAGTTAGGATTTTTTACAATGCAAAAAGGAACTGAAATTCAATGAAATTGTTCGACTCGAGTCCCTATTTATTTTTTATGTTTGGTTGAGTACGGAAAAGTATCATAAAGTTAACTTTTCCGCACTAGTACGTGCACTTTTTCGCACGAAAAAACAGTGTAAAAAATAGAATTTTCCGCACACTAGTAGAAAAAATATTTTTTACTACGACCACATATGAAAATTATGGATTTCACACTATATGCATCCTAAGAAAACGTTAAATTTCATCCGACAGTGACGTTAACTCTCACCATAAAAGTAGTTTTATTTGATTTTTGCAAAATTAAAGGCCAATTTTTAAAAAAATTGGTGCAATTCATCAGCGTTCGTAGAAAAAATAGCGTACACAACAACAACGTACACTCGGCTAGCGCTTCGTTCACAATATTCACGCTCAATAACTTACTATTGTTAAATAATAGTACCTTACGTCTTACACACTCTCTTGAAACCATTACAATTTTTTTGGCAAAATTAAATTTATATGCACAATACCACTCTTTCTCTACAATACTTTTTCAATACTGTTTTTCCTCTCTTCAACATCCTTAAATAATTTTAATTTTTCCAGAGAACAAATATTTTTGGCAGTACCTTTTTAAAAGCTGAAAAAACGGTGAGAGAAAACTATAAAATGTGGTTTAAATTATGTCTGAAAAATGTGAAAAACCTGAAAAAAAATCCGATAAATGAAAACGTTACCGTTTAAATTACGCTAAAATATTTTAGGCCTTATATTACCATCATGTCCGTACCATAGTGGTACATTTTTATACCATAATTTTGCTCACATTTTAAAGCTTTATTTCCAAACTTTTGATTTCTAGATTAAAATTCTCACTTTTTTCAAGCTTTACTGCATTTTTAGCGTTCAAAAAAAGTACTGCCAAAAAGCATTGCTTTCTCTGTTAAAATAAAAACTATTTAGAGAGATAGGTCAGAATTTTAGAGGTAGATGGAGAGATAATTTAGTTAGGTACAAAATATTTAAGAGTGTTGGAGAGAGACAGCGTACAGGCTATAAAAAGTATTTTAAGGGAAAGATGAAAATAATTTAAGGCAATAAAAATTTCTGGTATGTCATCTGTCTATCATCTTGGGTGGTGTCGTGTATATGATTTTCATTTTGCCATTTTTATACAAAAAACAGCAAAAATTGTAGTGTTTGTGTTTTAAGCACATCTAAGAATCATTTCAAAGGTATTTAACTAAATTATTTTATGGATCATCATGGCTTTACCATAAAGTACGCCAAACTATTTTAAACTTTAAAATTCGAATTTTTTATCAAAAAATGGCCTTAAATATTATCTTCAATTTTCTCAAAATTATTTTTTTTAATACTGCTTTCGCTGTTCAACGTCCTTAAATATTTTTCGGTTTTAACAGAGAAAAATATTTTTTTGGCAGTATTTTTTTAAACGTTAAAAAACCGCGAATATTTGAAAAAATTGGTTTTTTATTCTACGAATCGGTATTTTGAAAAGAAAACTATAAAATGTGTCTAAAATTATGATATAAAAATATGACTTATATCAACCATGAGTTCCCTACTTATTAGGGATATTTTGAAACGCTTAAAATTTTGACTACTTTGACAACCGCTGTGGTAGTGTTTAACAACCACTACCACTACCACTCATTGATTTTACGAGAGTTTTTGGAACACATTAAAAACCGTCACTTGTAAAAAAATTTAAAGATGAGAAAAAATAAAAAATTTGGCTTAATTTTACAAAATAAGTGTTTTATATGTTGGAACCTTTTAATATTTTAGTATTTCTAAAACTAATTAAGCTAAGCTTATCTAAAATTAACCAGAAAAATAACCACAACCACAACGAAATGGGTAACCAAAAAAAAATATTCACAAAAATATAACGAGGTGCATTTTGTCCGAACCCTCCCATAGAGTAGAGAGGGTCCGGACAGTAAACCAAAAAGTTGTTGAACGTGAACATGAATTTCAACGAATACTAGTAAAACACATTTAAGAATAATTATCTTGGAAAGACACTACACGCAAAATATCAATTTTCGTAACATTTTACAATATATAAACAGAAATTTCATATTCAAAAGGTTTTTCTAAAGGAATTTGTGATACCAAATAGTATTACACTATATATTTAACAATAAACAATCCTAATACTAACAACAAATTTATGTGGATGAAAATAGATTTTAAACGTAAACTCTAAATTCTTTCAACACATGACCGAACCCTCCCGCATCTTCGCTTTTTCCAAAAAATGTTTTTTGTACATAAGACAAGACTTACCCCTTTTGCTCCACAAGTATCCTTCGATAATTTTCACACTAAAACTTCAAAAGTTTTGAGCACATATGTTGATCACAAAATTTAAATTAAACACTCTTAAAATCGACAAAAGAAAACTGTGATATAATCAGAGATGGTTTCTGCGCGGAGGAGGATTCGAGTAAGTCCAATGCCTCCCACTGTCCGAACCATCCCCGCTTTCCCCTACCAATGGTCGATTAATTCGGCCCATTTTAATTTTCATTGGTTCTTATTCGATCAAAACTGCTATATTGTAGCTCAAACAAGGGACCCTCTGGTATGGTAGTCTAAACTGCCGAAACATGTCGGGTTTTTAACAAATAAGAATTAAATTCACTGGAGAAAACCATAGTGGTTTGATTTAATTTAATTTTTGCAGGTAAAATTTATTTTTGTTTTGATTTATCTTTTTGTAACAATTAAAAAAAAACGTTTTCCAAATGGAACCTTATAAACGGTCATTCTGTGTACATACTTCTCTCGTACTAGGTGAATTACAGTGACTCCTTTGGAAAATTCTGGAAATCCAAATTTCTATTCCATAACTTTCAACAAAACTTTCGAAAAACTTTGAGATAAATATTGAAGGATCTTTGTTTACAGGGGGTAGAGCAACAAGAAACACCTCGCTTTGTCCCAACGCAGATGAAGATGGTGACGGTGGACCCCTTGTTGACAGGGGGGACGCGTCAACGTCGGCCATGACATTGACGAGTAGGACTAACATTACGTCTTTCGGAGACAGCAGCAGGGACAGCGCTTCACCCCGCAATGGAGTCAGAAACGGAGCCGTAGAGTCCAACCAGTCGCAACCGACCAGTTTGTAAAAAATAAACACTTTTATCCATGATCGTCCCTTATAAAACAAAAATTCATTTTATGATGGAAAGGTAAACCTTACCACATTTTACTGAGATGTGGGAGTTTCCATTCTTCTTGGATTGAAAGGGAATCACATCTAATCGAAAATATTTTTATTAATTGTTACACCAATTGACCTGGTGTTATGCAAAACACTTTTTTGCAATAATATCCACGATCATAAAATTTTCCCCCAAAAGTAGTATGCCGAACGCCAGTTGATTTTTGATCAGAGAGTCAGGGCGGCGGCGGCGGCGGAGTTCATTATAAATACATGTAAAAATGGGGTTTACCCGATGCATCACACAAAATTCCCCATTTTTAGGGGGTTGGTTTCTCACCCAAAATTTTTAGGTGCAAGACTGTTCATTTCTTATTAAGGACGGATAGATAGACATCTCAGAAAAACGTGGTGAGGTTACCTATCCATATCATATTTTAAACCCCGAATGCTTGTATGGTAGGCTGGTATTAGACCACAAAATTTATTTATACTGTATTTTATAAAATATTTCTTTTATATTATAAAATACGGTATTTTACACTGTAAAATGTTTTATTAAATATACTTTACAAAAGATCTTTGACAAATAAATTTTATAGTGTAATAACAGCCTTATTAACGGTAACATAAATGTGTGTTTGATTCCCTTCCCAGTGGATAAAGTACAGTAAACAATTTGCATAAAATAGGCGACAACAGGACCAGATGAATCAAGATGCTCGCCTTCGGTTTGCATCATAAGGGACTGACCTTCATCACATGCTTGTTTTGTAAGATACTATAAACTGGTCATATAAAAACGTATCGTAAAATGAAATGTCTTCGAACATTGTGGGTCACTTAAAACATCATGTACTCCTGGTAGGTTTTTGTGTAAAAACAGCTATATACGCGAATGCCAGACTGAATAAAAAATCATCTCGCACGCAGATCTGGATTTTGTGATTCGCGTAGCCGTTTTTACAAGAAAACGTCCGAAGTCACCCACACTGTCCGAAGACACCCCATCTTAAGGTACGGTTAGTAAGATCATACATTACCCAGCCAAATTGACTAAATATAAATCAAACAAAAGAACTTTACTAAAGCAAAGTTTGCCTTTAAAAACTTTAAACAAAAATATGGCATTTAAGTTTTTGTGTTTTAACAGATTCAAAGAGATTTTAAAACGCAAATTAGAAAAAACACAGATGAGCACATTATCCACGTGTTTCTAAAAGACCCACTTCAAAAAAGTACACTAAAAAGTACAAAATAAATTAGTTTCAATATTTTTTTTTCATAAAACACACCCTTTTTAAGTTTTCCCCGAAATATAATAAAATTTTTAAAAACTTAAATTTTATCTTTAGTCCTGAAAAAAAGGATTTTCTACTATAGCTTTGTGATTTTGTTTGTAGTTTTTGTCTTAAAAGTGACGAAGGGGTTTGAATTTTGAGAATCAGTATCAATCAAATCTTTAAAAATTAAAAACAAAGGCATTTTACAGCTCTTTTAAACGAGGTGTATCTGAAATAAGAATTAGATACCAAATGGCGTGAAATTAACTCTGTATTTCGGAATTCCATTCTTTATATTTCATTTAGACACGACGTTTCGATCAAACCAAATGGGGTATTGGTAGCTATCACAACAATCATGTTTCTAAAACCGTTTTATTCTCAATAATTTTTCAAAAATTTCCGCCAAGACGGTTGTTTCTTCTAAAAAAAACCGATTTTTTCCTTTCAAAAAATGTTCACTGAAAATTAAAAAAACTTATTATTATTTTTTAATTGATATCCTGCCTTATTTTTTTGAGTTAAAATAATCACTATACATTTGTTTTTCCTTAAATGTTGGGTACAAGTTTTGGTTTTGGTAGAATGGTTTATATAATGTTTTATTAGCCGGACATGCAAAGTGCACCCCAAAAAAAATGACCAGATGTTATTTTTTTTTTCAATTTCGATCTATAAAATGTTGAAAAAATTTTGTGACAACTACCAAAGACACGGTTTTTCCAACAAGAGTGTGAAAATTCGTGTAAATTGGCAAATCATGACTATACTATATTTTTTTAAATCATTTTTGGAATCACTTTCTGCGATCATTACAACCACGCTTGTGATACAGCACCATTTTATCCTCTAATACAAAAAATACTTAAGATCACACTTGGGAGTAGTATTTAGCAGCGACTTTATAATAAAAATACACCTTAGTTTGACACGGGTGGGTCTTAATATCTTGGACTGTTTTAATTTTCTAATAACTTTTTGTTCCTTAGACGATTTTTACAAATATTAGCTTTTTGAAAACATAAAAAAAATAGTCTTTACAAAAAAAATAAAATGTCAAAAATATAACATTAAGGTTTAAGAAAAAAAAAGTTGGATTCTTTTTACCACCCTTATTTTGAAAGTTCATATAATTTCTCGTTTAAGGGACACCGCTGATATAGAGCCTATTCCAAACCTCAAAAATATTGTTTTTGAATCACTTTTTTATTTTTGTTTATGTAAACAAATCACAAATTTAGGTTAAATTGAATTTGTTATTTTTTTTATTTTTTTCGCACAAGTGCTCTTTTTCTGTTAAAAACGTAGTGAAAATGAGAAAACGACCAATGAAAATAGTTTTTTGAAGGTTTCAAGATTCTAGATGATTGTGTGTAAAGAGTTTTGTGGATAGTTGTATAGACGACTAAACACTTTAATAGTTCTATGTTATTACCTACACTGTTTTGAAATATTTTTGAAGATATGTTGACGCTGCTGAAAAGACTTCAGCGATTTTTGTTTCTAAAATGAGCTTTTTAAAAATTTTAATATTTTCACGAGTTTTTAAAATTTATTTATTTTAATTATTTTTGGTTATAACTCTTGTTTTTGAAAGAGCAAAAATATCAGCAACTTATTTTAAAGTTACCAGATTCTAAATGATGCACCTGATATTCTTGCACTTTAAAACTCAAGAAAGTTATGACAAAAAATAATTAAATATACCTAAATAAGTTGTTAAAGTTACAAAAACTGGAAAAATATTAGATTATTAAAAACCTAATTTTAAACCACCAAAATCGTTCAAATCTTCTCAGAAGTGTCAACATATCTTTAAAGGCATTTCAAAACAGTGTAACAGTTTAATAATTTTCTCATAGTTTGTTAACTATACAACAATTTACAAAACCCTTTACACAAAATTATCTAGAATTTTTAAACCTTCAAAATGAGAGGTCCCATATTTTGGCATCTCAAATGATAAAATATTAAAAGACAACTTTAAAAAAAAAATAAAAAAAATAACAAGTTCATTTTAACCTCAAATTTGGTTTTGTTTACCTGAAGAAAAATCCATATAACTATGGGATACTATAACGGCCCAAGTGTCGCAAAATGTGTAACGAAAATAACTTTGAAAAACAAAGAAAAAAAATCCAAATCGCTGTTGGTTTTGGCACTGTTTAGACAGCCAAGCCATAGTCGAAAAATCTGCTGCTCGTGCACTAACAAAGCCATACCAGTGTCGTAGTGATCTTACGATAATTTAATGACAAGGTATTAATATGAGTGACAGTAACTACGACATCATCTGTCCGGAAACTTTGATTTTATTAATTTGCATTTATTTGTTATCTATATTATGGATAAAACATCTACAACCGCAACTTTATCCTTACTCGAGGGCAGTGGCGGTCGCAGCCATTTGAAAAGGGAAAGGCGGTTTCAATACGAAAAAAATAGAATAAAAGCATAGCTTTTATGAGGAATTTATCAATATATGCAAACAAAACTTGGTAACTACCAGCGAGGATTTGGTTTCAAATCTAGGGAGGGGGGTACTCAGATTTGGAGTCGTTTATTTCGTACATTTTTTATTTAAAAAAATGTTTAAGAAAATTACATTAAAACTGTAATTTTCGAGTCGAAATAAACTAAAATCGTAAATATCAACGGTATTATAGCGCCGCAGGCGAAAGGTTTTGAAGATAATTGCTCTAAAAAATGCGTTGTTTGATTTGAAATTAACTAAAATTGTAAATATATCAATGGTTTCAAAGCGCAGCAGGCGAAAATTTTTAAGTAAATTACACTACAAATGCCATTTTTAACAAAAAATTAAACTAATACCGTAAATATCAAAGGTGTTGCAGCGCCGCAATTTATGCCCTACTTTTGACTTTCTAAATGTTTTCATAAAAAATTTAAATCCAGGGTAAGGGGGGTTAACTAACCCCCTATCCTCCTGAAATCCGCGCTTGAGTAACTACGTATAATTTTTTCAGTTATAAAAAACATAAATAACAAACAAACGACAAACAAAACCTAATAGCTACATACTCTTTTTTTTTTGAGGTCTAAAAAGCTTTTTGTTGAAACATTACCTTTTATATCGCATATCTCAAACATAACAATTATCAGGTATGTTTTGATTTAAGCTTTTGCCTACTTCTGACCAATATTGTTTCTAAATACTGACTTCTCCCAATCAAACAGTTTATAGTATTTAGAAACGACTTTAGTTAATTTTGCCTTGATTTTGACTTCATGTTAAACTTGGTATGAATATGTTCAGGTCAAAAATACTTTTTTATGTCCGAATTGATTTTGTCTAAAACTTGTTTATAAATAGAAACTCTATAATACTGTTCTCTATTTTCAATGGTTTTCGCGGTAACTTCGTCATGCGTTTGTATATTCTTGGTCTGACGGCTTGAAGGTCAAACTGTCCCAAAATATTTTGGAGTGATTCTAGAATGTATTTAAAGGAACCTTCTGCAATATCTCGTTTTTTCTTCTTCAGGGTTATTACCACCAGCATCTTTGCTGTTATTGTCTACTTTTTTCTGGAGCAAAGGAGGCAGCGATCGAGGGTTTCAATCCACAAGGTGAATCCGTTACACGAGGACATGGCGGCCAAGTGCCGCACCCACTTCCTGAAAAAACTCGGCACCGTCGAAAAGCTTAAATTTTTTACGAGGTGTTTTGCCATTTTGTTTTATGTTATTGTCGTGTTTTCGTATTTTAACATTTTGTGGCAGTATTTTCTGTGATTGCGTGCGTTATTTAAATAAATTAGCAAAGCACTTGGCCTCTTCTTTCTTTAATTCACTAATTAAACCTCAAAGATCCTGGTGTTTGTTTTCTATTCTTGTTTTGTTCATTTTTAATCTATAGAGGAATCCAATTTTCTATTGATACGAAATTACGGGCAACAGTAGACAACACTTTTTTTAAATTAGTAAAACCGCTGTCAGAGGGTTGTCAGTCGATTTCACTACTGACGCAATCGACGCGTTTGCCCGGTAGAGTCCTCTCCTCGTCTCTAGATTATTTCCAGGCTCACTTGATTATGAAAGTTATTATCGGTACCCATTTTTCTTGGGAAATGCAAGGGCAGGACCGTTATATCATCTCATAGTTTTATGCAAACATCGGACCGTGTTTGCCTGGTGCTCTTCTGACATTTTGCTTAAAGTCAAGCACAGCTCCTTTTTGTTGCTATTGGCTGATCGGGTTTGGCTGAGTTTGGTGAGGTTGGGTTGGGTTGAGTTTGATCAGAATCGGTCGGGTTGGATTTAATTAAAAAGAAAATCGTTGAAAAATCTGTTTCTTCCAAACAAAAACAAAAAATGAAGTTAGAAATTAGGTCGCGCGGTTTAAAGCACCAAAGCTTGACTTTTAGCACCTCGTCTTTTCTGGCTCTGCGCAAGCCACATTGAGGCTGGACTTCCATTTTACCTTGTATGTCAGTGAGTGAAACAGGGACAGAATGATTAGCACATTCACCATAACCTAATAAATCCACGGGGAAAATCTGCTAATGAAAGGCTAGTCTAACCGAGGGCGGGGCTACCCGAATACGACTGATTCGACTCCGCGATTATTGGAAATTCACAACCCAATGTTGTCCAAATGTAAGCAAGTTTCAAGAAGCATTTTTTATAATTTTTTTAATGTCTTTTGCCTTTTAAATTATCTCTTATACCTAATTATCATTGCAAAATACAATCAAACACATTTGTATGCATTCTTTATAAATTCAAAAAAAAAAATCTTTTAGAAGTAAACAAGAAGACCCATTTGTTATTTAGAGCTACAAGGATTGTATTTAACAGTTTTTAAAGATTTAGGCAGGCGCTGTCGCTGGTTTAGTTAAAAACGGGCAATTAACATGATTAAAAGGTTTTAACTCTATTATTATTTTGCAAGTTTTTATTTTTAATAATTGCAAAGTTATTTTTGTGGTCATTTTACTGTGGCAAGTCCAAATATAATCTGGAAATATTTACTTTTGGGATAAAAAAAGTGATTAACAAAATAATCACCACCAGGGTGACTATAGGTCGTGATCACGACGTTATGACGACCAAAAAATAATCCAGAATATTAAGGTAAGTTTCTAGGCTGTACCAACGCCGACGTAGCCGCCCGACGTCGAGTCGTATTTGGTGACGTCATACCGTCGACAAATTGCTACTTCGGTTTGTTTTCCAAAAATGGTAAAGCTGCAAAAATCTTATAAAAATAAAAAACTTATTGACATCGACAAACAATATTTTTCGGTATTTAGAATAGGCTCTATAAAGAAAAAGCTTTTAACTATCATACCTATTGTAAATATGAACCCAATTTTATAACTTGTACACTATCGACATCATAAAAGTGGTACGTGATAATCATAGGAATTTTTTAAATTGTATGGTTAACTACCGGATTATATATTGTGACAGACTGGTACTAAAATGTGAAAATATTGACACCAAAGATGGCTTTCAAAAATAATTTTTATATTACAATAATACGCTAACGCATAAAACAACTGTAACAAAAATTAAAAAACACAACTGTAACGAAAATTATTAAACAATAAAAACAAATTATTAGGTATATAAATTTTAATATCTAGTCATTGCGCCATTCACCTCAATTATACCGTTTAACGCCAAAATTTCAAAAAGGTTTTAATTTTCACCAATAACTTCTTCATAAGGATTGACTATTAACTGGACCAAGTGATGTTGATTTCCTGGCACAGTATTAAAGCTTTCCAGCTCTTTTGAAATTAAACCCCAGATATTTTTCATAGGATTGGCATCTGGGGTTTTCGCAGGCCAAGAAAGAACTTCAATATTTTGCTCCTGAAACCAAGTTTGGCAAATTCTGGCTGTATGAGCAGGGCAGTTGTCTTGTTGAAAAATAAACTGGTCTTGATAAAGTTCTGTGACGGCTGGAAGCATGGTGTTCTCTAAAATGTCCACGTAAAGCTGTGCTGCGAGTCTTCCATTGACTCGAAATAGAGCATCATGACCTCTAGCAGAAATCCAACCCCACATATTTACCGAAAATCTTTCAGCGCGATCGTTGTTACTAGCAATATATCTTTCCTCATAGCGCGTTCTTGGTGGACGATATACCCGAATTTGTTTTCTGTCACTACAGGACTGGAAAACTTTTTCATCGGAAAATATTACCTTTCGCCAAAACTCTGGTTCCTTTAGAGAGTAATTAAGGGCAAAAAGTAAACTGACCTGTTTGTTTTCATTCGTAAGTTTAATTTCCTTAGCAGCTACACGACATCTTAAATTAGAGCCTTTCCTTACGCGATTTCGTGCCACTCTTACACATCCTGGAAATTGGGTTAATCTCTTTGCCTGGGCAACAGATGCAAAAGGGGTTTCTTCCATAAAAGCGATAAGGTCATAATCTTGTTCATTAGTTGAAACTTTTAATAAACCAGTCTCTTGTTTTCTCTCTATTGTCTGATCTTCTTCCCATCGTTTTTTAATTTTTATAATCGTGGTTTTAATACGTCCATAATGTCTAGCCACGTCCCTAATTGATCATCCTAGTTGTAGTTTTGCCAGGAGTTGGGCTTTATCAAATAAAGAAATTTGTGGAGCCATTTTTTATTTATTTGTCAGACTGAAATACAGAATGACATACTTTGAGAGTTTAAGACAAATACAATAATGGGTGACTTTGTTTGTAAAAATAGACCAAGGTATTACAACAACGATAGTGTACATCCTAAAATATGAAATGGAATAAGCTTTCTGGGTTTCATAACAAACAATTTCCTAATAAAAAGAAGTTCCAACTCTTTTTAAAAAGTATAATTTTAGTATTTTTCCATTATCTTGGTTATTGAAATTTGACGTCTTTAAAAAAAAAATATTAAACATTGTTTCTTTGCCTTTCCAAAAAGATAAAATTTATTAAAATCAGTTAAGAAATAAACAAGTTATTATAGATTTATGATATCAGATTTATGATAAGATTGAGCAATTCAGCCCTTTAAGATTGGATGGCCTCTTAAAGCGCTTTTATATAAGAACGGTTTAAAAATGTTGTCGTATAAATACCACTAAAACTGTTTTAGGCTCTGTTTAAGAAAGCAGTTTATCAATTTAAAACCGACTTTAGGGTCGCCATAAACCATATAACTATAAGATACTGTAACGGCCCAAGTGCCGCAAAATGTGTAACGAAAATAACTTTGAAAAACAAAGAAGAAAATTCAAAATCGCTGTTGGCTTTGAAACTGTTTGGGCCACCAGGCCATAATCCAAAAATCTACTGCGCATGCACTAACAAATCCCTGCCTGGTAGCGTAGTGACCTTTTTATATTTATTTAATTGAATTTATTTATTATATTATGGACAAATCATCTCTAACCGCAGTTTAACATTACTCGAGGGTTTCAATCCACAAGGTAAACCCGTTACTCGAGGACATGGCCCCAAGTGCAGAACCCACTTTCTGAGAAAACTGGGCATTGTCGAAAAGTTGACATTTTTGACGAGGTATGCTTTTGCCATTTCGTTTGTTATTCTGGAGTTTTTGTGTTTGAAAATTTTTTGGCGGTATTTTCTGTGATTGCGTGTGTTATTATTATGGAAAACATTAGACAACACTTTTTCAATTTTTTTTTACGGTAGTGTCCACTCTTTTAATAGATTTTCAAAAAGTAAACAAAAATATTAAACTTAGACCTACATTTTTGCCGTCGGATGGTTGTCAGTTGTTTTCACTACTAACGCAATGGACGCTCCTGCCCATTACACTCCTCGTCTATGGAGTTTTTCCGGGCCAACTTGATTGGGAATCGGTACGCATTTTTCTTGGAAAAAGCAAGGGGAGGGCCGTTATATTATCTTATAGTTATATGGCATAAACACTTTAAAAACGCTTTGGCGCATTTTTTTCAACCTAAGGAAATACTTTTTTACTTTACCGAGAATTATGCTGATAACTTAGTTGTGTACTTTATTTTTTCTTTAATCTGACGTATTTCATGAAGGACATATAAACCCTCGGAGAAAGCGATTTTATTTAAAACCATCCTTATATAAAAAAAAAACCTGTTTTAGGTGCGTATAAACATACATGCGAGTCTAAGAAAGTTACTTTCTATCGAGTTGTGCACGATATTTTTCTTACGAACACTGATTTGTGATTTTGCACAAATCAAATGAAACTGCTTTTCGCAAATGTATGGCAAAGTATTTTGCGCAACGTATGTGTGGAAAAGTATGGTGACAGTTAACGTCACGGTCCACTTTTCCACACATGTGCGGAAAAATTTCTGCACACGGGTGAAATTTAACGTTTTCTAAGAATGCAAATCGTGTCAAGTCCATCATTTTCATAAGTGGTGGTAGGAAAACTAAAATGCGTATAACACCAATTTTGTTTTTTTTTTGTTGTCCCTTCCTGCGTTAATTTTGGCGCACCTGAATCGTTCCGTCCCGGGTAATTACCTGGGTTACCAAGCCCCCATATGTCCATAGTTCACAATTACTTACATATTTGTTGTAGGTATTTAATTAAGTTAAGAGGTACTTTAAGTTGGTCATGAGCGGACGTTTCTGTCTTTTTCATTTTATTACCATTTATTTCTCTCTTGCTTTCTTTGGTTCGGTCGTTCGTATTACCAATCTTTTAATTTTTCCAGCTTTTTCGGCAAAACCTGCTACATTTTTTCCCATATCTGTGCATTAACAACATAGAGCAGGCGTAATATAGCCTAAACTAATAGACACTTCAGCATTCGTATCCTTATCTCTATCGAGCAGGTGTACTTTTAAACTAATGGTGAATGCGTGACAGCTCCAGCTGATCAAATGCGTGAAAACGTCGTTTCGTGCGCAGGGATGGTCGTAAATTTACGACTCCCTTAACGTACCTAACGAAGTTTTCGTGCATTTGATCAGCTGGAGGTGTAACGCATTCGTCATAATTTTAAAAGTGCACCTGCTTTCGACTCGTTAGGGATAAGGCTACGAATGCTGATAAAACTGAAAATTAACTTTAAGTGTCTAATGTCTGGTCTCAACGTTATATATATATATAATCGGTTTAGAATGTTTTACGACGTTGTCCGATGCCTAATTTCCATCTTCTTCGGTCTGTACAGTCTTTTTCTGATAAGTTTCGTTCGCTCATGGCTTTTTGTACAGCACTCTGTCATTCTGCTTAAAAGAATGACAGATACAAGACTACCAAAAAAACTGTTAGAATGGGTACCAAGGGGCAGACGGAAAAAAGGAAGACCAAATTCCTTTTTTCCGTCTGCCCCTTGGTACCCATTCTAACAGTTTTTTTTGTAGTCTTGTATCTGTCATTCTTTTAACGTGTCCATACCATGTGAGTTGTTTAATATTAACATCTTGTAGTGTGTTTCCTTCTATGCCGAATCTCTGTTTCATTGACTCATTTGTAATTCTATCTCTTCTTAAAATCCCTAGGGAACGTCGAATTACATTCATTTCCACTGCCTCTACTTTTCTTTTTTTTTTTCGTTAATTATCCATGTTTCAGAGCCATATAATAATGTACTTTTAATCATTGTTTCGTATATGTTAAATTTTCTTTTCTTTGATATTTCTTTACTCCATAGTATACTATTTAGATACCCGACAAACTTCCTCGCTGAAATTTTTTTTTCAATTTCTATATAATCAGTTCCTGTTTGGTTAAAAGTTACACCTAAGTAAATGTATTCTCGGCATTGTAATATTTGTTTATTATTCTCTAGGTTAAGGTTATTTTGTTCCCCGTTCACACAGATATACTTTGTTTTGTCTAGATTTATTACTAAGCCCCATTTGTCGTATTCTTCTACCAGCTTTCTCATCATATATGCCATGTCTTCTATATCGTAAGCTGTTACCACTTGATCGTCTGCAAATTCTAATGTATACAGACATTCATTTTCAAGTTCTATACCCATTCCTTGTACTTTTCGCTTCCATTGTTTTAAGGCCGCAGCAACATAATAATCTTGAATTTCTATAAATATCTTTAATAGCTTTTATTAACGTTTTAACGGTTTATATTTGATTCCTCCAATATTTGCCACAATTTAGGAATGGGGATATTGTCATAAGCTTTCTGGAGATCGACAAATGTTACATGCGTTTCGAGGTTTCTAGCTGATCTTTTCTCGATAACCTGTTTTAGGCAAAATACATTATCGGTGCACGATCTTCCCGCTCTCCACTTTGTTCTTCCTCTTCATTGTCTCTGAATTCTTCCTCTATAAGGTCTCGAATAATTCTGCCGTATAATCTGCTAAGTGTGCTTGTTACCAAAATACCCCTGTAGTTTTTGCAGTCTTCTTTATTTCCTTTTTTGTGTATTGAGGAAATGTATGCCATTTTCCATGTTTTTGGTACAAGTTGGCCGTTTAGGTATTTGTTTATTATGTGCGTGATGTTATGCCCATTTTTTGGATGCATTTTTAAGCATTTCCGCATATATACCATCAGATCTAGTAGCTTTCCCGTTTTTAAGTTTGAGTATAGCGTTTCTTACTTTTTTTTCTTCTACGAGGACTTCATCACCTTCTATGGTAACGGTAGATATAATGTCGCTGGTGTTTTCTTCTAAATATTCTGGTCTTGTTTCGATAAGTAAATTTTCGTAATGATCTTTCCATTGTTTTGGTGTTATTGTCTGTAGAAATGCTTTATCTTTACCTGGATTTTTAAACGCACCAATAAATTTCCACGCTTCTACACACTTTCTGCCTCCTATATATGTATTTATTTCGTGGCATTTTTTGTCCCATGCTTTGTTTTTTTCTGCTGTAATGTATCTTCGCAGATGTCTTTTATTGTCTTTATATATCTGTAGGTCTTCCTGGTTTTTTGTACTTAGGCATTTAAGGTATAGTTGCCTCTTTTTTAATACGAGTTTCGTTCGTTATTCCACCATATTTTGTTATTTTAAAGGGTATTCTTTATCCCAACGGCTTCCATTGTTGCATCATGTTAACTGGTGATCAAATTTTCATACACTTCTGTAAAAGTACTTTGTTCTGAATCTATAAGTTTCTCATCCAGAAGATTCTGATATAGCTTTCTAGTACTTTCATTTTCAAAACTTTCGAGGCAATACTGTTTGGTGTCAATGATCTCTTTTATTTCATTGTTCTCGTTGTGCTTTTCGGTGTTGTTTCTTTTTATTGTGAATTTGACTTTTGCTCTGATGAAGATAATGAAGATAATGGCCAATATAACGACGATTGTTGTTTGGTTATGATATAATCTATTATTGATTTCAGATTTCTTGTGTTTTATACCCAGGTGTACTTGTGAATATCTTTGTGTTTGTAGAACCCATTGAGTATTTTAAGGTCATGCACCTCGCACATTTCTATTAACCTTAGTATATTATCGTTGATAGTTTGGTCTCCAAATGGTCCTACAATTTTATTTTTAATTTGGGATCCAGTTCTGCTATTTAGATCTCCCATCACAACTACCTCTCTATTGGTTCCTAATTCTGAGACAAGGTCTTCCAACTTTTCAAAGAACTCTTCTTTTTTTGCAACCGTTTCATCATCGGATGGTGCATATACAGCCAAGAAAGTCACGCTGTGTCCGAACAGTTGTATATTCAGTTTGAACTGGTTCGCAGTTGGTAATTTTGTTTTTAAATTTTCTGTTTATGAGAATAGAAACTCTTCTAGATGCTCGTCTCTCCTTTGGTACTCCTGTGTAAAGATGTACATAGTTCCTTTCTTTTTTGTTTCAGTAAGAGCTATGACGTCCAATTTTTGTTTTGTAATTTCTGAGAGAACTATATTTATTTTTGGTCCTATTCCCTGTACATTCCATGTACCAAATCTCATTGTCCTTTTTCCTTGCCGTTTCCGTCTTCGAGTGTGTCCATCATCTCTTCCGAGGCTTGTTTTAGGCTTTTTGGTACTTTTACATCTTTTACGAGTATTGGAGAACCAGTCCAATTCCTCAACCCCCAACCTGGAGAGCCAGGTTATTTTCGATCAAGGTTTTCTTCCTCTAACCTTTAACGAACCAACGCCGAGAACTACAAGGTAGCAGCTTCGCCGTATCCTGACAGGAGCCCTTACAGGTTGCTATTATCCGGGCCAGATAAATCCTGGTTTTTAAGCGAGGTGTTACTCCTCGAACCCCCATATTTGGGATCCCGGGCTTGGGACCGGTACAGCGGATTATACATGCACTAAACGCATAATGTAACTACTAAATATATAAGATAGTTTAAGTTGGACATGACATGACGTTTTTGTATTTTTTATTTTATTGTAGGTACGTATTTCCAAAGAAATTAAAATAATCTAGAAACCGCATAAAAAACATTAGGCAAATCATACATCCTGGCTGAAATTCCAGAAATTTACACCGTCGTTGCCGAGTTTCCATAATTATCCCTTATTTTAATTTCTATAATGACGAATATTGCAATAGGTAGCGTAAAAATAATACATTATTCTATTAAAGTAGATAAAGTGCTAAAAGAGTTCAGTATAAAATGCATAGGGAAGTTAATTTGACCTAATGTTTTGGTTTATCTCCTAGAAACACTTATTGAAATCAGGATTATGATATTTACTCCCTACAATCTGACAATCAGGGCAAAAAGGTTATGGATTTCTCGAGGCACATTTTGCCATCTTAGGTCCGACCGATCCGTCGGGTTTTTGTTAGTTTTTTGTGTTTTTTGCAATTGTTATATTTATATTTTTTTTACGACTTATAAAAATGTATAAGAAGCGTGCGCTAGGTGAAAAAAGTGCCGAAAAGTCGCCGAAACTATCTTTTCATGGGTAAACAACACATCTGTATGAAACCGCCACATTTTAAATATTGCTTCAGAACCAATCAGAACGCGACTCTACAATGTTACATAATTGTTCCTCAACAATTTCCTTAGATTTGGTAACTGATTTGGAAAACTTCCCTTCATTTGAAGTGCGCATGCGTCTTCTAGTTTATTTTAATTTATTTGTGTATTTATCTCTTACTTTCTTTGATTCGTATCACCAATCTATTAATTTTTTACTTCCTTCGGTAAACCTCGCTGTGTTTTGTCCGATATCTCTGCGTCAGCAGCATAGGGCAGACGTTATAGAACGTAAGCCTGCGTCGTCTGAACGTTACACATGCTAAATATGTGACCAATGAAGAAGCTCAACGCTAGACCGCAGAGATTGGACACTGAATTCTGTATTTAAGTGGATGCCCTTTTTTTATAGATAAAAGAAAGACAGAATATTGCCCTATATATACGTCTACGCATACCTCTGGCCAACTTAAACTCTTCACTATAATAACGGTCCTGCTCTTGCATTTTTAGGAAAACAAAGCCGTAGCGATAATAGCTCACCCAATCAAGTTCGCCTCAAAAAGTGCAGAGGCAAGTCAGGCATGTACAGGCTGGTACTTTCCTAGTATGGAGTAGTATGCTGGATTACTCTCAGACGAATACATTTAGAAAGGAAAAACAATAGTAACTATGTTAAACTCGTAAAAACGGGCTTGAAAACCTGGGTACGAAATTTCTTACCAGAAATAAAGGAAGGCTATATAAGGACATTTGATTTGCCAGGTCATCGTCTACACCGTTTTCAAATATTGCTTTAAAAGTATTATTGGTCAATTTTTGACATTTTCGATCCAAGCAAAAAAAAAATTGCCTCCTTAACCTGTTCTGGCTTCTGTTCTGATAAAGGTATTAAAATAACTATATTGTACGTCACAAAAAAAATCGACCACTAGTGAGTGTGAGTGTTGGTGTTTGTTTAATTTTGTGTTTTGAGGAAGACTTTTTCAGTGGGATTTACTGAAAGGGTTTAGCCTATTTTAGGCAGGTCCTAAGTTTAAATGAAATTTTTGGTTTTAAGCATTTTAAATCAACCCTCCTTGAGTTTTGGACATACTTTGATTTATAAGAAGAATTTTAATAAATTTGTTTATTGAATAATCATCTTAGCACAATCTTTTATTGGATTTAAAAAGAAAGTTTCAATTTATAAGAAAAGAAAATTAAAAAATTTAAACCCAGGCGGGCTTTAAATAGTAAACACTCTGTATAACAAATTAAAATTGAAGTTATATGTCACTCTAATTAAAACTTACCCTTGTTAATTAATTTTTCCAATTAATACTTGATGTCAGACAGCGATTTAGATGAGTAATAATAAAATAAGGAGTAGGTTAATTTTGTATTTATTTAAAAGGCGTTTTTATTCATGAAATGTATTAAAAAACTTAAATGCAAGTTTTGTTTACATTTCTGTCACTGTCAAAATGTCAGCTTCAAAATATTAGCTGGCTTCAAATCACAAACAGTGAGTTCGGATCTCTTACCTCTGCTTGCACCTTGGCTTGCACCAACGTCTACTGATGAAAGCTACAGCTTTGAAATTAGTTGGCTTTGAGTAAGGAAAGTTTTCTTGACTGAGCTTTTAGATAACCTCATTGTTTTAATTTTAGTTTGTAAATAAATTAATAAGTTATTATGTTTGTTTTGCCTCGTAGTGCCCTCATAAATATATTTTTTGTGCTGAAAACGGGTCCAAAATATGGCGTTTTTCTGGACAAAATTGGAGGTGTTTTATTGGTTAATGAACAACTTGGGATATTATATAAGGTAAATTAATCCTTGTTAAAATGGTTACTTAGGGAAATTATAAACGAACTTATTACCAATTTCCACAAAACAATCCTTTCTGGGGGCTATAAAGTTAAACCACCCCCCATAGATGGTCTAAAAAATCACCAACTTTATAACCTCAAACACAGATAATGAAGCGAACGAATAACGGTATTGAATGAAGCTATTATGTGCTAAATTTTTGGCGTATTCACCATTTGCCATTTTGAAACCTATCAAAAGAAATTAGTTTTAGGACATTTTTTCCTAAAATATGGTATATTTTGAAAAAAAAAAACAGTTTTTCAGTGGTGTTTTGCAATAACAATACAAAATAATCAATAACTTTGTGTCTTGTCTGTATGGGTAAGAATTTTTTGAAAATTGTTTTTAAAATTTAGTACCTCCCACAGGTGTAAATATTTAGACCTGTGAGGGGTTCTATTTTAGATCTTAGTAAATCCCACTCTTTGGTTTTAATTAAAAAAAAGTGCAACAGCGAGATATACTAATTTATCCGAGTGCAATTTTTTTTGCATACAAAAGTCAAAAAAATTAAACAGCCAATAGTATGAATATATCAATAGCCAGCCAATAGTATGAATATATCAATGGTTTTTGAACTCCAGTTTTTGATTTTATCTTGTTTGATAAAATTATTAAGAACTTATTGGTGTAATTACTACTCGCGACGTATGCTCACTATGAAAACGTTTTCTACTTTGAGAATTGAGAATACAAGTAAAATCTTAAATTAGATGCCACTATTAAAATATATGTCCCGAAAATTTTCACAGTCCATTTTATATTCCTTGGTTCCAAAAATTCTAAAAATTTTGTAAATTAAAGAAATATAAGCTTATTCTACTGTGAAAAAAGTTACAAGAATGGAAAAAGGGCTAAGGCAGGCCTAAAAATATGACCTAAAAAATTCCGAATAATTGTAACTCATCAAATTGATTCTTTGTCCAATAGCCAGATAAATGTTTTCCCAAAAAATATATTCCGGCGAATAAATTTTTTTATATGAACAATACAAGGTGTTTAATATCTATGTAGATGTATAATTCGCAAAGGGATATTATTATACAATTTTATATGGAAGAGATAATAGAATATGTACTTACCTACTAAATGTTTTATAGGTATCTATTGTTAATATGTTTAAATCATGTGGTTGAAGACAGATTCGGATTCAGATTCGAAAACAGCTCCGGTCACGCAAAATCACAGTCGACCAGATAAATATAGTTGGGTTGGCCATTTAAAAGGCTTCACCTGGATTTTTTCAAAAACTGTTAAGAATTGGAAAAAATACCGAAACACGTAATTTTTTTTTGTAAAGGGGACACTTTTTGGCACAACTTGAAATTTTTATAGCTCGCATCCCCTTTTAGGGTGAACTTTACCTCTATATTTTGAATAGGGAAAGTGGATCGAATGATACCTTTCTTTGAAGGTCTCTTGAATGTCTTGACCATCGTGTAAAAATTTCGAAAATCTATCGATTATTTTTTGAGATATTCACTTTCACATTTGCAAAAATATTTTTTTAAAGATTTTTTTTTTGGGAAATCCCGAGACACGTCGACTTTGCTTTTGTTAATTGTACATTTTCTTATTGCATTTTTTTCTTCTAGGATACATTCCTACGAGAGGTGAAATTTACCTCAAAAACGAATCGATAGATTTTCGAAATCTTTACACGATTGTCAAGACATTCAGGAGACCTTTAAAATAAGGTATCACCCGACCCACTTTCACTATTCAAAATATAGGGGTAAAGTTTACTCCTCAAAGGAAATGCGCGAAATAAATATAACTCCCTTTAAATGCAATTTTGCGTGGAAGATAAAAAATATGTCTGTTGTTTAGACCTTCAAATTACAAAAAAAAAATATTATTATATCGAAGATTATGGGGTCGAAATAGCTACCCTTAGGACAAAACCAACGAATATGGCCCTTAATCATTCTTGTACATTATTTAAAGTATACGCAAAATATGCCTTCCAAAATGCTCTTAAGAATATAAATTTTTTTTTTTATATTAGAGTTTATGGGGTTGAAAAACGACCCTTAAGAAAAAAATACCGAATATAGGCATAAGTCATTTTTGTGTATCAATCTGAATATACGCAAAATGTGCCTTTTAAATATCTCTTTGAAAAACAGAAAGATGTTTTATATATTGGAATTTATGGAGTTGAAAAAAGACTCTTATGAAAAAATATACCGAATTTGGACATATTTTTATTGTAAAGGGTTTTTCAACCTCATACACTCTAGTATATAAAGAAGAGCTATTTTAAGGGCACATTTTGCGTATAGTCTAATTGATGCACAAAAATGGCTTATGTCCAGATTCATTATTTTTTTCTAAAGGGTTCCTTTTTCAACCCTATAAACTAATAAATAAAGAAATTATTTTGGTATTATTAAGACCTCTTTGGAAGTCATATTTTGCCTATAGTCTTATTGATGCAACCAAACGGCTTATGTCCATGTTCGGTATATTTTTTCTAAATGCCTCCTTTTTCAACCCCATAAACCCTAATATAGAAATAAATTATTTCTGCGTTTTTAACAGCTATTTAAAAGGCATATTTTGCTTATAGTCTGATTAATGCATGCAAAACGGCTTATGTACAGATTAGGTATTTTTATCTTAAGGGTCTTTTTTTCAACCCCATCAACCCTAATATAGACAAAAAATATTTTTTTTCTTAGAGAGCCATTTAAAAGGTAAATTTTGCGTATAGATGAATGATGCACAAAAACGACTTATACGCTTTTTTTTTCTTAAGGGTTTTTTTTGCACGCGATACATTGTAATACATAAAAAAATGTATTTTTGTTTTTTAAAAAGCTATTTAAAACGCACATTTTACTTATAGTTGGTATTTTTTTCTTAAGGATCTTTTTCAACCTCATAAATTTTAACTTATAAAAAAATTATTTTTGTGTTTTTAAGAGCTGTTTGGAAGGCATATTTTGCGTATACTTTAGATTCGGTAGTTTTTTTTCTAAAGGGTTCCTTTTTCAACCCGATAAACTCTTATAAATAAAGAAAAAATTCTTCTTGTCTAAAGAGCTACTTAAAAAGCATATTTTACGCATAGTCTGATTGATGCACAAGAACGGCTTACGTCCAAATTCGGTATTTTTTTCTAAAGGATTCCTTTCTCAACCCTATAAACTCTAATATATAAAGACATTATTTTTGTGTTTTTAAGAGCTGTTTGGAAGGCACACTTTGCTTATAGTCTCATTGATGCACAAAAACGGCTTATGTCCAGATTCAGTAGTTTTTTTTTCCAATGAGTTCCTTTTTCAACCCTATAAACTCTAATATATAAAAAAATTATTTTTGTTTTTTAAAGAGTTCTTGAAAAAGCACGTTTTGCCTATAGTCTGATTAATGCACAAAAACTGCTTATGTCCAGATGCGGTAGTTTTTTTTTATGAAGGGTTCCTTTTCCAACCCCATAAACTCTAATATATAAAATTTAATTTTTGTTTTTTAAAGAGCTATTTACAAGGCACATTTTATATATATAGTATAGTCTGATTGATGCAAAAAAACGGCTTATGTCCAGATTCGCCATTTTTTTTTCAACCCGATAAACTCTATTATATAAGGAAATTATTCTTCTTTTCTACAGAGTTATTTAAAAGGCACATTTTGCGTATAGTCTGACTGCTGCACAAAAACCGATTATACCCAGATTTGGTATTTTTTTCTAAAGAGTCCTTTTTCAACCCCATAAACTCTTCTCGCCTTATCTTAAGGATCTTTTTTCAACCCCATAAAGCCTAGTATCGAAAATTTTTTTTTTTTTTTCTTAGAGTCATTTAAAAGGTCACAAAAACGGCTTTTCTTCAGATTTGGTATTTTTTTCTTAAGGGTCTTTTTTTCAACCCTATAAACTCTAATATATAAAACATTTATTTTTGTTCTTTAAAAAGCCATCTAAAAGGGACATTTGACATATAGTCTGATTGGTGCACAAAAACAACTTATGTCCAGATTCGGTATTTTTTTTCTTAAGAGTCTTTTTTCCACCCCATAAACTGTAAAAGATCAAAAAATACGGCTTATGTTCAGATTCGGTATTTTTTTAAAGGATCTTTTTTAACCTCATAAACTCTAATATATAAAAAAATTACTTTCGTGTTTTTGAGAGTTTTTTGGAAGGCATATTTTGCGTATCCCTTAAATAATGCATTGACTACGGGCTATATTCGTTGGTTTTGTCTTAAGGGTGGCCAGTTCGACCCTTATATCTTTGATATATAATTTTTTTAAATAATTTTAAAGGCATTAACAACAGAAATATGTTTTGTCTTATACAGTTTTATGCAAAATCGCATTTAATGGGAGTTTAGGGGTATTTTACCCTCTTAGAATAATTAAAAATACGTTGTCTTAGGCTTCTATGGATGACAAGTATAAAATATTGGCAACAATATATAATAAAATCACGTTATTTTATAAAAAAAAAACTCTTAAAATAGTGTTGGGCGCAATTATTTATATATCTGGTCGACTGTGATTTCGCGCGACTGGAGCTCTTTTCGAATCTGAATCTCTATCTGTGTTTAAATTCTTAAAGTATTTTTTGATGTTGTACAGTTTTAAACTTCAAGACTTGTATAATATGATGTGCTATATATAAAAAGTTTTTTTTTTTAAATTTTAAGACTTTGTGTTATTGTAGTAATACGTTAAGAATAAATATGTAATTTAAAATATTTGTTTATATATTAATACATGTTAATTAATAAAATGTTGTTTTCTTAATTGCCAATGAAGAACTAGTGTAAATTTATCATGTTTTATTATCTCTTAAAAAAATATATACAAACAATATTACATATAATATTATGTACACGATATAAATACCTTCCTTAAATCATGTATAGATAATTCTCCAGAGAACGCGTTATTTGATGTAACAGGTGTCTTAAAACTAAAATATCTATTAATTCAAAAGATAATTTTTTGCTATATGTAGAAAATAACATTGCTGTTTAGGAACAGTAATCCAAAAGAAATTCATAAACAGAAAATTCTTTAAAAGAATCTAAATCACCAAGAACTTTTGATTCCATGGACTAAACACCCCAAATTTTTATAGAAAGTCAGCCTAAAAGATACATAAAATTTATCGTAAACAGACGGTTTGTTTTGTTTTAATTTTTTTCGAAAGTTGACACATATACCCATGTCGAAAATAAAACTGATATATTTAATCATGTGTCTAAAAAATTTAATAATTTCGGTGAAACCACATTAACTTATTTTCACAATAACTAATGTCCATGGTCAATGTTTATTTCTTAAAATTATCAGAAGATGTTACCCCTTTCCCAAGAAGCGCATGCAAAGATCAAAGAACAAGACCACTTGATATCACACATATTAATAAAAGGAGGTAATTTAAAAGTATATTTTTTAAAAAAAATTGGTTCTGAGGCTTACAAAAAAGTCAGTAAATTTATACCTTTTCAAGTCATATTTGAAAAATATACGGAAAAAACTAATAGTAAAATAGGATCGTTCATACAAGGCACAGGCTTAGTCACTAAATTAGTATTTGGTTTTGTTATAGCGTTAGTTATACTTTTAGTCTTACTTGTCTTTGTTATAGTCATAACAATCACTAAGCAGGTGCATTTAACCCCACCTTTTTAATGTTTTATTTACTTTTATTTTTTGTAGTTTGTTTTTAATGAAAATAAGGTTTAATAAAAACAATTTTTTTTGGAACCTACAAAACACTTAGAAACTTGTTTTTTGCTTTTAATTTACCAGTATAAAATTTTTGAAAATGTTGATTTCGTTCCTGTCAACATAGTTGGGCGCCATACTTAAAATTTGGAACTCGCGCATGCGCACTTAAATTTGTTATAGTAATAGTCATAATTTTAGTTACAAAAGTTGAAAGTTGCCAACTGTTCCTTAGGACTGTACCTAAACCTATGACAAAGCATAATCAAAAGCACTGCATGAACACTTTCATAAGATACAGTGGTTTTAACTTTTTTATGATTAAGACTGTAACAAAAATTAAACCAAAGACTATAAACGATACTTAATAAGATATTTGGCCTTAAAATACATCAAGCATATGTGAAATTGTTTAAAAATTCTAAGAAATTCACCACTACATGATCCTCCACTCCGTGTCCCTTTGCTCTATTATTGAATATTTAACCCTTTTTACTACGAGAATAATAGTGTTTTTACTCCGTGAAAGATGTATAATGGTGTAATTTTGTGTAACTATTAAACTACTGCATACATTTGGTACATTTAAATGCTGTTTATAAAAGACTTTGCTTTAGTAGATGAAATAGTTTAAAGAAAAAATATTATTTATTTTTTCATAAAAAGTAAAAAATTAAAACATACCTATGTAAATTATTCTTACTTTAAGGGCACAAAATTCAACTCCATGTTTCAAAAATGTAGTTTTTTCTAAAAAACTTAAAAAAATATGTTTTTTGTTTGGCCCGTTTAGGCTGTAATTTCTCTTTGATCAAAACATTTGTTTATAAAATAAAAATTGATAATTGTTCAAGTATTTTTTACTCAAAACGCTCGTTTTCTGGAGAATCAACCTGAAGTAAATATATGGGTACCTATGTAATTGCCTCAACAAAATTACAAAAAAAAAATATGTTTTGAATTTCGTCAGTTTTAAACTCATTCCCATATTGGTGAAAAAAAAAACACCTTGTGTAAAAATATTTCAAACAAGACCACCTCTAAAGGAGAATTGCTTAATCCACAGTGGCACATAATAGGGGGAATTTGGAACGGTTAGGTCGAAGGAAAACAAAAAAAAAAACGGAAAAAACTCCGGAAAGGAAAACTGATCATTTTACCATAAGAATTTGGAAAACCCATTTTTCATCAAAATCACCTTCGAGGTGATCTGAATCAATAAAGGAAAAAGGATCTGGGTTGACTTAGATAAGGTTGGTTAGATTGGATTGTTTTCGTATCAATATCCACACCAACGTCAACTGAAAATACATCGCACAGCAAGGGTTCTAAATTGGGACATCCTTTTCCATGACCTCATCTGAGACCTTGTTGATGCAGATATATAAGGTTCGGTTCTTCCTGCTTAATATAGTTACTTTTATTTTCTCTTCCTAAATGTATTCGCCTGAAAGAGATTCAGCAAGAAGATAGTTAGACATAGGGGGTCCAAGGGTGTACAAGCGGTTATTTTATTGCTATGCTGGATTTCTCCCAGACGAATTCACTTAGAAAAGGAGAACAATAGTAACTATATTAAGCCCGCAAAAACGAACCTATAGGAGCGATGACTGTTTCACTGAACAAGTCTGTTCACTGATTAATTCTGATAAATTTTATGATTCCGTTAAAATATGATCTGAACAAGAATTAATTCTACAAATTGCGATTCTGATAAAAAAGGGTTTTGCAGAATTACGTTTCTTAAAGTTAAAGAGAGTTCTTACGGTTGAAATTCCACACCAATAGTTTCTAACCCATTAAAATGGTTTTTTTGACAGGTGACCGCCAACAGCGAATTAAATCGGAAATTTTTTAGTTGTTAGTTTCAATTTCTTTACTTAAAAGTATTTACACAATTTTTTACAAACTTATTTTTTTATGCATTTTACTTCGATACATAAATTAAGATGTTTTTCATATTCTTCTTTCGCATCCTTTTTCGTTAAAGGCTAAAAGTTTTTCCTACATCTTGTAGAAACTCAATGTTTACACGAAATTAAAGAATATGTTATCAAGTGGAAGGGGGTGTTTTCAAAAAAACAACGCACTTAATTAATTAATGCATGTTCCCTAAGCAGAACATCCAGACCTCCGTATGACAATTAACTGCTCCACTTACGTACCAAATATGATAATTGTACGTGATTTAAAAAGCTTTTGAATAACCTGAAGGTCCTTTGTTTGGTGTTTTTAGCCTTGAATAATAAATTTAGCGCTTATGTTTGGTAATCTGCGAGTTCTACACCAGTAAAAACGGCAAGTGTATATACAACAAGTTTTACCACAATCGATCAAATAATTGAATTTCGGCGCGATAGATTCAAATCCTGGACCACTGTGAGCCGCGCCGCGCCGCGCCTCAGAACTTTTGTTAAAAGACTGACACTGACAGCTTCGGAAATCAAATAACTTTTAGGTTAAGATTTTATTTGGTTACCTTGGCAACTGAATGCTATCAAAAAATATGTTAAATTTATTTTATTTTAAACACAATTTGGTGTGGAATTTTTTTAACGAATATCGCACGAGGTTAAATTTCCGTGGAAGGTTTGCTCGCTTATCGACACGGAATAATTTTCCAAATATTCATAAGCTCGTAAAAATACCGAACATTTTGCATTTTTAATTGGAATGGAATTATACCAATGTATGTAAAATGAAAATCGACCCTTGACAGTAATAACAATATCTTCTTCATGTTTCATCCAGACATCCTATACATAATTTTCCTTTCAAAATGCGGTATAGGTTATTTAATTGTATAAAGGTCAATTAAAAACCGGCCTATGTAAAAATATGTAGATTTAGAAGCCACCGTCATCTTTGTTTTCTTTTGTACTTGCAACTGTTTTGAAATTTAATTATGTTTGTAACTTTTAAACCTCAAAAACCACGTCAAATTAAAAATTGTACATCGGCCCAGCGATATAACATAAAATTTATTAATACAAATAAAAAACAATATATTTTTTGTTTCTTGCTAGATTTTATCAATTGGTACCTTATTCTACTTTAAAGTTAAAAAATCAACCTAATGACTCAAAAATAAAAGTGCCAACGCCATTAACAAAAATGCATTAGAAGGAAAAGATTAAATCCAGTAAGAAATAAAAAAGTCACAAACAAAAACATCAGTCCTGACAAAAGTTGATATCCTTTAGGAGAATTCCATAAATCGCTTCCAATACATAAAACGGCCTCAAATTTGTTTTTTTTTTACAACAAATACATGACTTTGCAATATTTCTTTGAAAACTAAGGTCTGATTTACAGTTACAAACGTTAGAGATTATCTACGCACTGAATCATCAAAAATTAAAAAAATATAGAAGCTGGAAGGTCAATGATTCGAGTTTTACTCAGAAGCCCTACCCCTAATATACTTCTGCCCTGAAAATAAGTATCTTGGCGATGCAGTCAGTTCTCGTATCCCGGACCTGTCTCTCTCTCTGTTACCAGCAAAAAAAATTAAATTAATTACGGTTTTCTTAATGAAATTTACCATTAGAGTTAAAGCCAGCTTTACATTGTTAACAGGCTTTGACTCGAAATCTTACTTAAAACATATCTACAAAATACTAATTTTTTAACCCAATACAATGCAATGCATCACTCTGTTCCGTATACCCAACGCATTCAAAACCAAGTGAAAAGGCGCTATGTCACGTTTTGAATGCTTTGATGGTGGATGCGATAACAGAACAGCTGACTGCAAATGTTGCATACATTATTACGTACGCAACGCGTGGAGTCAGCTGTTCTGTTATCACATCCGCCATTAAAGCGGGTCGTGGTACGTGTAATGATTATCTTAAAGTATCCATTTACTTTGGCTCTGTACGGTTTTCTTAATGAAATTTATCATTAGAGTTAAAGCCAGCTTTACATTGTTAAGGCTCATTAGTCAATAAACTATATTAAAAATTTTAGCCATTTTGGGCCTTTTATTTTAGAAAGGGGACGGACCCACCCTACCAAATAAAAAATTTGTGAAGAATGTGAAAAATAAAAAAAATCACAATCTAAGCTAGGGGTTACGTAAAAAATATTTTGCAAAAAAAAATTTTTTCTTCTCTTAAAACTGCAATTTCTTTAGTTTTTACCGACAATTAAAAACTTAATTTTGAAAAGAAAAGGATTAGGGATTTTGTAGCCTAAAAAATGTTTTTTAATTTGATATATTATAAATAGGGTATATTTATAACCAACTTCCTTATCTCTTAAATTTACTACAATTATAAGACGTTAAGGGAAAAATGTGTATTTTTCAAATGTTTTTTTGTACTTAAACCTAAGCAAAATAATTAGGAAATGTGGCTTTTTTTATTTAAAATGTTTACTTATAAAAATACCTTGAATTTTGTTACATCCCCTCCTGGACCTCTAAAATACAAGCATTTTGTTTTAAATGGTAGAGTATTTTATTTTTGGGTAAAGTGTATAAAAGCACTATCGGTCAGTTTGGCATTACAATGTAGAAGATTACTAAGAAAGAGGTTATATATTTATTTTTTTTTAATTCCTTACACCGCACTTAAATAGTTATTCGGGCTTTATTTGGTAGATGCCTAAAAGATATATCTATAAAGCAAAATAAGGAGATATTTTCTAAAACGTAAAATATAAATCACTTCAAAGTTGGCAAACAACTATATCCAAAAATATAGGGTTTTATTGAGGGTTGATTTAAAGATTAAGTAACGGATTAATCTGTACTTGTTATACCTCAAATAAAATTTATTGCCTACGAAAAATTTAGCAAAAATTTTTTTTTATAAATGCTACATATAGATTTTAAGCGCTTTAACCCTCAATGCACGGGGTGAGAGGTTAGGTCCCCTTTCTAAAATAATCGAAGGGACCCAATATATAATCATACAAAGACTGTTGCTTCTTTACTAGAAGCCTAGTTTGTTACTTTACATAATCTTTTTGTGATGCTCACAAGGGCTATAATATCTGGACCATGGCTAAACCACATTAGAATGACTATACCACTAACGTATTAAAATTGTGTGTTAAATTTGCCGCCCGTCTTCTAATTTTCTTCGGTTCCTGATGTTGTCTTCTTCTTTAAGTGGTGAATATCCGTTGACATTTTTCTTACTATTATTTGTTGTATTATCGTCTTCATCATGGAGTGCGGTTTGTGTGGTAAAGCAAATTCCAATATTTGGCCTGGATGCCTCCTTGCCATTTGCGGTACCTTTTTGCATAGCAGCCTATAATTAAAATATAAATAATAAGCAAAACACCAAATTCGTTGAAAAACCGACCCATCCCGACTGAAATAGCATTTCTCGAGTGCGTATACCCGTAAGAAATAAGAAAGTTATAAATTGATCGAATGAGTGCGTTTAATGAACCAAAGTCATTAGACACTTAAAGTAAATATTTCAACGCATCGGTATCAGTATACGTAACGCGTTCAAAACAAAGTCAAAATACGCTACATTTTTGACTTGCTCATGCCATGTTTCGAACGATGCCTTATTTTTTGACGGGTGTGATCACAGAATCTCGTTTCGTACGAAAGGATGTACGTATCGTTTACAACCTAAAGGATAAAGAAGCGAAAATATTTTTTTGGCCTAACTTTCTTTATTCTTACCTGATATTAGCAATTAAGCGATACATCAGTACACTTGAGAAATAAAAAGGCCTACACACAACTTAATTAAGCCGTTAAATTTTTGATCAGTGGCAAGCATAAAAAATGCAGGGATGTCAAAAATATGTATTTTTTTAAAATGTTCTTTTCAAAATGAGTAAAGCTTTGAAATCTGTCAGAAAAAAAGTAATAAACAGGCAAAATAGCCCCATTTATTTTATTAATAAAAAAGTAAAAACACGTTTTAGAGTAATTGCCATATTGGTACGACCTACCGTGTTCCACCCACAAATCTTAAATTGAAATGTGACCTCTCTTTTTAAAGGTTTGAATTCTCTAAATGTTGGTATAAAATTTAAGTTATTGTCACAAATAAAAGTAAAATACACAAAAAAAACTCTTACTTACTGTTGTTTTCGAAAAAAATTAAATTTTGACAAATTGACAATCTTATTATGTCAAAGAACACCATCCATGAGATCTGAATCACTTTTGATCCAAAAATCTTGAAATGCAATGTGAGGCAACACCGTTCTCAACTAATGTGAGGCTCTTTTTAAAGGTTTGTTAATTGTCTCAATGTTTTTCTAAAAAATTTAAATATTGGTTCAGTTGCCCCTTTATACAATAAAACGTAAACAGCACACACACAAATCATTAAATCTGATATTAAAATTATTATTTCCTAACATAATTAAACATTTTTTTTTTGAACACAGTACCACGACAAACATTTTCCAAAATTATAATTTTTCCTAAATATTTTAAAAAGATTATTTTTTTGTCAAAATTTTTAATTTTGTTAAGAAATTATATTTTGACAAATGTAACATTTAAGCAATTTAAGCAATTTTTATTAATAAATATATTTATTATTGATTTTTGTGTGTTGTGTACGTTTTATCATATAAAGGAGCTTTTTTCAATAACATGATAACACTGAACCGATCTTGAAAACATTTAGAAATTTGAAAAATCTTTAAACAGAGATGTCTTACGACTCATATTGCATTTTAAGATTTTTGGATCAAAAGTAATTCAGATTTCTCTTCTCTAACAAAACATGATCTTCAGTTAGTCCAGGAATATTAGAGAGCATAACCAGAGAGAGCATACCCAAGCTATCTCTAAACCGAAGAGATCACATTCACCCCCCTCCCTGCAGGAACGATGCCATCTTGATTTTAGGGTACTTTTCAATATTTTTAAATTTCTCGCTTATTTTCTAACCTAAAAAAAAATTTAGTATGCCGTTTTGCACGAAATTGATTTCTTGACAACATTGATTTTACAGAGTGTTCTGATATCTACCTTGGTTATTAATTTAACTGGTATTTAGGCTTTAAAATCGACTTAGTAGAATTTAGTTACATTAAATTTAGTTTCATTAAAACCAGAAGATCGAGCTATTTGAGCCAGCCTTGCTAACCTCAACCCACTTTAATCAGCCAGTTTCATTGAAACCAGAAGATCGAGCTATTTGAGTCAGCCTTGCTAACCTTAAACTACTCTAATCAGCCAGTTTCATTGAAACCGGAAGTTCGAGCTATTTGAGCCAGCCTCGCTAACCTCAAACCATTCTAATCAGCCAGTTTCATTGAAACCAGAAGATCGAGATATTTGAGTCAGCCTTACTAACCTCAAACTACTCTAATCAGCTAGTTTCATTGAAACCAGAAGATCGAGCTATTTGGGCCAGCCTTTCTAACCTCAAAGAATATCTTTAAAAATTGTCAATTAATTCTTTTTTTTTGTTTCGCTGGCGGTTTCGGTTTATTTTTTGGTGTCCAATAAAAAAAAGCGGTTTTACACAAATTATAAAAAATTTAATTCTCTAGATTTTAGTGCAAGTAGGTTTTTTCTGCAATAAATAATTTTCGCTCCTACCTACAACCAACGAATAATAGTAATTTTACGACCCTCTCAACATGATTTTAATGGCTCACTTACGGTCTTAGGATACTAATAAAGCTTAGACGTAAACCACAAGATGGCGTGACAAGCGATGAAACTTTATTTTATAAGAGCACTAATTGACGCAAAAATATAAGTTATTTTTCTATATTTTTAAGACAATAGATATTAATTAAACATAAATAAATCCAGTATAATTTTATTACCTAACTAAAAATAAATCCTGCTAAATTGATATAGAAAAAAAAAACTTGTTTTTAAAAAGATATATGAAAAGTCCATTAGATAGAACGTCATTGAAACTTCAAGTCATGAAGGTTCTTGACTTAAGGTTGTTCGCGTTTGAGATTTTTAATAATTTCTAATATTTATGATGACATTTTCATTAACAAGCAAAATATTGTTTTACGCGCTTCAGCGACGATTTGTTTTAATGTTGTGTTTTCTGGTTCCTGATGAGATTTTTATAGAACTGGTTCCTATAGTGACGTAAGACCAAAATGTATTTAGTAGAGGAAGGTAAGTACATAATAAAAATGATTACTTAAAAAAAATGCTCAAGGACCTACGGATAGTAGGGCATTTAATATTTAAATGCAGAAAGGTAAATAGAATAGTAATTTTGAAAATGTTGGAGTAAAATTTTATCTTCTCCATAAACCTCCACTTTAAGGCTTATATTTTGTAAAACTACATACTTTAAGGATTTTAAATTAAATAAAAATTTTTGCGTTCATTTGCGTTTGAACGATATGTGGCCATTTATTCGTAAGCATCCCATTATAGAATTGGCGACGATACAGCAGTGATATCAATGCTTTTAACTATCTGTAGAAATCCAGTAGTAGTAGTAGAGAAAGGTCGGCGCGAAGCCCGGCAAGTAGGCCTCCCTGGGCCCTTTCTGCCCTACCCCGAGCCTGCCCCTAATCCATCGCCTGCACTACTAGTCTGGCAGTCTGCTCATTTGGTTTCACTGTTCTTTTTGCAAAGTCCAGTATTTTGTCCATCCAGGGTCGGGAAACCGAATACCTGATATCTCGTCCTCTGGTATGCCTCGCAGTTCGCTATAACGTGTAGAGATGTCTCTTCTGCCCGCCCGCAGGCCCGGCAGATCGAGTCATGCTCCACCGCAATCCGAGTCATGTGTTTCCTTAGTCGGTTGTGACCTGTTATGATACCTGTCAGCAGACCAGCGTCCCTTCGCGATCTCCCCAGAAGCCATTTTTGTCTGGCTACATCCGGGCCCTTCACGAAGTCCTTGGTCTGTCTGCATCCTGTTCCTCCTCTCCAAGCGGTCATGATGGCATCGTTGGCCCATTTATTGAGTCGACTTTGCAATTGCCTCTTGGTTGTTCCTAGGAGTGGTTCCGGCCCTACATACTGGGTGCTTGCCCCGATCCTGGCGAGCTCGTCGGCCATCTCGTTACCCGGCACTCCCATATGTCCCGGTACGCACATAAGTGTCACTTGTTTGCCCTCTCCCAAGGATTCTAGTGCATCCGCACATTCATCCACCAGGGTGTTGTTGATCTTGGGCGCCCTTAGTGCCTTTAGGGCTGATTGGCTGTCGGAGCATATATAAATATGCTCCTCCCTACCGTTCTTTATTTCTTCCATGGTTGCAGCCATTATTATGGCATACACCTCTGCCTGAAAGACCGTGGCTTGCTCTCCGAGCGGGTAGCTCTTTCGAACCTCCTGGTCTTCCACATAAACCGCCGATCCTGTGGTTTGCCTCTCCGACAGTTTCGACCCGTCGGTGTAGCAAATCACGGCGTTCTCCTCGAACTGTTCGCGGAGGTTTTCACTCTGCCATAGTTCCCTGTCTGGGATGACTACTTTGTACCTCCTGTTGAATCTCCAGGGGTTTTTTGGTCTTTGTGTTTTAATCGCTGCCATAGGGATTTCTCTCTCGGCGATTTTGGGCAATCCTCCATTGACCTGTATCTCTCAGCCAGAGGTGGGTCGCCATCGCTTCTTTTCTGATCCAGATCGGAAGCGGCGGCAGTCCCAGAATGGTTTCGAGTGCCTGAATAGGTGCCGTTCTCATAGCGCCGGTTATCCCTCTGCATATGGTTCCCTGTAGGCTCCTAAGCTTGAGGGTAGTAGTGACCTTCTCCACTGCTGGCCATCAGACTATGGATCCGTACTGGATCCTTGGTCTTAGTACTGCCGTGTACATCCAGTGGAGGTTTCTGGGGCTCAAACCCCAGGTGCGTGCAACGGTGGCTTTTTTCCACTCTGTCGGTACATATCCTATTGCTATTCTGGCTCTAAAGATTCTCTTTACAAAAGGTAGGAGTATCTCTTGGCCTTTTTGCAGGAGCGCCGGGAATATGCCGTCAGGCCCCGGGGACTTGTAGGGGCTGAAATCGTTGATTGCCCAGGAGATGGTAGCATCCGAGACCACTCGGTCCGCCAGTCTCCAGTCAGGGTCTTGCCCCTTCCGGGGTCCGGCGGTCCTCTGCGCCCCCCGTTCGCCGCCCTATCCCGGGAAGTGAACCTCGAGCAGGTGTCGTATTGACTCCTCGCATGAGGCGGTCCAGCTCCCGTCTGGCCTTTTTAACGATGTTAGAGTTTGTTTATTCTCGCTGCTTAGGATTCTGAGAAGTCTGAAGGTCTCTGGAAGGGAATTAATCTCTCCGCAGTATTTCCTCCAACTGTCTCTTTTGCAGTTTCTTACCTCTTTTTTGAACTCCTTTCTAGCTTCTCTGTATATTTCCCAAGAGTCATTCTCTCCATCCCTCATCGCCTTGTTTAGTGCCTTTTTGGTTATGCTGCGAAGCCTGTCTAGCTTGCTGCTCCACCATGGCACTCGTCGGGTCGACTGAGTTTTTAGGGGGCACGCCTCTTCGAAACTTGTTGTTATGACAGTTTTAAGCCTGTCGACTGCCTCTTCTAAATCCTCACAGTTGTCGATGTTCATTTCTAGAATACCCTTATTTAGGTCTACGGTCGCTAAGAAGTGTCTCCAGTCCGTATTACGCGGGTTCCTTTTTTTTCCTGGATTTTCTCGTCAGTGTCTCTCTCGTACCTGATCATGCGATGATCGGACGTAATAATCTCCGCTGTTACTCTCCAGTTGACAACGTCTTGGTATATTCTCCGCGAGACCAGTGTTATGTCGATAACTTCCTGTCGGTCTTATCGACAAACGTTGGTTCGCACCCTTTATTCACTATTTCCAGTTCCGTGGTGGTCAGAAACTCAAAAAGAGCCTCCCCACGCTTATTCACATCGCTACTACCCCACGCTTGTAGAAATCTAAGTAAGCACAAAATTGAATTTCACGGCATGTCTATGTAGACAGCGGCGGATCAAGAAATTTCATTTGGGGGGGGGGAAGGGAAGTATGGATGACAAGTCAAAGAATTTTGCATAGTATGGAGGTGGATTCGGTGTGTTAAAATTAAATAAAGTTTGTGATTTGAGAAAAAGTGAATTTTCTCTTTCCCCTCCTCTTCCCGTAGATCAGCGCCAGTATATATATAACTAAAACATAGCCTTTATTTGTACATTATTTTACAAATTGTTAAAAACTAACAAATCTTGGCTTGTTACTATATCTTACGTCACACCTGAAAGGCCTGCATAAAAAATTGACTGAACGCTTTTAAAAAAGATATTTTATTTCGTTAGTTAGAGTGGAGGTAACTTAGGTTATATGAAAATTTTACCCCTGAATTTTACATTTCTTCAAAAACCCCTACATACCGATTTTGGATCAATTTGAACCTACTGGCATAGTACCCCCCACCACAACCTTTGGCAGAGGGGGAGATGAAAACTTTTCAGTGTATTGTATTGTCACGGGAACTTAAATGGGTGCCAAATTTCAAGTCAATTCGACAAGTAGAAGTCAGTCAAAACCATAATCCTTATTCTCAAAACCCCCTCATACCAATTTTAAACGAAATAGTACAAGCTTGAGTAGTACCCCCCACTACCTTTGGCGGAGGGGGAGGTGAAAACTTTTTAATAACATAGTATTATATTGTCACCGGAACTATGAATGAGTGCCAAATTTCAAGTCAATCCGACAAGTGGAAGTCGGTCGAAATCGACTTTCTAGATTTTACAACTAAAGGCACGTTCCTACTAAAAGCGTGTTAAGAAAATGTCGCAAAACATAGTTTTTGTCGTTAAAATCGATAATTTAATAGTTAAAAAGAACGAATGTAATGGATGTTTTGATTTTTGCTACAATTTTGCATTTTATAATCTTTTTCCTTTTTCCTAGAGTAATGTCTAAAGTAAGTTACGTTTATAAATATTAATTTTAATGCTTTCTGCCATTATAAAGCAATGACTTTATGCTCAACTAGTTCTTTAACCATTTCTATGAAAACTGGCTATTTCCATAATATCCCAATTAGTTTTGACCAAAAATTCGACCCGGGAGCCCACTGTGCACCGGCAGCTGCAGTGCAGCCCCTTCTCTTAATTTGTAGTTTCCGTTTTTTTTATTTTAATTATTTGATTTCATATGAAAGAATAATTTTAGGTAGTTAATAAATACGTAT
This sequence comes from Oxystoma pomonae, assembly GCA_963921995.1. Classification (NCBI taxonomy): domain Eukaryota; kingdom Metazoa; phylum Arthropoda; class Insecta; order Coleoptera; family Brentidae; genus Oxystoma; species Oxystoma pomonae. The sequence continues at coordinate 72,274,551 of OY998164.1, read as the reverse complement.
TATAGTTTTAGATACTATTCCTTATCATATGATACAATGTCCATTACATCGACAATAAATTGTTTGTTTTTAATTTTGTAATATACAGGGTGGAGACTTTAAATGGAATATTGGCCGTAGCGGGTTAAAAAATTGTTTTTTAGAAAAATCCAAAAACACCTCAACTAAAATTTTTAGCAGCTAAAATTTTCGGTAAAAACTTTTTGTGAACGGAACCTCAGAAAGGGGTATATTCACATAAAAAATTTTTTTTCATACCCAGGTAACAAAACCGAATAGGTTGTCATGAAAGTTGGTGAGTTTTTGTGCTGTTTTATAGGATTTTATAAGACTCCACGAGCCAGGCTGTTTTCCTACTAAAAACTTGTTAGAAAAGCGTGTATTATGAGATTTTTCTTGAATTTAAAAACATTATAAAATTTTGTAAAACTTTTCTTAAATATTTGACGCGGTTTTTTTGGCAGGTTAGTTTGTAAATTTACAGTCGTTATTATTTGATACGCAATTTTCGTTCGTCTTCAGCTTTCACGGTGAGTAGTACACCTCATTACAAATTCTCGGAACCAATTTCAATATGGCAGCTGACAATTAAATACAGTGGAACTGTAACTGTCAGTGTTAAAAAACTGGTCCGCCGCAAATTGAAATGGAGTGTCAGTATTAGTTTGCTTTTTACGCATACCCTCTGATAGGGCTGTCCACTTACCATAGCAAGTTCTTCACGCAACAGAATTTAGGGGGGGGGCAGAGATTCAAATAGCCCTGTAAAGTAAAGTGGCTTAAGCTGGCGCTGCACATATTTGGCCCAACTAGACGTAGAAAAACCCCACCTTTAAAAACTAACCTCTCTATTCTTCTTGTTCAAGTAAGCTTCCTTGTAGAAGTTGGAGAATAAAAAGTAGAACATGACAGCGTGCATTCCGATCCACCATACGAAAGCTTTGGGATAATCGCACTCGATAAAAAGTAGCTGGAAGGCGTGCAACATCACTAGAACGAATTGAACCTAAAATAAACGCAGTTTCAGTGAGGTGTATGCATGAGCAGCTTGACCTAAAATTATCACGTGCTTTACGAGCTATTTTTTAAACCCTATCACAAGTCTAGATTTTCGTTCACAGTGCGATGAAAAAATAGCTCCGAAAAGCACGCTTTTAACCTCAGCTGGGTGCTTATTCTTGAAAGTGAGAGATGGAAAAATCTCCGGGGAGCTTCCGGGGGTGATCCTTAGTTCACGGTCCCCGGGAGAAAATATCCGCATTCTTGAGATATGGGGAGTGGGCGAGTCAATCGACTCCCTGAGAATACTGTTGCCGGTTTGTGCAACCAATCAAAATACAACATTTTGACCTACCAAACCAGCCAAAATTTTTATCAATGTTTGTTGTTATTTTATACAAAATGGAGAAACAAGTTGCAAAAGAAAACGTGGATAAAACCAGGACTTTATTGAGCCAACAAAAAGATCTGCTTATATAATTTGTCTACGCTCGACCACGTATGTACAGGGGAACTTCCTCTGCTACATTCACGTATTCGGCAAGTATTATTTTCTAGAACGAAATATCGGAATATACAGACATATTTATGTTCTGTTAAATGAAAGGGGTTTCTTTTGTCCAAAACGTCCCTTCGAACCTCTAGTTGTTCCACTGCATCTTCCACGTCTTCTACTACTATATCATCTAAAATTATATTGTTAAAGTCTTCAAAAACCCTTGTTTACCCTTGTATGATTACGCTTTTACATAGAATAAAACAAAAACAGAAAAAAATCAATATAAAAATTAGGTCAGAAAACCCGGGAGTCGGCCTTTACTACTGGGTCTCACTAAGAAAACATGGCTGCTCTCTCGGGCGCAGCTCCCTCCCTTAACTTTTTTTTCAAGAATACAGTGTCGCCAAATTTTTAGTAATCCCCACCTACTTCTCTCGCCTCTTCTACTTCTTACCCGTCAAGAATAAGCACCCTGAAAAATCAGTCGTTTCCCACTATGTATTTTGTATTTCTGATGTCACTTTTTTATTTTTAGATTCTTACATGGGCCATATAGCAAGTCATTACACGAGTAGAATGATGTGTTTTTAGTTCATGTGACTTTACACGAAGAGTTTTGTCAAAATAAAAAATGCCATATATGAAAGACGCCAAACAGGATAACCCAATAATTAAAATCAAACGACGACAAAAGCAATTAAATAAACATAAGTAGACAACACACTAAATATATAATAAAAAAAATGTACTTGTATATTTTATAACCGATTACCAAGTGTATTTCTGGAAGAATCACAACAATTTAACAAAGAGTATCAATTTGCCCACAGACTTCAATTACCTATTTTATTAATTGTGTTATTTTAATAAGACTGAAAGATGCTAATCAAAAGGAACGCCCACAGTTTATCAGAATGTGCAAAATCAAACCCGTTAAATAAAAGAAAGTTCAATCATAAAATCATTCAGTATAGAAACTGCAATTCGTTAAACCAATTTTTTATCCGAACCTTATTTCTTCAAACCCATTCAATAAAAAATTCATTCAATATCAAACTCGTAATTTCTAAAACCCATTTTTAATAAAGTCCGGAATTTGTCAAACCATTGTTTTTCAAATCCGAAATTCGTAAGACATATTATTTATCAGAAAATGTTTTCTAAATTGATTGAGCATTCGCCAACAATACATGAACCGGAGGCGTACACGCAAGTGCGTGGCGGCGCGGCGCTTGAATGCATTTGTTGATGCTACACGTGCATATTTGTACAGTTCAACAGCTATCAATAGTTTGTATATAGATGTCACTTGCATTCAAGTTAAGAACATCTATACACAAAGTATTGAACACTACCAATCGTTTTTAAAACAAGTATTTAATTTTCTTTAAATCGTTACTGCTCGATAACTAAATTTAGTCTTATTCGTGGACGTAAAGAACCGCGCTTTATACCGGATGTATCATGGAATAGGTAGGGCGGCTTAGCGCCTAAGAAGGAAAAGGATGTGCTAAGAAGGTTCTAAATTATTACTAAAATATTCGAAACACATGCTAAAAATAGATTACGTTCTGCCCTAATCACATGTTATGGCAGGTCCACAGAATGTTCTGATACAGGCATTCTTATAAGAAGCTTAACATGTACCTTACCACATATTTTATTAGATGGTTAGCATGATCCACCGATATCTTCAGCTATATATGGTACTTTTTCTTTAAAAAATAGAATATGCTAAGAATATTTTAAATGATTATCATATACTTGGCACATTCATAAGCGTTAAGTTATCCCAAGCACATATTCTTTGCATGTACTATCTGTCGGGAGAGCTGTCTGCAAAATAGACATTCCTGAAATGAGCAAAAAGAACATTCCAAGAATGTCCAGAAAGGACATGCTTGGGATGTCTGATGGGGACATTCTTAGAATATTCAAATAAAGAAAGCTGGAAATATCTAATTTCAGGACGATAGGGATATACTTCTCAACAATCAAAATTTGATTATTAAGTTCAGAGTTTAAATGATTTTGCGGTCTATATTCATAATAATATTATCTACAATGGAGAAAAAATCTTTAAACTAGCGCCATCTATCCAAGATTACTCTAATGGCGGACAGAGTCATTAAACTGTAGGTCCCTGGAATATTCCAAAGAAGACGTTCCCAGAATGTCCATAAAGGAAATAGGATATTTTAAGAGGAAATTACCAGAATATCCAAATGAGGAAATTTGGAGAATATCTCAAATTGTAGGTTCCTAGAACACCTTATGTAAGACGTTCTGGGAATGTTCTGATCGGAAATTTTTTGAGACCTACGATGTGAAAACGTACTAAATATTGCATTGGTCGCAATTTAGGTGTAAAATAAGCTGCCATAAAAATATTGCAGCTAAAAATACAGCTTAAGTTTAGCTACTTTACAGCAAATACATAGCAGCTAAAACGTGTCTACAGCCATAGAATTTATAAATTATGACAGTTCAAATAAATTTAAAGGCTTCATCCGAAAAAACCCTGGCTTAAAGTAAAGGGAATTTTCTAGAGAAGAGATTATGGGAGAGGCCAAATCAGCTAACCCAATAATTAAAATCAAACGACAACAAAAGCAATTAAATGAACATTAGTAGATAATACAGTAAATATATATTTAAAAAAATGTCAACCGATTACCAAGTCGAACATCAAACACAAAATTTAATAATTTTTAGTATTTCTAAAAGAATAACAACAATTTAACAAAAAGTGTCAATTTGCTCACAGATTTCAATTACCTATTTTATCAATTGTGTTATTGTAATAGTTGGGACAAGTTAATAATGCGTTCCCAAAACCCTAAAAAATACGCAATTATTTTTTATTTGAAGCTAAAAACAATAATTCATAGTTACAAATTTTTTTAACACGTTTTACTTAGTAATTGAGATATTTAAATCGCATAACCCAGGAATACGTGACTGATTACGGAGTAAAATAGAAAATGTTAAAGTAATTAATTAAGTAACTTAAATATGACATTAAAAATGTTATTTTTTTAGATAAAATTCTATACAATTAAATATAATATTCGATACGATTTTTGACAACTTTGTCAAATTTTACGTTTTATAAAGAAATATTCGTAACAGGCGATTTCCAGCAACTCATAGATTTCCATTTAGACCTATTCGCGTGCACTAAAGTGCACTTTACTGCACTCGTTTGGATGCGAAAAGTTTTACATTACCGCACACCGTGAATACTTATATTTCGAAAATAGTACATTACATAACAGGTGAAGAAAGCGACGTATGTAAGTTTTGCGCTAGGCACCAGCCGTATGAGAAAAACTCACGAGGGTAAGTTTGTCACTTTCTAACGAGTTATGTATGCTATTTTTGCTACGAAAACAAGATATTAATCCGAATTTCCCCCTTACTTCTTTTTAAGATTAGAGATTCTTTTGTTTCTGTTAGTGACCTTACTAACCATAAAAAAAAACCTGTATTTAGAGAGGCATGAAGTTTACGCTTGATTGGCTCTGCCCGTTCGCAGTTGAAATCTGTTACCTCCGAAAAGTATGAGGCGAACTTCCATGGATCGGCTGGTTTCTCCAATGTAGATATCCCTAGAGGCCCTCTATACATTTGACAGTTATTGTTTTACTAGAGGTGGGCAACTCATATTGTAATGTAAAAGCGATTTTATGAAATGGACTGATATTTTGTTGTCTCTTTTTATAATTTCCCCAGAGAGTTTTCTAAAGATTGATTTTTTTTTGGCAAAAAAAAACAAAAACAAACAGTGAATAAACACGCGGTAGATATTAAAAATGTACATAATAGGTAAAATATAAAGACTCCTATTGATCTATACTTTTGTTACTACTTTTCTTACAATAAAACACGGACCCATAATGTGTTATTTATTAACAAAGTACATGCTAAATACGTATGTTTGTACCTACTGCTTATAGCTTACTTACCTCGCAAATTCGGCTATTTTTCCAGCTTGGTAAATGCATGATTTCTTTCCACTTTTTTTTTAAGTTTCTTTCTCCGTTGGACAACGGAGCAATACAAATTCGTCGAGGCACGTGTTCTATAGTTTTTGATACAACAAAATTCCATTTTTAAACCGGACGTTTCTTAATCAAAAATGTGACAGTGACAAAATTATTTATTGCCAGGGGTTACCAACTATCATTGCCAACACACAATTTGTTTTTAAGCATTTCCCTAACAACTGTCAAATCCAGTTGCTCACCTCTGGTAAAACAATAACTGTCAAAAATCGTATACAGGGCCTTTAGCATTTTTTGTTCAGGTAGCTTACAAATAAATTGTTATACCAGATTTCTTGTCCGCTATATAATTATCCAACATATCTATGTACGTGGCAAATACAAAAAAATATACCTAAGCTTACTGCCACATCATTCTCCCAATAGCAATCAATTCTTAGTAAAATATGACAATTTTTTAAAATCTTTTACACAGCTTGTTAAGCCATAAAAAGCTGCCTTCATTTCAAGAATGTTTATGTGTTTCTCCTGTTCACCTTGTTGACAAAAAACCCCCTTTTGCTTCCTTTCCATTGCAACACGCCCCCATCCCGATTTGTATGCATCGGAAAAAATTTTAATGTTATAATTAGGCTGTAAAATAGTATGTGCTTTAACCACCACTCAAGTTCATTTTTAACTAAGAACCTAACAAGCTTCTTTTTGTTATAGTTGTTCCTGTTAGCCTTTAAGGCACGATATTTTTCTCGCTCAAGGGTTTTTACGTACAACAAGCCGTACTCTATACAAACCGAGGCTGCCTTCCTATAATTTGCGAAACCTCTTTAACTGTTATTTTATTTTTTCCTTTGAATAATCTGAATGGCTGTTTTTATTTTTGTTATTCTTTTTTTGTGCGATATATATCCACATCTTTTTTGCATTAAGGATAAATGCTAAAAATTGTATCTCTTGAATCGGTTGTGTATGGTTTTTTAATTGTTAATAAAAAAACCTAATCATTTAGACAAGAGAAACAGGCCTGAAAGGGTGGAACAAAAAAGTGCGGTGGCTAGTTTTTAGTAATTAAGTTCTCTAATATCTTCCTGTTGAAAATGAGGTGGGTTGAACTTTATGTAGGTTTCCAGGATTAAAGATAAACCTAAAATCCCCTGTTATCGTTCTGTCTTAAAAAATAGCTTAACAAAAACTGATCTTAACAGTTATTAACAGTTTTAACTGCTTCTACTTAAAAATGTTGTATGCTTTTCGAATAAATTTTTAACCCATTTTTGGTAAATTTTGAGGTTCTGAGGGTGAAAACTTGAAAAGGTTTGTCCACAAAGGGAATTTTGTAACCTTTTGTCCGACTCAAAGCTAATTTATTTTGAGTTATTTGATTCCACTCTTCTGAAAAAAATTTTTCGACAGGAATACGTTCGTTCACTGTTTAGCTCTAATATTTCCTCTCGGCGCGTTTTTTATATTTTTGCAATTTTCGACAAAATCTTCGCCAAAAAAGAAAAGATCTGGATTTTGCGCAGTAGCAATTTATTATATTTTTGCATGAAACAATATTGTGGCCAATGCAAAACAAATGCGCCGATTCGGCAAGACCCAAAAGATGTTCATCAAGTGCTTCGTCTCTCCCTTTTTTGTTTAGGCCAAATTAGAGAAAACCCGCTCTAAGTCTGTCAAACCTTTTCCCAAAATCGTTTACAATTTCAAGAGTTACGTATCTCTTTTATTCTCCGTAGCACCCTGGATTTAATTTGGGTCCTTGAAGAATTTGGCAATTTTTCCGGGAATTTTGTATTTTTCTAGGAGATTATTTTTAGTTTCCTTATCTATATATTCCCACAGAAAGATGCTTCTTCCATCTGCAAGCTAGCTCTGCTGATATATCTGGACTCAATGTACTCTCATCCGTCCCTCCTAATATACTTCCTAAGGGGTCCCTCTCTATGCTAGAGTTCGAGGAACTACTTGTGTCTGACCAATTGATGAACTGTCAGATTCGATATATAATAATATGAAAAACGATGTGCTAATAACACTTTTTTAAGTACACATATTATAATCTTCTTAGAAAATTGGACACCCGGTAGAGTAAACCATGCATTGAGAGCATGGGTGAGATATGATAGTATTTGTTTTTACGTGCAGCATATAGGATATAACGTGCTAGGCAAAAAAATTCTAAATCATCCTCCGTCTACATGAAAAATTCGGTTAAGAATTTTTGTTAGATTACGACGGGTGAAGGGTTTTTGTTATAATAATTATTCGGATTTTTTAACATTATGGAATTTTATATAGACTAATATGGCGCGCATAAGTCAAAACTATGCAGGGTTTAGGTTTCTATGAGTCATAAAGGCAAATGTGTGTTTATACTAATCACGACGATTCCTTTTCCCTTCCTTTCCCAGTTTCCTCATTTTCTTCTTTGGATAATCCATTTGCTTTTCACATTTTATTTTGTTAAATTTTTTCGGCATTTCATTCGTTCTGTCAGATTCGTCGTCACATATAATGCATGAAAAACGACGTGCTAGTAAGTAAACATTTGGAGTTTTTTATTTACACTAATTTAGCGGGCATAAGTCAGAAACTATGCAGGGTTTAAGATTTTATGCGTAATAAAAACAAATGTGTTTACAGAATAAACAAACCCATGCCAAAAAATATTAGCCAAAAGCATAATATTTGTCTCACTCCATTGTTTAAAAACTGACAGTTTGCTGCTTTTTTCATTTCCTTTTCTAGGTTCCTCCTTTTTTTCTTTAGGTAATCCATTTGCTTTTTACGTTTTCTTTTGTTACATTATTTCTGTAAAAGCGTATTTTCACAATTCGCGCGCGCGATACCGTAACTAGTCGCATGACAGTGCAAGAAGTATACTGAACCTAGCAGAGATCAGGCCGGCTGCCATGGCGGTATGTTTTTCTTATCTCTAAAACTTGCGTATGACGTGCTATCAGTATCACTACCTGGTGTATCTAATAGGATGTGCCCAATCGAAGTATAATAATACCCGTAACATATTCTATTCAGTTTAAACATATTGGCAAAAGCAAAGTAAAACTGAGATTAAATTAAATAAATTAAACCGATTAAATAAATTAAGTTAAACTAAATAAATAGCGTTAAATTACCATTTTTTGTGTTAGAAAATGCTTAATGCTTTCCCTAGTTGTCGCTATTAAAAATATTTTAATGGGGTTCTTCAATTTTACAAAATCTTGCAACTCTTGGAGAGCTTTTGACACAAGGTATTTTGTCCTTTTT